>CM052544.1:110171428-110273722 GCA_028533065.1 Trachops cirrhosus
AGCCGGTTGCTGTTAGACTCGTAGGAGCACAAACTGAAATCCGGCACATGCCAGGCAAGCTCTTTCCACGATTATCTGCCAGTCATTCTCACGTGACCTGTGAGGTGGGCACTAACAGTCATAATACCAACAGTGACAGCAAATGTTCATGCAGTGCTTACCATGTGCCGGGCGCTGTTCTAAGAGCTTCTTACGCATCAGCTGATGCAACCTCACAACCACCCAGAGAGGTAGATATGTGAAGTACGACCACCATTGGATGAGGAAACAGAGGCACAAAGAGGTGAACCACTGGCTCCAATTCCGAGAGAGTGAGTGATGCAGGCTGACTCTGGAGTCAGGGTTTGTAAGGTTTGTTCTATCCATTCCACCGATGAGGAAGCGAGGCAGGGGAGGACGATGTGACCGACGTTCATAAACCTCATAAGCGAGTGATGAAATGGGATCCCGCCCCAGGTCTACTTGTCTCTAGAGCCCCAGTCTCGTGACCAGTGGATTGACAGAGGCTGGATCTCGGAGGACCACACCAAGGGAGCTCAGAATGCCAACAGCTAGACATGTCCGTGACGCTATCCTAGATGGACCAGCCCCCAGTCAGCTGTCCTGCTCCGCTGACCTTGATGGAACCCAGCAACCATGTGCCCTGGTTGGATCAGCGGCCCAAACCAGGGGAGCCACCCAGAAACCCACACAACCATGAACTAAATAAGAGGTGGGCTGTTTTAAGCCACTAAGTGTTGGGGCTGGTCTGTTGCTAAGCAAAAGCGAAATGGTGGCACAGTGCTAGACACAATTGGGGTGGCACAAAAAATAAATAAATAAAACGCTGCCTTTGCTCACTTTGGTCCATCCTATCTCATCGGGTTGGGCTAAAGTGAGTTCTCCAGAGAGGCACCAGCATCCACTACGGGAGCATGGAGGGCCTCTGTCTGCCCAGGGACGGGCAGGTGCTGGTGCAGAAGAGCATGCGGTCAGGGGCCAGAGGCACAGGTACAAGGTCACCAGGCAGAGGCCGGGGAAAGGGGAGCCTCTAGGTGGTGAGAACATCCAGTTTAAAAGCCCAGAAAAGTAGAAATAGTGAGTAATCGGGGATGTTGAGGATTCCCTTGGGCACACCCAGATAATCCAGGATAATCTCCACATCTTAAAACACTTACAAAGTTCCTTTTGCAATGTAATGTAATCTTTTTATATTTTTTAAAAAAATGTTGGGGATTCCAATTTTTAAAAATATATTAAATTAATAAATAAATAAATAAACAAACCTAAAACTTCCCAAAGGCCCCTCCTCCAAAGGCCATCACATCAGAGGCAAGGACTTCAAGACCTGAACTGTGAAGAGACACACTCAGCCCGAGGGGCCTGGCCCCACTCGTATTGTTCGGTAGGAACCGAGGTTAGGAAAACTGGCAAAATGCTAATGTTCCAACAATGCAGAGTAAAACTTAAAAGGAATTCACAGAAAAGTGAAAAGCTGTTTGAGAGCCCACAGAAAGAAAAACAGCATTATTTTTGCAGAAATTTATATCTATACTTTCTCGGGCGAGCTTGGGATGCATCTGAGATGCATCTAGGATGCAGTGAAAAGGATCAAAGGGATTAAGAGACATGGAGGGTGGAGAAAAAAAAAGTAATTGATGTCCCAGGAGTGAATAGAAAGAGAATTCAAATATGGGATAATACTAATAAAGCTTCCCTGATAGGGAGAAAGGCCTGAATTTGAATATCAAAATGACCTGCGACTTATAAGGGAAAGAAAGAGCAGATTGCCTGAGAAAACTCCTGAGGTTAAAAAGTAAAGAATAGATCATACAAGAATCTAGGAAGAAAAACTATATTTTCACATTGGAACAACAAATCAAAATGTTCTTAGCTATCTGTTTTACAATACTGAATGCCAGAATACTATGAAGAAAAGTAATTAAAACAACTTAAGTACACACGAATAGAGAATCAGCCAAGTAAAAATTTTGTATCAACATGATAAAATGCCTTGTGACTGTTAAAGAAATAATACAACTTATCACATTAAACAAAAATAGAATAAATACATAAATAATGTTGAGGATGCCAAGGAGCTATTGTTTACATGAATTGTATCTATCCATGCATTGTTCTATTAAACATTTAAACTGAGAATTTAAACATATATTTTATTAATTGGTTTTAAACTAACAATAATGAGCCCCTTCTGTGTTAAATAAACAACATATTTTTATGAAAAATAACTATGTTTTCTAAAACAAGAAGGTAGCGGAAAGCATGGAATTGTTTTACATGGTTGCGAACCTCTTAATTGTCTGGCTAAACAGCAAACAACTAGACTCTCAACTCCGCTTCTGCATTTAATCTGCTACAATAGCCACTTCATATTAGCATTTGGAAAACTCCCTTGGAAATCCATGAGACAATGAGACATCACAAAGGCCTCAGCAAGGTCTCAGAGCCCCCCAGGGGTCCCGGGACCATACTTTGAGAATTGCTGTTCCAGCAACACGGACTGCCTGTGATTGACTGTGCACAGCAACGTGGCTGTTCACAAGACTGGGAGTCATCCCCCCCCATCCTTAAGTAGTGAATTTATGCTTTTCTCTTAAGACACGGACTTTGCTTCTTGCAGAAAGTCTCTCCCGAGCCATGCAGGCTGTGAGATGCTCGTCCTCTGGCTTCTGGGACCACATCCTGGCTCTCGCTGACTTCCTCTCACCATCAACCCACCACACGGTGAGTTGCCTGAGGATGAAAGTCATGATCTGCCCTTCTCGGTGGCCCCACAGGAGTGCTGCGCTATAAACATTTATTGAATGTAAAGTAAATGAGTCCCTCCTTCCGGCAGTATGAGCACCGGCATGAGGGCATAGCACACAGAGAGCGAGGTAGGCAGCGCCTGCTGGTACAGGCTGCCTCTCTCCATCTGGCCCAGTCCCCATCCAAGACCCTTACCACTTCCTGGGGCGCACACGCTCAGCCTGCAGGATTTCTGGCTCCGCAGAATGCTGAGTAGTCACTGAGCAGAAGAAACGCCCGAGTCTCTGAGTCTTGCCAGGTGCTCTGTCCTGCCCTGTGGATCGCATGTGAGGGTGAGTCCACAGCACACGACACGTGTTCATGTCCCCCATCTGCCCTACGGCCCTGACCTGAGGGAGCAAGAGAGAAACGTATGGAGATTCAATGATGAGGAATTAGCCACATGCCTGTAGCTGGGCTTTGCCCAAGGTCTCGCTTTATACAATTTTCTAGAAAATGTCAGTGAGCTTAACCAGCAATCCTGTTGACTAGCCCCTGAACAAATGTAGAAAAGACAGGCGATATGGTTACTTTGATTCCATGGCTTGCATTTAGGGCCATGCCTATCAGCTTCAATGACTGGGTCTCTCCCCATCCAAGGGCGCCTCCACTGCTCCAGCTGCCATGTCAGTTTCCACGCAAAGGTGTATCTATCTTTCCTACTTGTCTGTAAAAACACTGAATTGGGCCCTGGCTGCTATAGCTCTGTGAACTGAGCTCTGGCCTGTGAACCAAAGGGTCACCGGTTCGATTCCCAGTCAGGGCACATGCCTGGGTTGCGGGCCAGGCCGCTGGTGGGGAGCATGTGAGAAGCAACCACACATTGATGTTTCTCTCCCTCTCTTTCTCTTTTCTTTCCCCTCTGTCTAAAAATAAATAAAATCTTAAAAAAAATAAAAACACTGATTGGATGCACACAGGTATAACTCATATTACCAGTATAAAAGGACTAGTATAAAAGGGTGGGAAGAGGATCAATGACAAGTGTGGCAGTCTTGCGATGGCACCTGGCAGACCTCCAGCTGCAGGGAGCATCACTGACCAAGGGGTCCGGCTCCGGCAGCACTTGCGCTGAGGCCACACTCCTCCTGGGCTGCTCCCGTGTCGAGGACACCGAGGCCACCCTGCTTCTCTGCTGGCCAGTGGTGCTCCAAAGACTCACCAGCAGCCTCGCCTGGCCTTCCTTTGGCCCGACCTTCCCTCCCTCTCCTTCACTTGGTGCCAGCATGGCACCACTGTCTGCCGGCTCTCCCAAGCGTTTTCAGCTCCCTCCCCACTTTCTCCAACACAGGCATTTGTCCTAAGAAAATTCTCATACATTTAATCCCGCCGTGGCATCTGCTTCTTGGGGAATCTGGACTAACACACCAGGCAACATCAAGCCCCGTGTTCAAGAAAGAACGTCAAAGTGGAAAGTAGAACACCCATGTCATTGTCTGGGTTCCCTTTCTAGTAGGGTCAACCCACTTCTAAAAACCTGCCAAATGCCTGAGAATTTCTCACCTGCCAAATGAATTAGCTGGAGTAGAAATCTCTCAGCTCTCTTCTGAATTCGACACCTTGGATTCCATAGCTCCCGTCCTGTCATTTATGACCACAAGGTTAGTGGCATCCTAGGAGACAGTGTCCCCAGCAGGGTGATAGCTCAGATGAGGGATCGCATTGTGTGATCACGTTGTGATCCATCCCTGGATCCCATCTGGGATGGTGTGTTCCTAGACCCACCAGTTGCTGTGTTAGCTTCTCGATGCCCCAGCTGCTGAGGTGGCAGCTCCCCAGATGGGCTGCGTCTATAGTGCTGTTTAGGAAGTCACTCTGAAGGCTCAGCCCACTCTTCTAGCCACCGAAGAATGTTATGAGCACCTCATTCCCTTTCTGATTAAAAATAGCCAGGGTGGTTTGTATTAGCTGCAACTTCCGCCTGCCTGATAATAGAAAACATTCAGAGGCATCAATGATTCAGCCAAAGTCTTATCTTTGAGTTGAATTTGTGGGCAAGGCTGGGACTGTTCTTTCAATACTAGTCCTTTGTTTGGAATCCACTCAACTACATCCGTGCAGGAATGGAAAGAGGGAATTATGTTTAGCCCAAGGAAAGGGCTTAGGTTTTGGGTGAGGCTTGATGTCCAAGCCTTCCTCCCACCTCCTCCTGTCATGTAAGGTTCTTGGCTAAGGAAGCAGTCACACAGGAAAAAATATGTCAAACAAACACAAGATATCATTCTTTTAAAAGCAGAACAAATCTGTAACACTCCCATTAAGTGGAATGCTAAGATGACTTGGGGAAGAGCATGAAGTTTAGGCTTCTCCCCATTCCAGCTGAGATGGCGAGATCTGTGAGCAGACCCCAAGCTTCTGGCCGGAGCAGCCACATGGATGAGGGTGGCCAACTTTTAACAGGGGACAGACAACAGAGGGAACACGGAGAATGAGTTCCATCCATGTCTCAGGCTCTAACTGCCCAGATCAGTGGTCTTTCTCTTGTGTCGGGGTGGGGAAAAGGAAGCTAGAAAATGGGTGAGGAAAGCAAGGGAAGGGCAGGCAGAACTCTTCACCCTCTTGGGCAGAGGTGAAGCCAGGGGGAGAAGATCCTGAGCATTCTCCTCCCCCTACAGAAAGTCAGACTGATGGGGAGCTCCAGGTCCGAGGGCCTAGGGTGTCTGGACAACCAGGGGAAACGTGAGGGGACCGTGTCCTGAAGAAGTGGAGAAAGATTCGAGGAGGGAAGGGTTAACAGAAAAACGTGGGACACTGCAGAGGTCCCTTGGGCCCCTCACCGTGTTGCTCAGGGCCTTTCAGAATTCAGGGCTTGTACATCAGCACATAATGCCTAGATGAGCATCTTGCCCAGATTGATGTTGAGAGATACAAAACTCGTACGCCTCTTGCTGGGCCAGCTTGGCTCCGTGCCCTTCTAAGTGACACTTGTTAATAAGTTGACATTCATCTTACTCTGGTGAGTTTATTTTATCACAGACTCACTGAGGAAGGGAAAAAAAAAATTACAACTTACCACAATAAAGTAAATTATCTCAAGATAAATGACAATGTTGGAAGGGAAACCACTTAAGGGACTCGGAACGGTCAGAAGCAAACAGTTTCTAGACGATTCGCTGTTGGAGGTTATGCCTTATGTCACCCAAAAGGGTTTCCCCCTCGATTCAGAGCCTGATCTCCAGGAAGATTTATTGCCATCTTATTTCCAACCCCCCGCCCCCCATTTTAACTTCATGAGCTGTCAGCCTGGAATTCTTCCTAAGTTAGTTAGGAATGAGGAGTTGCTAGTTTTTAAGAAATGCTTGTGGTACATTTTCTGCAATGTTAATATCCTTATTACGAATCAGATTATAGTGCCCTGGAGTAGGAACCAAATCACCTTCCATCTGCCTCTCCAGATTTCCTCTCTAATGTTTTCCTCCTGGCCCTCTGGCCCTGGAAACTGACCTGTGAAGACACAGAATAAGCTCTCTTGCCTGTGGCTTCTGGTTGGGGGCGGCACAGAGAGAACTGACCAGTATCGGGGGAGGAAGGAGTTGGGCCTGGGACACGGAGTCCCCCAGATGTTAAGTGCCCTGTACTCCCTGGTGACCACACCCTTGATGCAGAGTCACAGCTGGTGTACAGCAGACCACCCCTCACAGCACTGTCTGTCTCCTAGTCCCAGCTGCCACTCCCTCCCTGTCATAGACTGCACCATTTGCTCCAAGGCACAGCACAGTCCCCACCCCGCTGACTGTGGATTTGGCCATTGGACTTGCTTTGGTGCGTGGACCCCAAGCAGCTATGACGTTCGTCTCAGCGGAGCAGGAGCAGCGTGTGGGTTCTTGCACTGTCTGGCTCTGCCCTCTGCCGTGAGAACAGCATTACCCCACCTGAGACTGGGGTGGCCTGGACTCTCAGATGACCTCAGCCAAGCCAGCCACGCGAAGCTCGGCGCCACTGAGCCCCACTGAACCCAGTGGGACCCAGCAGATTCCAGCAGAACCACAGCCAGCCTCCAGCCTTGGGGTAACACGTATAAGAAATGAGTGTCTGTTGTCACAGGCTGCTGAGAATGATGCTAAGCCTAAGGAAAGGGCTTAGATTTGGGGCAAGACGTGATGCCCAAATCTCCCTCCTAAGCTCCTCTTCTCCTGTAAGGTTCTTGGCTAAGAAAGCAGTCATACAGGAAAAAATAAAATAAAATAAAAACAAGATGCATGATGTTTAGGCTTCTCCCCATGCCAACCAAGACGGTGAGATGTGTGAGCAGGCCCCAAGCTTCTGGGCTGAGGAGCCGCATGGATGAGGATGGCCAGGCTATACCCGGACCCTTGGATGTCGTTACCACACGGTTGTTTGTCATCACAGCAAAAGTCAACTGATACACACTTACTGACCCTTGAGACCTAGAGTTATCACTGGCACCTACTGCTCCTAGGTTCAGAGTTCTGCTGTAACCCTGTGGTTTCCCCACATCTTTCCCAAGGCTTTGTAAACAGTTTCTTTACTCAAGACTCTCCAACTCACCCAATACGGTGATGTCATCCGTTTCTTGCTGAAATCCTGACTACACACATTATGCTTAGAGCTGAGACTTAGAATACACTGCAAAGAGGCTTGATATAACGTTCTCCAAACTCTAAGAACAAATAATAATAAAGAAAAAGAAGGGTGGAAGGGAGGAGGAAAAGAAGGAGGAACACGAGGAGGAATGAAAAGAGAAGGTGACAAAGGAGGAAAGGGAAGAAGAAGAGGAGGAGGAGGAGAAATGATGGAGGGAAGGGAGGAGAGCTGCAGGAAGCAGGAGGGCGGGGAGAGGAAGAAGAAAGCAGCTATTGAGGGTTTATTCACTTTGTGCCAGACACTGTGCGGAGAACTTGAAGGGAATCTAAGTCTATGATGAATACTAGGGTGGACCAAGGGTTTACATTCAGGTTGAGATGGTTTTGAATCCTGACTTTACCACTGACAACCTCGTCACGCATCACCTTGGCAAGCTTCTTAACCATTCCGAGTCTTCCTTTCCTCATCAGTAAAAATGTGGGTGATAACACCTACACATACAACTAGAGGGGGCGCCTCAATGAGATGACAAAGGCAGAGGCCCTCGCTCTGTGTCCGGAACTCCATAAACATCCATCCAACCTCCCTAAGTGCATCCCCAACACACGAACACACGTGTACACACCCACGAGTACACCTCCCACCTCTCATCCAGTTTCCCCACTCCCTAAGGGCCCGCTCTCCCTGTCCTGTCCGAACGAGCAGTGTTGACACTGTCCCCCATCCTTCCCGGCACCTCTCCACTTTCTCTCCTGTTGTCCTTCTCCCTCACCGGCACCCGCCGCCCCTGAATGCACACCCAGACACTCATCTGCCCTCCCACACCTTCCCTTCCTCCCTCCTCCAGCACTCAGAGCTTCCACCCCCTTGCCTGCATCTGTAATCATCAATGAGATGCTGAGCACAGCAGGATTTTCAAAGCCAATGGTTGATGGCAGGGAGTTGAGGGTGACCCAGTGGCAGTTGCAACTATTTGGAGTGTGAAATAATGAAGACACTGGTGAACAGACAGCTTGAAAATCAGTGTACAGCCCACCTGAACCGCTTCCAAGGGTTCTGAGGAAAGCGCCTCTCCCCAGCCGGTGAGGCTTGTGCTTGAGTTGGGAGGCAGATGAGAGCCAGAGGTCCCCCCAGGGAGATGCAGGCGGGGAGAGCACATCCTCAGACCTGCAGAAGGATTGTGACAACTTCCCAGTTACCATGGCAGCTGGACTCAGAAACGATTACACAGGAGCAAAGCAGCAAAATCTTTAATGAGGTGGTAACCTCGAAGGCCTAGGTCTCCCCTTGCCAGCAACAGTGGCCCCTGATCCTCATCACCATTCCTGAATGACCCCACTAACACCCCTCTCCCCCAAAGCACAGGCCTCCCTGCCCCATGGATGAGAAGGGACCCTGATCTGAACCTCGGTTCAATGCTCTGAAACCAGGAGCACAGTCAGTCCATGCCCCCGTGTCTTTCTGTGCCCAGTCCACAACCCATGGAACGGGGCTACATAAATACCCAAGGAGACCACTCTGCAGACTGACCTTCGTGTGGTTCCATGGGTAGGAAGTTTCTCGAAGAGTCTTCAACTTCCAAAATGAAGCATTTTTTTTAAGCACTCACTCGGTGCCAACACTGGGGACAAAGCAATGAAAACCCAGGGCCCTGCTCTCAGGGAGTTTATAGTCCATGGGGGAGAAACACACACAAAAAAGCAGGCGCTTTTAACAGCGACACAAGCTGGGCACGGGTAGAGGCGAAAATGTTTATCACATGACAACTGCTTTATAAATATGTAGTGTAAATGAACTTGTTAATGGTGGAAATAATCAGTAAGTGGGATCAACACACCAGATGCCTTCCTACTGCAGGGCACTTGTACCTGCTGTTCCTCTGTCTGGAACACGCTTCCCCTAATTACATGTGTATGAGCGTCCTGTTGCTGCTATAACAAATGACCATTGAGCAGCTTAAAACAGCAAAAATGTTCTCACCACTCTGGAGCTCAGAGATCTAAGCTCAAGGTATCCACAGAGCTATGTTCCTTCTGGAGCTTCAGAGGAGAAACTGCCCCCTTCCCTTCACCAGCTCCTAGAGGCCATCTGTAATCCTGAATGGCTGGCTCTCCCTTACCTTGCTCATCATTTCTCCTCCTACGGGCTCTGACCTTATCATCTCCTCCTCCTAAGGTTCCGTGTGATGACATTGGGGGCACCAAGAAAATCTGAGGTCATTGGCCCAGCTCACATCTTTAATCACATCTGTAAGGTCCCTTTACCAGGTAAGGTCATTTAGTCACAGGTTCTGGGGATCAGGATGTAGACATACTTGGGGTAGGGCATTATTCAGCCTATCACAGCCCTCCTCACTCCTGTCCTTAAATTCTCTGCTCGGATCCCACAGTAGGCCCTCAAACAACACGGGTTTGAAATGTGGAGTTTTTCAATAAATATTGTAAATGTATTTTCCTCATGATTTTCTTAATGCATTTTTTCTCTAGCTTATATTATTGTAAGAATACAGTATTTAATATAATAAATACAACATACAAAAATGAGGAAACCCCAAAATGGAATTTATTTATAAAAAATTGTACATTTATTCTTACATGTTTTAACTTCAGTTACCTTCAAAACACTCTCCATTTGCTGCAATACACCCACCAACTGAGATGCTTTTTCCCACTGCTCAGAACAGTTTTTGAACTCGTTGACTTTGATGCCTTTTAGTGCTTCTGCCATTTTTTGTTTCATCTCTTCCACATCTGCAAAACGTTTTCTTTTGAGGACTTTTTTCACCCAAGGAAACAAAAAACAAAATTCACTCAGGGTGAGATTGGGTGAAAAGGGAGGGTGGGGCACGGGGGTTTTTGGTTAAAAACCGCTGAACACTCAGCAGGGGTGTGGGCAGGTGCGCCCGTAAATCACCGTCATGAAACGGGCAAACATGTTGAAAGTCTTCAAAAAAATTCACTGAAGCTGAATGCAGCCTCTCACAACAATGCCAGCTGGTACACCGATATAGAACACTCACCCAGCAGGGGAAGCCTGTACTACAAGGGGCCTGCCCTCCAGAAGATAATTTCCAGTTTTTTGGGGTCTCCCCTGATATGTGTCAACAGACTATTTATGTTATCAGTAAGGCTTCTGGTCAAGAGTAGGCTATTAATAGTTAATTTGGGGGGAGTAAAAAGTTACACGTGGACTTTCATTTGTGGGGGTGGTCAGCACCCCTCAAGTCCCCATTGTTCCAAGGTCAACTGTACTTATTTCTGAGGTCTACTTGGCCAATCTGGCATAAAATAGACATACCACTATACCTCAGACACTCCTGTCTTCCTTACCCTGACTTATTTTTCTCCACTTTTTTTATGTCACCATCTGAAACACTATTACTTGCTCATTTATTTATTGCCACACCCCAACTGGAATGCCAACTCCATGAAGGCAGGTACTTGGTTGGTTCTTCTGTCACCAGGGCCCAGAAGCAGCAGCTGGTACTTAAAATGAAAGAACTGAATCCGTAGATGAGGTGGCATTGATGATGAGAACTCAGCTGGGCCAAGAGGTTGTAAAGAGAAAGCAGGGTGGGGGCAGGGCCCCAGGCAAAGAGAAAACGTGAGCCAGGCGAGAGACACGGTTATTTCCAGACGCAGAGACTCAATGTCAGTCTCAGGTACGTGCTTTGGGCTGTCCACCAGCATCCATCCCCCCATCCCCTGCTAACAGAACCCAACTTGGAGCATATCCCCACCACTCACAGACAAATACCCAACATAACTCAGCACGCACGGACCCCGTGACTGGTTCTGTATCACACAGGTCCGGATCCCGATAGGCTGCATTTCTTCGGTTCCCGTGTCTGCCATTGGCTTGACCCATGGGAAGCCCTGATAGGAGATAGGGAGTGTTATGGACTTAAATGTGTCCCCTTAAAATTCACAGTTCAAGCCCTAACCCCCAATGTGACCATATTTGAAGATAAGACCTTGAAGGAGGTAATAAAGATTAAATGAGGTCAAGAGGGCAGGACCCTATTCTGACAGGATTGGCGTCCTTATACAAAGAGGAAGAGATACTAGATCTAGCCTCTCTCTTTCTCTCTCTCTCTCTACACACACACACACACACACACACACACACACAGAGAAAAGGCTACGTGGAAAAGACACAGCAAGAAGGTGGCCATCTGCAAGCCAGGAAGAGAGGCCTCGCCAGGAACCAGCCCTGACAGCACCCTGATCTTGGACTTCCCACCTCTGGGCTGCAAGCAAATAAATATGTATTGTTCCCGCTGCCTGGTCTGCGGCATTCTGTTATGGCAGCCAGAGCCGACTAAGACAGTTAGGAAGGAGGAAAACAAAGCAAGACTATTTTTCTCCCTCCTTCCCTGACTCAGAAAGCTCTGTGTCATCAGTGACTCTGGCTGGACAGGCCTATGTGGTGCCTGCTTCTGCCAGGTAACAGAAGCCCTGCCTGTGACCTCTGTCCCCACACCTATGCCTCTCTGCTTGCTAACCTCTGGGCGGCCACAGCTCTGGTTGGCTTCTCAACTCTTCTCTACCTGTCTGACCAAGTCCTTGCATTCAATTCCTTCTGTTTCAAAAACTCACAAGGGTTTTGTCCTGGCAGGGTAGGCTGGAGTGCCATCCCTGTGCACCAAGTCTGCAAGTTCGATCCCCTGTCAGGGCACATACAAGAATCAACTAATGAATGCATAATGGAGCAACAGATCAATGTCTCTCTCTCCCCCCTCCTTCCTCCTCCCCCCCTCTCCCTCTCCCTCTCATCACTAAGTAAACATTTTAAAATTTAAAAAAAACTCACAAGTGATTTCCTGTTTGGACCCTGTTTGACACTTCATGTGGCACATAAGGTGTGTGTGAGGGAAGCATCACCAAAGGGACACTGAAGGGCATTGCCAGGGCCGGGCCACAAACTCCCTTGCCCATCAGGTGGCAGGGGGCAGTGGGAGCCCACACGCAGGCATTCGCAGCAGCGGGAGGGCCACTTTCAGAGTCCATTTTGGAAAGATCGGGTCACAAAAGGCATCTACCTGCAGCACCTGGAAAATTAGTCTGTGGCACTTATTATTCCCACACAGATTCTCTAATGCTGTGCAGACACCACCTAAGACTTTTCTCTTCCCAAAAGAAGGATAAGAGAGACACCGGTGCAAACCAAAGGTGAGGTTGGCTGTCCCAGCCTGTCTGGGTCCAGGCACTTGGGCTCCTAAGTCATGTCTAAACCAGTTTGCAGGGTGGGGTGTGCTCCGGAAACTGCAGCGACCGCTCATCCACCCCGCTTCCCTTTGTAAGCCCCTGGGATTCTCGGGCTGGAAAGCCAAGAACATGGGGGCTGAAGAATGCAAGCCAGAAACACCCCAGTCAGCACGTTGAATACAGAATGTCTCAGTTCCAAGTACGAGTGTCATGTGGGCGATACAGCGAATGCCAGCTGGTGGCTGTGACTCAAAGGGCCAGCCGCTTGGGCTGTGCAGCCACAACGGACGAGCGGAGGTCTGTTTGCTCCTTGTCATTCTTCAGCAAAACTTCTCTGCTTTCTTTTTCTTATTTTTAATTGGCTTGCTTTTCTCCCTCTCTTTCTTCTTCCCTTTCTTTTTCATTAAAAAAGAAATTCTTGGAAACAGTTTCTGCCAATCACTGTCAGCGGCTCCTCAGGCCCCGGCGGAGCAGCGGCAGATGCGCAGTGAGATGCAGAGACTTGGAACCGAGCTGCGGAGGGGGCGTGGGCGGGAGCGCTCCTCTCTGCAGAAAGAGCAGCTAAAACACTCGATGCTAATACAGCCGAAGACAAATCTAATCTAATAAGCATCATTCCTCAGGCGCACAGATGGGCAAAAACAGAATTGAACGCTTCATCACGCAGAACTGATTTCTTTTAAGTAATATTAGAAACGTTACTCTCCTCCAAGAGCCGGCCGCTGAGATTTATACATATTGCTAATATATTTAAGGCAGAAGAGGAAAAGGCAACAGAGTCCAGTAGGGGCAAGGGAGTTAAATGGAAACAGACAGTGTCAGAGCTAAAGGTGGGGGCCTCCTGTCCCGAGAGGCCAGGAATCATCTGAGATGCGAATGACAGATGTCCTTGCTTATCCAGGTCAGGGGGGCCTGTGGGGGGCCGGTGGAGGGGGGGGTAGGTGAAAGGAAACAGGTTTTAAGGACACTGATGTATTTTAGAAATCAGCTAAGGTGTCTAGGGTTTAAGAAAAGCCATGGATTTCAGAAAAGGGCTCATAGGAAATTCAGAAGATCTCTCTCTCTCCTGGACCCTCTCACTCAGCACCCGCCCGCAAGAATCTGTGCTTGTCTCCGAGTTAGTGCGCAGGGGCGGGTCTCGGCCGTCTCCCCTGCAGCCTGCACCTAGCTGCCCCGCACTCACCGTGGACTCAGCAGGGCCCCTGGCGGGGAGGCGTGGGGCTGGGAGGACAGGACACAAGCAGCCCCATGCCTGGATTCCTACTGTCAGTCTCCAAACATTAAAGTGACATACGGTGTCCTTGAGGTACACTCGCAGGACTAATTTTATAGCCTGTTCAGCGTTTCATCATGTTTTAATGCAGCGCAGATGATTGGGACCGCTCCTCCGCACGGAGAGGCCCTTGGTATCCATGACTGATAAAGTCTTCATCAATGAGGCCAGTATGTCCCAATGTCCCTCTAGGAGCAGATAAATCCAGACTTCCTTGATATTTTAGGTACAAGGGCTCAATTGGGTCTTCTTAGAGTGTATATTTGAGGGGGTTAGGGGAGGATGTGTTTGTTTTTTCCTGAAAAAAAAAATGCAACCACGGAATCTCGAAAGAACAGAAATGATCCTTTTTTAAGGACCCAGAATTTCTATGTCTATGACAATTTGTCAGACGTCAACCCTGCTGTGTCTCCCCTCCCTCTCTCTTCCTCTCCTTCTTCCTCTCCTCCCCCTCCCCCTCTCTTCCTCTCCTCCTTCTTCCTCTCCTCCCCCTCCCCTCCCTCTCCCCCTCCCCCTCCCTTTCCTTCTTCTTCTTCTTCTCATCTCTCCCTCTCTTAAATGCCCCTAACTCCAGCTTCTCCCTTTCTCTGGAATACTCCTCCAGCCCATCTTCACCTGGCCAACTCCAGCCTGTCTTTTTAACATCAGCCCCAGGAAACCCCTTCCTCCAGGAAGGCTTCCCAGCCTCCGCTACTAGCAGACTCTCTGCACGGCCACCTCGTGGCCTCCTGTACTTCTCTATGGCTCTAATCACAACAGCCACTGATTGCTTAGGTGATCGTTTGTTTCATGCCCCTCCAGACTATAAACTCTCCAAAGGCAGAGTGGCAGCCCTAAAACTGTGCCGCTCAGGTCCCCAGCTGCAGGGAGAATCAGTGACAACTGGGCCCAGCTGCCGTGCTCTGCATCCATGATCTCGTGGTGCCAAGGCCTTCCTTCCCATGGGCTGCTCCCAGCTGCTGAGTGAGGACAGCCCTGACTGCAGGCCACTCCTGCCAGTGGGGACTCCTGACAAGCTCCCTCACATCAGGCTAAAACTTTCTTAGCACCGGGCTGCACTCTGAGTCTCTGGTTACCCAATGCTCTGTTCTGCCCTCTCTCTTTCCCCGGGCCATCTGAAAGCCCTCCCCAGCCCTCCAGCTCCCTTGCCATTTTTCTCTGGAAGGGCATCTGCTTCCCTGAGGACCCAGAGGATGCTCACTGCCGGAGGCAGTAATTCCTGCTTGTTCCCTGCTGTTTGCTCAGGGCTGGCACAAGGCCCCGTGCAGAACAGGGGCTCAACGAGTATGCAAAACATGAATAAAGACAGGTGTGGCGAAGACCGGGTGAGAGAGTGTGGATGAACCAGAGCAAACACAACCCTTCCTGTGGGACCAACTCCAGAGACATGCCCCACCCACAGAATCTATACCAACACCCTCACTCAGAGCCTCTTCATTGTAAGAGTGACCACACCAACAGCAACAGAAAAACAACTGTTAACACTGTAACACCAGCATCAGCATAGTCACCTTTATCAAGCCCCTCGCAAGTGTTAGGTATTGACAACAGTTTGTCAACCTCAATTTGCTACTTTCTCACAACAGCAGGAGGAGGGTAGTCTTAGTCTTACTCCCATTTTACAGATGAGAAAGTTGAGGCTTAGTAAGTCAGGGCAGGCTTAAGTTTTGCTGTGGTGACAAACATCCCCCCCCAAACCTCGGTGGCTTAAAACTATTGTATGTAAGTTCAAGCTCAGTTCCTGACATCCCGTGTTTCCTTCTCACCTTCCAAAGGAGCAGTGAATAAACCTCGAAACGGCTCCAGGTGCTGCGTTCGGCTTCTGCATCCCAAGGGGGTGAGATTCTGCTTAGCTTGGGCCTCGTGTCACTTGGGGACTTCATCTATGACTCACATGCTGGAGACGAGCTTCGGGGGCCTGTGGTCACAGCGACAGACCTGCCCTCACGCTGTCACCCGTCCCAGCGAACCCAGATCAGCTGGCCTTCCAGACGCAGCGCAAAGCCCACCCGCTAACCATCCTTGTCCCTGTTGGGGGCCGGCCTTTGAGCCTTGCACACACGCGGCACTTGAGTTTGTCTAGTCCTGACGTCATCGCTGAGACTGTGCCTGCACTACCCCCACGCTGGGCCTGCTCTTTCAGCCAGGCAGCTAGAAAAGAGCCTATTTTCATTTCAGATTACCTCTTTTTTGAAGGGAAATAAACACTTAAATCTTCTTTTGATTAACATGAAAATCACCCAGTCTCCCAAGTTTTAGAATGACTGGTGATCCCAAATGGTCAGGAAAATTTGACAGAGTGTCACTCTTGGTGGTTCACTTTTGGCAAATGCCAAGATGGGCATATTTCAAAGCCAACAGATTCTCTATTTTAATTCCCCAGATGCAAAATTAAACCATAATATTAAACAAGCATAATATTCCAACGACACCTAACACTCCTACTCCCCGAAAGCCCTGGGCCCTTTGGGAGGTTCCGACCAGCCCTCCTGGTTGGTGACCACGGCCGCAGACAGGGAAGAAGGGATGAGACCTTTTGCTCCAACTCCAGATGTGCCTGGTAAAACTGAAAGTGAGAAATAATATTATGGGATCCGTTCCTAGACAGGAATCCATTTTGGTTCCAGGATATTCCTCCACTGAGAGACAACCTCAGCACGGGCCACATAAAGGACAGAGGAAACCGGCCAGTGAAAGGCAGGAGGGAGACCCCGTTTCCGCACTGTCCCCCTCGTCTCTAACACGTGCAGCCTTCCGCCGCCCCGCAGATGCTGCCGAAGCCTTCGCCCTGACCCAGCATCTGGTTTCTTGATTCAAGCCTCTCCTTTGTCAGAACGGGGTCTCTCCCAGAAGGATCACGAGGCCCTCTAATACTTCTTAAGCCTAATTGGAGTCGGGGTCCTGAGAAGTCTCAGGCGCTCCGGAGAGTCAGGGAGTCCCAGGGAGGGGGACCTGGGACCTGCCAGTTGTGTTGGCCAGAGTCCTGCAGCCTGTGATCGGAGCCAATCCCATTACCACTTTCAGTACCTCAGTTTCCCCACCCATAAAACTTACCTCTGGGACTTGGGAGCCTTAATGAGCATTGGCCTTTCTTGGAAAAATTAACCAGGTGCCGGAAACATCTGTGGCTGGAAGCGGTGCCTGCTGTATAAATAGAATATAGCGTTCTTCCAAGACTGCAGCAAAAGCTCACATACCAACCGCGCCTGACCTCATCCTACGTCCTGTGCAGTAAGCGTCGGCGGAAAAGTCCCTCTCTTCTCCTCCGGACTAGCTTGTACTTAAAGAACTCACTTTCTCATTTCCCTTGTTCTGTTCTACTCAGGACAAAGGGTTTTCTGTAAAAAGCGGAGGGATCAAAAATCTTATAGCACCACTTTTCATGTAAATCATGTAACGATGCTCCAAAAATAAATGCCCCCAAGAGAATGCATGAGCCATACGGTCCAGGGCACTGTCTGTCTTGTTCTTTGTCACTTCCCAAAAGTACTGAACCACAGAGGATGCTGAGACAGAATGTGTTGAACGAAAGAGGAGAACAGGTAATAGCCCTTGGAAAGTAATACTATTTGAGGGGGGACCCCCCCAAAACCCAGAATTTTTTATAAAATTTATTTTTTCTTACATGTTTAAACTTCAGTCCCCCTCAAAGTACTCTCCATTTGATGCAATCCACCTGTCGAGACGATTTTTCCCTCTACTCAAAACGGTTTTTGAACTTGTCCATTTTGATGCCTTTAGTGCTTCTGCCATTTTTTGTTTTGTTTTGTTTCACCTCTTCCACATTGGAAAAATGTTTCCCTTTGAGGACTTTTTTCAGCTGGGAAACAAAAAAAAAGTTACTCAGGGCAAGATGGGGTGAATAGGCAGGGTGAGGGGAACAGGGGTCATGCTGTTTCTGGTCAAAAACTGCTGAACACTCAGCATGGTGTGGGCAGGTGCGCTCATGAATCACCCATCATGCAACGGGCAAACACATTGAAAGAGTCTTCAGAAAACTTTCACTGAAGCTGAATGCAGCCTCTCACAACAATGCCAGCTGGTACACTGATACAGATGGGTTCCTAGAACACTCACCCAGCAGGGGAAGCCTGTACTACAAGGGGCCTGCCCTCCAAAAGATAATTCCAGTTTTTTGGGGGGTCCCCCTTCATATGTGTGCATAGGTTTGTGTTTTGTTTTGTTTTAATTATCCCTATGTGAGGACATTTTTTTTATCACCCTTGGAAAGATGAAGAGAGAAAAAGATCAATTTGAGAGAGAAGCACCAACTGGCTGTCTCCTGCACATGCCTAGACTGTGGATCGAACCCACGACCTAGGCATGTACCCCAATCAGAAATTGAACCTGCAACCTTTCAGTCACGAGACAATGCTCCAACCAACCAAGCCACACCAGCCAGGGCTGCAAAGGTTTTAGACTGGTTTATAACACCATCTTCCATGTTGTCCTCAGTTTGAGCTTATTAGGGCAGAAAATACCAAGTCACTTGATAATCCCAGCAAGGCTCAACGTTAGCTTAGTGAAGATCTGGAAACAAAACCTAGGTCTCCAAACACCCAGTTCACTCTTCTCACCTCTACAGTTTGCTGCTTTCTTTGTCTAAAGTAAGAGTCAGAAAACTATAGCTGGGGGCCAAATCCAGACTGTTCGTCACCTGCTTTTTGTAAATAAAGATTTATTGGCACACAGCCACACCCATTCCTTTACATATTGTCTCTGACTGCTTTCCCACTACAAGGGCAGAGTCCAACAGTTGCCATAGGGACCACACGGCACACATATAATTGTTACTATATGTAAAGTTTGTAGCCAGGGCCTCGTTTATCGCAAATTTTCTTCTGAAATAACATACTGTCTAGTCTTTTCTAGAAGAAGTCCCACTGACCCCTGCTCTCTAGCAACCTCCTCTGGAATCCACATCAGTCCTGGCTCTATTGCTGCAGACACGGCCCTGTGGTCACCCTGTTTTGGTCACGCAGCCTACACAGTCCCCCACGGCATGAATGCTTGCTCCTGTGCGTGCAAAGAGGTCTGCCTACACAACCCTCCCAACAACCCTAAGAGGTACGCACTACTGTGCACACACATAGCGTGCTGATGGAAGTGGGCGGAGCCCTATGAAATTGCTAATGGGCGTTTGTAGGTCAAATACTGGCAGCTGCACGTAGGTCAAGCTAATCCTGTTACATCCCTGATAGAAAACGAGGCAACCGGAGAAACAGACCCACAGATGCTCAGTGGAGGGAAAGCGCTCAGCTACCAGCCCGCTCTGTGCCGAGGACAGCCACTAACTCAGCTTCTGAGCTTCTGAAAACTTCACACGTCACTACATGTATTAAAAGTTGTGCAACTCTTGAAGAAAATGCTGTTTCAGCAAGGCTTTCTCTAATGTATCTGACTAGAAAAGTTCTGGGTTTTGGGGGTCCCCTCCAAGTAGCACCTATGAATATCACACAAAACCAGTCTTCTTTGAGAGCATTTTTGGGAACCCCCTGCATTCCCTCTTTCCCCATCAGAGAGCCTCCCGCTGCCTCCCCCAAACGCCCACACAACCCTCTGGGCATGCCCAGTTTGAGCCGCCTGCCTCTTGCTCCACTGGCAAATGGAACTCCACGTTCTTGATAACCTGAGTGGTGCGTGCGGTTGCTGCAGGCTAATTCCACTTATAGAGACAATACAGCTCCGTCTTTGTGTGGCATCGGATGTTCATATAATACACTTCAACCACCCCGTACCTCCCGTTTCTAACGCAAATAAGCTGCCTCTTTCTTCAAAACTGCTCATTCTCCCTCTAAGTGCAAATTTGTCTTAAGATTTAGGTTCCGAACCATTTGCGGCCTTTCTTCCAATGTCAGTATCCAAAATCTGGGGCTGACTTTTAGTCTGGGTCAATTGAACAGTGTGGTGAATGCTTAGCTGTTCCCCCACCATTTTTTTAAAAAGAGATTAATTGCTACTCTATGTAAAGTTTACAGTTAGGGCCTCATTTATTGCAAATTTTCTTCAAAAATAATGTAAGCCCACAACTTGTCATAAGCATCCCCCCCTGCCCGATCCTAAAATATTAACTTGGGAGGGAGGTTAGAAATCCATCATAACCAATGACAGACATCGTGCACAAAAATAGCAAGCCTCCAATTTAACATTTTATTGCCATATTTTGAAACAACTGGTTAGGCAGCTGCGACTGTTATCTTCCAATTACTTCTCACTTTTCCAGAGTTTTAAATGCAAGCTGTAACAAATTAAATCTCAATTTCTATATGCACACTTTTACAAAGAAGACAATTTCAGAAAACTGAAAAAAGAAAGAAAGAAAGAAGAACAGCTGAAGTCGAGAGGGAGAAAGAGCGAAGAGAGCTCCGTCCTAAGTGCCTCCAACGAGCTTCCCCCAGCAGTCCACGCGGTCTCCATCCTGAACGGGGTCTACCTATGAAACTCTGCACTTTGCTAAAAATGCACTTCTCCTTGCCAACCGTATAAAAGTGCTCAAGAAGAAATCCACTCACTGAATGCTGAACCTCTTTCCTGCTCTGGTGTAACCCTCCACCAATGGCACTCAAATACAAGAAATCTCTCAAAAGTGTTAAAGGCTCATCTTTTGGAGACACCTGTTTGGATAGAATTGCACATGATTCTGCCGGAGTACAAGACAGAGAAGAACAGTGTGGCTACTGTTTTCCAACATCAGCTTGTTTTCACCCTCAATTAAGGGGTTGGTGTTTAGCAGTTACATTTTTGCTGGAAAAATAATATATATATTTGGATCTTCTTTTTTATTTCTTTTGGTTTTAATCTGACCCCTTGACTCTAATTACTTGAGAGGGAAGGTGGGAGGCAGATTGTCACTCCCGCTGCCAGGACTTGACAGAGATTTCAGACCAGAACGCACGTCCCTGAGGCTTGGCTCAGTGCGAGGCTGTGAAGTGGCACTCGCTAGCTGCCCCATCACTGCAGTCCGAGGCCCTGCTGTCTCGAGGTGGGAGGTGGCCGCTGCAATCAGCAGTCAGATAAACAAAGCCCTGCTACGGTCTCAGGCCCCCTGCGCACCTGGTTTGAAATGCTAGCGACTCCCAAAGGGAAGGCATTTCTCTGGCACCTGCATCCAAGGCTCCTCCTGTGAACAAGGCTGTATAAGAGGCTTTCTGAACCTGTCTTTTCCCTTCTCCCTCCCCCTTCCTTTTCTCCCCACCTCCTCCTCTTCCAGCCCCATTGGCCTCCAAACCCCTCTTCCTCCAGGCTTGGGGTCATTATGTTTTGCTCTGTCTGGAACCCCCTTCCTTCTCCACAACCTGACCTATTACCCTTAACCTCTAAAGAGGGAGCTACTCTAAAATAATTTATGGCAATATGGCTCCCGGAATCATCTCAGGCAAGTGAAGAAACAAAACTCCCCAGGCAACAAGGACCTGAAGCCAGAATCGGGAACCACTGTTCCGAGCAAACCTGAGCCAGCATCAGAGGACCTGAAGCTTGTGGGAGAGCACAGGTGGTTAGGCTACACGCCCTCAAGGCTCCCGAGGCCCTATGCCAGCCTGCCCAAGGAGGCCAGAGAATTTGCATTTCTGACAAGCTCACCAGAGGTCCCTCCAGGGGCCTCAGAGAGGCACAGCCCTTGCATGGGGACTTCTGGCCCTTTCATTCCCAGTGCTTGTCTGCTGAATAACCACCAGGAGGTGCTGTGATGTTAATAGTTACAGAGGAAACCCAGAAAGATCACCATTTTGAAAGTCTGTGATTCCACTTTCAGGCCCCAGTGATGTTCCATTTGCCAGCAAAATCCCACTTGCAAGTTGAACATAGAAAGACTCAGAAGTGCTGAACCAACAGGGTAAGCCACACTCACTTCTTTTAAGGAAAAACGCCACTCTTCCTGGTTGGCTGCTTGGTTTTTCTTCCTAGAATCGAGCGTCTAGTTCACGAGAGCATCAGAAGTCATCTTTTATCCAATGGGCTTTAAATCAGGAGCAATGGTGCGCTGCTAACACGCACCCAGAATCCACGCAGGGTGCGCATGGCCAGCCTCGAACCACTCTCTGCAGAGCCCCCGACTGCTCCAGTCTGCAGACACTTGGATTGGCCACCTTGGGGCCTCATCAAAATGCAAAATCAACACCTTCCCTTTCTCCCTCGCCTGCCCCAGATGCTTTCTGAATTTCTATACATTTGTGAATTCACAGAGCACGAACAGAGCAACATGAACATCGCAAATGCAAATGCCTTTGTTCCTGACAAACTGCTACAGTTCTCTGTCATCTGAGTTTGGCAGAGGGACAGGATGGACTCCACATACCGTGTCATTGCAGGTGTAGGAGCAGAGACACAGGCGACCTTTCTAAAGTGTTCTATCAGGAGGGGCCCTCTCTCTCTCTCTCTCTCTCTCTCACACACACACACACACACACACACCCCTCTTCAAGTATTCTTTTTCCAGTGCAGATCTGTACTTTCATAAAACTGACATCTGCATCTCTAAAGAAATAACTTCCCTGTCAAAAGAATGTAGCTTAATTTTGTTGGCTTGTTTTCTTCCCAGACCAAATTTAGAACACCCCGCCACCTGTTCACACCACCAAGCTCCAGCAAAGCAGCGCAAGGTCTCCTCCGACATCCACGTTCCCAGCTGGAACCGTCAGCGTGATGATGGGGAGACGCAAGGGGTTTTTCACTCGCCCCAAACTCCTTGCTCCTTCTGGAGCGTGGGAAAGCTTTGCGCTCCCAGTGCGACAGGGCATACTCCGCAACACCATTCAAACTCTTGGAAGAAATGCTCACCATACACCCGAAACGCACACAAAATAATATGGAATGTGCACTGTACTTGAAAAAGGAAAAAGAAATACTGAGACACACACTACTACAAAAAAAGGGTAGATGACCTGGGCTATTTTGGAAACAATCTTCAAAACTCTTAGTGCCTGCCTCCATGATCTGTGAATGGGTGTCCACGGGGGCAGGAGGTCAGGCAAGGCCCCCTCCTGCTTTAAAGTCTGTTAATGTAATTGCAATGTGACCTTTTTCCTCCCGTCCCCTCTTCAGGCCGCACCTTCTCAAACCTACTGAGGCCCAATAGCACATATGCCTTGGCACCTACATGAGTTGGACTTGGGATCTTTGAGGTTGAAAGCAACAGAAACCAGCCCAAAGTTGCTGAAGGAAAAAAAAAGGGGGTGGGGTTAGTGTTAAGATTCAAATGTGCTTTTGTGAGACCCAAGGGCAGGAATAGGAATGTGGCTCAGAATGGGACTGGACACGGAAAATCCCCATGTTGGGAGCCCGGAAGCGCGCTTTCCTATTTGTCCCTCTGCTTCTTCCTCTGCGCTTGTCTAGGCTTCTCAGGCCTGTGTGACAGAGGGATTAACAAGAGGTAGCTGTATTCTCCGGGAATCCCTTCATCCCAATTCGTGTTCATCAGAACAGGGTTACTGATGGCGCGAGGCGCCCACCACGGCCCAATGATAGAACACGAACACTGGGAACTCACCACTGGGATCCTGAGCATTTAGGGGGCGGGGTAGATTAGGGATGAAAGGGTCTGAAATTGGTGGGGTGGAGGGGAGAGAAGGGTTCATCACAGAAGATACCACACGAAGAGGAAGCCGTCTTGAAACACGAGCTCCTTCCCTCGACTTGGGCTGAGAAGGAAGTTGTGCACATGCTGGTCAGAGAACTCCAGACCTGACCTCCAGCTGGTCCTGCCTCCCAGGAGTGTTAGCGTCAGTCGGTCACAACACTTCTTGTTGGTGTTTGAATCTTCACCTGAGGATATTTTATCACTGATTTTAGAGAAGAGGAAGGGGGAGAGAGAAACATCCATCAGCTGCCTCCCATAGGCACTCCGAGACTGGGAGTCAAACCCACGATGTTTTGGTGGACAGGGGGACGCTCCAACCAACCGGGCCACCAGGCCAGGGCGTGACGCATTTGAAGTTCGGCGTCACCTTCCCCGAGCAGAAATTCTCCCTCCTCTAGTGCTGTCAGCACCAGGCACCGTGGCTTCACGACACCTTCGTGCCCCTTTCCCACTCCAAATGAGAAAATACGCAAGTACTTTGTGCACCGTAAGGTAGTATGTTACTAGATTGTTTAAAAGCCGTTTCAAATGCAATGTAATTAGTCTATTCACTTCCTTCTCCCAGTATGAGGGTCTTTCACCTCCATCACAGGGGTCTCCCTCGCAGGTACAGAACATCAGAGGCTACAAGCCAAACAATACCGCCCATCCATTAAGACCAGACTGGGTATTTTCCATAGGACGCGCGTGCATTTTGTATGTCTTTGGCCCATTGCCTCCGGAGAGCACATCTCTGTTACAGTGCAGTGGGCTAGGAGTGGAAACCGCCAGCTGCAGTTCCTATCTCATTAGAGGCCGAGTTTCCCTTTAATGCACATGAAGACCTTTCATTAGCAATAATGGGAGCTGCACGCATCAGAGACAAAAACAGACCCTCGCCATTGTGATCTCGATGAGGTTATGGGGACAGTTCCCTGCCTGGTCAGAGAGTTACGATATGCAGAGATGCATGGTGACATCAGGGGGGAAAACTAAAATCTTTGTGACGATTTAAAAACAAATGAAATGCAATTTAAAATCCTCAAAATGGAGGAGGCCAGGAATCGCAGGCAGACTGACTCTAGGAACGTGTTAAGCAAATGAAAGCCAAATGACAAGATAAACAAAGGTGGGGAAAGTTTACCCAGGGGATCGGACAAAATAAGAACCATCTCCAACACACACAGTGCAACCCTGCAAGAGAGGCTCAGTCCAAGAAGAAAAGGAAAGGCCATCCACCCTCGGAGGCAGTAAACACTGCTGAAAGTTAAACAAATTCTCTGCCTCCATGTCCACAAGGGGAGGTGGAAGCAGCCAGAAATGGCTGTGCCCTGGAGAGGGGTCAACAAAACATTACTGAAGGAAATGAAGTGACACCTGAGTTTACACCTTCGGGTTGACACAAATGCCAGCAGTAGTCTTTTCCTACTGCAATCAACTCAGTACTAAGTGATGCTTGGAAATTGGCCACCCTGCATTGTTACAGGTCTGATGAAGAAACGTCACTTTGGTCCAAATGTGAAACCAGTCATTTTTGGATTAAAAGAGAAAGTCATCTTTATCTTTCTTTATAGTACAGGCTCAGTGGGTCGGAACTTGCTTACACTTTTTATTTTTTGGAGGTGACAAGGATGCACATGGAAAGAGATGAAATATTGAAAAGGACTTCCAGCAAGTCCCAGAGGAAGCATGGATTCAGCACCCCAGCCACTAACCCTTCAGCTCGTGAGGGTTCCAGGGAATGCTTAAGTTAGACATGAGGCTGC
Source organism: Trachops cirrhosus (assembly GCA_028533065.1). Taxonomy (NCBI): domain Eukaryota; kingdom Metazoa; phylum Chordata; class Mammalia; order Chiroptera; family Phyllostomidae; genus Trachops; species Trachops cirrhosus. The sequence continues at coordinate 110,196,563 of CM052544.1, forward strand.
ACCCGTCTTTGGTAGACTGCTTGCAACCGACTCAATGAGAGAATCAAAAATGGGTGCCTCACTCACAGTGGTAAGAAAATGCAACTGACCTCAACATCAATCCCGTGGAATCAAACTGTGACTCTAATACACTGATCACATGACGTAAGGGCTGAACAGCCTCTGAGAACAAGGATACAGGTCAAGAAGTGCCAGGGATGAACTAAATCCCTACAAAATTGTCCACACTCCGCAATGTGGGGATGGGGGTGGCCTTGGAAACCATTTCTGAATCCACAGACTGTATCCCCAAAACCACTACTGAGGCTTTGGAATAGCCATTCTGGGTTCTGCCAGTGGCCCTGGAACCAAGCAGGCTTAAGGTGCATTACAGGGCATGCATCTATGGAAAAGGAAGCTCAAGGCAATGGGGATGAGGCCACACCGTTTGCTCCAATGAACTGTTAACTTCCCAGAAGCTCCGGCTCTGCATCTATTCACACCCTGTCTCCGTAACTGGGGCATCCGTCCAAACCCTGTTCCACTCTATTCAGACAGGTTTGGACTCAAGCGGGTTCTAAGGAGTCCAGTGCAGAAACACCCATGCCTTCTCCCTCCCCTTTGTACTATTTGGTAGGCACAGATCTCCGTTCTTCCCTTTGTCACTTACCTACTCAACACTGTCACCCCTCCCATAGATCTCGAGTAAGGGAGGATGCTCTGTTGAAATGGACCAAAGCACTCAGCAAGGCACCGACTTGATCATGCTCTCCACAGACCAGCACTAGAGCCATCTGCTTCAAACAAGCCCTGCAGAGGAACTTGGGTTGGCCCCGGTGCAGCACGATCCCTTTAAGCACCCTGGCCCCCTTTCTCTGCCGGAACGATGACAGCAAAGGACGCCCAAGGAGAACAGAACAATTGATAAATGGTACATTACACATTTAACTTGGATAAGGGATGTTTACTCTACAAACGGAGTTTACAACTCAAAAAAGTATTTCATAACATTCTGAGAGCCACACGAGTTCAATGCCAGCACAATTTAAAAGTGAAGCTGACGTAGGTGATCTGAAGGGTGTTATAAAAACATAGCGAACAATGTAGTAACCTTTTAAAAGACACTACATATGGAATATTTAGATGCTGTAAATGAGAAATCACAATAATCTCCATTAACTAGGGTAACAATAGATAACCACATTTCAGTTTCCCAGCTTCCAAAAATGGGAGTTACTTTACCTCAATATTAAAAGAATAACCTATTTTGGGCAGTCTATAATGAGTCATTCCCCCAGGCATTTTTCATTAAGAATAATGCTGTTTTCTAAGACCTTATAAAGCTTTGTCAATGATTATGGGGTTAATGGCAAATATTTTTACTTCCTTGGTTCGTAATTTTCCACTAGATTAACACACTAAGACTTGTTTGTTCCTGGGTGAGTGAATAATTTATTAGACCTGGTACTCAGTTCATGAGCTTTTCTCATTTCAACTTGAAGAAACTGCCAGCATTTGTAGAAGAGGACCCAAATGCATTTGTTCCTGGAAGATGCCCAAACGCAGCCCTCACACCCAACGCAGGACAGAAGCTATGCCCTGACTCCGCGCACCGTGGAGGCTCACTGCCCTCTGGCTTGGTTTCCCAAACCAGGCTCCCGCCGCCGTAACTCCTCACGCAGACGCTATCAAAACCTTCCTTTGGCTGCACTCACCTATCGCTCTGCGTCACGGGTATCTAAACAAGCATATGGTGCGTACACCAAAGAAGTCACGCCTTAAGAAAACAGAACTGAATTTTGTTAGATTAACCTTACCCCATGAGGAAAACGGAAATTAGGCTTATGTCTGAACTTACTTTCCTTCATGTTGCTGTTGCTCAGGCGTGCTTTGTCCAACTCCGCCGCACTCCTTCCAAACCCAGGGGATGAGCGTGCAAGGAAAGGAGTCAGCAGAGAGCACGTGCAGGGGGGCGCGTGGCCAGTTTGTTTATCGCACCCGCCTCTGCCTGACAGGGTCCCGCTCAAGCAAGACATCGCTGTGGGTGACAGCAAATCAGCGTGCCCTTTCTCAAAGACAGTTTGGCGATACGGGTTAGGAGCCCCCTGAATTTTAAATGCCCTCGACTAGTTAAAGCCACTTCTAGAAATTTATCCTAGAAAACTAATTACACATGTGAGCAAGTGTCTGGATTCTAGAATGATCAAGGACCTGAGCTTTTTAAAAGCAAAAACCTGCTAGCGACGCCATACACACACTGGACAGACAGTACTTATACCGAGTGCCTGCTACGTCCCAACCCCTGTGAACTTCTAACACTCACACCTACCACATGGGGTTAACACACTCGTCTCCTTTTCTCCTCTCATCTGGACGAGGAAGGTGAGGCTAAGCAACAGGTCCAAGGACACACCGGAGGGCGAGGAGCCAGGTATAAATCCGGCTGCCTGATCTCAGACCCCCCAGTGGGGCCTCCAAAACAGTGTTGTTGGAAAAAAGATTTCTCAGCCCTTCTTACCCTTTACCCATTCCTTCTGATTATCCTCCTAGTTGTTTAAGTCTTCCAGGTGAAAATCACCCCGAGTATCACAGGCATACCTCCACCCGCAGGTAGACCTGATTCGGGCATTACACAAAATAGTGGGATCTTTGATGATCTTTCAAATTCAAATCACTAGCTTTTCTCCAGCATACTCCTCTCCTCCCAAATCTTTTTTCTTCACTCAAAAAATAGGAGAATTTTATTTCATGGCATGAAAAAGATAAACACGAAGCCCTAAAATTTAAAAGGACACATAGAATGAACGTCATTTTCATACAAAATATAGCCCTTTGGTAAAGTAATTTATTTTGTCAAGTTCCTGTGCCCTGTGACCTGTGGGCATGAGGACTGGTCAACCGTCGCCTGAAAAAACGCCAAGGCGGCCCTCTGGGAAGCGCCCAGAGCGACTGCAGGCCTGGGGCGCAGGGGTGCCTGGACAAGACATGAAGCCTGGGCTGGGCTTCCCGGGGCGCTTGAGCGGTGAGGGGCTAGAACCCACAGTGGGTGCCAGGACCTCCGGGTCAGGAGTCGGCGCAAGCAGCACTGAACTGTGTGGGTGAGAAGCGGCGCCTCAGGGGCAGCAAAGGTGATGGACCCCAGAGGCCTGAGCTCTGGTGGAGACGTTTCATCTTTTGGAAGTGAGTAGGTAGGAGGGAAGCACAAATAAGCAGCTAGATACAATATGCTTCAAACCAAATGAGTAATGCAGTCAAGATTGTTTTATTTATACATATTTTATTATCAGAGAGAAAGACTTCAATATGCAAATGTATTACTTCCAAGATTGCCCCAATGGGATCCTGAGAGTCCATGTTAACTCCTTTTCCGGAAGCTTCCTTTCCTTAGTTGTTGTACTCTTGCAGAGCCTGGGCCATGAAGAGTTTGCCTAGGTTCTGGGCGGTGAATTCCTTGATGTTCTGGCAGTAAGTATTAATTTGGCCTGTGTGTTTGGAAAGTGAAAAGAGTGACTTATAACGTTCCACAAATTATCAAATGTCCTAGAACACTGATCACACAAGAAATCAACATAATACAGAACCACTGGTATTTTGAGTTAAAATGATGTAAGAATCCATTTTACTTTTCCATGAGGGGTAATAAGGATTACAAGTTAAGCTCCGTCCCACTCCTGGCTACACAGAGAAGGGAAACTACAGCTTTTTAAAAAAGTTGTCAGCAGTTAAGAACATACTGACTGCCAATCAAAATGCACGGACCACGCACTCAGCCCAGCAGCGCATGAGGTAGAGGGCGGTGGCGGCAGCCCTCGGCCAGCATGGCCGGCAGGAAGGACCGCAGCCCGCCAGCCAGCCCGCCCGCCAGCCCGCCCGCCTGCCGGACCTGGGCAGGAACTGTGGGGCAGCTTTCAGTCCTGCTCTGGAAACCTGGACTCCTCCCCTCCTCAGAGTTGCCACGGAGCCAGAGCGCAGAGTCCGCGGGAAGACGGGGCTCTGCTTTTAAGCCTCACAACTAACGATCTGATCTGCTGCAGTAGTCACGTGTTTGTGCAAGTATGAGAAGCACAATTCTGTTTGCACCGGACCTTATGTAAGGAAAGTGCCTTGGTTCCCCAAATTTAATCTACTCGTGTTCTAGAAGGCTTTACAGAACTTAGATTTTTCTCCCACCCTAAAAACAGATCAACAGAACTGTATCAATAGAAACTGTGGAAGATCAGATTTTCTTTGAATAGGACTTTTCACTCTAATAAATGCGTCAGAGACAACGGCTGACTGAATCAAACAGCATTTAACAACACTTATATAGAAATAAGGTACTTATCGTTAATAAGATCGTGAATGAATGTTACATATTCAGAATCAAGTCCTAGTGTAGGAAATGCAGTCTCTACCACTCGAAGGAGGTGTTAAATGTGAAGTGTCTCCAGACAAAGTCCACCCAGAATTACATTCACGTTGCTACAATTTAAGGGAAACACTTTTCCATTAAGTCAGAAAATTCAACTCAGTCCGAACACCACGCACAGACTTGGGCTCAGGGCTGTGCTAGAACAGAACAAGTAAATAAATGGCTTCAGCTAAATGATCTTCCGGACTATGGGATTGTAAAATTTTTTTCTTACTCTCCATGAAAGATAACAAATAAAAAACCTCCCATTTTAGAAAGTTTATAATGCCATCTCAAAAATGTTTCTATAAACACACAGTGAGGCACTGAAAGGACCTCAAAACTAACACAGCCTGACAAACTCTTAAATTCTGCAGTTACAGGAACCAGATTCAAATTCGTCACTTGACCATTTTAAACGCACTAACATAATTTCTGACGTATGTTTTCTGTTCTTCCCACTCTCCCCCCGTCGCCTGCTCTCTAAAGAAGAGAAGAAACCAGCCGCGCTCGCACTGGCGAACGGTACCTGCGATGAGCAGAGAATCCATCCGGGCCGGCGCCTGGAGCGGCTTGAAGAGTTTGGACAGGTCCTCCTCGGGGAGCGGGGGCTCCCCCCGACTCTGGCGCTGCATGTTTTCCTGCTGGCGGCGCTGCTGATACTAACATTTGGAAGGAAAAGGACGTGGTTATTTTCGTGGTTATTTTTCTCCAATGAGAAAAAAAGAACTCTCTCACTTACAGAACCAGCAAAACCCCACTGCTCTGAACTCCCATCTGTTTTGTAAAGGGTAGTAACCCTTGGTTCCTCTTGCTCCTAAGACGCTACACATTCCAACAGAGGAAAATTCCTCTGTTGTAAACGCCAGTGTCACTCTGAGCTCTAAGAGTCTGTAACTAATGATTCGGAAAAACAAAACTGGTTATGTGAGAAAGAGGAGGCTTAAAAGTCAAAGAAGCTCAGGATTAATTAGTGAGTGAGGGGGAGTGACGTTGCCATTTCTTACAATGGGGTCAGTGACAACATTACCAGTACAAGTTATCTCCACTTTAATAACTCAATAATGAACCGCCACATGGAGGAATTCTTTCAACTTTATCCCTACTGACCAATATAACAACAACACTGATGAAGTCATTATCACATTATTCTAACATCATCATCACTATTATTATTATACAGATCATCATCTGTGCTTTAAGTCAATAGCTAAGAATGAGTATCATTAGCTCAGATAATGCTGCAAAAAACTTTCCAACTCTGGATTCCTATGATTATTTAGAGAGAAGGTGGGGATATATATGAAGGTATAGATCAGTGGTCCCCAACCTTAGTAGCACCAGGGACCTGTCTGTGGAAGCTGGGGTGAGTGGTGGCGTGTGGACAGGAGGCGGGGGCAGTAATCCAAGGCTCCGCCCCCCTGGCCAGTCATTCACCTCCTGCTGCACAGCCTGGTTCCTAACGGGCCAGGGACTAACTTGGGGGGGTGGGGGGAGGGGGTTGGGGACTCCTAGTGCAGATCACCTACAAATGTACAGATCACCTACAAATGTACAGATCAAAGTACAAGCAAGAGCTAGTATCTGTAAACTGCTTACAACAGCAGGGGACATAACACCCCACACACAGTCTTAAAAGGCAGGTAATGAGAAGCCAAAGTGGGCAGCACACATTTTAAGTTCTTGGGGGCGGTCCTAGGAAACAGGGGGAAATGACAGCTCTTCCTAAAGTAGAGGAGTAACTTGCTTTGCAAAGATTCCTATACTAAATATGGGTTATGGGTAAGAAAGAATAAACATCAAATGCAAAATTTTAAGGTATATTAGAATTCTGAAGAAATAGATGAAGACTGGTTTCCAGAATCAACTGTCCCACAGGGGATACGTTTTCAGTTTGACACCCAGGGCCGAGTCCTTTGCCCAAAGGAAGAACCAGCAGAAGAATGCAATCAAGTAGGGTTGGGGTCGTTCTTCCCCAGTTTATCCGTGATTTCACCATCACCACCTTTACCACCATTTTCTCAGCTAAAATACTTTATAGATTTATATCTGTGTTTATAATTCTAAGGATGGTAGAAACAAAGTATTTTAAATTTCATTAAATAAATGAACACTGATGTTAAAAAAATTTAATGCTACATTCTCAGAACCACTTAATTCTACTATTAACAACACCTACTGAAAAGTACATTTTAACTGAACACAAAGTGGCCATACACAAACACTTTCACACACGGACCCTGTAAGTAGTCTGGCCGCAGCACCTCTTTAGGGAGACGACTTATCTATGAATCAAATGTTAAGAACATTTCAGAGCCATACAGCCCAAACACAGCACCCGGGAACTGTGAAAATCACGTGGCCTTCAGGCAACACTAACAAAGAACAGGTTAAATGCCCACAGCAGTGTATGCGCATATGAGCACATTCAGGTAACTCCAGGGTTTTTATCTGTATTATACCATTTACTTCACAGCAGTTGGTCTATTATCTCCTATCAAAACTGCTTGCTCTTAATCACAATTGCTCAGTTTTGTAAATGAACTGAAGATTGCTAACTATGCTGCAATGAGCCACTACCAAACCAATTATAGTTAGTAAAGAAATGAGCTGTGACACTCCAGAATCTCTCTGCCTCCGGATTTTCGCAATAAATGCAATTCTTATTTGCATAACCTTGACATTACAATCTGAGCTTAACATACTGGCTCTCTTTAAGCAAGGTATTTTTAAGTACAACTTGTAAGTAACATATTAGAAACATACTAAACAAAGATAATCTTTTAAAATATGATACAGAGTTACTAGCTAAAAGTCAGTGCTTTATCAAAGATAACTTAGACCATTTTGAAGATGACTCTTGACGCATCCTACTCAGAAATGATTCCGTCTGCTGAAGTTTTCCATAATACCAACCTGGTGTTTCTGCTGCTGCTGCTTACTCATGTTCCTCATGTATGTGTTATATTTAAGTATATCTTGGCTCATTTCATCCACTCGGTCCATCAGCAACTGCAGTGTCTTTCCCAAATGATTGCTGAAACGTAAATATACTGACATGTCACATTTTAAAGTTACAGTTTTGCCACTGCTCTGGAAGAGTTCCGAGGTATTAAACCGACCTGCCATTGCTAAATGAGTAAGAAGGCATGTGCGCATAAAAGTCAGGGCAGAGGGAAGGCTCTGAGTCAGCTCGCCATTCAACCTTCCGCATCTGAAACAGCTCCGTTTCCTTTTGTCAGAGCACATGCACGTCAGGGTAGGAACTGTTGAATGTACCTGACAGGGTATCTACATGTGTATTTATTTTCTTTACAACCAAGGTTAACCTAAGGTCAGTACTTCTGAATCCCTTTCCTTAGCAATCCCTCCCCGAAATGGTGCTCCACAACATTTAAATCGGTAGCCACAGAAAGGAAAGACCGTGCAAACAGACGAAGACTTCTGGCACACGATGTCTCTACCTAAGAGGTTTTCAAAGGGCAACAACAGCATTTAATCTGCAAAGCCGAAAGAGAGGGCTTCTCTGCTCTTGCCCTTCCTGGAATCTGTGGTACAGTTGTTCCTACTTCTTTTCATCTCCAGAAATTTCTACTGCAGCTCATTTACCAAAATCTTGTAACTTTGTGCTAGTGCACATCACTTTATGTACATCATAATGTACTGGCTACAAAATGACCAGCATATTCACTGATTTCTGCTTGCAACAATCTCCCACCACATGGTAAGGCCCGCTACTGCATGTGTGCTGTAAAATCCACTAGCTGACAAAAAGTACTCAATCACTCATTTCAAGACCTATTACATCCCAGCCTCACTGCTGGCAAATGGAGACAACAGTGAAAGAGACATTCATGGTCTCTGTCTCCACTGAGCTTACAACTGACTGGTGGTGGGAAGAAACAAGGGGGGAGTAGAGACACTTAAACAGAATGGCAGGGATGTCTGTTTAGGGAGACGAGAGGCTGAAAGCAAAGGGTGAGAAGGAAGCAGCCCGGGAGAGGTGAAAACTAGACAGATAAGAGGGCAGGGCTGGAGCGCAGCACCAGGTCGGGGAGGTCAGACGAGCCCACGTGGGAAGCCGTTCCTGAGCCACCCGACACCCAGCCACACTGTGAACGACACCCCTCAACTGTGGGTGAATGGTGCCCTGGAAGTTCTACATGCCTGTCACTGGTTTGGCCTTAAATTTCAAAATGACCACTCTGGCTGCTTTGCAGAGAACAGACTGGACAGCAGAACCAGGAAATCCAGTAGGAGTCTATGGAGGCCTGCTGGCGGGACGCACAGAAACCGGGACGCTCGCACGTTGTGGTGGGGTGAAAAAACGGCGTGGCCACTGCGAAAACCACCTGGCGGCTCCTCAAAAAGTTAAACATAGAGTTACTGGGGGACCCAGCAAGTCCACTCGTCGGTACGTACTCCAGAGAAATCAAAACATGCTCACCCAAAACCCTGTGCATGTATGTTAACAGCTGCACGATTCATAACAGCCAAAAAGTAGAAAACCCCAAATGTCCTTCAAAGGATGAATGAATAAAATGTGCTTCATCCATGCAACAGAAAACTACCGAGTCATAAGAAGCATGCAGTACCGACATGTGAGCGAAACTTGTACTAGGTTGTGCTAATAACATTGTACTAAGTGGAAGAAGTCAGATGTGGAAGGCCTGTTCCTGCACGGTTCTGTTTACACGAAATGTCCAGAACAGGCAATCCACACAGAGAGAAAGCATCAGTGCCGGCCAGCGGATGCGGGACGGAGGAGCGGCCGGTTCATGAGTGTGGGGTTTCTGTTCGGGGCGATGAAAACGTTCTGGAACTACTGGTGATTGCTGCACAACACTGCAAGTTCATTAAAAGCCAGTAAATTGTACTTTTTAAAATGGTGGGTTTTACTCTTTGCATAAAATTCTACTAAAAATTTTGACTATTAAAAAAAGAATAAAATGAAGGGAAAGGTGAAAGAAAATGGATAATGACGTATGAGGTCAAAAGATGTTCTTTCTTTAACTTTGATTTTTAAGATGAGAGAGTCTTAAACACGTTTAAATGTCCTTCTTAAGAGATGCATGTTCGAGTCTTTTGGGGTTAAGAGTCATGTCTGCAATTTTCTTTCAAAAAATTCAGGGGGAAAGTACGTGGCTGGTTGGTTGGCTTTTCTGTGTAGAGGGCAGGTGCACATGTGGCAAGACACACTACCGGCGAGTCTAGGCGACAGGGTGTGGGGTGTTCGCTGCATCATTACTCTTCAATGTTTCTTGAGAGGTGAACATTTTCAAGATTTTCTAAAACTGGGAAAAACAGGGCAATAAATAGAGCAGGAAAGAACCCACAGAGAGAGGAACTGAAGACACTGAGGAGGAAGGGCAGGAGGGCAGGGATGGGAGCAGCCTAAGGGGAGACCCTGGTCCTTTCATTCTGACCAGTGAAGAACTGAGGCCCTAAAAATGATATGAAATACAAGAAGCGCCATAATTAACTACATGAGTAGCTGTTAACTACGTCATTTATGTCTTCGAGTGTAACAGGAATTCAGAGAAGGGAACGATCAGCATCAACCCTGGGACCAGGTGACTGGGGCAGTGGGCGCACAGTGACAGTGGAGAGAAAGTCCTGAAGGCGAGTTACTGTAGTTTGCGGAGAGAGACCCAGCATCTGCTCCCAGAGCTTAAATACTGGAGGCTGGCTACACTGATTTGAGTAATGAGAAAGGCACTACCAGAATAAAGACTTTTTTGGTGGAGAGGGTAAGTCTAAAGTACTAATAGTATGTAGTATATAGTATTATGTATTGAAGTACTAATATCATATATGTAATTATAGTGAAGAACACAAAAAAGCACAGGCAGCATGGACTTTACACATTTTATAACATTTATATAATTATAATGTTCTTCAGAAATATAGCCAATAAGAAATACTAAAAAAAAAAAAAGACTAAAAAATCTGCACAATAGCCTTCATAAGGCAAAAGGAATTAACCGTGATACATTAACTATTTCACAGATACCAGGAAATCACAGGTCCATTACCAAGGGCAATTTTATGGGGGTCTTTTCAGTACCAGTTCAACCAGAATACTCGAACAGGGAGTTACTGTTAGGAGTTTCAATAAAATAGCCTTTTCATTTATTCCAAGGAGACAAAAGAAGCGAACACAGATGCCAACCAGGACCTGCAGTGACAGGTCAGCTGGGGCCACGGTGTCAATTACCCGTATTATCCTCCTATGATGCCCACCCTTAGTTTACTTTTTTAAAGAGGAAATAAAAATAATTGTTTTTTTCATGTGTGAAAAGCTAAAGGCTCATGTAACACATTTATAAAAAAATTAATAAAAGCTGTTACAAAATAGCTTTTACCAGAACTTTCATCTAGTAAAATTAAAAATTAGAACTTTGTAAATGAAGGGCCTGTCGCATGTTTTATTCACAGCACAGACAAATTTATCAGGTAAATCAAAGAACTGGTAACCACATATGGGTTGTGAAAAAAAAAGCAAGACCAAACAAAATGTTTAAGGAGCTGCTTAAGAATGATTTCTGATGTGGTTTCTTAAGAGAAAATTTTATGGCAACTGGCCTGATTAATGTTATAAAATAAAATTTGAAATGAACAAAGCTTTTAAAAGAGCATCATCAGTGTGGGTCAGCGTCCAGTCCGTTAGCGTGAGCACTGCCTCAAGGCTGCTTCACGGCTTCTCCCAACAGGGGCACCAATGAGAAAGCAAAGGGCCTCACCTCCTACTCCACCACACACACACAGGAGATAGAAACTAAAATACAGTATTTGTCTCGATCTGAGCAGCTATGGCGAACTGGGAAAATTTTCTTGGCTATTAAAACCGATGCCCCAGACAAACACACCACGCGCCAGCTCACGGCTGACGTTAAAGCACAGAAGGGCTATGTGTGTTTCGTGCGCTCCATAAAGGAAGCTTGGGAAAAGGTGAAGACGTAAATTATGTAAGCAAAGGCTTTCACATAGTAAATTTAAAATTATTATATAACTATATATTTAATTCATCAAATTGTAACTTTGCATTGCTGAGAAAGGTTCTTAGCTCGAAGCTTTAAATACAGGTGTGCCAAGTGGGTTTGTAAAAGCAATAAAGAAAAATATGACCTTCTAAAAGAGACAAATTAAAGGATTATTATGAATATGTGCTTGCAGTCAAACAGCACGTTCTTTAGTGCCAAATCAGCTGCGCAACCTGGCTGTCTCACGCACGTCGCTCTCCACCCAGTTTCCTCCTCCGCCTCCCGTGAAGACTTTCTTGGCCTCTGTGGTGCGTGCACGCACGCAATGAAAAGTGGCACTTCGACCACAGTCCTGGCCATCCCGGGGCATGCGGAAGACCCCCGGCTCTCTGATTCTTCTGGGTTTATCCCACTTGTTTCATGGCAGAGAATTTTGTATCACTCTGTTACACAAGCTTCCATCTGGGATAACTAGAAATCTGATTAAGTAACTGAGCTTCTGTTCTAAACTCATTGCTTAAGAAAACAATGTTTCTTTCAGCCATTCAACAAAAGCACACTGATTGCTTACCTACTCTGTCCATTTAATTTCCTTCTATGGGAATGTTAGCCTTCACGCACCACACCACAATCACTACTATCGGGCTTAAAGGGCTTCGAAGAAGAGCTATGTATAGGAATCTGTTCATAGTTTGGTTAAGAGAATAAATGAGGGGAAAAGAAACAGTAACTCCATAGAGGAAACAATTAGTTTTGGAACACTTCAGTCAGCATTTTACCAATATAATAAATAATCTTAGAGACTAGATACGCCAAAGCAGCCACAGTGGGGCAAATTACGTCACTGCTGTTAAGATAGCAAAAGATAGTGCCAGGTCCCCAAAATTCTAATTTTAGTTGGAAATTCAAACTGGAAGCTTTCTACTAATAAAGCCTGCATCTGAACTAGGGCAAGTACCACCAGTAAAACAAAAAGGTATTTTTGTTTTTCTCCCGAGCATTATTAAACACCCAGACATAAAATACCATAAGCCTCTGAGGGCAGTGTACAATAAATAACACTGAGCCAAATAAAGAAAACCTCCCCCATGGGCATTTACCTTATCAAAGTAAAAATGATACAGCAAAGGCAGCAGAGGGTTCTCAGAACAGGAGCTCATTAGTATTCAAATACTGTTTCACTGTATCAGTTTGGCGGTTTTCCTGGGCAGGACAAGTACTACATGTTGTTGTTACATGTCTTAGCAACCTCAAAATGCACTTAAGGAATTTTCTTGTTTCATAGGTTGGAGTCTAAGTAAAAGAATCCTTTGCAGAAAGTGATAAAAAGGGACTTTTCATTAGGCAGGCCCCCTTACCTGCTAGCAAGACTGAGCAGTTCATGTTTATCTGCTACAGCTGACTTCTTCTCAAGCTCCCACATTAGGACGTTGATCAGATGTGAATTTTTAATTACAATCGGCACTTCTTCAAACATGTGCTCAAAGGTGATACTTCCCTTTTTCAATCTGTGAAGCATGTTAAAAATAGTTTAGCCTGGTGGTCAGAAATAAATGTTAAATTGACTATTTTGTACATTTCCCCCTAATTACAGGCCCTCCCCGGAATCTTTGTTTCATTAGCACTCTCTAAAAGAGGGAGAGAGTAAGTTTCACAGTCAAGCATAACTCGAGTGATCTGAATAATGACAATGATCTGCATTTGAGCAATAAGCCGAGAATATAACATTCCAGGCAAAAGAAACTTACTTCTTTGTAATCGGGTAACCTCCAAATTTCAGTGATAATAAAATGTAAATGCCATAGGAAATTATGCTATATAACCTATATTAAAGACATTTAAAATAAGTAGCTAGAAAAGAGAAAACTAAGGTTCTTGGAAAGTTCATTTTAAAAGCCTACTGAACTGAAGAGATTAACAGTAGCAGACCACTACCCAGACCATCCCACACCCAACGCTTCCGAACACGGCTTGAATGCAGCTCCCCACAGCTGAGTTTTAACCGCCACACCCAGAAATTCTTCATGTCTTCTTTTTAAGTTCTTTAAAAAGAACTTTAAAACATTTTCTTTTTATATTCTTTGCGCCTTAATTTATTTCAGGAGTCAAATGAAAAACCAGCAACGAAATTTCTGTCTGTCCTACGTGAAGTCAAAGCCACTAACTTTAATAAAGAAAAAAAATTCCTATAATGAACAGAAAATGAAAAAGTTCTGAATATCTCTTAAAATTTCTAATGCCAATATTCCAATGCCATTGTGTAAGATCACAAAACAGCTTTATTGATTAATTTTCTGCAAACTTGTCACCCAAAAACTCCCAGTAAGACACATCCCTTCTGAACCCTAAAATGTTTACACCCCACCCCCACTCCCACCCGCTGCCACGAAACAGGAGCTCGGGAAATAAGACATAGAGCTCACAACTGGACTGACTTGGAGTTTACAGGCTGAGAGCCGCTGATCATTCATTCCATCTCCCTTTATTTAATCATTTCATTCTTCAAACCCAGTAGCTAATTAATTCCTACTCCAACTGAATTCACCCTTGGTGAGAACAACAGATGAGGCATTCCATAAAGAACAGTTTAAACACGGAAAGGGAGAAATCAGTGGCACACGGCCACGCAGAAAACTTCTACCGTCCACATGGCAAAGGCATTACCACACCACTGAGGATTCAGTCAATGTGGCAAACTAAAATCTTTAAAGAAAAACACTCAGCCCTTTACTGTATGCCTTATAGGCCCCCAAACACTTACGCTTCGGGAGAAAAATCCTTCTCTTTACAAACTTCCATCAGTTTCGGAGTCAGTCTGTACGCCTTTAGTGAGAGAGACCCTTGGGCAGTTTTTATGGGATCTCAAATAAGGAAGAGAGAAAGTAATTACTAAGAATTCTGTCATGCCAGGGCTCGAATGACACTGGTTCTAGGCACATTCTGTTATTTAGCACACCACCTTTGCAAAATGAAGATCAAAACAAACGATCAGAACACAATCTGAAGCAGACTCAGACCAGTGCAGCAAACAGAAGTGAAAACGGAGGAACCGATTTTCCTACTTATAACAGGTAGAATAACTTTCTGAGCTAGAGCCAGTAATCTTCGTGAAAATTAAATATATCATACGTCCTATACATTTGTTGTAATCAGAAGGAAAATACTGATGAATGTTAAATATTAAAATCCACTGCGTGTATTGATACGCTTCTTCAGTTAACTAATTTCAGTGAATAGCCTCACCAACAAAATTTATCCATACTGATAAAAGCACTGTTTAAATTTCTCAGTTGAAGATTTTTAAAAACACACACTAAACTCAAAAGTGTTATCACAAAAATGTCTTTTTTTAGAGAAACTCATTTTGTCAAAACGAACTGCTTGAACAGTCCGTGAGTAAGGGAGCTTAGCACTTGCGGCATGATAACGGCTGTGGCATGCCAATATTCGCCTGAAACCTGTGTTAACATTCATGTTGTCTGAAACTTAACACAGTGAAACTTTTAGCAATAGGTGATAAAATGAAAACCAAAATAGATTGAAACAAGTGGAAAATTCATCAAGGTCTGATGATGCAATGTTTCCAGCCAATATAAGTACATTTTAACAACTTGTTCTTTACTGTAATCCAATTGTTAACATACTGAAACAATTTTGGGGCAGCTCATAAGATTGATCGTATTCATTAGTATTTTTTCTGACAGATACTCAGGACGTTACATTTACTTCTCAGCTGGAAACTATATGCAAGTCTGCCAGATATGGCAAACTGTGAGTGTTTGGGGAGGGGGAGGCTATAAAGCTGTTAAATTGCCTACAGTTCTGATACAGCACAGAACATCTGGTCTGGAGAGCTTGAGGAAACACCATTAAATGGGCCGAAAAGAAAAAAATCTTTGTGCTAAGAAACAGTCCAGGTTTTGTACGCTGCTGTCAGAGGTATAAAAAAATCTTGGCACGCTGTGTTATGATTGGTCAGTCACGTACAGAGCCAGACACTCTAGCAAGCGGGGTTTGTTAGACATCTGGTCTAGTTCCACCAGCCCTTTCAAATGAGGGGGGGAGATGGAGGAATAAAAATGAAGCAGCTACTCCAGCATTCCAAAATGTACACATCAGGGCTCTGATAGCAAGAAAAATAAACAGAAAGAAGGAAACCCTGTCTAGACTTAGCTGCTGCTGAGGCTGCTGCAGAAACAGGGTTGGTATTTACTTGAGAAGGCCTGCCAGGCTGCTCTTAGAGGCAAAGAGACAGAAAGCAAAAATAGTAGTAGTAATGATATTAAGGGAAGAAGAGAATAATAAAGGAAACTCCTACAAACCGTAAATGAGAACAACAGACTCCTCGATGGCATGCTGGTAGCTAAACTGGGAGTCCAGGAGCGCCCGGGTGATGAACGAGCCGTAGTAGGTGGACTGGTACCAGCCCACGTGGAGATGGTCGATGTTGACGTGGCGAAGGCTCCGCATCATTTCCATCTGATACTGAACTGGACGGGGGGCAGGTGGGGAATAAGAGAGAAACTACTGAATAATGGCAATAATATTTTACAAAAGCTTTTGCGGAAATAAATTTCCATACAACTATTTATTAAGCTAAAGGGAACAGGTTTCCAGATTTAAAAATCAGTTCACATAAAAGGAAAATAAAATTAAGCTTTCAAAACATTTCAAATCACAAGGGTTTTCCTTTTCTTATTAGCGAAAAAAACATTTTGTAGAAAAGGTATTAAAAACATAATAATAATGCCTGCGCTAAAACAAGGATTTATTAAATGTAGTTTCCACTTCCCCTTTTAAAACCATAAAAGTAGTATATGTTTAAGAAGAAAATTGTGTAATTACTAATCTGCTGGCTGTAAGAAATTTCATTTGAATTAATAAGTGAGGGTTGTTATCAATGTCTTCTTCAACAAAGCTTCTGGAACTGGAAAGTTAAAGCCATTAAGAAAACTAATAGGGAAACAATTAACGGCCACATTATTTAAATGTGAGCAGGGTACAAGCTGTAGCTGATTTAAAATATAAGAATTCATTTTTGCCTTCATCTGGTGCCCCCTGCTGCATATGCTAAATTTAAAAAAGAATTCTTTTTTCTTGTTTTTGTGTTGCTTTCTATTAAGTACTAGATAACATTTTGTATTAGATAAGTTGTATTTTAACCTCCACGTATGGAATGAAAAGGTTGGTTGACTTCTGCTTTTGTCAAATTAATGACTACAATGTATATATTATAAACTTAAAGCAGCATTACTAGAAAAATAGGTGCAAGCTGGTAATAAATAAAACATTAGAAGAGCAATTTAGCCCAATAATGAATAGCAACTATGTGATACAGAAGACAATTTTATAGTCAACATAATAAATATCCAAGCTATTTCTATTATAATAAATGCATAAATAACTATGTTGAGTAAACATACTTGCTTAACTTGAAATCTAACCATTTCATTTTTAAAGCACAACCAAGTTTTAATAAAAGTAAAGTTCTATGCTTGTCATTTCCTTGATTACAGCACTATAGCTTCAAAAAGCAAACAAAATTTAGGATCATGAAGTATAAAAGAACCTCTCTTTGATGGACACGGTCTTATTTTTCAACACTTGTTACTAGGCAAAGAAGCTGTAAGTCTGCTTATTCCAAGGAAGATTCTAGTTCTTGTGATAGAAAATGGCAGCCAACTCATAACTACTCAAGAAGTTATGTTTTTAAAAATATTTTCCTTTTATATACAATACAGTGGTCTCAAGCAGCAGCACCACAAAATTAATGTGATAACCTTCCATCAATTATCTTTTATCTTAAATGTTTGTGTGCCTGGCACGTGAGAACCCCTTCCCAGCTAGTTTAACAGGTCCTTACCAGTCATATAAATTTAAGACAGAATCACTGCTATTGCCTCTCACTGCTTAAAAGTTCCATCATTCTTTGAAACTAAGGTACAAACATTAATATGGCAAATAAAATTTAATCGAATTTAACTTACAAATGAAAAGTTTCAGTATAACAAGTATAGGAAGAACCGGACAAATTACCATCTATTTTAAAAGAATAAGGGAAGAGATGGGGAAAGACTACCAAGCAACTGACAGCACAACATGATTTCATAGGAAAATTTTTAAGTAGTCGATACATCCAAAGGTGCGAGTCAGCTACAACAAAGCAGAGGTTAGATTCTGCTGACGCAACAGCAGAAAAGACCTGGAACAGAGAGATGCAGGTGCTCGTGCCAGCTCCAATTTCTCCCATGTGGAACCTTCCAGTCCAGTTAGTGACCCTTCTCGGATGCTTAGTTTTCCCATCTCCAAAAAGACACGAGAGCTCATCCCAGTCGAAATGCTACTACTCCATATCGTCCATCAGGTATGCTAGTCATAAGTAACGATTTTTCTATAAACTAAACCAGGGCCTCCAGCCCACATTAATACTTAAAAAAAATGAACATTTCTCTGGAAAATATTCTGTAATCTTACTAAGTCTCCCCTCAAGCAGCGTGAATACAACAGATTTTATTATAGCATTTTCAGGATGCAAAAGGTAAAAAAAAAAAACCTGTGTAATCAATAGCAACCCCCCAAATTCCTTCTTCACCCAGAGTCTTACCTACCTTACAGCCCGCTAGATAAGGACAAAAACGGAAGGAAAGTGTTTCTCTTAGCAGGGAAGAAAGTAAGGGGTATGAGGCCTGTCACCCCATGGAGCTACCTACCACTGCTCCACTGTATTTACTACTCCTGGGGATGGGGGACACAGAAATGGAGAGAGGGGCTTCTCTATTACTGGGGATGAGAGGGGCACTTCCATTTTCTTCTTCAGCTTAGAAAATCATGACACAGATTTTGCAAGTCTTTAAAAAACTTTATTTTTAAAATCTAAGTTTTCAGATGACCTAAATATAGTAGATGAATATACAATTTTAAGGGTTAAGATCAGTGAGAGGCAAATGAACAAAACTGCTTTTGAAAATCTACAATGCACTGGAATTTCACTGTTACACACACAAAAAATATGTGCTGGGTCTCTCCTATGTGCAATTTCTGGGCATTCCCTGCCTTGATCCCAACTTACCACCCCAATTAAGACAGATTTTTTTAAAAACACAACCTAAAAAAAGTAAAATAAAATAATGACCCCTTGGAGACACCACACAGACTGCGCTGACCTGTGAAAAGACAAGGGTGGGGGCCCAGCCCCTTCCAGGACTGCTCAGCGGAGGCTCCCATAATTGCATGATTGGAAGAGGCCACGTTTTGATTCAATAAAACTCTGAAAAAGTGATTGGTTTCTATTGCTTACCAGCCAAGGAACAAGAAACACCTCACCAACAGCAGAGGGAACCACTTTCTCTCCAGACTTTCAGGGGTGTGTCCCTTCGTGTCCTTGTCTCCCTTGACCCACACAGGTTTTCCTCCCTTCAACCCAAGTTTTCAAAAGGCACCAAACCGAAACCCTGCAAAAGCATCCTAGCAACCCTACCGAGAGCTAAGACACGGGGAGCACTCACTGTCTCACTAAACCGCCCCAGGGCCGGCTTCCAGGCAGCCACCATTAGTCAGCACACCTCCTTACACAACCCCCACCCCGCCCCCACCGATAGAAGAGACCAGGAAAAAAACCACGAAATGGTGACATGCCACTAGATGTTATACAAAACAAGCAAGTAAAGGTTACGACTTGGTGAGCAGTGCTGGAGGGGACTGCTGGGTCCCAGCCCACAGGCTCTGGGCAAGGGGAAGCTGGAGCTACTCTCCGCCCCAGGCCGGCCAGCCCCACTCTCCTGGGCTGGAGTTGAAACCCGAGGAGATAAAAGATGTGGCTGGACAGAGATAAGGTTTACTCCTATCTAGGGAGTGCCTCACACCTCAGAACAGAGAGAATCACTTCAAAAGAAACAAAACGAAAAAAAAAAAGGGCCCTTTGACACGAAGTGCCCTGACTCCTGTTGCTGAGTTAACATCAATGAAGTAAGAAACAAGCACTCAGAGGCAACTTTGCAAAGCTGGTCCAGGGTTAGACACACTTTCATTTTCGTCCTAAAGTTCTCTTATTTAACAGAAACCCAAGCAGCAATTTCAGCCAATGATACTCACTGCTGAGTAAATGGCTAAATAATCCTGGGGAATTTCCCAAAGACAAATAGAGAGGGGAAAAAGTTTTTTTTGGGGGGAAACTCTTTTAAAGTTTATGATAATATATATTCAAGGGCTCAGAATTGTGTAGTGAAAAGTTTAGGCAAGAAGCTTTTGAACATTCTGTTTAAAAAGCTACCATTCTATCGAAGGAGAAACAGTACACAGCAAACGAATTTCAAAGACAAACTGGTACTTACTCCTAAGCCAAGTCCAACTTCTAATACAAAAGCTACTTACAGATGTAAGTGAGGTGGCACTACAAAATCTGGAGGGATCACAAAAACGAGCTGAAGTTTCATCCATCTCTCCTACCTCTACAACTGTCTTCACTGGTTAACCCTCTCCCAGCAAAGAAGAGGAGCCTGGTTAGCAACACTGAGTACTGCCCGCAGCCTGGCACCAGTACATTCATACTCACTTTTTCCAGAGAGCCATTTTGCGAACAGTACATTCTGAATTGCCTAGAGCTGAAACTGTCTTAACTGAGGCAGGCTGCCCAATCACTATTCCTTTAACAAATCCACACTTGGTGGACGTTCTTTTGTTTTATCTTCAAGTATGAAAACAATGACAATAATACGTTGTCTTGTATTTAAATGCTGTATCTGAAGTTACACTGCCAAAACCCACACAGGCGTTTGAGACTTGAGTTCTCCTGAAGGTCAGCGGGAAGGACAGCCGATTAGCTTTTCGGTGCAAGCAGAATAATTAGCTAGCATTCTTTCACCTTCAATTCTTCACCATCATTTAAAAAATTATCTTCTTGATTTCATTACGTTAAGTGAGCCCTCATGATATACAATTTCTCACCCCCCCAAAAAAAACAAAAAAAGAACAAAGAATTGCCACAGTTGGTTCGATGGGATGAGCAGAAAGGAGAAAGTTAAAGTTCCGGCATGCTCTACAACTCCAGTGCTGTCAGATTAAGGGGGGAAAGTGTTTTACAGATGTCTTACTAGCGATCTCTTAAAGGACAAAATAACCTAATTTAAACTTTAAAAATTTAATGGGTCTATTGTCTTAGTTAATGACTTAATATTGTACCAAATCCAAATTATTTTAAAATGTTATAAAATTATATTTAAAAATATCTACAGATGGGTGGGGCTGAGCACCAAGAAAGAAACGAGCACTTAGTGAGCACTTACTATGTCAGACCCCCCGCTGAGTGGTCTGTGCGTGTCATCTGACTTCATTCCTCACCAAGACTCTAACGAGCTAATCACAATTACTGAGATCCTTTCAGAAAAGCAGCTTACCATGGCTTGTACTTGTAAAGTGATAGGACTGAATCTGACTTTAGACTCTGACTCCAAAGCCTAGGCAACCACCCATTTATGAAATTTCATCTCTTCTAACTGGGAAAGTGTCAATTAATTCTGAGTCAATAAAGGATAAGACACAGATACCACAGGATTCCATAATTTCTACATTTTCAGAAACCACAGCATGTGCCTGTTTGATCACTAAACTGACCAAAAACTTAGCACTCCAGTAAGATTTTAAGTGACAAAACTACCTAAGATTTTTACATGTCAAAGGCAATAGTTACTATAAATATATAATCAAACTCCTAAAACACTGCATTCTATGTTACTATTTGAAACTTATGCCAAGGCTACTTTGTAACCAAGAACTGGACCAGACCCAAGATGACCTGCACAACCACATCCAGTAAGGGGACAGAGACCAGGTTTACTACACACATCCTTTGCACAAAGAAATAAATTAAGGCCAATCAAGAGATGGTTTTAAAAACAAGTAAACAAACAAAACTCCACAACTCTGAAACAAATCAATGATTCTGACAAACAGGACTGGGAAGGAAAATACATCAAAATCTCCTATCTGTTCTGGCACGAGGGCTATCCTATTCACAGGACTGTTAGGAAGATAATTACAAGCCTCTTCCCCAGCAGCACCAAGGGACACCAGCGAGCACTGGAAGGCTGGAAACCGTGAAGGTTCTGCTCCATTATTTAACAAGACAAACTATCCTGTGCTTTTCTCTTCATATCAGATTTTCTGCCAAGTTGCACATACGTTTCAGGCGATGTTCAAAGCTAGTAGCAGATGTAGACTTAAGCAAACAGAATGTGCATTTGGAAAAAGAATTAAGTAAGAGTCTTCTTTGGGTGGAGAGAACAATGGAATATACACATTTCTTAAAACTCCCGTATTATCTTCACCTAGTCCATATCACATATTCT
Organism: Trachops cirrhosus; assembly: GCA_028533065.1. Classification (NCBI taxonomy): domain Eukaryota; kingdom Metazoa; phylum Chordata; class Mammalia; order Chiroptera; family Phyllostomidae; genus Trachops; species Trachops cirrhosus. Next base: position 110,218,258 of record CM052544.1, read on the forward strand.
TTCAACTAGCACATCTGTTATTAAGGCCACCCTGTGACTGCCTAGGAACTGTGGTAACAGTTCAATTTTTCACAATAAAGTGTTCGATATAATTTCTACTGAACCTAGCAACTAACCTGTTCCATTTAAATAGGAGTAAAAGTACTGTCTTTCTTAATAAAATATTATTTAAATAGTTCCTTTGTCCTAGGTGACTTAATTTCTCCTTTAAAGTATTTATGAATTCTTACAAATAATCTCTTCTGAATACCAAGCTGGGAAGAAGGGAATGGGGGTGTGTGTGTCACTCCATCTTTTAAACCTAGTAAGAGTTTTGAAAATTACTGCAAATCAGGTTTTTTGAAGTTTTAATGGGTCTGGAGAAGTCTTCTATGAAATAAACTGGATTCTTCGCATAAATAACAAATAACATGTACAAACTGTAATAGAGTCATATTATCTTCTTACTCAAATCATGAAAACCATTCAAGAGATCCTATTAAGATCCTATTAAGAGATCCATTCAAGAAAACAAACGATGACATTTTGGAAGTACTGTCTGCAGTGAACAAACTGGGGGGAAAACAGTGGACTGGAACCATTTACTGGGTACCACCTTTGCCGGAAACCTGGTAAAATCTGAGTGACAACGTCTTTGATATGACTGCCCAATGAGCTGGTGGTAGGTACTTAACACATTTATCTTTCTGAACCTTAATTTCCTCACCTAGAAAGTAGTGGTTTCAACTTCCAACCATATGATGACAATTTCTTAAAAGCTGACCTCCAGTCCACATGGCTCTTTGCTTAATAAGCATTTTCAGAGGGCAGCCCCATAGGTAAAACGCTCTGCAGAAGTTCACACGGACGTTTTTACCAATCCCACCCTCCGCACCTGCTACTTGGACATTTTCTCCCTCAGTGAGGGGCGCTCTGAGTCATCAGTCTTGACAACTTCTCCCACACTTAGCTCACATAGTCATTTACCTACTTGGGAGTTCTCAAATTTGTTCCCTCCAAGGCAAAAATCATTTAGAATGTTTCTAAAAATTTAACTGGCATGGATTGATAAGATGCTGAGAAAGAAAAGCAGAATATAAAACTATAAATCATATAATGCCCACATGTAAACAACCTGGTTTGTTCTTTGCTTCTAAGGAGGAAGACTGGAAAGAAATATGCTAAAATAGTAGTAAGAGCAATAGTTCTCTGGGGAGTGAAATCACAGATGATTTTTGTTTTCTTACTTACTCTTACCCTCATTTTTCATGGGTTTTCTTTTTTTTTGGCAAAAGATTTGTGCAATCCATGTAATATTGAAAAAGGCCATATATACATATTGAATTTCCATTGCTGAGCGACGTGCCTACATTTAACAGGGTCACCAAATAATCTGGGTACCAGCGCTCCTACATCATGGAAGCAGGGAATGGGAGAGGGTCCCAGACTACTCAGAATCTGAAGCGTCCAACCTGGTCTGAACACCATTTGCTAGAGACCGATTTGTGACTCACTCCAAATACGTTAAAGGCCTAACCTCCCAATATAACGGCATTTAAATGGGGCCTTTGGAAAGAATTAGGTTTAGTAGAGGTCTTAAGGGTGGGGCCCTCAAAATGGGATTAGTGCCCTTACAAGCAGAGACTACACATTCTGCTTCCTCTCTCGTTCTCCCACAGGCAGTGCTGAGTACTCATGAAGATACAGCGAGGAGGTGGCTGTCTGCAACCCAAGGAGACAACCCTCACCAGACATCAAACCCGCTGGTACTTTGACCTGGGTCAACCTCCAGTGCTGTGATAAACAAACCCCTACTGTTTAAACCACCCAGTCTATGGTATTCGGTTATAGCAGTCCAAACCAACTAAGATGCCATCTTTATCACACAGGAGTTGTATAATTTACTACAAATTATGTAGTAATTTGGCCTAGGCCTCCTCTGTCGTAAAGTGGGAAAGAAAACAGTGCCCACTTTATTAGACAGTTAAGAAGATTTTATAAAATCACTCATAAGAGCTTGGTACACTGAATAACCCCAACAAGAGCTTGACAGGATTTCACCATCACCTACTATTCGAAAATGCTATTTTTTACCCAGATTATGGTAGTTATCTGGGTCAAAGGAGAGGTTTCTGGAGAACCAGGCTTGACGACATTGTCCTCAACTGTGGTGTAAACTCAGCCCCTTTTCCATCTCCAGATTGGGGGGAGGAAAATGGAGGAGGTGATTAGAAGTCATACATGTGACTTAAACAAAAAGATTTACGGATCTGTAATATCCACTTCATGAAACAGAATTCACATGCACAAATATGAATAAGATCAAAAAAATCCACCATGAAAAGGGATTACAAAAGGAAAAAACACTTCTCAGAAAAAAAGCTGTAAGCTAATTATATTCAGTATAATAAAGAACAGATTCAATAAAGAAAGAGACAAGCTACAGAAATTAGATTTTGAGAAAAGGTAACCCTGGGTGTTCTATGATTACTGTGTATATAATGATATAATTTCTAGTGCTATATAAGTTTTTATCTCCTGATTCCATTTATAACTCTTCCAAAGAGAAGCAGTAAGCTTCCTGCCCTCTCCCCAACAGGTAACTTTAAAAACAACACTGAGAACGGGTGTGGATGGGAAGGGGAGTAAAAAGTAGTGCCAGCTTACCCAGGGGACCGAGTGAAGGTTATTGGGAACACAGCCCATCCAAGTGAAGCAGCTAAACCGAGATGCAGCAAACAGCTTTGTAATGCGTCGCATATTGCTAAGTGAAATGATCCATTCTGGCACCTCAAATATCCAAAGGTAGTTTCCCTTACCTTCAAATATCAGAACAATTTGGATTAGAAGATCAGAATTAAAGACGCTGTACAACAAAGACAGCCTAAAGGACATGATCTTTTAAGAGTCTCCTTAACTGCAACCTATATAAGGGAAAGCCATCAAGAATTAAAAATGACAGAAGTTACAGAAAAGATGAGGGAGGGTAAATATTTCCTGTGGCGTATTTAAGTCAGGGAAACAGCAGTACGGACAACCACATTCTCCGGCCACCCTTTCTTGTCCCTACCTCTTCTTTCCCTACATGCTCTGCTTCATCCAAACTTATTTTTATAGGACAGGAATTCAGGTACCATGATGAGAAAATAGTCAAGCAGAAACCCTCAGAGCAACCACAACGAACCCGGGGCTGGAAGACCCATGGCTCGTTTTTTAACAAGGCCATGTTTCCGTTCCTGCTGCAATCTCCTCTTCCCAAGACCATGTGCACATGCACCTGTGGACAGGGGACCCCAGGCCTTCACCGAATTCTCAAAGGACCTCGGGATCCAAGAGAGCAACAGCTGCTGAGATGCCGTGGAGAACCAGCCAGATGTGGTGCTGGCTCTCACAGAACTCCCATTCCTCTGCCGGTGTGTGGCAGAGAAGGGGGAGAGGCTAAGCGTGAGTCAGTAATCAATTCAGCTCCATGGCAGCCAGCCACCACCATCAAGAACAGCAAGAACAGCAGGCGAAGGTCCAGAGCAAACCCCAGCTCCCAACAGAATGCCATTCTTACCCCTGTCCTACCCAGACCAGGAAGTCCATCATGGGGAAAGCTGGACAGAGGCTTCACCTGAACTCTGTGATCAAAACTACTAATGCCCAAATTGGGCAAGAGAAAATGCATGCCCTCACCCACAAGCTGGTATGACTGGAGCTCATTAAACAAGACTGTTCTAAAGGTCTGGAGTGGTGATCCTAATTGGGCAGTGATTTTCAACCTTTTTCATCTCATGGCACACATAAACTAATTACTAAAATTCGGCGATACGACTCAAAATATTGAGTTGGCCAAAACTCAAAATATTGTTTTTTTCTGTGAGATGGCTCTAGTCCCTCTTAGTTGTCTTTAACTTCATTCAAAACCATTTTATTAGATTGTATTGTGACAGATGCTTTATCAGCATGTATTAAAAAACATCAAAATTGGTGAAATTTTGTGTAACCATTTTAATACTGAACATGGAAGAAAATACGCAACATTTTTGGCATAGTATGCATTATTATTTCAAGAAAAGTAAAAATGCAACTGAAATGCAAGGGAAGATTTGTGCAGTGTATGGAGAAGGTGCTGTGACTGATCAAACATGTCAAAAATGGTCTGCAAAGTTTTGTGCTAGAGATTTCGCACTGCACCACGCCCCAGGGTCAGGCAGACCAGTTGAAGTTGACAGAGATCAAATACAAACCTTAATCGGGAACAATCAACGTTATACCACATGGGAAATAGCCGACACATTCAAAATATCCAAATCAATAAAGTTATTGGTGAAAATGAAAAAATGTGTCTTTATTTTATGGAAAAACTAAACAGACTTTTTGGCCAACCCAATATATCATATTTATTTTTTATCAATCTGACAAAAAATAGGTATCATCTTGATTCATTCACACCAGACAGCTATTGTTGTGTTGGCTGTTGTCATTTTTTTATCTGATAATCTAAGGGAAAAAAGGTCAGTGTCCCTACTATATAGTCAAGTATTGCATGCTTTAAAATTTTTTGCAGCACACCGGTTAAAAATTGCTATAATAGACATAACTCTTCTCTATTCATGGAAAAGTGGGTTTCTAGCAAAAATGTTACATTATAAAATTACACTTAGCACAATGTACTCTGCTGTTACAAATCTACCTTGGAGGTATAAGCTCTACAGTCATACACTAAAAACCAACCTCAAGCAACTCAGTAATGTTATTATCTTTTGAAGATTTCACGGAGATCTCTAGAACCTATGTGTCTATCTAATAAACTGTCATTAAGTAATCTGAAGCTCCTGAAGATGCTTTTCTGTAGAGAGCTTCTTGGATTAGGGAGGAAGATGAAATACAGTGTATTTGGTGGTGGTGGGGGGGGTATAAATCGTTGAAAGGCAAGAAAATTACTACAGAAAGATGTTGGAAGGCTACAAAACAGGCCAAATAATTTCCTTCCGCAATTGGCAGGCAGGATCCTGCCAGATGTTTGAAATAAAATTAACCTCTAAGGGCTATGCTGATAGAAATAAAAATAAACTGCACAACTATAAATAAATAAATATTTAGGGAAGCATAAATAAGTGTCTAGGGAAGGGCTATCTTTGTTTTACTTTGACTGAACTTCTTTGTCTTTCCCACCAAAAAATCTGCCCCGCGCTGCAACGTCCACAGATACTAGGCCAGCAGTGTATGCCAAGGACTTTTAAAGTGAGCCAAAGGCAGACCAAATAATACCTGCTTGAAAAGCTAAGTTTAATCAGAGCATTTGCAATATTTTAAAGCGTTGTCAAACCAGGTAATATCACCTTAACAACAGCAAAACCATCCTTTATCCCCAAAAGATACCGATCCACTCCTTGCAGAAAAGAGTACAACTCAGTTAGATGAGAGGCAATACAAATGGTTTACATATGCTTCCTCCTGTATTTTGGAGAGGAAAAATCCTCCCCAAAAGAAACAGCAAATTCATACACACACCCTTTCATATATATTCACACGACAAGTATTTATTCCAAGCTATAACGTGCCAGGCTTTTAGGTGCCATCCAGCACGGGGCAATGAAGACAGAAAGGGTTCCTGCAGCTGACATGCTAGTGGACAGGGGCAGACAGGACGCACAGGCTGACATTCCTGACTCCACTCAAACGCTGAGTGTTCCCTGCAGAACAGACCCGGGTAACCCCATGCAGCTTTCGGGCCTTTACAGTGAACAAACCACCTCTGTTACTAACAACCAGGAAATCAAGCTTGGAAGTCAAAGGCCCGGTTTCTTACCTTCCAAAATAATACAGTGGAAGAGAACAGCTGCAGGCTGAGAAAACAGGAGAGCTGACCTTCAACTGTGGCTTTGCTATTAACTAACTATACAATAAAGCAGAGGAAACCCTCCAAATAACCACACGTCCCTTAAAACTACAGTTTTAGTATCACCCAATTTTAAATTTATCTCAAGTAAAAAAATGATTTTCTTAATGTAAATGTTTATCCATGGTGATGGAGATAACAGTAAGTAAGAGTCTAATGGTAAAGATCACCCTTGAGAGAAATCCGACATTTTGAAAGAATTAAAGCAGGGACCAGATAAAAATCCTCCACAAATAAAATTTCATGGTTTTCCTTTGTTAAGCTTTGAAATTTGAATCAATTATCTCTATTGCGTCTTCAGGTGCTAATATTCTACATGAATAAAGTCAGTTCACTAAAAATATGATCTAGAAACCCTAAGAGTGGTAGGCAGCAGTAACGAGGACCACAGTTTAAGAAGAGACGAAGGTTCTAGGCTAAGGAGCTGTGGGTTCCCCACACAGGAAACAGGCCCCGGCTAAGCCTGAAGGAGGAGGTGGAGGCTGGTGAGAGGGCATTAGATTTTCCTCCCGACACTTCAGTCTCATTTCAGCCGAGCACTGGCACACGGTCTCCCAAACTATTCTCATCTACAGATCATTTAATGGACGTTTGACACCTATGAAAACCACCAATTTCAAGTTTTAAAAAGTTGTTATCCTAATTTTAATGATAGTAATAAAAGTTTTAGTAAATTAAAAATAAGACAAAACTGTTCATATCTCTGACAGAGACGATGTACATCTACCTCGAGGATTTTAACATAAGCCTGTAGATGAAGGACTTGGATCACAGGCTGGGTAGCTAGGAGGCTTCTTTTCTCATTCTATTTCTACTAAATTAGACGCTCCTTACTCAGGCTCCTAGTCTTAAGGAAAAGCACTGAGCACTTTGCCACTGTCAGATGATCTCATATACATGGATGACAAAGACTCCAAAATAAGGGAGACTGCTCTTTAAATCTCTGTCCAAGGAACACACTTCACTTAAAAATTAATATTCCAATTGGGGAAATTCTGGGGACTGGATTCTAGCCCTTGATTTCATCACGCTCTGGCGCCACTCCTGCCCCACTGCAGTATTTAGACGTAACGGGGCCACCTGACTCATCCCATACCGTAACTTCCAGGTCAAAAGTTGCAGCATTTTTATCCACAAGGCCTATTGTGAAGCTACTGAGGGCACTACATGTTTAGCTAAAACACGCCACATTAGCGAACTATCTGAAGGCATGGAAATGGCTCGTGCTGGCATGCCTGCGGATGCAGCCTCCTCCCCGTGCCGCAGACTCACGCAGGCACCTCCCTCCTCACGGGCAGTGTGGGAGAGCAGGCTGCTCAACCTCCTGCCACGCATGTCTCCCTGAGCGTATTCCAAAGGTAAGCATTCAGCTACTGACATTTTAATTTTATTATTTTCAAGATTTCCTTCCGCACTAAGTAAGGTTAGAAGGCATGATAACATTAGTTCAAGTCTAAACTCCGCTGAGCACAATAAAAAATGGGGGGGCTGGCAATTTCAATTAGAAGAGACCATGCATTAAAAAGGCACCCCAATTTCCTTGATGTGCAGGTGCAAAAACAGGAGGGGAGTGAAGAATTCTAGAGCCAATGACACTGAACGGTGGGCGAGTGGTCGCTGTGGCTCCAGTGCCCGTCTCACTAAAAATACAACTGGACTCGATCAGTACCGATCCCAACACACTTTTTCCAGCCTTTATCATAGCTCACAAAACATTTTGTTTTGTTTTAGGAAATAATTATTGAGAAAGCATTATTTTATATTTGTCCTGGAAAAACTTTTACTGATATACCAAAAAAATGCCACTGTAGTTTATTTTTAAAATCACAGAAATGTTTTAATGGCATTATGCCGCCACTTCATGAAGTTTCATAAATAACCAAAAACTTTGGGGACTAGTGGCAAATGACTCAAGAAGTCAGTAAAATCTCTTTCCCGGCATTTATCATAGTAATTCCCAGTCGCACTTTTCCTTTCAATTGCATGTGTGAATCATCGCATTCCTAGATTCTCATTCCCGGCATATACAGACCCACAACCCATGTAGGCCATGGTTTCCCAACCCGGGCTCCACTAACACTGCGGGCCAGAAAATTCCTCGTTGTGGGAGGCCGCCCCGTGTACCGCAGAACGCTCCCCAGCATCCCGGCTTCCACCCACCAGGCGTCAGCAGCACACGGGGACAACCAAAAACGTCTCCAAACACTGCCCCGTGTTCCAGGAGTGAACCCCAACTCTCCTCAGAACACTGATGTAGGTGCTGGCGGCCTGTTTAACTGCCACATTTATATTGTCCTGAGACACAGTGATTATGTTACTAATTTTTATCCTCCATGTTTTTGAGACAGGAATTCAACACAATAATAAGAATTACAAATCCACCTTCAAAACAAAAAAGCAACTGATGTAATCAAAACAAAATACCCTACTAAACCATATTACCTGAGACACAGTGACCAACTCACTATCCTTTATAGCACAGCCTTTAAGAACCTAACCGTTATTATGGGGGTGGTGAACACACAGTGCAATATACAGATGATGTAGTTTAACTTGTAAGCCTAAAACTGATGTAATTTTATTAGCCAATGTCACCCCCAATAAACTCAATAAAAAAGAGAAAATAAACCAAATGCGATAACAATAAATAAATAAGTCTTCTAGGAAAGTCATAATCAATCATATACCTTAATATGTAAATATATATATGAACACGTGATTTCAAAGCTTCAAATTTGAGGGTAGAAAAGTGAAAAGTTTTTAAATGTTCATTTTAACATTTAACTTACAAAATTCACTACTATCAAAGTGTGATATAGCCCAGGAACAGGTGGAACTTTTAAAAGGTTTAAAAAAAACCAGCAACAGATACATGTGCAACTGAGAACCTGAAGTTGAGGAGCAATTACAGCAATCACAGCATCTCATCGATTTGTGCCTTGGTATACTACTATTTACTGATTCCAGAAAGGACAGGAGGTGGGTGGACCATAAGCCTGAGTTGTACATTAATTAATACAGCTGTGCTAATATATATACATGGCAGCGACAGAAAAGCTAGACATGTGCTACTCACCTTCCAGGTCTCAGCTTGGAAGCATCTTCTTTCTGCAAACTTTCTAGATTAACCAAAGTTCAGGTTTAAGTGGCCCAACTCTGTGCACCATACTGCTGCTGTCGTAAGATTATCCCACAAAGCTGTAACTGCCTTCTTATGTCCACATTTCCCCAATGAAACCACTGTGCCCCCAGCACCAAGTAAACTGCCTGGCATGAGTAGGTGCTTTAGTAACCTTGTCTAAAAAAGGATTCAGATGAATTCTGTAACAGCTCTTCTTACAGTATGCAAAATGAATAATAACAGAGGCAAATGTATCCAGAGTAATTAATATCAAGGAGAGGAGAGAAACTCTGAAACAGTGTGGAACACTGCAGAGATTCCGGGTTATTGGGGACCTCAGTGAGCATGTGTGAGACCAACTCTCTGTGTTTAGAAAGGCTGACTCGATATCACATAGCTAATTTTACTTATGTCCCCTTTCAGAAGAAAACACTGTAGAAAAATAAACGTTAATGTTTACAATTATTTTTAAAGGGAGAATTTTGCTCCATCAGGCTTCTTCAAATAAGCAGCCCATAATTCAACAGTATTTGTAATCAAATGAATTTGGACTAAAATAAATAATTTTCAACTGAAAAATGTGTAACAACAACAACAAAAATGCCACGGATCATTAAGACGTGGTTTAATCACAGGATGGCATTATGTCCCAGGGTGGCTGGATCCCAGTCTACACTTGTCCTGAGTCCCACATGACATGGCACTGGTTTGGGACTAAAGTGTCCCAGTTTGTATGATAAAGTACGGCTTGTATATGGTCCCACTCAAATGGTACTCTAGTATATTACTAAAAGCAACAACCTTCAAAGAAAAATGCTGGCACTAAGAATAGCTTCCACCTACTGAGTACATATTATATTTTAATAAATAAATCAGACACTCCCCATATTTCATATGGACAGTAGATAGTTAAGTGGCCACTACAACCCAAAGGTAGACTTTCCCAGCTCCCAGGCTCACATTCTTTGCAATATACCATAAAAATGTTCACAGCCATAACTCTGCTTTCTTTGCTAGAAATCAGCAAGAAGGTTAAAATCCAAAATTTGAGGGAACAAAAACAAGTTATGTTTTTAAGTGGTCATTAAAATTGTTTATAACAAAAAATGAGAAAGTACCTAATTTAACAGGGGCACATTCATACCAAAAGTTTATAGTACCACTTCAACAACGGTGTAATCATTCAGCAACACAGTAACATGATGTGAAACAGAAACAAAAAGAACATTAAAAATTTTATAGCTTATTTTAAAAACTTAGAAGGAAAAACACCAAATTATTAACCACTATTGTGTTAAAGACACAAGATGGGCAATTTTTCCTCTTTTCCATATTCTCTGCAGTATTGTTCTATTAATTTTTTATAATCCAAAAATCACTTCAAAAAAACTTAGCAAGGGTTCAAAGTTCAAATAGAGTACATTCTGTTCTCTAATTCATAACAAAACTCACATGCTCACAAAAGTGATAGTTAAGTTTAAAGATATAGATAAGACCGGGAGAGAAAAGGCAAAAGAGAGATGCAAGAATCTGAGTTCAGTAACAGAAGCATTCCAAGAGGTAAACCAGATGTCCCTACGGAACTGCAGCAGAGGGTCGAGGAGACAGAAATTCGTAATGTCAAAGGCTACGCTCTGATCAAAGAGCACAAAAGTCGGCCCACTGGCTGCAGAACTGTCCCTTACACGGAAGGGATCAAGCCACACTAAGCTCTCTGCAAAACTCAGTACCAGTTGAAGGCCACTGAGTAAGAAAGTACAGGAAAAGGTGAGGAAACTGTTTCCTCAAGCATTTCCCTGGGAAATTGGGAGGCTGATAACCAGGTCAAAACACAGAAGTCAAAAGCCTAATGTAAGTGAACACTGTGTCATTTGAGTCTGTAAATAGTTACTAAAAATAAGTAGTAAATATCCATTTTTTTATTTCGCTGCCACCATGTCTTTTTCTCCAAGCATCTCTCTCTCTCTCCTGTTTTACTTCTACACAGAAGGCAATGTTGTAGGCACTTTCTCCAAGGACTTCTCAAAACTAAATGAAAAACTCCTTTAAAACATACTCCTGAGTCCAGAGCAGTCCGGTTCCAATGCCCTCATGAAATTCTTCACAGGTGCCACATCAAGACACTAAGAGATGCATGCTCTGGTGAAATTACTCATGATAGGTAAAAAGTAAAAATTATTCTAAGTGACTGGTCTACACCTAATAAATTTACCTTTCCTACAAAATTAAAGTGAAATTTAATTAAGGAGATGCAGAGTGATATGAAAACACTTGGGCAGGACACGTCTGAGTGGACAGGGTGTGTGTGTGGGGGGCAAAAGTCTCACCTTCCAATCGCCTGTTACTGCTCTTGAACAACCTAACCCAGAGGACATATAAAACTGAAATGTTGCAGTATGTTGTTTGCTGTGGCTGTGACACATGAACTTTGCCACAGAGACCTCTGCTTAGATGATAATCATCGGACACTAAATTATGACTAGTACATTAAGTGCCTATTTAGAGAAAATCAATTAAACTTACATAAATGTTTAAGGTCAAAACATCTCTAAGTACTTACCATCTACTAAACAATAGCATTTTACAGATGGCAGCATAGACAACAATCTCAACAGACATCTGATGTCCTACCAGGAGTAAGAGCAGTCAGAGTCACGCCCCACACAGGCCTCGCAGAACACCTTTTCCTCGTTGCAGCGCCCTATGTAATGAATTGACTCCTTAATATATCCAATTTTCACTTGTGTATTACTCTGTTTGACCTGCCCTAACATTATACCATACACTGGGTGACTTAAGCAACAGAAATGTCTTTTCTCACAGTTATAGAGGCTGGGAAGCCCAAGATCAAAGCACTGGCTCATTTGGTTCCTGGTGAGAGCTCTCTTCCGGGCTTACGTGCCGTTTTCCTGTGTCTTCAGAGAGGAAAAAGAGGTACAAGCTCTCTGGTAGCTCTTCTTACAAAGACACCAATCCTACGGGACCAGGGCCCCACCCTCATGCTTTCACCTAACCCTGGTTCCCTCCCAAAGACCCCGAGCACCAACACACTGCGGTTAGGGCTTTCACATATGGACTCCGGAGGGACACAAACATTCAGTCCACTACAACTTCTATTTAACTGTCTCAGTCTGGCAATGGTGTGAGTGCACAGGGATCAATGATAGATGACATAAGCTAAAAATTTTTATATAAATTACAAAATTATTTTCATTAAAAAATGGTGATGCCAGTATTTACAGAAAGGACTGTAAGAAAACAATACCAAAGTTGGGCAAATGTAAAACATTTAATCTCTGGTTATCACAAAGATGCTTACTTTGTAAATGCTAACATCACATCAGCACTGATTTATACAATCCATGCAGGTTACATATATTGCATTTTTTTATTTTAGCTATCTTTATTTTTTCTTTTAAGCCACTAGGTGACTAATAATAGCCTACATTTATTGTTAGCTCACATACTTCGTATGTACTCATGACAATCCTCCCAACAGTTCTATGATGTGGGTACTGTTACTACCTCCATTTTACAAAGATAATGTGACAACTGTCCACTACGACAGTGTAATTTCAAAATGAAGAGTTTAAAAGGAGAAAAATAAGACCTGTCTCTAATAATTCCCAATCTGGACAAAGAACTAATCACAAATCTGCAGCCTTTCATTTGATAATTAATACAGAGAGCTTGTCCTTGTTCTGTGTGTTCATCTCAAAGAGAAGTATTTATGCTACAACCACTGAAAAGAGCCACAATGAAGCTCAAGGGAAAAGATCAAGTTCTCACCACTGGAAGTCCTGCAGACATGAGGGCTTTTTCCAAAATACTTTATTCAAAATAGGAAGAACACAGAGTGGATCTTCCAAAATGCATCCACCATAAAACTGTTCTTGCTGGACAGCTCTAAAGTGAAGATGGAGAATAAACACAAATAAAGCAAAGATCCTAAATAAAAAGACACGGTAATTATTCCCCTTCTTCATTTATTGCACATTTTTAAATTATCAAGCAGCTATTCTAGTATTCCAAAGAAACAAGATGATGCCTTTCTCCTTAGATACTACGACTGTTTTTTCAAAGCAACACTCCTTAATATCACATAAAACTGCTAGACCATTATTGATGGGAAGGAAAAACACAGAAATTTGGAATATCATGAAATCTCTTCCAGACTCAGAATTATAACTAGTGCTAAAAAATCAAAGATTGGAGGAAATAGATAAGAAAACAATTCTTTTGAACTATAAGCATACACTACAGGAAGTATGCATAGCATAAAAACAACACTGCATTTTACAGTGTTTATAAATCAACATCCTGCAGATGTTATGATTAAGAATATCTACAATTTGTTCAATTATGAAATGTTTTAAATCGTCAAATTAGCAAGAAGCTCATAGCTGCTTCAAATGCTTTTCTGGAAGGAGCATGTAAATCATAAATATTTGTTGCATAATCAACAAAGAATACAAGTAGTGTTTATTTCATAAGAGGCACTTCTTGAAATATATATATTTCCCAAACTTTTTAATACAGAATGTAGACACAATATCAAATAAAAAAAATTTATAAATGTAGGCACAGCAACCACATTTGATATTATGCAAATCATCCAGCCTTTTCTCTCTTATTTATAAACAACGATAGTATGTCTAAAATAAACTTCCAATTGTGATTTCTTACAGTGTTTGAAACAAGAAACTAACCAGAAGTTTGCCCTAAAGAGAAATGGAACATCTGGTGGAATGTGTAACATGCTTCAGGATCACATCTGCTGCTAAGGTTAGCATTCCAGTGTGATAGCTGTAATCTCCATGCTAAGTGGTGAAGCATAACTGAGAATGAAAAGGTACTAGAGACACATCTTCCTCAGCCACAGAGTGCTTTCTTCCTCTCAGCAATATGCTCACAACTGGGCCTCTCAGAGAATACTTGGGGAAATATTTCTGTAAGTAAGTACAACACTTGAGTTCAAATCATGTACCTATTCAACAGACTGCTTCTACCACGTGGTGATGGCTGACTGCGTCCCTCCCCCAAGTATATTAATCAAGACAGGATGTACATTATTTCTTGTCTGTGATTCATCACTCTTTCCTTTTATTTTTCAAATCACCAATAAGACAATTTGGGGTAGAATGAAGAAAAAAGGAAAACAGAGAAAGTACAGATGACCACAAGAGATGGCATTATTAACTCAAAATAAAGCTGCTTTCATAGGCACACCACGCTCAGCAGCCTTTCTCCTCCATTTACTTCTAACTTTCAATTCTCCACTACGAAGAGCAACAACAAAATTCCATGCTTACTGCAGTATAAATTGCCTTACATTTGTGACACTTTTAAAAGCCCCTACTGTGCCATGAAAGGTTCCCAAACAAGGAAAGATCTGCACAGCAGGAGAGGAACCCACTTACATTTTCTAACAGCTGTGAAGGATCAGTCCCCTAGAGTAACAGAAATCAACTGCAAACTGAAAAGTGTTTAGAAATAAAATGTTTCCATCACCTCACACTATCAGCTACTTCCATTAGTACCCATGAAAGAGACACTGGATTTTACCAAGCATTTTAATACAATAAACTTTACTGACAGTAAAAAAGAGAATACTATTACAGACTAGTCCTACTATTAAACACAGGAAGTCATCAATGAAAAGAATGAATACTTGATTTCCCATTTCTGCCTCTTCACTACTGGATGAAACAACTAATCACGAAAGCCTTAGGGGATAGTTTACAAAGTTATTTATGAAACTTATTTTGGATTCCATATTCAGAATTAAAACCATATTACTTAAATATAAAACACTTATCATCACATCAGGAACTGATTTCATACCAAGTTCAAAGTCAATGATAAGCTCTATGGAGTTAATTTCATATGTCTGTGCTGATTCTGTGGATATCTTGACTCCTTACTAATCAGAAAGGATAAATAGAGCCTACATATCCTGCAAAATAAAAGATGAGTGACCAAATGGGCTCAAATCATCCACATTACCTTAAAAACAGGAAGATGTAAAAAGATACTCAAAGTCATTACAGAGTGAGTCCCAACTCCAGTTCCAGATGATCTCTGCCAGCATTTCCTGAGCACCTATGCCTATTTTTAGTCCCTGAGGTAGGAGCTCAAGGCCAGCCTTGACTTAAGACTCAGTTCTTGCCTTCCAGCAGGTCACCCACATAAGAAAGCCCCCTGAAGCAGCACTACCATAAAATCACGTCAACAGAGGACAGGGTACAGAATAGCCACAAAGGGGACAACAGGGACCAGGCATTAGAAAAAGCTTTAAAAAGGGTCAAAATCTGTGCTAGGTTTTGAGGATGGATAAGAGCTCACCAGACAGAAAAATTGAGAGCGGTATTCTGGCCTCAGGAAACCACTATGCAAAGTGTGAAAGAGAATTTTCAGGGAACTCTTAAAAGCAATCTCACACTATGTAACGTGTACAGGAGAACTAACGTGTACAGGAGAACGAACAAGAAAAACAGGCAGAAAACACAGGCCAGAGCCAAGTCTCAAAGGGCCTCAGGCCAGGGAGACCTGAGATTTTAGGTCGGGGAGCGGAACTCTCAGACTTCTGTTTTAAGGCATCTCTTTGCAGTGTAGGATGGACTAAAAAGGAAAACGCTTGAGCAACAAAACCTAGAGGCCAGTGCCATAAGAGGCTACTGAAGTAAACCAGGCAAGAGATGATAATGAAACCCTGAAGTTAATGGGAACAGGCCGCCCAGCTAACAGGAAATACATGGAATATGCTCAACAACTTTACATGCCACCTTTAAAAGGGACTCACACGAAAAACTAAGCATACAATCAAGAACACACCAAAAACCCAAAAGGCATTTAAGGTTTATACCGTATTCCAAAAGAATACAGCAAAAACGATTTTAATTAATAAGAATCAACAAAGTCTGCACATTCAAGGGAAGGGCTAGAAACCCACATCCTGCCTGTCCCAACGTTGGAGCTCCAGCAAAAGAGACACAAATCACAGACATAGTAAAATTCACAAATCTACTGTGAAACCTGCAAGTTTTCAAATAAACAACTGCTACAATTTATAATTACTTTATTTTGTTAATATAGCACCTAAAGACAAATAAATGAGGGAATTCAAGAGAAACTGATTGAGCCATTTGATAGGATTTATAAAGTGTTTTCTACTGCTGTAATTTTTTTTAGAAGGGCCAGGAGACATTTATTCAATTGGGGGCATTTTTACAGGGTTTTAAAACTGCATCATTTCCAAAGTGTTTACCATGGCTGCTTCCATTTCTGAATAATCCTAAAATCTATTGAAAACCACCTAAATTTTAAAAACCTCTAACGATGAGGGTTGATAAGTTATTTACGTACTTTATAATTCCTTCTGAAGATACTTTTAATAGAAATTCGGTCACAGGGGCAATCATTTATTCAAATAAGAAACCCACGACACTAATCTAGAATGAATCAGGTCTGGCTACTGCCCACATATACTTAGAATACAAGCTCTGGATAGTTAAAAATAAGCACTTCAGAAGGTCAAGAGACACATTCTGACAACAGTTTAAACAAAGCACAGCAAAATGTTACAAGTCAATGCAAAGCAATAAAACATAAAGATAAATACCATATTCAGCCAGCCCAATTTAAAACAGCGTTTCCCTCATTTTTATCTGTATGATATTCACATTACTGGGGAAACCTAAAGAAACACTAGAATACCAAGGGGAAAGTTCCAAAAATCACGCAACAAGCAACTACTGTCCAGCTCACCACAAACATATTAGTAGTCCAACGTCTTCTTTTTAAGTACTAGCTCTAAAAACAGAATGGCATCTAATCTCTCTGGTATTCAAACCTTAAATAAGGGTTGTAAATGGCCAATTTTTGCATACAAAATGTTTTGACATGTGCAGTGCTTTTAAAAATCTAGAAATTTCACAGGAAAATTGGAAATAATCCAAATGCCCACTGAGGATAGAACAAATACCATGTGAAAATATTCACACAATTGACTGCAGGGAAAAAAAAAACTGCAAGGGAAGAACCTCACAAATACAATGCTGAGCAATAGAAGCAAAATATGATAAATACATATATATACTGTCACTATACTTACTAAATTCATAAGCATACAAACATAGCTGGTAAAACTATAAAAACATAAGCTTCAAAAAAGCCAGAATATTAGTCACTGCCAGGAAGATGTGATCAGACAGAACACCCAGGAAGGTCCGCTGGTGCTACCCATGTTCCATTTCTTGACCAAAGCAGTGGTTATGTGGATGTTTGTTATTCACCAAAATGTATTTGCTTTATGTACTTCTCCTGTGGATATACTTTATAATCAAAATGTTTTTAAATGGGACATGGAAAGTAATACTTTTTAAAACGAGGCAAAAATCTCAGAATTAATGAGTATCTAGGTTTTAAAAATCACTATGTAAACAGTTCAGTCGCTTTGCAAAAGTCAGGCAGTTCCTCACACGATCACACACAACGTTCCCATCTGACCCAGCAATTCCTCCCTAAGAGGAAAGAAAACCCAGTGTCTACACAAACTTGTACACACGTGTTTACAGCAGCATTCTTCATTACAGCCAAGTGCCCATCAACTGGTAATGGATAAACCAAATATCGTAGCATGTATTAGAATCTAACCCCTGTTTATGGCTGAGTAATAACCCCCAACGTAACAAGGGGTGGCGTTCTAATACACGCTACAATATGCGAGTGGATGACCTCTGAAAGCATGCTGAAGGAGCGAAGCCAGACACAAATGGACAGGTACTGTGTGGCCCCACAAATGGGAGGTACCTGGGGGGAAAGTCCAGCTCGTAGAAGCAGAAGACAAGAGTACCAGGGGCTGGTACTGGAGAAGGAGGGAGAGGTTGCTGCTCACTGGACGCAAAGTTTCTATGTGGAGTGATGAGAAACTTTTGGAAATAGCAGTAAAGGGTATACAACATAAAGACTATAATTAATGCTACTTAATTGTACATTAAAATTGTTAAAATAACAAATTTCACTGTATGTATTTTACAATAAAAAATACGTATACCAAAAAGAGTAAAGTACTGACACATGCTACAATATGGATGAACCTTGAAAACATCATGCTAAGTGAACGAAGTCAAACACGAGAGACCATACAATATACAGTTCTATTCGTATGTAATGTACAAAACAGAAAACTACGGAAACAGAAAGTCATTAGTGGTATCTTAAAGCTAAAGGTGGAGACCAGGAGACAGGGATGTGACAGCTAGAGGGTACAGAGTTTATGAGGTGAGGAAAATATTCTAAAAGTGACTATAGGGATGTTTGTACAGATCTGTGAATATACTAAAAACCACAAGGTGTACACTTTAAATGAGTATGTTACCTAGCATAGGAATTAAATTTCAATCAAGTTGTTAAAACATAGTAATGTGTAAAATCCATCAATACAAGTGAAAGCAATTTTTCTTATCTGTTTAGAGGTAATAATGTAGATGGTGGAACAATCCAAATTATATTTGTAAATGAACATGTATTTCTGAATTAAATAAATGCCCATCAGCAGAATGCAGGAGAAAGTTACAATCTTTCATCCAACAATTAATTAGTGAGTATTTTTTAGAACAATGAGCAATTGGGGCCAAAGCACATAAGCGTAATATAAAAGAGCTGAGTTTGCACATGAGTTCACCAGTGACAGTACTAAAACCAATGTCTTCTTATTACAGAAATCAGGAACTCTACAAACTGTGTATGTATATTTATTAAAAACTCAAATGGCCCTATCACAATGAAAGTCAGATTTCCTGTATTTTAATTAAACTATTATGCATAAAATGAAAGGCACCAATAGAACACACATATAACATGAGCATATTCCAGAAAACCCAAGGGGTCTGATACCTGGTGATGGTGCCGTATCTACTCCTCCTACACATGGTAATATATTTTCATCTATAATAATCACTATCACTTCAATATCTGCTTAAAATCATTTCCACATTCAGCATTATTATTAAAAGTCAGCTGTACCTGTTCTTAGAAGATACTCAACCCCAGATCCTACTCTATACTAGCCCTCCATTTATTCTTTTGCTTCCTACCATTTGGCCTTAAGCAAAAGCAAAGAGCTGGCCTGTAACTACTAAAATCACTAACTCTCTTACTGAAAATACAGCAACCCAAACTGGATGTGATACAATTAAAAAGCAAAACAGTTCCTCTCGTCCTTTATCCCTCAACTCCACGAAAAGCACTTGCTGGGAATGGGGGGAGGGAGGAGTTCGGGAAGAACCACACAAGAAGTTTAAACAGAATTTCTAACCTGAGCTGAGGCAACTTACTGAAAGATTGCTGTAGCAGACACGTTTGAGCCCAGGAAAGGGAGTTCTGGATTTATTAAAAATTCTTCCACAGTGCTGTAACATTACTTTGGTCCTAACTACCATTTCTAGGCTGACTTACATTGTGATCTAATTATAACCTACTTTCCTTGTAATTCTCAATGTCTAATATAATTAGATACAGCAAATACTCAAAGATTGGTTCTGTTCTCTATACTCATTTTAAATAAAGAGAAAAGTAAAAACACCAGGTAGAAAATGCTTGGAGTGTATTTGCTAAATTAACCAAGTGAGTAAGAAATCTATTATTCTCAACAATTTTTAATTGCATTAGCCCCTGATCTGGCTGTTTTAGGTTGCTATATTTTCAGTAATAAAGGGTCTATGAAAGGTTCTGCGTAGCAAATAAAATGTGAAAGCAATATGAACACACATGGCTAAGTCCTTAGTAATCTCTACCCAAATCAGTGATAGTTTTGTGTCTCTGAGAATGCACTGAACCCCACTGCCTGTTATTCAGGTACACTTCATTGCTAAACTTTGTTTCCCAGGATTCTTAGATCAAATGATAGCCTAGCGCAAACACAGTCTGCTCCATTACCAAGATGGACGACAACCCCTAATGAGAGCAAACTGTGGTCCAACGACTACGTCAGGCAATGTTAAAGAACTTTCCTCTTCCCTTTATAAACAGCCCATCTGTACACCGCATCCATGATACACATAAATACCACACTTTGAAAAGTGCTACAAATAGGTAACTATCAGTTCAAGACCCAAATGCCACCTTTTGGTTTCAACTCACTCCCCCATTTCCTACAAACCTAGTTTTTGGCAGGGGGGAAGGTGCGCTTAAAAGTCCCAGGGTCACGCCCTATATATGTACCCTCAAGTGTTCTTTCTATAGCCTGTCCTAAATAATCCCGCATTTCCTATCCGCTACACTACATTCTTTAATCATTTAAATAGTGTCTCAAAACACTGCCACCCGGTAGCTCTGTTAAAAAATATAAATTAAAAAAAAAGTCTACCAAAAAATGTCCTTATAATAAAAAATGGGGGCACAGCTTCTATTTTGAATTGGAAGGTTTGGTAGATTAGACACAATTACTTTATATCATTCCTCTTGGAACAGAGCTTTTCTAATAGCTAGAGAAACCACTTTAAAAAAAAAACCCTCTTTCCAGTGTTCTCTGTTTTGGGCTGGCAGGTAAGGTCTTGCTTTCTGGACTAACAACCTCCTCTAAAATCCTCCCAAGGATCCCGCTCTGGCGCCACCTTCCTTACCTACCAAATCTAACTGAACGTAACAGACCACAGGGATAAGCACAGAATGATACACCCACCATTTTCCAATCACTCCAAGTCACTCAATCCAACAGAAGTTCAACATGATTTCAATAACACAAAATAAACTACACCTGGGGCAAAGAACAGTTCACTTTAAAAAGACTTACCCAAAATTCCTCTTAATGGCAAATTCTCAACATGTTAAAAAAGATTATTATATTGTATAAAATATTTTATATAATAGTATAAAATATTTTTTTCAGGACCTTGATAATGCAAAAAAAAAGTGCTTCAATACAGTAAGGAGCAATTAAATTTTCTGTAAATCTAGATTTACAGAAAAGACCACCTAGCTTATAAGTAAATACTGTTTTAAAATCTAATCTCACTGAAACTTAGCAAAGCATCTGGAGAACACTTTTTGGTGCAGTCCTAAGAATTAAGACAGAGTTCCACCAGCACAACTCAGGAGCACTAAGAAAAAGTATACTCTGTCCCTCAAAAAAGAAAGCATTTTCTTGCCGCTACCATTGCATTTTCATCTTCTATTGTGACACTGAGACTCTATTTGGAAATACTGTCCATAACAACTTGTTTAATGAGTTCGTTCTCCAAGCTAAGATATTCAAACAGTAGAACAGTCCTGTACTTGTCCACGGTTTCACTGACCCATGGTCAACTGCACTCCAAAAATACTAAGTGGAAAATTCCAAGAAATAAACAATCCGTAAGTTTTAAATTGTGTGCCACTCTGTGTAGTGTGATGAAGTCTCAAGCCATCCCACTCCATCCTGCCTGGGACACAGATCATCCCCTTGTCCAGCACACCCAGACTGCATACACTACCTGCTGTCTAGTTTCCCTCTCGGTTATGTGAGACAATGAGTCCAGAGACAGAGAGACAAACACCACATGCACTGACTATTATTACAGTACATTGTTGTAACTGTTCTATTTCATAATTATTCTTAGTCTCTTACCAGGCCTAATTTATAAACTGAACTTTACCACTGTTACGTGTATGTAGGGTCTGGTGCTATTTGTGGTTTCAGGGGCAGCCACTGGGGGCCCTGGAATGTGTCCCCCACAGACGAGGGCGACTACTCCAGTACAGTATCAGATTTAAGCAACAGCAGGTCTTCGGTGGTTCTTACAATCTGTTATACCTTCTTAATACAACTCAAGTTCTTCTACCTGCATAAAGTTCATTTTATCTTTATGTCAACATCGTAATTTTTGCTTACCTCTTTCTATGTGGGAATAGTGAAATTAACATATATTCCAAAGTAACTTTGTAAAGATTTCCTTTTTTTCCTCTCTTTAAAACAAAAATTCAATTACAGTTTACATTCAATATTATTTTGTATTAGTGGTTTCTGGTGTACAGCACAGTGGTTAGTAAAGAAGGTTTCTCAAGCACCGAATGTTTAAATATTCGAAGTTCACATCCAGAAAAGCATACAAAATAACAAAAATGTTATGTGTCCTAAATACCAGGTAAGTTTTTGGACTTCAACTAACAATGATACGAGAATGCATTAGGATATCAAAATACTAAATATGATTATGTTACATAACCAAAAAGAGCTAAAATACAACCAACAACACAGTAAATTTGTGGAAATGATATTTTTAATCTTGTAACTACATTAGCATCATTTATATCAGCTCATTTCAGAAACTGCTCACTCATGAATGTAACAGCTTTATAGAACAGCCTCTCTAAGAGTAAGGGGTGGCTGTTTTGAGACGCATTTTTCCAAAATTAAACCAAGTTTTAATCATTTTTCAAATGGCATCACCCACAACATTATAATAAACAGAGAATCACATTGCTATGTTGATAACTGACCCCCTGATGATTGACCTGCTAGGTCAGTTCATTAAATGATTATACATTTTGAACTCAAGTTAGAAAATGACGTATCTGTGAATGTGGAGTCCACTGTAATGCAGTTTAAATGAAAAAAAATTTTCTTTTTACATAATTTGTTTTCTCTATTGAACCTCTCTTCTCAAGACACAGGCTCAAAATAAAGAGGTTCAACCACCAAGTAGCAAGTAATTTATGCTGATGACAGACACTCAGCAGTAACTTACCAAGGAAAACAACCTGCAAGCATTAACCTCTGAGTAGGTCAATATAAAATTATTGGCCCACATATATAAATTCTTTATAACCTTCCCCAAAGTAACACACACCTATGTTTCAAAACTTCAGTACATGCAGAGTGAAAACAAGGTCCCCCTCACTCCCGCACCCCTCACACAGACGTCACCACTCTCTCCAGTTTCTGCACCTACCCTTTAAAAGGCGGTCTATGCATACACAAGCGTATTACACAGAATGATACATAAGCTCACAATTTTCAACATAAATGGTAGAATTTCCTTAAGAATAAGTCTGGGAGATTTTGCAAAACCGTTCACATAGAGTTTCTTCTATTTCTGTATAGATGGATGGCATCCCACTGACTGGATGTACGATGTTTTAATCATTCTCCTACTGGTAGGCATTAAGTCTGTTCGATCTTTTCGTAGTACATACTGCTGTAGTAGTACCCTGTGTGTGTATCACTCCGCATATGTGTAGGGATACATATAAATCAAATTCCTTTAAGTATGATTTCAAAGTAAAGAACTGTGAGCATGCATTTCCATTTCTGATATCTCTAAGTTTCTCTTCCTTCTGTTTGTACCAATTTAAACACCCATCGGCAATGTATGAATGCGCCTGTTTTTCCTACACAGTGCCTGTCAAATTCAGGGTGCTGTAAAACTTTAATCTTTGCAAATCTGAAGGGTGCAAATTGGTATTCTGTTATAATTTTACACTGCATTTCTATTCTTATGAATAACGTTGAGCATTTTTCTGCATGCTGAACCCCTATTTGTGTCTTCCCCTGTGAACTGTCTGAGCCACCTCTGTTTGGGGCATTGTTTGGCCCGTGGTCTATTTGTTTTCTTCCTCCCCGTCCCCACTTATTCCGTAAAAATGATTGATATAATTTTAAAAACTATTTCCTGGTTTGCAAATATTTTCTTTCACTTTGCCACATTTTTATTTTTACTGTCTGAATTATCATCTATTTATGTTATGTCTCTGCGTTCTGTGTCATACACAGAAAATCTTACCTAATCTGAGACTGTACATTAAATAATTCACTCATATCTTCTTTTAGCTCTTAGATTTTTGTTAGTTTTGTTTTATCGCACTGAAATATTTGACCTGTATGTAAATTATTTTTACGAAGTTCTCCCTAAAAGAGTTTTCCTAAAATTAAATTATGTTCTGATAAGACAGAGATACTACGTAGTGCAGATAGCTTAATCCTTCAAAGGAAGGATGAGCTGAAACTACCTCACGGAGGTGTATTCTAGCATAGTAAGTAACAAGGAGTGAGAAAATAATCGTTTCTCTCTATACTTCCTCTATCATGCTGACACTGCCTTAAACACCAATAAGAAAATCTCATCTGATGCAAAGGTCTTAAAAGCTAGAGTTAATCTCCTAAAGGCTTGTGTCTAACTGTGCACAGCTATTTGTTTTTTCCCGAAGAAAAGGTCCACAACTTGAGGGGAAGAAAGGTGTGCAAAGGCCCAAAGCAGAGCGTCCAAGCCTACAGAGGATAAAAAAGCAGGTCACCAAAGGGTGGCGGGCACGGGGACCCAGGCACTCCAGAGTGAGGAAGGTGGAGGAGCGGAGAGCACAACAGGGACATTCAGCATCTGCGCAGGGCAAGAAGGCAAGGAGGTCCACGGAAGGGTGGCTGGGCCCAGTGGGGTAAGGAAGTCCGCACGGGAGATGCATGCGGATGGCACGCGGAGTCAGAGCCTGGGAAAGTGAGGAAGGCACCTGCCCAGGTAAAGGTGTAACAGCACCGGTAGACTGGTCACATCGCGGAGAAACGAACCAAATAAGTAAGAGTATTATAGTGTGGGCCACTATTTTCACTGCCAAAGAAGGGAGAGAACAGATCTGCAAAGGGAGAAAACTAAAGAAAACGGCTGCAGTACACTGGAGTTGGACACCTCAGTGTGGACTCACTGGTTTTCGGACAGGTACACACAGAAGTTCAGATGTAAACGTGTCTACCTGCGCGTGACTGGTGTACTTAGGTTCATACACCCCGCAGCTCTGCCAGCACAGGAGGCCCAGAAGCAGTGCTACTCCTACAGCAATGAGCACACCCGGTGCCCGGCTCCTGTCTTGTGAATACTACTCTTCTCCAGGAGGAAGTGGGGCTCCTCTGAGAAATAATCGTGACACAAAGTACAAAATGAGCCTGGAATACCATGTTATGCCAAGGAGCAAGGAAGTGCTCGAACAGCTGATGGGGATACCGCAAAAGGACACAGCTACCCGGAACGGAATCCTACTGATCAAACGGGAGGTAAAAGGAACATCAAATAAACAATGGTAATGACTATAATAACCCACTGAGTAAGACAGGAAACCATGAGTCTATATAGATACATGATTAAATTGATAATTTTTAAAACAGGATGCTCACAAAATATCCCTCCCCCAAATACTTAGAATTGATTCTTGCCTGACACTATTCAAAAAAGTTTTTAGCTCTAATTATTAGGAATAATGATTAAGACTTGATAGAAGATAAGCATATTTCACATCTGCATCAAGGATCATATTCCATAGCACAATATGAATTGTTTCTTGAAATAATGTGCTATTTCTACCTAAAACATACAGAGTTCAAAGACTAGGCTTCAGAACACTTACAATATAGTTTATTTTTGTTAGCATGATACTGAATTTCTATTATATACTCATATATTTCACCATTGCTTACCCTTCTCGAGAAAAAAAATTCAAAATACTTTGTGAGGGTAAAACTGATGAAGCATAAATATGACCACAAAATATATGAGGCAGAACAACCCCGCTCCAAAAACAGAACGAAAAGCACAGAAACCAATTTTTTTAAAGAAACAAACAAAATAAAAACAAAAACAGTACGTGCAGCCCAACGCAAAAGGCTGGCCCAAGCGAGCCCACCCATTACCCGGGCACGCGCACACAGCGAGGACGCAGAGGTAGCGGCCTTCCCGAGGGGTTGCAGAACCGCTAAAGCAGCGATTTCCAACCTTCTTCATCTCCGGGCACACACAGAGTAATTACTAAAATTCTGTGGCACACCCCCCAAAAAGTTATTTTTTTGCTGATCTGACAAAGAAAACAGGTATAATTTTGATTCATTCAAGACAGCTATTTTTGTGTTGGCTGTTGTCATTTTTTTATTTGACAGTCTAAGGGAAAAGAGGCCAGTGTATTGCACCATTTAAAAATTCTTGTGGCACACCAGTTGAAAATCACTGCTCTAAAGGAAATACTGGGCCTGCATGGGAGGTTTTTTTTTTTTTAAAGAAAGCAGAAGAGAAGACATTTTTAGGTTTTTAGAAAATTATGTATTTTTAAAATGCATGCCTATGTGCACACATAAGGGACACTGAAGACCTATGGCTGCCCTCACAGACCCAAATGCTGGCGGCCGCTGGCTGTCCACCTCTGTTGTACTAGCAATACATAAACACCTTCCTGCAGGCCGGAAACAAAGTGAGGTTCACGCCACCGGTGAGCTCATGAGTTAAAACAAATTGTCGGATGACCGCAACCTTCACTCTGTACACAAGCCACTGTCCCTACTCCTCAAAGCCACTGCAGAGAGGTGCGGCCCCCACTGCACCGTGTTACTCACTTACCTTTCACCCTCCTCACTGGACACCCCCAGCGAAGCCTGGCCTCTCACACAGAATCAGTCCCGGCTTATGTTTCTTCCCTCAGGGCCCAAACCTTTATCTGATCCTATTAAATATCCTGCTATTTTAAAATCTTCTAAATTTTGACTTGCTCTGATTCACTGAATTATACAATGCAAATTAGTCTACTCCATAAGGCTTGATCTTGAAATCCGATAAGCATAATTTCAATTGATTGAGTTAAATTATGCTGTGGTAGAAGATAAGACCCTATACATTTCATTTGCCTCCAGACATCCAATGAACTCAAAATGTGCCTAAAATTATGCTTTTGTAAAAAATAACAATTTCTACCACTCATTGTTTACTATGAGTCAGGCATTGCCTTTATGTTTTATATATACATTTTAACTTAATTCCCAGAACAACCCTAAAGGGTAAATGCACTATCACAGTAAGTATCAGATCAGATTCAAATACAGTAAATCTGTCTAATTCCAGAGCCTATGCCTCCAATACCACTCCTGAGGGCCATTACCATGGCTACTAGACAGCTATGATTTCACATACAAAATAATTTTAATAGTAGTTATTTTTACCATAGCTTTCCTAAGTTGATCAATCTGATATAAATCTGACATAGTTGGTTATTCAAAGAAGTAAACCATACACACTTCATTTAAAATGAGTTTAAGCCAAAATTTTCCAGATCACAACAAGCACAGTCTACAAGTCCAGTGAGCTGTAACTCACTGATGCAAATCACCCCTTTACTCAGAAGACATCAAATTTCTCATATCTACCCCTTCTCTTCATTCCCATCACCAACTCTCTGTCTGGTCTTCCTGCGGTCTAATGACATTGTCATAATACTCGCAAAAGTCCTTCATAGTTGCCCGCTGTCAATGGAATAAAGGCCAAACTCTTGAACAAAATGGTCACAACTAATATACATACATTGTATTAATTGTCTCCATTTTACAAATGAGGAAACTGAGGTGAAAAGATTAACTTTTGACATTCTCAGCATCTTTGGTCATGAAGTAGCCTTTACTTTAAAACCTCTCCCTACCACCGATCTCTTTTCCCATGTTGAAAAATCCTGATCTCTCAAACCAGCTCCTACTTTTTTAATGCTGCCAATCCCTAAATTTCACTGTTTTAAGTATGTTTCTGAGAGATGAAAAGGCACTGTCAATAGCAGTAGCTCACCTTAGCAAGGGAGAGAAGTGGGTCTGTTGAGAATTTATGTACATTAATTTTACACACAAGTATATATGTATATATGCATACAGACACACACAGGTGTGTATGCCTAAACTGATTTATAGGCCCACCATTCTTAAGGCACCCAACTATATCATTTCATAAATTACAACAAAATATGGCTTTGATGATATTCATTTCCATTTCCATCGAGTCACAGTTCAATTCCCCAACAATTTTTGTCATCAGTAAAACACTCAACATTTGACTCCTCTAAGCTCAAAATCTGTTTCCTTCAATTTCACCAAAGCAGCGAAATGAACACACAGGTGCTCTGAATATTCTCTTTTAAGGGCAAGGGTGCTTAAGATCAATGGCAAGTGACAATGCATATTTTTTAAAAAATACAAATAATGAAATGAAAAAAGGCAGAGTATTTTAACAGTCTGAAGTAGCCACTGATAATCTGGCACTACAGCAAGAACTGCCTAACTACCCAGGGAAAAGAACAGGTGAGAAAACTCATTTTGGGGGGGGGGGGGGGCTAGTGACAATGGCAGCTGAAACAAAAGATTAAAACCCAAGTATCAATCTCTTAAAGTCTTCAAGTTCTTCTTAAAATTTCCTCACTTTTTAGCTACTACTTAGCAAGAAAGTCAATGGTCAAACGCAAGCATGGCTTACTATTCTTGTTTCTAGTGGATCAACATTTTTAAAAGGAAAGGGGAGGGAAGGGGAAGCGGGGGGAGGGAAGGAGGAAGGGGAGAAAAGATTTTATACAATTACAAGGAAAGCCAGAGAAGCATCCATAAGTAAAATGGGCATCCAACATGGAAGTTAAATTTAACACACTTGGGGTTCAGAGAGTTCCATTTTTAATTCAACAGCTAGGTTAAACATAACACTGGCACTTTCAAACACCTTTTTGAGAAATGGGAAGAGATTTTCTATCACTGCTAATTTACTTGGAAATTATATGCTTTCCCAAGTTAAGTCCACCCTTCTAAATATAAAGCATGCTCAAAACATTTAACCAGCTATCTTTAATCATAAAATAAGACTTCTGGTCTAAATTTATTTAGTTAAAATCCTTTATTCTAATCATTTTTTCTTCAAAGCTAAGAAGAAAAATATTTTTTCTAAACACTGTGTTAAAATTAGGAAAGACTATATCTACTCATCACAAAACGAAAATCTTGGTCACTTTATTCAAACACTGTTAACACCATTTCACTACCCACTGGATCACATTTAACTACTTTAGTTTTGCATGAAATTCACAAACTTTTTTCAGTTGTAGGCATTCAACAAATACTTTTATTGAACTTTTACCATATGCCACTGTTCTACACACAAGGAAATACCAACTCAGTCTTATACCCTGCGCTCAAAGAGCATCTAGCCTAGAAAAAGTGAAGAGTAATTGAAAAGGTAATTTAAATATAGTCTGACAGTCCTCAAGATAATTAATTACTGAGTTGTTTTTTCAAATATCTCCAGAAATTCTCAGATACTCCTCCCACGAGAAGGTGCAACTTAGGGTGGGGGAATGGTGAGGGGGGGATGGAGACAACTGTACTTGAACAACAACAAAAAAATAAAAAACAGGGTGCAACTTAGCTCCTCTCCTCTTAGGCAAGGGCTGGACTTAGGAACTCGCTTCTAGGGAGAACAGGGGCTCCTAATGCGGAGACACCTGGGAGTCACTCCCCAAACGAAGGGAGCCAGGCCAGTACCACCGGACCAAAGCAGGTGAGATAACGTGATGAGGAGGACACTTTCTTCATACTCTTCCCCAGATCCATAACCTCAATGTGATCATAAGAAAACATCAGACAAGCCTCAATGGATGATGGACAGAATAAGAGTACTTTTCCAAAGTGTCAAGGTAAGGAAAAACAAGGATAAGACACAGATTGGAAGAGACTAAAGAGACTGACCACTAAATGCAACATGGTATCCTGAACTGGACCCAGAACAGAGAAAGAACGTGAGTGAGCATACTGGAGAAATCTAAATAAACCCTGCAGTTTAATTATGGTATTACACGAATTATTACTTTTGACAAATACTGTAGTGATACATAAGGTGCTAATGCAAGGGAAGCTGGGTGAAGGGTATACTAGAACTCTCTGCAACTTCTGTACATCTAAAATTATTTCAAGTTAAGGGATTTAAACATATAGCGTCTGATGAGTACCGTCAGGGAAGAAGCGCATGACCCCTGAGGGCAGCAGGCAGGGCTGGTCTCGAGGCCACGCTGTGGGAGGCAGGGGGTGTGTCTGAGGACAACTTCTGGAGTCCTGAAACAGGAGGAGATCCTCAGCAGTAGTGAGGAGGAAGACGGAGAGAACAGGGACACCCGCTATCCAGGAGCAAGACAGACCTTGGTTTGGGTGGGAATCAACAAGTTATGTAAGTACAGTTGACGCTTTTCTTAGCAATGTCAAGAGATAAGCTCAGAGAGAGAATCAGGAACCGCCTATCTTCAAGATGCAGCTCAAATCCCACTAGTTCAACCTAGTGTGGAAATGACTTCTTTTCTGAAATTTTCTCCAATACCAGCCATTTGGCTATAGCCACTCACTGCCGTGAACAACAGTACAGGACTTACTTCGTAAGTACCCGCAAGGATGAAAGGAACGCATGCTAACTGCTCAGCGCAATGTTTGGCACATCACAAGTGTTCGATAAACATGAGCAATCACACCTGCGGCTGTACTGGTGCCATTACCAGCACAGTAACATTAAGGACGATGAGGGCAATATTCAAACACTGCTGCCTTTCAAGGTTTTTGCTTTCCAAAGACCTTTCCCAGTTAAAAAGATAGAGGAATAAGAAAGTTTGTTACTGCTATGCTCTTACTAATAACTAGTGAAAGTATCTACTTTACTAATTAAGCTCTTCATACTCAGTTACAGTTCGATGCCATACACAGAAGAGTGAGGTTAGTCCACAAACGTGAAGAGATCTGTGGAGCCAATACGCAAAACAAAAGTTTGTGTAAGAACTGCATACAAGGGTAATCAAATAAATGTCCCTAAAATTTCACTATATTTATTCCTGTTTTCTTAACGTTAATAATTTAAAAGCTGAAATATTTCAAATATCCAAAAGAGAACACAGAAGCTATTTAGGCTATTTTAAACTAAATTATTTCAATCATTTTTTTCTTCATCTCTTAAATAATTTCATAGATTGCATGGCAATATATAGCTGCCGTACACGTAGCATATTCTATGACAGTGGTCGCACGTAAAATCCCAGAGAGCTCCTTTGTGCAAAAGCACTCTGCAGTGGAAACAAACTCCGCCAGTGACACTGTGCAGTGTCACACCTGGAAAAGCTCACTGCTGGACCAAATATTCCCAACACTGAAATGCTGATAAGCTGCGATGAATGTTCTCAACATCTGATTCATGCCCTGCCAGGGATGGATCCAAATCCACCTATAAAACTGAGAAACCCAAAAGCATGCCCAAGGTGATATATAGTATATAAGTAAAGAAAACTTTTTATCTAATCTGTGTGAAAACTTACATATTAAGGCACGTAATATATAGCATATATTAACACCAAAATAAAAAATTTAATAAAAAAACAAAGATGCTAAGAAAATTTATTTATGAAGCTTACCTAGTAGCATGGATAAACTTTCTTGGAAAAACACTATTACCAATTAATCCAATCACCAAGCTCACTTTCCATAAATAGTTCAAATGCAACATCAAGAAGAAAAGTCCTGATTAAGTCACAGAATTATAAAGAACATGAAAGTCATCAATTCAACCAGGTTACTACATGTAACTTAAAACCCTTCAGTTCCGTAGGCTCTTGCTGCTTTGATGCATAAAACCCATACTCCTATAAGACTATGACTGACACAGCCCCTTAATTGCTCCTTCAGCAGGATTTATTCAGACAGACCAGCTTTCTGAGTTACTCAATAATGCCAAGCTCATTCCCATCTCAGGAGTGGCCTGGGCACTTGGTTTTCCTCTACTCCTAGCTCTTCATACAGCCAGCTCTTTCTTACCCTTCACTTCCACTAAATTCACTTTACCCTTCAGCTGAATTTGGGGAAGGAGGGACTCTCCCCAAAAAACTGGAATTATCTTCTGGAGGGTGGGACCCTTGTAGTACAGGCTTCCCCCACTAGATGGGTGCTCAAGGAGCCCATCTGTATCACTGTACCTACCAGCTGGCATTGTTGTGAGAGGCTGCATTCGGCTTCAGTGAATCTTTTTGAAGACTCTTTCAATGCATTTGCCCATTTCACGATGGGTGATTTACAAGCACACCTGGCCCCATCATGCTGAGTGTTCGGCAATTTTTGACTAAAAACGGCATGACCCCCATGCCCGCCCCTCCTTCACCTAATCTCACCCCAAGCGATTTTTTATTTCCCCAGATGAAAGAAGTCTTCATAGAGAAACATTCTACTGATGTGGAAGAGGCAAAACAAAAAACGGCAGAAGTACCAGAAGGCATCAAAATTGGTGAGTTCAAAAACTGTTTTGAGCAGTGGGAAAAAGATTGATATGTGCCTTGCATCAAATGGAGAGTACTTTGAAGGTGACTGAAGTTTAAGCATGCAAGAACACACACAATTTTTAGTAAATAAATTCCAGGTTCTTTGGTTCCCTCCCATATTCCTCCATACCAGAGACTCTCTGAAAGCACCTGTTGAAGGTGGGCACTGCCCATTCCAGCACTTCCACAGCACTCAGCACAAGCTGTAAACATTCTGTTTCACTGCCTATTGTCTCTCTCCTCCACTTTTCATCATGTTGTCCATCGACATCTGGCAAAGTTCCTGAGACAGCTGGAAAGGACCTGTTAAATGAAATAACTGACTCTGAAAAGTTGCAAAAACTATCCTTAAGACGGGGCCAACAGTCTAAAGCATCCCATCCCATAAATGGACTGTTATGCTGGAGGAGTGAAGTAGATTTCCAGAGAATAAAGATTCTCTCTCTTAAGGCAGCCCTAAAAATATCAGTTCACATCTTTATCGCACTGACTATTCAAACAATATATGTAATTCCAAAATGGCCCAAGCAGCTCGCTGACTTACAACCTTGAATATTTAATATTTTAGTAAGGCTGGTATTGTCGTAAGTGCAGGAATCCCTCTGGTGGCTATCAACAGCTTGCCTTTTCCATACCCATCTGCTCTACCATACATGCCATTATCATAGGGCAGGAGCTTTCGAAACAATATAGGAAGGAAAGAAATGACTAATAGGAATTTAATTCTTCCAGAGTATGTGAGATACTGAAGTGACTTGATACATGAAGTCAAACCCTCAGAATGTGTGTATTCCCTTGAACTCAACTTTGTCACCTTTTTCCCACCCCTCTCTCTAGCACTCCCCCTCTCATTCTCACTGCAACGATCCACAGTTCATTCAAACCCTCATTACCCATCTGTTTTTCCTGCCACTAGCCACAAAATACTGACTTTATACTGCCATATCTCTACTGGGGAACTAGAATGACTCATAACTGCTTCGAGTTTAAGCTTCTTTTCCAAGCACTCAAAGTCTTCCATAATCTGACCCTATTATTATTATTTCAGACCATTCCCCTGAACTAAGTCTTTGTTCTAATTGTCAGATCTTCCCATTTCTCGATGCTTGTATATCACATGCTTGTTCCTGAATCTATGCCTCTGCCTTTTACAGGAGTTCATATTTCCTCAGTCAATGAGTCACATACTCTAAAACTTCAAAGTACTACAAGCCTATTTTCCAAAATTAAGAATATTTCAGTCAAACTCTTGGTACACAATCTTTCTAGTGTTCAAGTCTTTTCCTATTTTTAATACTTTTCTCCTCTGTCTTATCAGGGAAAACAAAAAGGCTGTTGTCACTCTCCTATATTCCTTTCACTGCCAAGGGCAAATCAGATTATTAAAAGGCCATCTGAAATTAGCCTTTAAGCAGGCTTAAAAGATATACTGGGACACGGAAACTTCAAGCCATATTACAACAGCTATAGGAGTACTCAAAAATCAAAACTGAAAATTAATGAGCACATGAATAAATGTACATATAAACATTTTACATGCAAATATTCAATATAGCATTTAATGATTATTAATATTATGCTAACAGTAATTTAATATCTTCAATTAGTAAATCTCCCCTGACCTCCCTTTACTAGTCAAAATGAAAATTTATTCTCCCAAGTCAAAACATTTGCTTAAATACATAACAAAGATACCACTGAATACCTGCAAGAAACTACTATAGGAAAGAACATTAATAGAAGTCTGTTAATTTATGTCTAAAAATTTCACTCATCTATTTTAGACTAACTAAAGTTTAAAATTTCAAGTTCAAAGACAAAGTGGGACAATTTATCAAACAAATTAAATTCTATGATTAGTATAATTCATTCATTATGAGTGAAGTAGTTAAAAATCTTTCCATAAATTCTCAAAGATGTTCATCAAAACCACTTAATACCAGTTGAAAGGAAACTGATAGCAGTACTACATTCTCAAAACATGAAATATATATATTTTAAATGAAATATCTGTATCAAGCATTAATTAATTGGATTACAGCAAACATCCTTATAGTACTTCACGACCACATGATCAACAAAAGTGTAATTATGATCCAAGCAAAAACTAAAGAGATCAGATGAACTTGATACCCAACTGCTATACTTTCAAAGTTTTTAATTTTATGTTTAACAGATTTTCTCGTTGAGTGGCTTACTTAGCTGTAAACTTGTACCTCTGCAGAATTTTTGGCTCTACCAGAGCCTTTATTTAAATCTCTCTGCAGTGAAAGAAATTATGATCACAGTCACAAAGATGACAAGAAAACTTAGCAATTTAAACAGACATGCCTTGAAATAATATCGTGATCAAAGTATCAAGCAGCCTAATAAAACCCAGGTGGCTCAGGCTTATCATATATGGTACTCATTACCAGAATTGCACTATTTAATCCACTTCCTGGTGTCAACAAAAACTTTCTGTTATTAATTCCCCCCAGTTACAGATCTGCTTAAGTTACTAAAGTTTTCTGATAAGACAAGTCTTTGTCCAAAAAAATTTCAAATAGAGAGCAGGTCTCATTTTCAATGTTTTAGGGCTGGAGCCATGGTTGGTAAAACCACAGAAACCACAGTGGCTTTGTATTACTAGTCATCTATATAAGGTTATGCTAATTCCGAAGGAGGCAGCAGACGACTCATGGTTAACACAGGTTTATAAAGGCTCACATGTTTACCTCAAAAAGGCAGCCACACACACACACACACACACACACAGAACTATTTTCCAAGTTACAAACCACTGATTCCAGTGAGAAGTATCCAGAGACAAAGGTCTATGGGTTGGATTCTGCCAGTCCTTCCTCTTACACACACACAACTTCTCATCATATGGTTCCCTGTTGGTTACAACTTATTTGAAGATTTGAAAGCAATTTTCCCATCTACAGGTCTTACTGACTTTTAAACAAGTACTTAAATGTTTCTCAGAAAACTTGGTTTATATCATTTGTCTCCAAAAAGATTCCATTTAGGCAAAGTAAAAACACTGAGATTAAATCTACCTCAATAATAGTGCCAAACACTGAAGCAGCATTGATTTTATAAAAAAAAAAAAAGGGGGGGGGAGAGAGAGAAGATAAGGGAAGCATGATCACGGTCGCTGCCCCTGGATGTCCAGGTTGGTCTCTTGGTCTCAACCACGGGTACCATGAGGTCAGAAAAGCTGAACTGTAAGAGGTGTGTCTTGCACAGCCCCAGGTTACAGAGCTGGCTGCACTGGTTCCAAAGGAATGACAGCTCCGTGTCTCAGTGTTCAGACTGCTTACAACTAACTAACCGACCCACTTCCTTTCCGTGCTCTCCTGTCGATCGCTCTGCCTGTGCAGATGGCAGTCCCAGCAGATTGGAAGCCTTGCACAACATACCACTTAGCCATACTGTGTAAAGAAGGAAATTCACATGACAGCTTTTATCAGTTTCGTCTGTTTAAGTCATCTGCCTACAGAGCCTTCCTGTGTCATCAATCAGACACTGATTTCTTCAGTCAAATTAAATCATCTATTCAAACTGTTTGTAATTGCATTCAGTGGTATTTTATAAGAATATATTTGTCCTCCCTGAACTTACCCAGATCAATCTGTATGTCCAATTAGTTTCTTTATTCCACGTAACAGAGTACTTGAGGCTGGGTTAACGTGTAATGTTTAAATGGATTGAGAGTATCTGAACTGACTATATATACTCAACCACTACGAGTTTTCTGTTGACCTAAAGACTAAAATCGCCCCTTATTTTTATTTAGTACCTGGTATGTACATACGTACACATTAACTTAAATGTTTCAGCAGTCCAGTGTTAAATTCAACCATCATTTAATTCCCGCTGTGCTTACAGTAAATGATAACACCAAAAAGGAGCCTGAAAGGAAATGCGTGTGCCTACAAGGCCCAACCGCAGGCACCTGCACCATTCAGTGCTTCCGACAGAACACTGGGGTTGCTGACAGCCCTCCTAAATGGTGGTGAGTTACATAGAAGATGGGTATGTTGGGGTTTCTGGTTCAAAGTCTGCCACTAATTTTAGACTTGGGCCTCTCTGGGCCTCAGTTTGCCACCAGCTGAAAGAGTTACAGAAGTTCCTATTGTGGTCTACTCCACAACTGAAAACTGGGCCTGCAGAGACACACTGTTACAATCGGCTAAGACCGAACCTGACCAGAACTTTAGCCTGAACTCAGCATCCATTTCTTTCCTTTGATGCCTTTCACACTCATATACGTGACTGATTTTAGGAACTTTCTCAACTGCGAGCTATCACGGACGTGTGTGCACATATCATTTCCATATATGTAGAACTGGCTACTATAATTTTTTTATCAGATTGCCCAGTTTGAGGGGTCAGTTTGGAAAAAAAATACAAACCTGGATTGTGACAAAACATCACAGTCTCACTGTCGGTCATGCCAGAGACTTCCTAAAGAGCAGGGAAGTGACCCAGACATGGCTTACAGTGACTTTTACAGTCCACGCTACATCTGTACCATTCCACTCCTCATTGCATCACCACGGAAACGGCTAACACCCATCAAGATACTGCATCACCATGCTTCACGCAGCCTTTCATTCTCTTCTACTACTGAATCTCTTTCATGTCATATCTGTGTTTTCAGGGTAAGAGTAGTGGCGGGGGCGGTAAGAAGAGGGGAGAAAGCAGAAATTTTCAAATTAAGCAGAAACAATTCCCATTACCAAAACAGTTTTGGTAATACAACTTTTAAATCCGAGTACATTTACTTACGAATTCAATTACTGATGGAGAAACTTTAAACTTTGGGAGGCACTGCCAAGTGGGCTAAAAAAATAAAAACAAAATATTCCTAATATGAAAATGAAAACATGAATTTATAATTTTCTGAAACAAAATTACTTTACAGAACAATGGAATCACTCTGAATTGCAAACTGAGAGAGGTACAGATCTGCAGACACACATCTGTAGTACCAAGCCACCCTCCAAACACACAGACGTATGTCCTACACACTTTCACCTGGAGCGCAACATACTCTCCCTTTATACTACTGGTCTGACTTCACTAACATAATGTGCTAACAAGTCTTCCTATGCTTCCAGTCTAACACACTGCTTGGAACAGCTGAGCTGTTTAAACAGCGAACCCTTCAGAAAACAGCCACAGCAGACATAGGCAGGCGATGGCCAGTGGAAATGCCTGGCATGTAGTTCCCAGAGAAATACTGACCGAGTAAATGAACAACAGGGGAATAAAGAAAGAAAAGGAGGAAAGTGGGAGCAGATGACCCTGGCAGCTGCAGTGGCTTGCGGACCCTGGCATTTGCTGAGCGGGGCCTCTGCGGCCACGGCCGTGGTTGGGAACGGCGTGCCGCAAGTCCACAGAGCCCTGCTAGGACTCCGCTGCAAGGCTCTTCCGGCCACTGCCACTGGTTGTGGGGTCAAGAACCTGCCACCAATGATGTCCCCACAAGGTCATCACCTACCCAGTTCTACAAAACAGAAATAAGACGACACTTTTCTGCAAAGACCACTGGAATAATTTCGTGATCCTCTCACCAAACAAGCAAGGAAGGGCTTCTGTGTATTCCAGGGTCCACAGGTTAACAATGTTAGAGAAAACAAAGGGTGAATGTGAATGGGGGTGAGGGTGGGGGGAGGTGCAGGGTTGCGTCACAAACCCACACCATCATATGTTACGACGTCAAAATAAATATTGCCTTTGTTTTCGAATATATCATCTAAAATACAGTCAGGAAAATGGCTAATAAAAAAGGCAGCAAAAAATCCTCATGGTGAAAAAAGAGATACAGGTATGAAAACACCACTCCGAAACTAATTAATAGGTAAAGCATGAAGAGTACTCTCAAACAGATAAAAGCTTCAAGAGGTATGAAAATTTCACCAAGTGAGATGAACGTAAAACAAAGAGACACTTCATTAGCATGACTAAGGTACCACTCTCTTAACATAAAGGGCAGTTTGGAAAACTCAGTATTGGCACCAAAAACGTGCATCTAAGTATAATGACTCTACCCATTTACAAAACTTGCAGATTAGGTGATACATTTAACCATGGCATGAAGCTGGGTAGCACTTCTGAGAAAGATAGGAAGCAAGCTTGATGTGGTAGGACAACTTTTGGAAAAAAAAAATAAAAACAAAAACAAAAAACCAGACACAACGAAGATCTTTAGTGACACACTGTAACTGCAGCTTTTTGGCATTTTAATTAGTGCCAAAACAGTCCATTTTTAATGGTTATTGCCTTAAAGTTTAGAAGTAAATTCAAGTATCTACACCTAACGTTGGTTGCTGTTGTTGTTCAACAGACAATGTTTATTTAATTAAAATGTAAACCACTGGGAATAGTAATTTAAGGATTACATTTTTAGACTTGGGAAACTTAGGAATTTTAAATACTATTTAAGTATTATATCCACCTGTAATTTTCAAATCTTAAAGTATTACTTTAAGTCTGCACAAAATTTGAACAGGTTTTACTTGGCTCCTTTCCAAACCATAGCACTTACACTTTAGGGACCAAGGGAGGGTATAGTGTAAAGCACTTTAATTTCTTCAAGCAGAAAAATCTTTTACCTTGACCGCATTTTCAGTAGTATACTACTGAGTTTCTCAACTCATTTAAAAGAAAAAAAGGAAACCTAAATTTTAAAACATGAAGTAAACACAAAAATATTTTTCAAGCTTTCAAAATGAAGCTAGACTTTGTTCCTACTCTTATATTTAAAATCTTGAGACACCCAAACTAAAAGAACAAAAAAGGCATAAAAATACCAGTATCGATGCTTCACATTTGGATTTGACTTCCTGTATTCTAATCACCTTAGTAAACCGAAAACTGAACATATAAAGGAAGTTTAAGGTTTTTAAGTTAGTTTCAAATCACAAACCATAGGTTTTCTGAGTGATCAAAATAATTTAAGTAAGCAAAATCTAAAGTTCATTGTCTTGACTAGTCCTTAATAACTTGTTAAATGTGAATGGTTTCATGTTTTAAAAATACTACCATAAACCGAAAAGAGATCAGTTCCCAGGAGAATTATATCGTAATTCAATGCACAGATTTTCCCTAGTTACCTAACACAATGTTTCATTTAAAATGAAATATGCATGAAACTTTACTAAATATTTAAAATTTATGAAATATCTTTAAAGGTTTACCAAATATTTTAAGCAGAGCTCACACAGCACGGGTGGGTCCCAGTGCGTACAGACATGTCACTGAGTGACCGTCCGCAGTCCTTTCACGCATCAGGAGAGCCCAGAGAACAACTTCTCTACTGCATGCAAAATCGGCGACAAAATCTGAAAAATCCTGTCAAGAAACATAATTATCTCTGAACAATAACAATGGCAAGTTGAATCTATATTACAGAGTTTGTTCTCTATTTCTAGAGATGTTTGTATTATTTATGAGGATGCAGAAACATGAATTAGACATAACTCACAAGACAAAACTTCCTTAGAAATTACTTTAAAAGGCAACTGACACCCACCTATGAAACCAAACTCACCCTCCCCCACCTCCAAAGGGTCCCCCCGCCAAGAGGAGTTAGTAGCTCATAACTGGGTGTTCGCATGTTTTTCTGTCGCTCTAGACTTATATCAGTTCTTTTTCACAATTCTTTATTTACACACTTGTCTCTCCCACTTAAAATCTTTGAAAGCAGTAACCAGGATGTATCTTTGTATCTTTTCCACCACCCACTCAATGTAATTTGCTGGATAAAAGCTGAAATGAATTACTGAGATTTTTTCCCTGAGATATCTGAAACATTTTATCTACCTCCGCTCCATGATTTGAGGTCACAAAGGAAACATGCCCCTAACCTCTCCAGTAAGTTTCAAAACACACCCCAAAACTATCCAATTTATCCAATATTTCTACTAAGAAGAGCTTTTTTAAAAAATGAAATGAAAGAAATAGGACTTTTTAAAAAGTAAACTTGTCAAACAGAACAAGGTGCTCACTGACTATTCATACAGATAGAAAATAATACAAAATAATAAGTAAACATCCCAAATGTCTTTTCACAGAATGTCCCTATCTATCTAAAAAAATAGGAAAAGCTCTCTCTGCCCTGACTCAACACTTCCCTGAACCAAAAAGCCTTAACACAAAGGCAGAACAGCGAGCTCGGCTAGGCCTCTGGCAGTTGTGCCCTGAGCGCAGGCTGCAGGCGAGCGAAGAAGAAAGAAGGTGAGTCTTCAGGAAGCAAGTAAATTAAGCAGAGATTTTTTTTCCAACTTAAAATACAGCTTACTTACGTGGAAAGTATTGCAAATAATATAACTACACAAACCTACTCTCTCTGAACCCAGTGATACAAAAAAATAACAGCTATGCTGTGAAAAATTACGGTGAATACATTTTATTTTAATTACATTTCGCCGATTCACATTTCAGCCTTTGAAAAGTCTATTTAAGACTCTATACCACTGCTTTTCTTCAGGAAGCTTAATGATAAAATAATTGTATAACAGTCTACAGTAGTGTCTCTTGCTCTAACACCAAACTTGAGTAATAAAAAAGAAAATAAATTTCAAGTACCTGAAAATAAACCAAAAAGCCAAAAGCTGAGTGCATGTATAAATCACTTCAATGTGTGGAATTATTTCAGTAATTACAAATGCTGTGCACATTAATACTATCTGAGTTCAGGCATCAATGCACCCCCCTAACTGCATTTCTCAGTGGTACAATATGGTCTCCATGCTTCATTTTGGAAAGAAACTTATTTGAAAGCCCAGGATCATCCTTTGGACTGACTTAAAGAGAGCAAAATAAAAAATCTGTCCACTCCAAGGATGAAAATTATGGATTTGGCTCTGATGCAGAATAAAGTAGGCTCCTTATATCACCTGCAATATTAAACTGATTTAGTCTGCTGAAAAACAAGACAGTGAGTTATTGGATCTGTGTTTAATTCACTGCACTTTATAACATATTTAAGGAATTCAGTTGTATAAAACAGTATCTGAATCTTATCAGATGAAAATATTTTTTCCCTTTTAGCAAGCCTTGGGTTGCATGTCTGAGAAAACAAATTAGTCTCCACTTCTCCTAAGCTTGGTAATAGTGCCCCCTAATGGGAATTTCAGTATGAGCTTTTCTACTTATTTTTTTAAAGCCTATATTTTGTAATATGAGCAAGTTTATTTCACATTCAACTAGAAGATGAATTCTGTAATATAAAAGGTAACAAGATTTAAACCACTCAAAGGAGTTATAATATGTCCAACAACATAATGTAAATTCATGAACAGACACAAACAAGAAAAACTTCATGCCCCAAGTTTTCTTGGTTTTGATCATCCTATTTAACATAATCTAAGGTAGAACTATACAGAAGTTAATCTTATAAAAATTATCCTTCAGCCTTGTTTTCAGTACTCTAAGTGAGCAATTAATATCTACTAAATAAATTAAAGATACTACAAAGTCAAAAAAATTGGTTCTGAAGGGAAATTACTCAGTCATACCTATCCTAGTAAACAGAGAACTAGGACTCCCATCCAAGTTCACTGGCCTCACAGCATTACATTTCCACAGCATCCGGTCAAAAGTCTGCCACCGTGAATTAAATGCCTTTCTTCCCTATTATCTACAGACAGTTCCCCAAAAGAGCAACAATTCAGTATGCAGGGGTTTTTCTTAAAGGAAAAATGAACTTCAATTAAAGCAAACACTACCTATTCTTATACCTTCCAGATGCACCAATGAAACAAACAGTCACTAATATCAACGTTTTCATTACAGTGCCCACAATGCATTCTGGACTCTGAGTGAATGCTAAGGGAAACACACAGAAGAAATAAATACACAAACCCAAAGGTCACCAGTTTATGATGAAAAGAAGGAACTGCCACCTTATTCTTCAATCTTATGAGAGAAGAACAATAAGAAGAAAAAATTGTGTATAAAAAAGGGATGGTCAAACTTTCTTAAAATGCCAGACATTTACAAATTCAGGCTTGGTGCCCAGATGGGCTTCGTCACAACACTGTAGCAGGAATGCAGCCACCGAAAATACAGAAATGAATGGGCATGACAGTGCTCCAATAAAACTTGACACGCAAAAGCAGGTCCACACATTGTAACCTGCCAACCCCTCATCTAAAACATCTCACCTTTACACCACAGATTAAAATTTTCTACTTTACATGAGACACAGAAACAAACTGTTTTAACTTAAAGCAAATTAAATTACATAATTAATAAAATTATGAAGTATTTGGTGAGTATTTCACTTCCATAAGGGAGAAGGCAGAAAAAAAGATCCTTCCCGAAAGTCAGAGAGAGCTGGTGGGCCAGCCGGTGCCTGAAAGCCTTAAGAAGGCTGTCACCTCTCCGGGCCTCAGCTCCTCACCTGCCAAATGGATCCAGTGCACGTGCTTCCCTCACAGGGAAATGGAAATCAGGAAGAAAATAAACATTAAGTGCTAGCCTGGTGCTTGCTCAATGATAAAAAATTCTTCCCTGAAAAATATTAGTTTGAACAGGCACAAAATCATGGAAAAGCAGTAAGCAAAACAACAGGCCCTTAGCATAAATGCAAAATTATTCTAATGTAGGATATATCTGTATAATAGAAAAATTTAGCTCTTATCTAGATTTGATATATAGCTAGTAGTGACTGCATACTAATGCCCATGCAGATAAATAAATGGATTAAATGAGAGAGCCTAAAATTCAAGATTACTACATAAAGCAATGAAGAAACAGACGGTGTTTTCAATCTTTCAAATGTATAATAAGAAAAATGGCAAATCCTACTAACTCTGAATATAAATCAAGAAAAACAAATTCTGCCCTGGCTGGGTAGTTCAGTTGGTTAGAGCCTCATCCCAATAGGTCAAGGTTGCAAATTCAATCTCTGGTCAGGACACATACAGAAAGCAACCAATGAATGTATAAATAAATAGAACAACAAATCAATCTCCCCCCATCTCTAAAAATCTAAAAATGTTTTTGAACGTATTTCGTTGTTTCACCCAAAAAGATGATTCTGGACACAGAAAAGTGATGCTCTGCATTTAATACCCTTTAATCACTGGCTTCTACTTCACTAAGTACGTAAAAGCAGCATCATATGGCAAGAAAATCATGAGATTTAGAACCAGGCAGCCATAAACTTCAATCCCCATTCTCCAAATCCCAGTTAAGTGGCAGCTCTTTGTCTTACTGAGCATCAGCTTTCTAATCTGGAAAATTAAATACGCGAAAACTGTGACCGAGCAGCGTAACAACGGACCGCAGGCCATGCGCGTGCAGCACACTACACGCAGCGTCTGGCCATCCTCTCGTTGTTTAGCGCCGAACTGACCTTTCTCCTCAGTGCTCTTAACACGTTTTTAATGAGCTTCTTA
The DNA here is from genome assembly GCA_028533065.1 of Trachops cirrhosus. Taxonomy (NCBI): domain Eukaryota; kingdom Metazoa; phylum Chordata; class Mammalia; order Chiroptera; family Phyllostomidae; genus Trachops; species Trachops cirrhosus. Next base: position 110,261,735 of record CM052544.1, read on the forward strand.
AAGTACATGTTAATGAAATAGTGTACTGGTCAATCACCTCAAGTCCACAGGAGAAGTTGGCTTCCAATGTTCAAGATCTAAAATTAGTAACACATTTTGCTTTGTTCATCTACCATCATTTCACTGAACGTTGTTTCTTGCTCATATTCTAAATTGAAAATTTTATAAAACAAAATTACCTATGAAAACTGTGAGACAATATAAACTGCCCATGAATGGATTCTACGCCCAACTGTACCACTAGTAACTGAGAGTAAGTGGCTTCAAGCAAACCGCTGATTCCTCACTTGAAAACCAATAAAAACTGTGTCAACAATCCCTTGTCCATCCTCCTCTTGTCTTCTAGCTGTGAAACAGTTACTACTACAATATAATTATCTCCAGATATTCTGAGAAATACAGAAATAGAGATTTCCTAACGCTGCCAGAGTGTACTACAGAGAAACCCCAACGTTAATCCTATGGCATTACAGCAGTTCAGATGAAATATCACTATAGTTCAGAAAAAATGGTGAGCCTTTGGCCAGTTAAATTTTATGCTATATGTTTTTACCACAATAAAAAGAAAAAAGAGAACACATACTGCATAAAATACTCAAATTCCCAGAATAAAACAGTCTTGGTTGGTTGCTAGAGGTATTACTTTAATGAAAAAATTATTTTTATAGACCAAACTGCGTTATCAAGGTACTAACCTTTGGCAAGAATATACTCTGTGTCTTATTATATGTTTAAGGTACAAGAGGATGACATAAGTAACACTTTATCCAAGTTAAAAGTGATCAGTTAAAAGTTATATAGAAAATAAATGCCTAAAAGGAATTTTTTTAAAAATGTCACAACAGCATCAAATAGAGTAAACTATTTAAACATAAATTTAACCACAGAATCAAAAACACTTGCACACTGAAAACCACAAAACACTGCTGGAAAAAGGTAAAGACACAAGTAGAAATACTTCCTGTGTTTGTGGGAAATTTAATGTTGTTAAAGTGTCCATATTATCCAAAGTGAACTACACAGTCAATACAATCCCTATCCAAATCCCAAAAATGTTTCTTTATGGAAATAGAAAAAAAATCCTAAAATTCATATGGAATCTCCTATGACCCTAAACAGCCAAAATAATCTTAAGACAGAAAATCATAGATGGAGGTCTCACACTTCTTGAATTCAAAACATAATACAAAGAAGCAGTAACCAATACAGTGAGGTACTAGTATAAAAGTCCTAAAAGAAAATATAGGACAGAAGCTTCAAGACACTGGTCTGACAATGATTTCTTAGATATTACACCAAAAGCAAAAATAGACAAGATGGATTACATCAAACTAAGTAGCTTCTATGCCGCAAAGGAATCAATCAACAGACTGAAAAAGCAATCTATGAAACAGGAGAAAATAGTTGCAAACCATATAAATGACAAGGGGTTAAGAGTCACAATATATAAAGAACCCATTCAACTAAACAAAAACCCTAAGAAATGAGCAAAGAACTTGAATAGACATTTCTCCAAATAAGTCATAAAAAATGGAAAATAACAAGTGTTGATGAGGATGTAGAAAAATCAGAACCCTTAAGCACTATTAGGGAAAAAGTTCCCCCAAAAATTAAATACAGAACTACAATATGATCCAACAAATCCTATTTCTGGGTATATATCCAAGAACTGAAAGCAGGACCTTGAAGAGATACTTGCATCGTTATTCGAAACAGCCAAGAGGTGGAAATAACCAACAGATAAATGGATCAAGAAAATGTGGCATATAGACACAATGGAATATTACTCAGCCTTTAAAAAAAAAAGAAAATCCTTTCATATATTACAACATGGATGAAGCTCGAGAACATTAAGTGAAACAAACCAGTCTCAAAGAGACAAATGCCGCCTGATTCCACATATACGAGGGATCTAAAGCAGTGAAACTCTTGGAAACAGAAAGTAGGATGGTGGCTGCCAGAGGCTGGAGGAGGGGAAAAAGGGGGAACCTGGTCGAGGGATGTGGAGTTTCGGTTTTCACAAGATGAAAGAGTAGCAGAGATCTCTTGTACAACAACCTGCATATAGTTAACACTACTCCACAGCACGGTTCAAAATGGCTATAAAAGTTTTATGTTATGTGTTTTACCACAAACAAAATAAGATACATAGAGAATAAGCCCTGAGAGTTCAAGCAAATAAAAACATATTTTCAACTAAAGTCTTCAAAAAATCTTTTAGATTATTGCTCTTGCCCTTGGTGAGTTGCACAAAAATAAAATGCTTGAAAAGAATCTTCATTCTGAAGTAGATAACTCATCTCTTCAAAAACGTAAGTCAAAATATCCTAGAAGAAAGTGGATGTTGGACACATAATCATGATCCCTGTCCTTCACACGGTAAGTTTTTTGGCAAGTGGATTTCAGAATGGGAGGTTAACATTAGTACAGCTCCTATCCATATTAGTAAAACGAGAATCACAAATTCCAAATTACTCAAGGCTGAACTAATGAAGTTTTTATCTACGTTCTCATGTTGGAGAATTTTATAATTTTTTCAAGAAACTCAGAAATCCAGTGACCTAGGCTAGCCTGATAGGCTCCCAGAAACAGATAATCAAGTGTTATGGTGAGAATTGTATTCATAATCAAATGGTACAGTGCGAATTACGTTAATAACCACGTATGCGCACGGCAAAGACACACTTGAGATGAGAACCCTTACCCTCGTCAAATTCAGCGTCATCTTCCGTGTGCTGGGGGAAAGGAAAGCAGTTGGTGATTTCCAGCCGGTCCTCCACGACCAGGCCCAAAAGCACTCCCTGCACCACCTCGGTCCCCTGTCCTTCCTCCTGATAGTGTTTGATTATCTTTAACACCACCTGAAAGGAAATACAGAGTGAGCTTACACACCATTCTTACACTTTACCTTTCCTTTACTTCAAAGAAAAAATAAATAAACCATACAAATGGGTTTCGAAACCCCACAAAATTGTATCACAGGGCTAATTAAGTTTCCCACAAATCGTTTCCTTTACCCTCACACAAACAGTGGAGCGCGCACAGTGCGAATGTACGTGTGCAACACCCACGGTCTGAAGCCCTGTCAGAACATCCACGTGCAGCACTCATGCCTGGAGGTCAAGGCTCCCTGCAGGTCCCAGGAGTTCTTCCAGTCAAATCAACCGACAGCACCTCAACCTGGGGCAATTACAGAAGTGAGCCTGTTAACCTCTGTTTGCAGGAAGGTAATTTCCTGACATAGTAGAACCATCAAGAAGGCAGAAATAAAAGACTTCAATTATGTAATGCCTGAAAGCAGAGCCGTTCCCCTGCTAAGTTCCAACATCTCAAGACGGTTGGTGAACAGAGCCCCTCATCAGTCAGAGGAGGCAACGACAGGAACGTGTCCAGGAGGGATCTGAGTAGCAAGAACGAACGCAAAGACAACCAAGGCTCCAGCACTCCTTAACTTTTCTCAACCAGAAGGATGATGCACCAAGTAACCTCTAGTGGAATAGCCAACTCTTGTATTGCTCTCCTTTAACGTTTCCATAAAGATAAGGAGGTAACCACTGCAAGGCTGAACAGGCAATTATTTTAAAAGTTCACAGTAATCATTAATAAAAATTCCTACAATGTGCAGTTGTTAATATTTGTCAAGTGCTTTGAATAGTACTCAGCACATATTTATTAGAAGTAGTAATATGATTATTTAGTATAAGCCCATGGCCTGAAGACTAAAGGTCAACATAGTCTAAAATATAATAAAAAGTTCTCAGAGGGAAAAAGAAGTCAAACAAAATGATAATTAGTATCTTACTATTGTTTCATTTAAACAAATACATTATTGATAAAAATTAATCATCGATAACCAGTTACTGAATGACAACAGGTTACAACTATTGAACATTATGTGCCAGGCAATATTCTAATTATTTTATATGTATGGTTGAATCCTGTAATTCTCACAATTACTTTAAGAGAAAGGTATTACTATATTCTTTTTTACAAATAAGAAAACTGAAGCCAAGAGAAATTAAATAAATGGCTATGGGTCACACACCGAAGAAGCGGTAGAGCCAAGATTTAAAGTCAGTCAAGCTCCAAAGCTTGTGTGTTCCCCTTAAAAACAGGGAGGTGACATTCCTATCAGTAACTCAATAATCGAAACAACAGGTTAGTAACAGGTGTAAAGCAAAGACTTTGTGATGAATACTTTACACCAAAATGATTTCACACCCGTGAGATCCAGATCTCACAGAGACAGCAAGTAGTTAGCAGGGAAAAGAGCCTAATGTGCAAGACCGCCAACTGAGGAGACTGGCAACACTTCGGTACTGTGAAATGCCAAGAAAGTGCACAAACCGTACACGCTGCTGTACCAAAGACCTCTCCGTTTCTTGAAATGCACAAAGGGGAACAGTCACGGAGGTATGGGTACGAGTTCCAGCTCTCCAGCATTTCCTAGCTGAGCCCTTGGGAAGGCTATTTATTCCTCCTGAGTCTTAGGTTGCTAATTTGCAAAATGGAGCTACGTCATGGCATTGTCGATATTACTGAAAATAAGGTAACGTACAGTAAAAACTTTGCACAGGGTGTACCACATAATAAATGCTCAATAAATGATCCAAAGTACCGACTTTGTCAATAAAAAGAAGGCAAAACTTTAGCTCCTATTCAATTTACCTCTTTGCCAAGGACAATTATTTTCACACTTAAAAAAACAGAAGAAACATGAGTAAGAAAGGATAAACAAAACTAATAAAGAATAATTACAAAGACACCTACCAACTTGTCTAGGTTGCTTAGGTTCCTGGACACTTAACCCTATTAACGGAATCATTGAACCAACGTTAATATCAAAGTAAATGAGAGGTGCTAGAAAACAGATGAACTTAGTGTAGAAATTCAGACTAATTCTAAAATTGACTCCTAAAGAGCTGACTCCCAGGTGTGCAAAAAGGAGTATTGATGACTAGGACACAGCATAGTTTCACGAAGATGCCAGGCCCCCACCAAACCTTATTCTGTTTAAAAAAAGAGAGAGAAAAATTGTTACTAAATTAAAAAATCAAATTATCATTGTTTAACATTGCCTCACCTCTAATAACAAAAATGAATGTTGAAGACATTGGGGGAGGGGACAATGTAACCAAACAGTGCAGTGGCCTGACATGCCTGCCCACAAAGTCAACACAACCTTTACCAGCACCAACAGCAGTGCCGTGCTCCGAGAGAAATTATCTCACTCTGCGGCATGGCTGATTCAGCTCTCAACCACAGCCAAAGAGAATTCACCAGTAACAGCACCCAACTGAGAGATGGGAAAAGCGCAGAGGTTTAACTACCTGGAAAAAACAACCAACGTGAAAGAGCACACACAGAACAAGGTAATTATACAAGAGAAAGCTTAAAACCCTGTGATGAGACCAGTTCAAGAAATTAAAATCTCCCCGCAGGGAGAGCCCATCACAAAGAGCACTCTCCACACAGTGAGGCACTGGAGGACGTGTCTTACTCAGAAAGGCAAACTCAGTGCCAGAGGTGATGGTTTCGGGAAAGAACTTTTCAATTTTAAGGATGAATTCTCATGGGCTGGGTGGAGGAGGGCAAAGGGGGAAAAACTAGGACAACAGGAATAGAATAACAACAGAAAACATTTTAAAAAGGGATGAATTCTCTCTAGCATTTATAGCTGTCCAAAAGAGAAAGCCTTCAGGAAAGGCTTGATGATCATTAAAATAATTTCCAACTAGAATATGTATGGTATAGCCATTTTAATATAATCTGATGGGATAAAGCATTCAGGAAAAAATATTTTTTGTCAAAAGTAAGCTGACTCATTCTTCATTTTGACATTTTATGGCCTTCCTATTTCCTACATACACACAAAATCTCAATTCTTTTGTTCAAAAATAATGTAGTAGAACTACATTACAAACTTGACAGTACATGTCAAAAGGAAATTCCTGATCAACTAATTGACATACAGGGCTTTTGATATTCTAAATAACCAGGAATTTACCATATACATAAAAACATCCCATACATTATTGGTATTTCTAAGTGATAAAATCAATGTTTTGCTCATGATGAGATGTTTTACATCTACAACACCTACCCTAGGTACCGGCACATAAAAGATACCCATAATGCATTTGCTGATGGAATGAATGGTAAACTTTTACCCATCACTTATGATATATTAAGCACTCCACTAAGTACATGCAATGACTCGATTAATTCTTATAACTACTCTGTGAAATCCGTAATATTATTTCCCCATTTTTGACAGATGAGGAAACAGGTAATCTAACACACTAAATCAGAAAGGTGAGATCTGACTCTGACTCACAGTACTGCACAATAACTGAGTAACTTTAGACGTCCCGTATGTTGATGATAACAAGGCTAAACCGGGCAGAATGCAGTGGCAGCAGGTCTGACAGCAATCCCTGAAACGAGGTTGCATAAGCCGGCAGGTGTTCGATGTCCAATTACGGGGGAGGGAGCAAGACCAGACTACAGGGATGGGAGCTGGAGCTCAGATTTATCTGCCCTGATCACTGGAAGTCAAGCAGCATCAAGCAGCATCAACAGGAAACCTTCATTAGTTGCAAGAATGCAATACAGCTTTTAATCATCACCAGCATTATTCTCACAAGCCACAAGATGGGAATGTTCCACCGCAAAAGTCCCATTTTTTGTCATGCTCTTTTCTCCCTCCAACCAATCACGTCTCTGTGCACAAAACAGTGCTGATACACTTTTAATTAATCCTGTTTATTGATGTCATGCTCCTTGTTCTTACTTAAAAACAGATATAGGGAAAAGTTAATAGTTCTCCAAAACAAAAACATGCTCCTATAGGGTACTTTGTTTACAAATGTCATAAATTATCCCACAGTCAGCTCTGTAATGGCACTAACTCTCAGCTTATCAAAATCACCTGGGTTGCTTTCTTAAAGATGTAATCAAAGAGGGTTCTTACCCTGACTACATGTAAGAGTCATTAGTATTTAAAAAACAAAAACAAAACAAAACAAAGACAAAAAAAAAAAAAAGACTGATGCCTGAACCCAACCTCTGAAACTCAAGAATTAATTGATCTGGGCTGGGATTCCTATATTGACTTTTTTATTTTGGTTTTGTTTTTTTTGAAGGCAGGGGTTGTATCTTCCAGTTTTTGGTTTTAGATTCTCCAGGTGATTCTATCATTCTATTTCATTCTAACTTTTAGTGAGGCAGTACGGACCAGCCTTGCTTTTTTGTTTTGTTTTGTTGTAAACTCCTCAGGTAATGATAATGCACATAACTGATTAAACCATAACTTTTCTTTCCTATCTTAAGACTCCCTGTGTTGCTGAAAAGTGAGTGCACTGAGAAATACAGACCCAAAAGTGAGTATCTTATTTGTAAATGTGTAAATATCACCCCCAATAAGAAGCACTCAAGTCCTACTTGGAAGAATCTCTGCAGAAATGAGAGCGCAGGCATGCCAGCATTCCATCTGAGAGGCACTCAAGTGTTCTGTAGCAGAGACTTAGGCTTCAGGGCTTGACCTCGTATTTAAGATTGCTTATAAACTAATGCTTGACCAAGTTCCTTTATCCTATGAATCCGTGGGTAAATGGAGATTTTTCTATAAATTACACATCAAGGGATGGAAACTGACCAGCAAAACATCAAATTACCAAATTCTTCTCTATATGCAAAACTGTCGTATTCAGAGTCTAAATGCTTATGAACCTGCCTGATTCGCCCACAGACTATTGTTCTATGAATAGGTTAGCTGTCTCTATAGCTGTCTCCCAGTTTTCTGAGATTTACACATTCTCAGGTTGGGCAGATCTTAGCAAGGAATCCCAACCTGCAAGACAGTAAACAGATGTCCTGTCTGCTGAGATTACCCTACAGCAGGGGTCCCCAAACCTTGGGTTGAGGACCAGTACCAGTCCTTGGCCTGTCAGTCACCAAGCAGAGAGGGAAGCTCCCCTGAACCTCACCCACCTGTTCCAGCCGCCCCACCCTGCAATAGAAAAATCGGTCCCTGGTGCCAAAAAGGTTGGGGACCGTGGCACTAGAGGAACCAATTGTTTCTATTGTCATTATTCAGTGCAGACAATCTGAAAGAGCAGATTATTTTGTAACTTGTTATTTTTTTAACCTTTTTTTTAGAGAGAGGGGAAGAAAGAAAGGGAGAGACATATCAGTTGCCTCTGGAATCCATCCTGACAGGAGGTTGAACCTGCAACCCAGGCATGTGCCCTGAACGGGCAAGAACCAAAAGCCTTTCACTTTGCTGAACAACACCCAACCAACTTACTATTTCATAAAGTGTCAGGCTTTTTTTTTTTTATTGTATTTTTTCCATTACCATTTAGTCCCCCTATATCTCCCTCCGTCCAGCAATCACCACACTGTTGTCCATGTCCAGCAATCACCACACTGTTGTCCATGTCCATGAATCCTTTTTCCTTTTGGCTCAATCCCTCCATTCCCTAACCTCCCCCTACCCCTTAGCTGTCATCCTGCTCTCTGAGTCTGTCCCCATTTTCCCTGTTAGCTCAGTTTGTTCATTAGATTCCACATGAGTGAAGTCATATGGTATTTGTCTTTCTCTGACAGGCTTATTTCACTTAGCATGTTTCTGGATCCATCCATACTGTCACAAAGGGTTAAATTTTCTTCTTTGTTTACAGCTGAGTAGTATTCCACTGTATAAATGTTCCACAGTTGGAAGGTCCAATGTTCTCCACTCATCTGCTGATGGACATAAAGTGTCAGGCTTTTTTTAAAAGACTACAAGCAAGAAAGGGTTTCACTTCTAAGACTGAAATTATTCTTAGTATTGCTAAGATAAAATACAAATAATCTAACACATCCAAATTAACTATATACCAGCAGTCAATAAACTGAAACTTTGAGTTAATTAGCATGATGAATAAAATCTTTCATCCTCTCTAAATAAGAACATTTAGCAGAATCTCCAAGACCTTTCTAACAAAATCATACCAAAAACGTTCAATTCCATACTAGGGAACAATTTAAATCTGGCCAACATAAAAATTATGCCGTCTGATGCCTTGGAGTAATTTTCTATCAAATATGGTATCTGCAAAAATCAGTTACTACAGAAAGATCTGGATGCCCTGTCCAGAATCACCAGAATTCTGCTACTTTCAAATTACTTTGTTCAATCTTGAATCCATTCATCCAGACACTTACTCGTTAGTGATTTTTAAGACCAGTGACCCCTGCCAAGCCCTGGGAAAACAAAACTAAACCAAACACAAACTAAACCACCCAGGTCTTTGCTATCACAGGGCTCATATTTTAGAACAGCAGGTCTCCCACTTTTTGGTCATAGGGCCCTTTATTACTCATAGAAGTTGGTGAGGATCTCAAAGAACTTTTATACTGATATCTACATATTAGAAATTCAAACTGAAAAATGTTCAAAATACTTATTTTAAGCAACGATAACTGCATTACATGCCAACATAAACTTTATTTTTATGAAAAATAACTGTTTTCCAGAACAAAAAAACTGAATCTGGATACAAAAATTGCTTTACATTTTTATAAAACATTTGTATTTTCAAAATATATTTTTCATCAGGATAGAGCGCAGTTTTCACATTTGTGTAAGCCTGATTTACGTCTGGTTTAACAGAAGGTGCCGGATTTTCGCACCTACTTCTGCACTCAATCTTGTATACCACACATCATGTAGCATCTGGAACCTCTGCGAAACACTCACCAAAGAAGAGCAAGAATGACAGTGTTTAAACACACGGCAGAAACAGTTTTCACCTCGGAGACCCTCTACTAAGAGCGTTGGGGATGCTCACCCTTTAAGAACCACTATTCTAGAGTGGCAATTATGAAAAATTAGTATGATTATAGTCTGTGAAAAGTGCTAAGAAAACAGAAAGGGGAATACAAGGGAAGCAACCTTGAGGAGTGTGATCCAGAAAGGCCTCTCTGAGACAATACCTGAGCAGACAACTGCAGAAGAAGCAGTCAGCCCTGTGAAGACCTGGGTGAAGAATCTGTCAACCACGGACTTTAAATTATACAGGGCCCGGCACAAATAACGCCTTTTTTTTACTACAAAATCTTTTATTACAAAATCATAAGCATGTAATTCTGTAACATACAATATCACCCTCAAGCACACCATATGACATTTTAAGTGAAATGTTCAAATTAAAAGTATAAATTATTACACCCACATTATTACCCTGCCAACCACACGCAAGCAGGCCTTACTGCTGCCAGACCCTCTAGTTTAAGTAAATATGCTACTATTTGCTTTTTGTAAAGTACACAAGCTATACTTTAGGGGAACAAAAAGGCCTAGGGATGGATGAACACTAGGTGGAAATAGTACATTTTCATGTTTTTACTAAAATCACTGGTTTATATAATAAACCCAATCTACTGGCAGAAACAACTATGTAAGATATCATCACATAATTCAAGACTAGCAATTTTATATAATTTCTGTTGATGAATTAAGAAGCACAAGATATTAATAAAGTCCTTTCAGAAAAGGTTTACTATGAATTTTAATCACCAATAATATCTCTTAATACTAGTGTCAGGGTCAATATTTACTTGGTAAATTTTATATCCATGAACCTACCACCGAAAACTCCTCTCATAGAAGTAGCAACTTTTAAAAGTTCAGAATTGAAAAGCCAATTACTTAAAAAATATACCTGAAACTTTCAGGCCTTGCAACATGCCAATTCAAAGTACTTTAACCCATCTATTCCTGTGCACATGTAGAAATGTTGAATAAACTGCATTCCTAAAACGTTTAAATAGAGGGCCAACCACGCTAGAAGAAACTCACAACCCAAGCACTGACTCTGAGTTAATGCAGCAGTGAGCAAAGGGACACAAGACTTAAGATATAATCCCCAGGAGCTAGGAGCTGGGCTGCAACCCAATCTCTGCCCCGGGTCAGGAGACAAGATCTTGAGCTTGTCCATGTCCAGGAAGTAGAGATTGAGACCTTTCCAAAAAGCTACAGCTCCATAAAAATTGTTGGTGGAAAGGTAAAAAACAGTAACTTCAGTATCTTACAGTTAAACATAAACTTCCTGCATGACTCAAATTCCTATTCCTATTCCTAGATTTACCCAAGAGGAATAAAATTTTTTAAAAATCCACACACAGAGATATTCAAATGTTCATAGTAGCATTATTCAAAAGTAGCCAAAAACTAAATGCAATCCAAAGTTCTACCAAACGTACATGGATAAACAAACTGCAGTACACCCATTCCATGGATTAGTACTCAGCAATAAAAAGGATCAAAATACCAATTCAATGTCAGAGATAAATTCTCACTATTATACTCAGTAAAAGAAGTCAAACAAAATGCTATCTACTGTGTGATTCCATTTATATGCAATTCTAGAAAAGGCGACCTGGCAAGTGGTGGCCTGGGACCAAGGTCAGGGGAGGGCACTGACCAAAGGGCACACACTCCTTTGGGTGAGACCGCTCTCATTTTACATCACGATGTGGTGGAACTCATACACTTGTTTAAAACTAGCACAGTGCACCATACTGTACATTTAAAGTGAGTGGGTTTTGTTGTGAATAAACAATACTTTAACTCTAAAAAACTACGCACACTTTAGGTCTGCCTGATGAAGACATAATTTATAGGTCAACCAATCCCAATTTCATTCTCAGTTTCAGAGTTCAAGAATCCTTTGAAATGCTGTAAGAAACTAGATAAAGTTCCTACATTATGTGTAATATATATCTTATATATCTGTCTATAAATACAAATTGATAATAACTCAAGTTTATAATAGTCCTAGGTAATGAAGTTAAACTATCATTTTAGAAGTCACAAGTATAACATGTAGAATTTTTCTATTATTTTAATGTATTTTAGAATTTAATGTCATTACATAAAATAATTTAAGCTGCCTAGAAAAATTGGCTATGAAAAATTAATTCACTAGGAAAATGGATAAA
>CM052544.1:110274222-110309907 GCA_028533065.1 Trachops cirrhosus
AAAAGACACACTGACCAGTCTCATGGCATGGACAATTAAAAGATGGTTGAAAGGTACCACTGTCACACAAGGAAAACAGCCACGTAATTGTCCATTAACAGTCAAAGAAATGTATGTTTTATCCATACAATGAAATGCTACGTAGTAATGAACAAATTACAACTGCTCACTCTAGAATGGACTAATCTCAATCATGGTGTGAGATATATATACATAACATTCAAGACATAGGAAAGCATATTATGTTTTAGTTTGTTCACATTTATTAATATAAACAAGGCAAAACTAAACAAACTGTTTAGGAATACTCTGTATGGTGAAGCTATAAAAAACAAGAAATTAATGAATCAAAGATCACAACAGTGATAACAGGCTGGGGAGAAGGGACAGGAGAAAAGGATGAAACAGAAAAAGGCTTCAGAGGTATCTGTAATGTTCTGTAACTCAAGCTGAATGGCAGGTGACTGACTGGATGTGTATTTTGTGACTATTTGAAGTATGTATTATAGACACTATTTTGAATGTATGGCATTTTGATATTTCTTTTACACTTCTTTGTTAATGTTATCAATGATCTTTACAAAAACTAAGTCTGGAAACCGGTGGTGCCAGATTCTGATAGTGGAAGACTGCTAATACTGACAGTTTTTAACCACTGACTTCAAGAGGGAAAAAGTGGGGATTAGGTCTGCAACACACAGTGCTAAGTAACGAGACAGATCTGAACATTCGAATATGGGAGACTCTTGAAAATGTTAAGATGTTAAGGAAACGGTAATGTTAAAGAAACAGAGGAACCGATGAATAGGACCAAATGTAGGAAAGAAAAGGTTCAAGAATACAAGAAGAAAAATTGGCCTTGGCCACTATCAAGGTGCCAGGAACAAATGTGATTAAACATCAGGCTTACCAATATATTGTTCTGTGTGACTAGAATTACAGTTCCTAGGAAGCTTGGAAATACCAGAAACTAAACCTAAAGACAAAAGCAAGGTTGGAAGCAACCCAGGTGCCCATCAGTAAATGAATGGATAAAAAAACTATGGTACATTTACACAATGGAATTCAATGCAGCAGAAAGAAAGAAGGAGCTCCTACCCTTTGCGACAGCATGGATGGAACTGGAAAGCATGATGCTAAGCGAAATAAGCCAGGTGGTGAATGACAAATACCACATGATCTCACCTTGAAGTGGAACTTAACACAACAAGCAAAATATAACCAAAGACATTGAAATAGAGAACAGGCTAACAGTGACCAGATGGGAGGGAATTTCAGGGGAAAGGGGGAAAGGTTACAGAAACAAGTATAAAGGACACATGGACAAAAACTAGGGACAAGTGGAAATGGGAGGGAGGTGGGGAGGGCTGGGTGGGTGGGCTGGGATGGGAGTAAAAGATAGAAAATTGTACTTGAACAACAATTAAAATAAAATTAAAAAAAAAAAAGCAAGGACCACATCTGGTGAACCTTGAATTCACTGCCACGTCACTGAAAACATTTTAGACAGTTAACAAGATCTGAACCTTCATATTAAGTGAATGTTTTACTAACAGTATGAAGAATAGACTGAAGAAGATTAAAACAACAACTCAAGATACCATTAACATAATTTATTAAAGATTATCAGGATGTGAACTAGGAGTAGTATAAAAATAAAATGAGATACTTTATTCACTCCTTCATTTCTTCTACTGATCTCAGTTAGCAGGTTCAGTATTAGGAGTAAGAAGTGAAAAAACATAGTCCCTGCCTGCCCTCAGTAGCTTGCATTCTGGTGGAGGAGACAAACCAAAAAAACCTAAAAACTGCTGTGAAGGAAACACAGAGTGGTGTGATGGAGAGTGCTGGGAGGCTACTTTTAACAGGGTTCTTGGGCAAGGCCTTGCCTGAGATGGTGTTATGTAAGCCAAGAGGGCAGGAATACCCGAGACTATTTCAGTCAGGGAAAAGAAAACTGAAAGGTCAGCGTGTCTAGAGACTAGAAGAAAGTATGAGGTGTGTCTGCAGAAAGAGACAAGAGTAGCAGGACCTTGAAGACTGTGGTAAGAAGTCTGTATTTTAAGTGGACATGATCAGGGGGGTACTTAGATGAAAAGTGGGTGAATTTGATATATTTTGGAGGTGGAATCACTAGGATTTGCTGAGGGACTGGATGCTGGGGGAGGAAAAGATAACAAATATAGGTTAATACCTACGTTTCTGACTTATTCAAGTGGGTAGATGGTAATGCCATTTACTAAAATGGGAGAGACTAAGGTAATACCAACAAGCAGGAGGGATGAAAGGAGGAGAAGTCACATTTTATTTTGTACACATTCAATTTGAAATGTCTATGCAAATAGTGACAGTGAAGCAGGGAGCTGGGTATTCAAGAGTGGCATTCAAGAATCAAGTCTGGCAAGAAATATAAATCCGGGAGTTATCAGAATATAAATAATAATTAGAGCCAAAAGAGGGGATTTAAAGAGTTTACTACTGTAACTACTTACAAATAATAACAGCAGCAAAGAGAAAATGGAAACTTACTGCGTCCCAGATATTGTACTAGCTACCGTAACATATTCTGCCAATTTTAAACCTCAAAACAACTCAGATGAGAAAACAAGGCATAAAGAGTTCAGGTAACTTGCCCAGTGTCATTCAGCTAACTAGAGGTGAGATTCAAATCCAAGCAGTTTGGTTCCAAAGGTGTGCTCCTAAGTAGTCCTTGTTACACTACGTCAAGCAGAAACCAGATATTAGGAATTCTAAACCCAAATCCTGAGGCACTCTGACACTCACAGATGTGTAAAGCAGCAGCTAACACAAAAGATGTTTATTCCAATTACGCGGATTCAGGTAAAGCGCTGAAGCACGGGCTCAAAAGTGGCTACAAAGTATATCTCCACTTGGGGAGTTAGAGATGTCACATCCCAGCAGGGAAGCAATAAAGTTTACCTCTCTCCCCTTCCAAAAGCTTTAAAGTCCTAGATCCTTCCCGACACCTCGGTCACCTGCTTGTCTCCCAAAAAATTATTTCTGCAAATCCCCTCTCCCAAGTACCCCAAAACAAGACCCCAAGAACCTGTCCCACCCTTAGCCTCGATCCCCTTTCTCAGCCCTCAATTCCCCCATCAGATGAAGGGGAAGGCTGTTGCTTCTCCCAAACAAAACACGGAGATGAAAAAGGAGGATTTTCGGAGAAAACCTTGACCCAGCCTCATCTAGCCCAGAGGGGAGGCTGCTGAAAAACGCTACTGCCGGGCCCAGGCTGGGTACCACGCTGCCCACGTGGACTCCGGGAGACGGCACCGCACTCACCAGGCCATCTATTTGTACTTGCTTCACAGCCGAATCTCCGGACCCGCCTTTGCCTTTGCCTTTTCCTGCCGCACCGGTGTTGGAGGTAGAAGACGTGGTGCCCGAGCCGGTGCCTTCCTTGCGGGACGCCATCTTTCCAGGGGGACAGGAAGAAAGAGAAACGTGAGTAATCGGAAACGGAAATACAAGGTTCACGTGACGTCATGTGCAGTGCGACGTTCGAGGGGAGGAGCGGGGAGAAAGGGCCGGAGTAGGCCCCGCCTCCTGACTCATCTCCAGCCTCGCGTCCTTTTCCGACGGAGTCGTTTGAGTGTTGAGGCTTGCTTCTTCGTAGAAAGGTTTAAGAAAAATGTAGGCCTTTAAAAATGTTTTCCATTTTACGTTTAGGCTCCACTAGGCTGTTGGTCATAATAACATTACAATTCACTTCTAATTTTTTGGTTAATTCCAATTCCCAGCCTCGCAAACTGGGAAGAGTTTCACTAACTCCCGTTACGCATATTAGGAAACAGACGTGATTTATCCAACCTCATTCTGTTAGTTATTGGTGACTGGTGTCGCATTTTGTCTTATGTAATTTTAGATAGCTGTCTCTAACCACTTATGCAGAAATTAATTAAAACATGGGAACTTTTTTCAGAATTACCAGAACAGCCCTTTGCTGCTATAGGTTTCGTGTAAGATTAAGGTAAGGACCAAGGACCAATATTTTACGCAAAATATTGAAGTACGATGCAGCACATATTACCTAATCATACTTACTTAAGTTTGAATACACATCTCAAGTCTTTAAAAAATATATAGTTGACATCTTTAGAAAACCATCTTATGTAAGGAATTTAAAACCTTTGCTTCCAAATACATTTTGCCTATTCCTTATTTTTGAAATGTTTACTCATTCAATAAATACGTAGGCAGAACTGATGAAGGGGTTACATCAATGAAGGGTATATTCCCTGCTCTGAAGCTTTTTGTTGTGTTATATTACAATCTGGAACAGAAACTGTTACACCTGAAAAATTCATTTATGATATATACATAAAATGATGTATACATTTTGGCTTTTAAAGGAAAAGTCTGGTAAATGCTATGATATGGATGAATCTTTAAAAATGCTAAGTGAAATAAGCCAGACACAAAAGAACAAGTATTGTAGGGTTCCATTTATATTAAGTACCTGGGATAGTCAAATTTACAGACAAAGGAGGTAGTGGTGACAAGGACCTGGAAAGAGGGAGGAATAGGGAGTCCGTGTTTAATGGGTGGAGAGTTTCAGTGTGGGATAATAGAAAAGTGGTAATGTTTGCACAAAAACGTGAGCATACTTAATGGCACTGAATTGTACACTTTGAAGGGGCTTAAATGTTCAAGTTTACATTTTTGCCACAATAAAAAAAGTAAACTGGAACAAAATATGAACAGAATCTTAATGAACTGTGGATCTATAAGAAAAATATCACAATCCTGTCACAGAAATCATAGAAAGAGAGCAGGGGTTAAAATGTATTCAAAGAAATAATGACTGAAAACTTACGAAATACTAGGGGAAAAGTAAAAACCTACATATTCAAGTAGCTTGAGTGAATCCAAATTGGATACATCCAAAGAAATTCACACTAAGACATCTCAGAGTCAAACTTCTAAAAGCCAAAGAAAAAATCTTGAAAGCAACAAGAAACAGTGTCTTACTTAAAAGAGAAAAATGATTAGAATTAAAGTAGATTTCTCATCAGAAACCAGAGACCAGAAGGAAGTTGCATAATATTTTTCAACTGCTAAAATAAAAGAATTCCCAACGCAGAAACCTATATTCAGCCAAAACACAGCTAAGGAATTTAAAAAAAAATCATATTTTTGGATAAAGAAAAACCAAGAGAATTGTCACAGCAGTTCTCCCCCAAAAGAATGACTAAAAGAAGTTCTCAAAAAAAGAAAGGAAATAAAAAACAATAAAAAAAAAAGAACCTTGGAACATCATTAAGGAAGAAGAACACAGTAAATAAAAATGTAGGTAATTACATGTTCTTTCTCCTCTTGGGTTCCCTAAATTATTTTTCAGGGTTAAAACAAAAATTAGGAAAGCAAGAAAGTCAACCACTGTTATAATTATTCTACTTGCTTTAAGTGAAGTAGATCTGGTATCAGAAATACTTAATAAAAACCAGAATATTGACACAACTTTCATAATTTAATGTCAAACATTAGATTGATGTACGTCTACATTTCTGGCGATGCAGGTAACTTCTGTGTGAAAAATATGCTAGCTCAAAGATGTATTGAAAGACTTCACCACCAGTCCTCATTTATATTGTATAGTTCTACACAACTACTGTGGCTGCTAGCAATTCACGAAGGAGACAAAGGTCAGTGATGATTCTGACTTTAAATTTTTAGAGCAGGTTTATACTTAACACTGTCCATATTTATATAGGTTGCATATTGAGCAGAGTTTATGAGTATTATGATTATTACTTTAGGTTTTAATATAATGTATACTCACTAAACCAGGATTGAAATTTTTAAGCAAAATTTGCTGGAATGGCCACTATACCCCACTCCCAAAGAAAGGAGTTGAGTTTTTGGGCTGAATTAGGAGAAAAATCTTTCACTATGTTTGGCTTGGAAAGGAAGCATAATCTAAAATTTGATTTTAAAGAGTCGTGACTTGGGGTGATGTTATTTTTACTGGGGACAACTAGAACTGAATTAGGTAGACATGTTTTAACTCAGGTTTTACTTTTAAGGCTTTCAGATCGCAACTTGGGAGACTCCAAGCAGCAACCAGGTGCTTTGGATCATTCACACAAAGATGAAGACTCATATATAAACCATAAAATCCTTTATAAAAAATAATCTATTTTATACTGCCCTTTTTCTTTCGTTGTTTTTGATCACAGCAAACCGAAGTGCAACGTGTTCAAGAGAAAGATCTAAGAGTTTGTCGTGTCCTCACTTCTAAACATGAAATGTACTTGTTCTCTCCTTTTATCATACAAGATCTGAGTATTTAAGAGGATTGTTAAAGAGTTGATTCAAAGAACAGAGAATGGAGAAAAGGAGGCAAGAAAGCACAGACAGACTGGGTTTGAAGGGAGTTGGGAAGGCTGGTTTTGGTAGATGGTCTCTGATTTGCTCTTCAGACACACTCACCATCCCCTGTACCCTGATCTGTAATTCCAGGAGGCTGACCTTTAAGTGCTTTACCAACCAGGGTCTCTTGCTCTGTGTCTTCAGGTTGAGTTTGGCTAATGTGAACTGCCAACAGGAGATTAGAAGCCAGGAGGAAAGAAAGGTAAGGGTATTTACTTCCAGGAACCCCCTCAAACTTGAGGCCGGCAATGGCTGCCATTTGTCTATTCAAGGTCACAGCTCTTGCTAGGTGGCTTTCTAGTTCAAGGACAGGACATTCTGGGTTGCAGTTTCTATGCCCCTTCAAGCCTAGTGATGTTAATAATACTGGCTTCTCACAGTTGCTAGGCTCAGAGTACTTCATCTTCTCTTGCTTTCCCTCCATTCCTTATACATTTTAGTAAGCAGTCTCTTCATTAAATTCCCTCACCTTTTTCAAGTAGGTCATTAATTTTCAGCCAGGACTCTGACTGATACATTGGTAGTGGAGAAGGGGAGAAACTTCAGGGTACTATTAGGGTGTGATAACCTGCTAGAGAGAGAGAGGAGGAGGACGTTTTCAAAACAACATTCTGTGAATGTAACATGACAGTTACATTCATGTCAGTGACCCTAATAATTTCTTAAACTGCTTTATTATTGTGGCTGGGTTCCTGTTTCTTTGCATGTACACCGAAGATAGGACATGGCTATGAGATAGATGAGATAGACTAGGATTTACATGACTAGATAAGACTACCAGATGTATATGGATGGCGTATATTATATTGAGACACTTTTCTTATGGAATAAGGATCATTGCAACCCAGTGTACCTGCTAAGTTTTTCTTGAAAGTCAGCATTTGCTATAGTATAAAATTTGTTTTTACTGTCAGGGCAATATTGTTTGACTTTTTAATATCTTTTATTCTCAAACAAAAATTGGGCGAGGACAATAATTCAAGAACTAATTATTCAGTTCCTATTATTACATTTAGATTCATAATGAAATTTGGTTTGTTATGTTTAAGCATCAATCTAAAAGTAGCCATAAAACAGGTGAATGTGGTTTGTCCATCACTGTAACAGTTTATATAGCTGAGAATTCATATCTCAATTAGTATTTTCTCTCTCACCAGAATCTACTATATTCCGGCGACAAATAGGACAGGTAGAGTTGTCAGAAAGCCAGCGATCAATGCAGTGGACATGAAATTCGTGGGAGCAAGGGAGGATGCGAAGCTGGCTGCCTTCTCTGTACTCTGTGATGCAAATGCTACACTCATTTAATATATCATTTTTAACAGAAGATCTTATAGCCAAGTTGTCGATCTGTGCTTCACTGAGTCCCATAGGATGGTCATCATCACCTTCATCACTGCTTTCAAACAACACTGTGAGAGGTTCTGAACTTTCATCACCGGAACTGGAACTGGACATCGGACTAGAAGTAGAACTAGACGTGTAACTGGAGTCTGAACTAGAAATCAATCTGGTACGTGGGCAGTAATCATAGCTACAAGTTGAATGGGAACCTGAACCCCTACTACCATGAGAACTGTCGCTTCCACTGATTGACTCTGCCCTTTCCGTGTTTGGACTTGGCGGTGAGAGACTAGGCTCTGAATCACTGTCACTGTCCAGAAGGCTACTTGAGTAACTAAAATCTGTCATTGCCAGGCTTAACATGCTTGGAATTGCACCAGATGTTGTATCATTTAAACCAGTATTTAAAGTCCTATAAATGGGAATCCCAATGGTACTGACATATCTCATATCTCCCTGTTCATAATGTGAAAACATATGCCCAAATACTTCTTGCTCACTTTCTAAAGTGATGGTATGATTTGGTGTCTCAGATGGTATCTGAGTTCTAGTTACGCTTTCTCTCTCAGAATATGCTACAGGATAAACGCGTCCTGTTTCAGAATAGAAGGATATAGTTGGATTCATCTGTCTCAGGTGGCAAGATTCACCATCTCTGGTTGTGTCTGGAGAAGATTCTCCTTGTATGGCATTCCTTATTTCAGAATTTGCAAAAAGAACCTGTTTTTGCAATTCACGTGCAGTTATTTGCTGTCTCAATGTTTCGTGGTGCTGAGTTCTAGAAAATCTCTCAGTCTCACGTACCACAGGCTGCTCAAAAGTTGGAGATGATGCACTGTGGTGGAGCCTTGGCAAAAGTTCACCCAGTGACTGTGCAGGTGACCTGCTTTCAGTACTCGCTCTGGTTCTGCTATGGTCTGGGCTTCTGCTTCTTTCTCTTTTCTGACCTCTGGTAGGTGGGCCTTCCAGTAATGCTCCAGGTCTACTTTGCTCTGATCTAGGTGGTCTTGTAAATCTTGGCTCAGACTGTGGACATCCTACTTGACTTTGGCTATTTTTCATATTTCCTCCTGTGGGAGGCCTTGTAAATGGTGTGTATGCTTCCCTTGCATTCAGACCCCTGTTGTTAAAGTTAACATTGATTTCTGAACTGGATCTGAAGTCACTGTGTGGATTGAACTTGCTCATGTCTCTCCCACGTTGGTGTTCTCTTTGCCCAGTTGTCACATTTTTAGTTTGTGTGGCAGAGTTAAGCTGGTCTGTCACAGAGCCACTCCTCAGAGATGATGGGCTGTGCTGTGGTCTCTGTGAATGCAGGCTGAGTGAATGTGGGAGTGGTGTACTTTCAAATCTTGCCCTGGTTCTGCTGTGGTCTGGGCTTCTGCTTCTTTCTCTTTTCTGGCCTCTGGTGGGTGAGCCTTCCAGTAATGCTCCAGGTCTACTTTGCTGTGATCTAGGTGGTCTTGTAAATCTTGGCTCAGACTGTGGACGTTCCGCTTGACTTTGGCTATTTTTCACATTTCCTCCTCTGGGAAGTCTTGTAGATGGTGTGTACTCATCCGCTGCGTTCGGACCCCCAAGTGCAAGTTCACTGATTTCTGAACTGGATCTGAAATTACTGGGTAGATTAACCTGGCTCACTTTCCTCCTAGGTAGTTGTTCTCTTTGCCCAGTTGTCACATTTTCAGTTGGTTCAAGTGACATAAGCCAGTCTAGTAAAGAGTCACTGCTAGATGCATCATCTGAACGGTCTCCTTCATCTGTTAACAAAAAAGGAGACACTCAGAAAGGAACTAACAAGATCATAGCCATCATAAAGTAGTACTCGAAAACTCTGTTTCAAAAACAAAAATGATAAAAAACACTCCAATTTTTTTAAAAGATTTCACATTTGTAGAATTAGTATTTCATAAACTATGTTGTAAATTGACAGGTAAAGGCAAGAATGTTTCAGTTCCATCTGAAAAGAGAAAGATAATCCTAGATAAATGTAAAGAATTGTTTTTTTAAGGAATCTGGAGGATGTTTATTTTCAATATTCCATCAAATCCACAACTTTGTGACATTCCTCCTTGTGGGAGGAGTGTCACAAGACAACATTTTTCACTCCACTATCAAAATTTCCCAGTGCAATTAAACAAGGCAAACACCAGTTAAGGTTCAGTGCTTGTCCTTTTACTTCAGTTTACATTATTGTGTAATTCTCATTAGTCTATGATATCACTTCTGGGCTTTTGATTTGCTTTCGATAATATATAAAGTTGTTTTAAAATATAAAACTATTATGGCCATTAGCCAAATTTAAAGAAGGTTTATAGGTTTAAAAGTATTTGAATACTTCTTAACGTTACCAAGATTTTGAATTGGCATGAAATTGAGAGTTAGATCAGATGAATAGACTGAACCTAGCCCATTTTGAAGAACCAAACTATTTTAGTGTCTTCCTCATGACATAGTAGAAGACTGTGAGAGAGGCACCTCACACTGGGAGGGAGGCACCAGACCTGCGGAGAAAGCAGGGTTCTCAGCCTTAACACTACTGACGTTTTGGCACTGTGCGATTCTTTGTTTTGGAGCTATCCTGTGCATTGTGGGATGTTTGGCAGCATTCCTAGCCTCTGCCCACTGGATGCCAGTGGCGCCCATCCCCTACCTGTAACTACCCAAGATATATGTAGACATTGTCAAGTGCCCTCCATCGAGAACTAAGTGATGAGAATATGATATATGTGTATTTGCTAGTGAGGAAGTCACGTGCCTATACAGGAAAAACTAATTTAGGAAGAAGGAGGAACTTTCAATTGAGGTGCAAAACCAAGGAAAAAATATCAATAGATTATGTCACCCTGTTTCTCAATTAAAATAACCCAAATGTGAGTCAGGAAAAAAATGTACCTTGACATTCTCACCAAAAGCAAGTAATGCTGGTTATTTTTTAATGATAAGTTACTTGGCACCAAATTAATTTCTGTCCCTCTCTATAATCTCTTGCTGATTTTTTCTGTTATGAAGTTCCTTATCCATCCTATCCTATTCCCCTCACAAGCAAAGTATACGTATACCTGTACTTTCATCTGAGTTTTCCAGTGGGTCTTCTTTACTGAGTAGACATCTTCCACCCAGCTCTTCACCTGGGTTGCCTAGCAAATCGTTATCCCTCATGGGCTTGTAATCGTCTCCACTCAGGTCGTTCACAAATTGATAGGAATCTTCTTCCTGAACCGCTCGGTCCATCTGACTTCTGCCCTGGGCCTCAGATTCATCTCCTTCACCTCCAGAATCTGAGTTTTCCATCCTGATGAACAAGTGGAAAATTATCTGACTTTTACAAAATGGTGTTGATACACAAACTAATACTTTCTGCTTCCCCGTCAGGATATGACTCAGTCAGATCTGCCTCCACTTAAGTTTCTCTAACCTCTCCCGCGGCTGCAATTCTGCAGCTTCTGTCAAGTCAACTGTAGAGACCTGCCTTTACACCAGGCTTCGAGTCATCATTGCCTAGGCAACCCTGATTACCCCATTGTTACCAAATTGGGACAGCATTCAGGTTAGGGTTCATTTCATTTCAAATCAGCAAACACTGACAAAGGCTCATCATGTACCAGGCACAGTCCTTCCCCTCCTTTAACCCAAGTGAGCCTACTGTCAGGCTTTCAGAGGCTTTCCCGGCTCTGATATGTTCTAGTTATTTGTATTTTAAATTACAGAACCCATGTGCAGCTAGTTAACATCACATATGACTGCCTTATGCAAAACGTCATGTCAAAGTCACCCTAGTTAAATGCAACAATTCTCATTTTCAGGTGCCCAGGGACCTCTGTCTTTTCTCCTCATAATTTCATAAATCACAGACACTCACTAAAAAAGCCCACAATTTTTTATCATTCTCCAGGGCCACAACAGAATCTGTTTAATTGGGGCCTTTCCCTGATAGAATAGCTTCATCTTGCATTGTACAATTCTTCAAGCTTCTGTTTAAAAAAGTAAAGAAAATGAATGCATTAATTACAAATTTGGCAGGTTTTCCCTCACCCAGAGAATCCCTTAAGGAATGCTCCATAAATACATCCTGTTTCATTTTTGTTTTTCTTTCTCACAAGTATTATAAATATTATGTAACCAGAACTAGCCAGAACATCACAGGTGCTTTTGAAACAAGATCCACAGTAGTTATTTTGCCTAACATAATGAGTGCTGACTTTGCTGATTTCATTCCATACATGTTAGTGCAGCCAGGATGGATTGGTAAAAACCATGCTCATTTACAATCCTATACGAAAGAGGCCTCTAAGAGTTTCTAGACTCTTTAATATTACCAAGTGCCACTTAATGCTTGCTTGGAAATCCTTTATTCAAGTTGTTTATGTAAAGACAAGATTTGGCTGCTAATTTGAGACATTAGTTCATTTGACTTATTTAATAATTAACTCATCCAACATAAACTGAGTCAGTTACTGCCCTAGCCACTGGAGATATATTAACTGTTGTAGCAGTCTGTACTCCCAAGTAATTCACACTCCATGTAAGGTAAACATTACATAGAAACTATCATAATACAATATATTATATGTTGTAATAGATTTATATATGTAGTATTGTGTAAGTGTGAGAACTGTGTGATGATTATTTCATGGGAATTGGGAAATGTTTCACAGAGACATTACATTTAAATCTGAATCATCAGTAGATGAGTGGTTAAAAAAGATGATGGAATGCTATGTGGCTGTAAAAAAGAAGGACCTCTTACCCTTTGCAACAGCATGGATGGACCTGGAGAATATTATGCTAAGCAAAATAAGCCAGTCAGAGAAAGAAAAACACCATATGGTCTCACTCATATTTGGAATCCAATGAACAAAATAAACCAATGAACAAAGTAGAACCAGAGGCATGAATCCATGATGAATACATGGAACAAACTGACAGAACTCAGAGGGGAGGTGGGTGGGGTGGCCGGTAAGGACTAGCCAGAGAACATACGTGCACATGTACATAGCTCAGCAGTGGCGAAGGCTGGGTGGGGAGTAGCGTCAGGGCCTGGGTGGATGGAGGCAAGGTGGGGAAAGTGGGGGACAGCTTTAACAGAGTCAACAATAAACATTTTTAAATAAATATACCTGCATCTTTAAATATTATTACGAGTTCCTACAGATGGAAAGTAGCAGTTGGGGATGTGTTGGTAAAGAGAGACTATGTCAGACAGAAAGAATAGACTTAAAAGACCTTGGCTCATTTAGGCAACCATGGCCACATTTTGGGATTAGAGTGGAAATGTGAAATTAATCCCAGGAGGAATAATTGGCACAGAGTATAAATTGAGTTTTGATTTTTTTCCTGTAAGAAATAGGACACTGGTTAAGATATTTTTTTTTTGAGAAAAAGCAGTGGATTTTGTTTTTGCCTGCTTAGCACCCACCTAACATACTTATGATAATAGCACCCTGATTTTCCTGGGGAAAAACCCATTGTCCTATCTTAGTCCACTAGGTTTAGATTTAACTGAATTTACTGTCAAGGCTAAAGGAAAGGACATATGGTGCAGCCACGTCCAATGAACATATCTCAAATTGCTGGCTATGGTATGTTTAAGCATGGGCATGTGGCCAAAATTAAATTTAGGAGTTAAATTTGAGATGTTAACAGAAATTACTGAAAATGAGAAATTATTTTCCACTGTGGTTGCGAAGCTGGTAGGATGTAAACCTACAGATGCCTGTGACTGTCTTGTGTACATGAGAATGAAGAAAATCAACCTAAAGAGAGGAAAGTAATGATGGAGAAAGAGCCAGGTACATGAGGAAAAAAATTGAAAAATACGTGAAGATAGTTGTGCTGAAGTATTTTTAGTTCTGTAAACCAGTGTATTTCATTTTGTTAAATGTAAACTTGTGAAGGATTTCTGTTGCTTATAATTGCGAGGACCCTAATAATTGCATCAGGAGAGTGATATGATCAGTCATCTACTCCGATACTGAAAAGTAATTTTTAATAAATTTTGCATGTAAGACTTATTGGCTATGGTCCATTCTATAAAATTAACATGTTTATATAAAATAAAAAAGCAAAAATTATAACAGTATTCAATGTGGTTCTAAATGTATGTAGATACCTAGAAATTTTAAAACAATTATACTATTAAAAAAGTTGGTTAAGGGGCATATAGAAGGTCAAGGTTTCTATACTTTGCTCAAACTGGTAAAATGAACTAAACAGTAAACTAATAAGTTACTCAAATCTAATAACTAGAAAAACACCAAAATAAGTTATTCAAATCTAATACAGCACTGAGGAATCCACTATAATAAAGTTTTACAAAGGGTATACTAGAAAACACCGTAGGTAAAGCAATATGAAATTTTAAAGAGTATTCAATAACCACAAAATACATTAAAAAGAAAACAGAAATAAAAAAGAGGATAGAAAAAAGCAAATAACAACCATAAACCTTAATATATCAATAATTATATTAATATAAATATTCTAAGTATATCTATTAAAAGACAAATATTGGTTGAGTGGATAAAAATAACCTAACCATAGGCTAAAGGAAACTCACTTAAACTATAATGACAAAGGCATAATGAAAGTAAAATGATGGAAAAATATATCATACCAACATTAATCAGAAGAAAGCAGGAATGGGCATATTAACATCAGATAAAGGAGAATTCAGAGCAAAGAAAATCACCAGAGATAGAAGGAGGCATTTTATAATGATAAAATAGTCAATTACCAAGAAACATCTAACAATTCTAAATGTGTATGCCCCAGCAACAAAGTTGAATTTATGTGAAGAAAAATTCATAAAACTCAAAGGACAAATAAACGAAGCCACAATCATAGTTGGAAACATCCATTTCTCTCCCTGGGTAGCTGGCAGAACAACTAGGGAGAAAATCAACAAGGATAGAAAGGAGCGAAGCAACCACATCAATAATCAGTAGGCTCTAATCAACATTTATAAACCACTTCACCCAACAAGAAATACACATTCTTTTTAAACACCCATGGAGTATATAAATCATATCCTGAGCCATCAACACACCTCAGATTTCCAGTCACAATGGATTCAAAATATAAGTCAAAACATAAAGGTAACAAGAAAATTTTCAAATACTTGGAAATTAAACAACATACTTGTAATAACCCAGGAACAAACAGGAAGCCTTTAGGGAAGTTTAAAAATGCATGTACAAACACACATTGAATTGAGTGAATGTGAAAATATAAAATGTCAACATGTATGGGACATAGCTACATCAATGCTGAGAGGGAATTTATAGCTAAATGCAAACATTACAGAATGGGAAACGTCTCAAATCAGTAACTTAAGCTCCCTCCTGAAGATCCAGAAAAATGAGAGGCGAAAAGAGAGAGATGGTAAGGGCCTTTCCAAAGCAAGCTGTGGGCCCTGCCCATGGGTGAGTCCCGCATGGGGACAGGAAGCGAAGGAGAGCCTGCCATACCCGATGAAAAGCAATGAAATGAATCAACAGTCTGACTAGTTCTGCTTTTGTGGCATAGTAACTCTACCCACTAGGAAAACACAGCCCAGTGAGTGTCAGGCGGTGGCCATCCCACACTTAGAACCAGCCAGTACTGGAGCTGCTTTTCCTTGCTTGGCTAAGACTTACCAAAATCTCTTTTAATGCAATAAAATGAAAGAGTCGAGACACCAAAGATGAGCCAAAGGATTTCTTAAAATGTCATTCTATTCCTATTCGGTATTCAGATGAGCCAAAGGATTTTTTTAAAATGTCAATTTATTCCCATTCAGTTGTTGCCTGCTTCCAGACCTCGGTGGAAGGCAAGGTTCCTTTGAACATCTGACAGTCTCTCAGAAGTGTGTAGATAAACACAGAACGCTACTGCTCGGAGCTCCCAGCCAGCCTCCACAGCGCCAGCTTCACATCTGTTCCAGCCCTGGTGGGAAGGAAAAGGAGGGAAGGCAATCTCACCCTTCTGTTCACTGTCCCTTTGGGTAGCAACCACATTCATGCATGTGACTGAGTAGAACCACCCCTTGGCATGTGACTGAGGGGTGGTTCTACTCTAGTACCCATTAGAAACAAAGGAAGCCAGAAAGCACCGTTTTCAATAAAGGTGTTAAGCAAGAGATTCTGGAAGGGGTGCATGGCTTTAGCTCTTGTGTGTTGATTATTTTCTAGGAAAGGAGCACAGAGATCTTTTTTTCTCTTGAGAAGGAGATATTGTTATGTGATGTTCACTGTATCTTCCAAAACATTAGATTAGTCCCTCTTTCTTTAGGGGTTCACAAGATAACAGGGTACAGAGAGAAGCAGGAAGTAGAGCCTCCAATACTACTCACTCATGAGGAGATCAGAAACTCCTGCTCTGTGAAAGTGGGAGGAAATGGTAATAACTTTCCCATCTCCCCCTCCCCAAGAAATATATGGTACCTTCCTAATGAGCCAGGTCTAAGACAAAAAAATTAAACGTAAGCAGGGCCAGAAGAAACAACATATAAATAGGGCAAAAGTAAAGTTCTGGATCCAGTTACTTATGCTTTTTAGAAGTCCATAAATATTCATTTGACCTAAGAAAATTATTTGGCTTAAAACACTAAACACTTTGCTTAATATTTAACTAGAGAGGAAAAAGACGCCTCTGGGAGATAGATGAAAGCAGCTAATTGCCACGGCTACTTGTGTACCCTAGTCTCTTCCCAAGGTTATGGAGGATAAAACAGCATACACAGAACGTCTTACTTTTCTTTAAAACAAGGTATTATACAGGTAATGCTGCCATTCTTAAAGTATATTTTGTTTGCCTAGATTTAACAAATATTCCATTAGTTAATATGCTTCGGGCTACAAGTAACAGAAAAGTGAAAAAGAACAACGTATAAATGATTTTAAACAAGAAGGGAGTGTACTCTATCACACAACTAAATGCCTAGAGGGGCCATACTCCAAATAAAGCAGCACGAAGACTCCAGGTCCACGGCTTCATGGTTCTCTCGACGCTGTCTTCTGCAAAGTTTTGGTTCTGTCCACAGACTGACTACCCCACAATCTCAAAATACCTGCCTGCAGCAATGGACACAATGCACTTTTTTTACAAAAATGTTTCTCGTAAGAACAAGAAAACCTCTCCCCCAACCATGGGGAAAAAAGTATTTCTCTTTATTCTAACTGGGATCAACTTACTTCATATGCCCCCTTCTGTGTACCTATGCAGAATGAGACTGTGTGAGGTTACACTTGGAAGGGCTAAGTGATTTGTTCAGTATTATGAAAGGAACAATAGGGAGGGTGAAAAGAGAACCAATAAAAAGAAAAAATATTCACACAGACATAGCATGTGAATATTTTCTATGTTTACTTAAATAATAATTTAAAAAATGACATTTGACCTCCTCATCCCAGTATTTTGATTTATGACTTACAACTAATATTAAAACAAAGTGATCTTGCTTTGAAAACATTTGCACAGATTATAAGAGTGACTTTTATTGTGTATAATATCATGAAATTAATAACCCATAGTGGTGAAATTCAATTATAAATACAAGACTTTGAAATAACATTCTACTGGATTATGAAAAGCCTGTTTAAGTTCTCGCCACCAGGAGTTCAGTTTCAGCTTTAAAGTCCTCCTGCTGCTTAAAAATATATACAATAACCATGAGTGAAAGGGTTGTCTTCAACATTTTGTTCAATGTCAATAAAGTGTTTTTAGAAAATCCTTTTAATGCCACAATATGACATAATTTCCAATTTTTAAACTCCTTTAAGTAATAGCAATAATATTTGCTTACCTAGAGTAATTTTATAGGGATTCATTAATCTTCTAAAATGCTTTGATAGGTCAGCATGAAAGGCCCCCAACAGTAGGACCCTCTCCACCAGTTTCAATCATTATTTAATTACAGTTCACATGGCAGTTCGTTATGCATCAAACATGTTGCGCGTTGCTGCCACTATTTAGCTTTTTGCTCCTCTCCACCGGTGGTTGTTACCACTTTAATTAATACCTTTAAACATGTGTAAATCCCAATGGAGAGCACTGTTGCTCTCTGTGTGATTTCATTCAAATGAACTATTACAGCAAGAACATTTGCTAGTCTGATTTCACAGCCATTTGACAACTGTCACCTGATAACCAATGGTGGGCACTTCTCGATACTGACTGGCTTGGAAATATGCTTTTGACAAACACATCACTTGTAATTTTTTTTCTAGTTTCTCCTTTGTCATTTATCCTGTAGTAAGAGCTGTAGTACCAGCTGGACCAACAGAAAATCTTGCTTGCGTTCTTTAATTGACAACGGGCTGTCACTAATTACGCTGATATTTCCTTGATGTTTCTTTTGCCCAAGCAGCTGGGGTTCTTCATATTTAACTAATGTTTCTCAACAGGAGATACATCACATGGACATGCCCAGACCAAATCAAGTTGTTTATACTTTCAAAAGAAACAAATGTCAAGATAGCTTCTAGAGTACATGAAACGGATTTAGTTTATTTTACTTTCAGAAAGTGTTCTACCTTTTACAGAAAACTTGGAAACTAGGGTTTTGAACCTGTTCAAAAAAAAGGGCAATTGTATTGGCAAACACTCGCCAACTTCAAAATTTCATCAAAGACATCTGTCAGTATAAAATTCTCTAATTCTGGCAAGTAGTGTTAGCTTTATCTATCAGGATTGGGTTTGGCTGCATATAAAAGAAATGTAATGTGTCAATGTAGGTTTATCCTTGGTAAAAAAAAATCACTATTCTGGTGTATGATGTTGACAATGGGGGAGGCTATGCATATGTGGAGGCAGGGGATATACGGGGAATCTCTGTATCTTCCTCTGAATTTTGTTGTAAACCTAATACGGCTCTTTTAAACAAAAAGCCTCAGAAATTAATATTAACTTAAAATGATATATTTAAAACCAAAGTAGAAATTTATTTTTGGTCTCATGTAAAACAAGTCCAGAGGTAGGAAGTCTGAATTTGGATTTGTTTCATAGTAACATACGACTCAGACTCCTTTGATCTGCTTTGCCATCTTAGCCTATGGTCTCCAATCTCAAGACTACCCCACGGTATAAAATAGGCTGCTGTGTTCCATTTATCACATCCAAATTCCAGGGAGTAGAAAGGAAGGAGGTAGAAAAAAAAATCAGAAGTGCCCATGACCATGCTAAGTCAGCCTCCTTTAAGCAGCCTTTCCAGAAGTCCCTTGTAACACTTATACCTTTATGGCCGTGGCTAGTACTTCATCCTATGACTAAATTTAACGGCACAGAATGCCAGGGAATAGATTCTCTTTTTCTGGGCACATTACTGTCCAGAATAAAATCAGGATTCTGTTACTAGACCAAAGAGAAGAGATATGGGGTAGCAATTCAGTCTGTACCACATTTTTTATGTGGTGCTTTTATGATAAATTTCATGCAGCCATTGAAAATAATGAATGAGAGCTATGCTAATTGATTTGGGGTGTTAGGCCGGGAAGGATTTCTCCAAGGATTATTGGGTGAAAAAAAGCAAAGTGCATAAAAGTGATAAAATATGGTTCTATTTTTTAATAACACAGAATGACAAAAATCTCTACATATAAATGCAAATATATATGCAAATGATAAGTAGTTGACTATTGCACAACTCAGGTTTGAACTGTGTGGATACACATATGTGGATTCTTTTCAATAAATACATAGTCAGCCCTCTGTATCCTTAGGTTTCGAATTCCCAAACTCAACCAACTGTGAATCAAAACCAGTGCTTTCCATCTGCATTTGGGAATCCATGGAAGTGGGGGGCAACTCTTATACGCCATTTTATATAAAGGACTTGAGCATCTGTGGGTTTGGGTATCTGGAGATGGGCAGTCCCCTGCAGATACCCATGGACAACCATAGTTAAGCTTTGGGGAGTGAGAGGTTATACACAGATATTTGACTGCGTGGGAGTCGACACCCTTAACACCCAAGTATTCAAGGATCAACTGTGTAAATAAATGAGTAAGGAAGGATTTCAGGATACATAGTAGGTTGTCAACCGTCATATCTGGGCAAGGGGAGAGGAGATGAATATCTTTTTGTTGTTCCCTTATTTCGCTTGTTATAATAGGCATGTGTTATTTTTGTAATTTGAAAGCATAAAAGTTTTTTTTTAATGTAGCAGTTTCCAGATCAAACCTTCAAAACACCTTACATTACATATAAAAATTAACAGTGAGTCCGTGATGGAGTTTATCCTAGGGGATCTTAGTAAAGAACTTAATAGGCCTTCAATACAAACCAGTTTACCTAAGTTGTTTTAAATATTTTATTTACAGAAATTATTTGTTTAGAGAGTATGTTAGCTAGATAACATTAGGAAGAGTATTGTATTTTTTGAACTAATGGATATTAACAAATGTTTATAAATATTTAAATATAATGTAAGGCAGAATGCTATCACAATATCTTTGCTGAATTACATGGTAATTAGCATTTATGAAATTAAACAAATAACCTTTGGGATTAAATTAAATATTTGCTTATTTAATGACATTTAGGCCATGAAACCGTCATGAAAAAGTCTTGTTTGGGAATTATTCACACCTTACAAGAAAAAATCATTCTCATGTCAACTTGGCTTCATCAAAATTTCATAAAGAAAAACCTCCTAAATCATGTACAACAACATCATATTATGTTCTATTTGATCCAGACATAAAAAAGAATATGAAGAGTATGAAAAAATGAAGACAAATAAATTAATCCCCTGCCTGCCTAAATGTCTGGTTGGCATGAAAAGTGTCTGTTGTAGTGACCTTTACAGGTAAAGGCTAGCAGCTGTCAGTGCTGAGACATTATTGATCCTGCACTGTGAGGCCAAAAAATTTATCAATGACTATTGTTTTTTTAATAATAATATTATAATAATTTCAAAGTAAAATCTCAGATTTAAACTTACAAAGAAGGTCATTTGGCATCAGGCCCAAAACTGTTCAGTGGTCCACTGAATAAAAATGTTGCATTGGATAAACAGTGACGCTTTACAGCAAATGGTTCTTCAGAAACACTGATACACAATAATGACTTGGGGAGATTGGAATAAATGTCACTTCCTCTCTAAATAGTACCCCTCTCCCTCGGTACACATTCCGAGTCAGAAATGGCCATTTTAAACAGGCACACCAAGATCTTTCTCTGCCTGTCATCGCAGGATCATGTTTTGAGAAACGGCTGTAATAGAAACCTCTGTTTTAAACTTGATCTTCGTCATTACAAAGTGTCTTCATGTATGCAAAATAAGGGTCGGGCATGCAAATGG
Source organism: Trachops cirrhosus (assembly GCA_028533065.1). Taxonomy (NCBI): domain Eukaryota; kingdom Metazoa; phylum Chordata; class Mammalia; order Chiroptera; family Phyllostomidae; genus Trachops; species Trachops cirrhosus. The sequence continues at coordinate 110,295,242 of CM052544.1, forward strand.
CACTGTCATAAAGAAGGGACTTGAAAATTGTGCCGTAGTTTAATAAATTTTTAAAAAACTAGAATATGACTCAAATTCTTAGTCCTGGACCACATTTTTCTAATTAGTGAAATATGGCCAACTTGATGGAGCTAGTAGATAAACCTGTGAGCCTGTTTTTATAAATGTTTTAAACTGTTTGGTAATGCTAGAGTGGTGAATTTCTCTTCCTGTGGTGGGTGTATCCTCAGAGTGGGGGGCTGGCAAACACGGATGGAGCAAAGATTCAAACTGGAAAAGTGAGTAATTATACTCAAGAACCATGAGCCCAATCCTACAATAAATATATGGCTTTCAATTCCTAACTGTATTTTATGTTAAATGAAAGCAATCATTTAAGTGATGTTGTGCTGGGAATCAGGACATTCTAGAACATCTTAGTTCCAATTTCATAAATCTGTATCATCAAATAAAACCCCCAAGTGCAAATAATACATCTCAATCACTTTGTAAATCATTTTTCCGTGTTGGTTCCTTCTCTCAATCTTCAGCCAAAACTAGATCTGGGACGGATTCCAGGCCAGGACAAAACTGCAAAATTCCGTATTTCCCATTCTTTGGTTATTTTGCCTTGAATTGAAGTGGATACTTGGCAATTAGCCACTGGGGAACTCAAAATTTTCTGATTCCCTCTCTTCATTAATCAAGTTGACCAAATAATTTTCTAAACTTTCAGTTTTGTACCTTCCTGTTACTAACCCAGTATGTAGTCTTCCTGTCTCAGGAACTACAGACGTAAAAAGGTTTCTTAAAAACAATCTAGTCCTGCCATCCTATTTGACAGTTTGGAAGATGAATCCAGCTTTCTGGGGGAATTGTTCAAAGCCAAGTGCCTTGGGTTAGCGCACAAGGATTCTGACTCAGAAAACGAAGCTCTTGAGAGATCCTCCCAAAAAGCCCCATGTGAGTGATTTAGGATGGTCTTAAGGACAGAAGGAGCGGCAAAGCAGGACTCTGCCCTGGCCTTTTGCTCCTTGATGGAGGATAGTTTCTGTAGGGGGCGGTTAGCAAGAACATTTGAACTTAAGGCGGGCGACTTAGATTCCAGAACCACGTGCTCTTTGTAAAGATACTTAATATTTAACTTCTTTATAGGAAGGTAAGCAGTACAAACCTGTGCAGTCACAGCTGTCCAATATACTTGGATCCCTTTCCTTCCCTCGGGAATTAAAATCATTGAAGGGACTAACATGGGGCAAACTACCTAGAATAGTGCCTGTAACGAGTTAAGGCTTAATATTACCACTGACTATTATTACACGGCCAACTTTCAAAAGGCTGACTCCATCCTCGCTAAGGCGCTGAACGCAGACTGAAGGTTCTTTAATCTAGCTCGTAACTGCGCACGTACGCCCCGTGAGAGCTCGCGCACCCCGCGTTTTCCGGCCTAGGCGCAAGCCCCGCCCTCCAGGGCACGCCCCTTAAAGCGCAAGCACCTAGTGAGGCGCTCGCTCGGCTGGGCGTGAGGTCAAGTCAGGGCAGCCCCGGGAGATGGCGACTTTGCTTCCGGAGCTATAGGAGTTTCATTTCCGGGAGGAGCCGGTATCGCTGGTAGCTGGCACTGAAGAAAGTGTTTACGGCCCTTCTTGGCCCCGGGCCTCGGTCCGGGGAAGCCAGGCATGAAGATCACGAGGCAGAAACATGCGAAGAAGCACCTCGGCTTCTTCCGCAACAATTTCGGAGTTCGCGAGCCGTACCAGATCCTGCTAGACGGTACCTTCTGCCAGGCGGCGCTACGGGGCCGCATCCAGCTCCGGGAGCAGCTGCCCCGCTACCTCATGGGGGAGACGCAGCTGTGCACCACCAGGTGGGCCTGCCCGGCGGGGGTGGTGGCGCGGGGAACCAGCGGGTGCAGTAGAGAAGAGGCCACCGCTTGCCCGCCTCCCCGGTGAGCCCACCGAGTGCGAGGCGCCCTGCCCACGAGGAGTTGACAGTGGTGGTTCTAAGGAGGGCCAGGGAGTAATATGTACAATGCAGGCGGAAAGTATGATACAGTGCCCTGAAATAGCCACGTGTCGTTAGCCTTGCATTTAAGACCACGTGCTTTGTAGTCCGACGTGACTTTGAGGCTTGGTCTTAGTTGTACTAGCTCTGTTATCTCGGGCAAGTTTTTTAAACTTTCCGAGCTTTGGATTTATCATCTGTCAAAAAAGAGGCCGTAAGTGCTTGTAAGGTCGCCGAAGTATCAAGTGAGGAAGTACAGTGAATGTGGAGCATTTGTTGGCATCTGAAACCCACCCCTTTTAAATGGTGGTTGTTATTTGCATGGGTTTTCCTAATTTACGTTTAAAAATTTCAAGCTTCACAAGTGCGCTGTGAATTAACATCTTCCATTCTCAAAAAGATGAGTCGGTACTGGAGGTTACGCCTTAGCCCAAGGCCATTCGTATAATACTCATTTGTCTTGTTTAACTTACCGACCACGTGCCAAGCACTGCTGTAGCCACTGAGGGTAGTTGGTGAACAGGAGTAACTCCCAGCCCTCGTGCCTGAGAAAGTGCGTGTGTCAGCCTCCAGTTGGTGTGCTTTGTCCCCGGGGCTAGTGCCCACGTGTCCCCTTGGGAGGGGAGGGATCGTGAGGGTTTCATGGAGGAGGTAACATTTGAGTCCGGTTACAGGTGAGTTCTAAAGGGAAGGACTATTTTGAGTGACAGACAAGAGGTAAGTGATGTTCCTGGTAAGGAGCTTTTGAACGAAGGAATGGAGTTGTGAAGTGCCTGGGAAAGAGAATAGGGCCCAGAGTACCTTTGGGAATGAATCGGAAGAAAAGGTAAATTGAGGATACATCATGAAGAACTATTATGTTAAAATTTAGTAGATTTCTTATTCATTGTAGAACATTACTTTTAAAATATTTACTTGAAAAGTTAAGATGACCCATAATGCCACACCAGCGAGGAGCCACTGTTAACATGCGCAGTGTCGCACGTGCAGTTCTTTATGGGCACACACAGAAACACGAGGATGAGCTCCTGCTTACACACGGCGTTGCTGGCCCGCCCTTCCCACGGAACTCAGCTCCGTGCACGGCTCCCCATATTCACAACGTCTCGAGCAGTGCCCCACTTGGGTGACAGATGCCCTTATGTTCAGGGCTCCCAGCCAAGTCCTTGGATACCCTGTGCCCCCGAGCTGGTTGCTTCTGGCTGTAAGCAGCTTGTCCGTTTATCCCCGTGCGCCCTAGAAATGTGAAGATTTTTAATACGGTGCTATAATACAAAAAAAGTTGAGAAGTACCGCAGGAAATGCTATTCTACAATATTTTTTCCCTGAAGAATTCATTTTAACTTCTGGCATATTTCATACCTACACAAAAGTAGAATATTACAATGGAATGTCTGTCTCCCAGCTTTAGAGTTATCAGCGTGGACAACCTCATTTCATGTATCCTTCCCCCCATTGATGGTTTCTTTTAAATCATATTCTGCCAATTCTTGGTGTGTATCATTAAGAGACAAAGAAGGCTTTTTAAAGTCCAAACAAGGTACATAACTTACACTTGTTTCTATGTCTCTTAAGCCTGTTTTTAAACTGTAAGTTTTCTCTCCCCTGTTTGAAATTTGTTATTCCTGTTTTTTAAGAAATCAGATCATGTGTTTTTCTGTAGAATTTATTTGCTGCCACTAATAGTTAGATCTCAAAGTGCTCATATTCAGGTTTTAAGAAATTTGGAGTTTTCATAATTTGAGGAAGTAGAGTGGTAGAATGTTATCAGACATAACAATCTTTTAGAGAAAAATAACTGCAGCAGTGTGAAGGGTGTGTTGGAGAAGCAAGAGAGTGAAGACAGGCAGGCCTGCTCTGTGGTGGTCCAGTCCAGAAATGATGGGATCCTGAACCTGGGAGAGGAAAGGCGGAAACCCAGGGCCTTCCACAAGGGACATTACTGAGACAGACTCCAGCAGCCAAGGGAGGGCTAACAGCTGGTGGGATAGGGGTCAGGGTGAGGAGTGAAAGGTCAGTTAGGATTTCTGATTTCTACCCAGGGTGTCTGGGAAGGTAAGAGTTCAAAGAGCAAGCCCTGGAGGAAAGGAGCTTGGTTTTAGGCGTGGCTAATGAAACACTGGTGGCAGGACGTCCCTAGGAATTACGCAATAGATGATTTGGGCCTGGAACTCAAAATAGAGGTCAAAACTGATGACCGTAAAAAGCGAAATCTCAAAAAAAACAAAAACTAATGGGGTGGTAAAGGGAGTCTGGTGAGGGCTGGCTAGGTTTGAAGAACTCTTTGACTCAGTAGTTCATTCTCATTCTCTCTCAGTGGAAGAAGGGCTGGAAACATATTACAATAGTAATATATGACTCCTCCACAAGAGGTGCAGCCTGGGGATGAGAAAGGATCTGGCAATTAATACAATTTAATATCACTGTCATTCTGATATGATCGTTTACAGATGAAACTTGGAAAAACACTGGCTTATATTAATGGGAAAATACAGAGTGAAAGGAAGTAGTGGTTATTTTGCAACAACCTGATGACTTGAGAATTTTTACTTGACTGAGCTGAAAATATTTTGAAGGTGGACCAGTTGGTACTTGAAGTACAAGCACCATAGCACTGTGGTTGGGGCAAGGCTTCTCTTGTCGAACTATGGAGTTGGCCAAAAAGTCCGTTTAGTTTTATCCATAAAATAAAAGAAAAATTTTTCATTTGTACCAATAATTTTGTTGATTTTGATATTTTGAGTATGTCAGCTCTCTCCCACTATTGGCTTCTAGTGGGTAGAGGCCAGGGTTGCTGCTAAACATCTTCCAGGGTATGAGACAGCCCCCCAGCAAAGAATTATTTGGCTAAAGTGTCAGTGGTACCAAGAAACCGCAAACAACTTTTGACATGTTTGATCAGTCACAGCACCTTCTCCATATACTGTACAAGTCTTTAAGTGTCAATTGCATTTTTACCATTCTTGAAATAATAAAACATAATATGCTGAAAATGTTGCGTATCTTCTTCCATCTTCATTATTTAAATGGCTGTACAAAAATTCACCAGTTTTGATAAGTTTTTTTTAAATGCATGCTGATATAACAACTGTCACAATACAATCTAACAAAATTGTTGTGAATGAAGTTAAAAACAACTAAGCACTCGTAGAACCATCGTACAGAAAAAAACATAAAGCACTTTTTGGCCAACCCAGTATTTGGATTCACATTTCAGCTTTATCATTTATTAACTTAAATTTGGGCATATTACTTGAAATCTCTCAGAATGAGGTGCTCTGAAATAAGCATAATTTTAAAGTAAGCTGCCTAACTTTGTAGGACTGTTTTGAGATTAAGCAAGAATTCACATAAAGATCAATTAGCATGCTGCCTGGAATATAACGTAAGCACTCAGTAAATTTTAACTTTTTATTTTATTATTTTTTCTACTTGGTGTATGAATTTTCCAGATCTTTTAAGAGTGAGTGGCTACTATATGATTTCTGGCTACCAAAGTCAGATTATATAGGTATAGTTTTAGTTTTTAAAAATATGAATATTACTTTTATACTTGCTTTATGTGAATAATTGATATGTTAACTGCTAACAACATTTTCTTTTTCAGGTGTGTGTTAAAGGAGTTAGAAACATTGGGAAAGGACTTATATGGGGCAAAACTGATCGCACAGAAATGTCAGGTCCGAAATTGTTCCCATTTCAAGAATGCAGTGAGTGGATCAGAATGTCTGCTTTCCATGGTTGAAGATGGAAATCCTCATCATTATTTTGTGGCATCACAGGTGATACTACTTTTAAAGTCAGAGCCAATTTTAATCATTTCTAGTTATACTTCATATGGAGCTATTTATAATTAGAAAAAATTAGTGGAAGAGATTTGTTAAAGTGTTTCAACTTTATTAAAATACCAGCTTTTAAGTTAATTTGCACTTAATAAAAGCAGTTGTCATTAGATAATTTGAGAACCTTAAGCACATTGATTTTCTTCTTAATTACTGGTTTCCTTTTTTAAAATAAAAAAATTATCGATATGGAGATGTGATGATATATTTTGGGGTTCTTGAAGGGAAAATAAGTAGAGCAAAGATTTTGCATTCTATTTTCATAAATGTTTTTTCCTGTTTCTGCATTTCATACTGTTTTTCAAAAAGTCATGTTTCATATTAGTTGAGACTGTACCACCAACATCAAACTGTTTCAGGCTTTTCAAAAGACCTAGAGGCAGGGGGAGAGAGACTCTCAGGGCTGATATTAATGAAGGAGTTCACTTTCATACAGATTTGCTTAAATATGCTTTCAGAACTATAAAATTACATAAGTAGAGGCAAAGCTGAATCTAGAATCTGAGTCCGCTCATTCCTGCTTTGTTTCTATTACCTCAACCTCTGGGAGCATCTCGACCCTCTCTGGAGCATCTTAGAGCAGAGGCACCATGTTCACCTTTACGTTGGTTTGTAACTCGTGGTCCCAGAACAGCAGCGATTTTCAACCCGTGCAATACCTGACTATTTGGTCAGGGGCACTGATCTCTTTTTCCCTTAGATTGTCAAATAAAAAAATGACAGTAGCCCAAACAACAATGGCCATCCAGTGTGAATGCCCTGTCTTGAACCATAAATATATAGGTTATATAATAGAGTTGCATGTTATTGGTGATATCGCATAATAAAGTTGCATCTGATTGGTTAATTCTTGGTACCAGAAATCCTTATATACAACTATAGGCATCTGATTTTTTTACTAGTCACTCTGGAGCAAAAAGGGTAGGAATTACTAGTGTTAGTAGTAGTAGTAGTAAATCGATCAAAATTATACCTTTTTTTTGGTCGGATCAGCAGAAAATATATTTTTGGTGTACCACAGCATTTTAGTGACTAGTTTAGTGTGCCATCAGATGAAAAAGGCTGAAAATCACTATCCTAGAATATTAATAAGTCCAGTTCACATTGTTACCGCTTAACTATTTGTGCTCAGTCTTTACGTTTCTCTTCTTTTATTATAAAATATATTGTTCTCCCACTGGTGAGACATACTAATTTGAAAAGTAACACCTGTGATTTCTTCTATTTTTAATGTAACTCTCTTGACGTTCTCAGAAACCTATCTAAGGCATCTCATTTAATTGTCATACTTGAACTAAATAATTCTATTTTTCTTTTTAATAGGATCAGAATTTGTCTATGAAAGTAAAGAAAAGGCCCGGAGTCCCTCTTATGTTTGTTATTCAGAACACTATAGTCTTGGACAAACCTTCTCCCAGAACAATTGCCTTCGTTAAAGCAGTCGAGTCAGGCCAGCTCGTCTCAGTTCATGAGAAGCAGAGTATCAGGCAGCTCAAGGAGGAACAGGGTCTAGTGAAAAACCCTGAACAGAGAAGAAGAAAAAAGCGTAAGAAAGTCAGTGGCCCCAATCCTCTTAGCTGTTTGAAGAAAAAGAAAAAAGCACAGGATACAAAACCATCTGCCTCTGAAAAGAAAAGAAAAAGAAAAAGAATCCGGAACAGATCGACCTCAAAAGTACTTTCTGAAAAGGAGAATGCAGAAGGATAAGGAATCCTTTGGATACTCTGAGAGACATGCAAACGTGAAAAGTAAATTTCTTTTTAAAACTGGTAGGATAAAAAAACACTTATTTTTGTAAATGGATATCGATCCATTGTCTTTGCCTAAAATTGTTTATAAATAAAAAAACAGTTACTGGGTTTAGGAGATTTTTTTTTGGAGATTTTGGAGATTGTGCATTGATGTCACACTGTTGTCTCTCTCGTCTCATCATTACTCCTCACCCGGCAACATTGTATGGAAATAGTTTAAACAAACTAATAGTGTCAAAAGGCTTGTGGCAAAAAAAAGTAGTTGTCCCTCTTTCACATTCACAGAGGAAACTTCCTCTTTCAACTCATGTAGAGTTACAAAATTTTTATTTCCAAACGATACGAAGTGCTGCGCCCTTTTGAGCCATCCCTTATTGACCTTCCACCAGGAAGAATGGGAGTTTTGCTTATGTTGCTCAACCATTTTTGCAATATAGTGATACATCCTAAATTCAGTATTTTTATTAGGACTATAAACCTTGGAATCCGCAGAACCAAGCAGCATGCTGTGATTGAATTTCTTACACTATTTTTTTTTGTTATTCCAGAAGTTCATAATGTCCTAATTTAGTATCTGACTTGATCTTACCACATATTTTACTGATTCTGTAAAGGATCTATCTCAAAAGTACAGTTTTCCTTATGATAGATTCAGGTCATTTCTTACCCCCAGAGATGCTTCTGGAGCCTTCTGTCTCTAATGTTGAGAGGTTTGCTGCTGCTCATGTTGCTCAGCTGTCGCCCACGTGCTCCTTGCCCTTATCCAGAGATCTACTTTTTCACTTCTGTTTCCTAGATTCTTCATTTTACTGTTGCTTGGTTTGCTCTTTTGCTCTTGTGAAGCAGAGTGTGTAGGAAGTACTTTTTTTCTGAGGCTCAACCAGTATGTCTGCTCTCACATTTGTTGGACTAATGATCTAGCAAGATAAAGAATTCTTGGTTGAAAATCATTCCATTCAGTTTACCTGGAGAACTTCTCAATTGTGAGAGGCAACCAATTGATGTTTTTCTCCCTCTTTCTTCCCTTCCCCTTTCTTTAAAAGTAAATATATTTTAAAAAAATAAGAGTTACCCCATATTATCCATCAGTTTCACTCCTAGGTATATACCCAAAAGAAATGAAAACTTGTGTCCACACAAAATTTGTACACAAATCTACAGCAACATTATTCATAATACTAAAATGTGGAGACAACCCAAATGTCCATTAACTGATGAAAGGGTATGCCAATGTGGTATAGCCACACAATGGAATATTTGGCAATAAAAAGAAATGAACTATTAATATGTTGCGACAGCATGGATAACCCTTGAAAACATGTTAAGTAAAATAAAGTAGTTCCAAGTGATCATGTGTGATTCCATTTTACAAGAAATGTCCCAAGTGGGCAAATTGAGACAGTAGGTTAATGTATAGCTAAGACTGGGTTGGCAGGGAAAGAGGTGTAGGGTTTCCAGGGTAATAAAGATTTCTCACGTTTGTTGGGGTGATGGACATACAACAATGAATATATAAAACCAATTAGTTTGTACACTTTAAGTGGGTGAATTGTGTTATGTAAACTATCTCAAGAAAGTTGTTTTAAAAAAGTATTACGCACAGTAGGTATACAATACATACTTATTCATGAATTATTCACATAACCAAGGAGATTGAACAAAACATACTTATGCATCCTTTAGAAGTATTTTAATGGCAGCTAAAGAAGAAAAGATATGCAATCGCTTCCAGTTTCTTTAAAGGAAAAAAATTGCTGACAAGCTAGTTGGGTGCTGTGGTTTCATTCCTTTTTCTCCTATGAATTAATCCCAAGATCTTCCCAGCTCACTGTCCACTCCCTGCTGAGGTCAGGAAGACACCATCTGTTCCCTTTAGCTTCCAAAATGTTACAAATTGTCTGAAACTTCCCACAGGTAGTAAATGCTGAAAGGGTAAATTTTCCAAATGTTCATCACTTGGCACAACTATTTACAAAGACGTTTTCTTTGACTTGATGTGAAAATGATAATCCCTATGTAATGAGATCTCATCTCCAAAACGGAATGAACACATGCAAATCTTTCATGTGGTAAGTAATGTGAGCAGGTGCTATTTAGCCATATGAAAAAATAAAGGTCATACTGACTGTTAGAGAGTCCTCCACATTGAGAAAGAGCAGGGACTCGAAGGAAATGCTCAAAGAATGGTGTGGATTGTAGAAGATCCTTGTGTTAGTGCCTACTGTCCACCTTTGCAGCCCCTTAGAATGGTGATCAGCCCTGAGAGCTGGTCAGGGAGGGGGCAGCCCAAATCTCGACAGCTTCTGGGGTTTTATGTCTCATCATCATTCCTGGAACAACACGTTTAGGTACTGAGAGCTGTCGTTAGGCTTTTCTTTGGGTAAAGTTCAAAGATCTTGTTTAATTTCACCCTTGTTTTCTAGTGGTGCTTGGTGTCATTTCTGGCACCTAGGTGCTCGTTAAGTGTTGAATGAGTGAGTAAATGAAGTGAGCGGGATGAAACAGACTCTGTCATTATCACCTGCTTCACGGGGGCTCTAGCCTTCCTCACTCAGGACTGTCACCATCACACTGTTTCCTTTATGTATGACAAGATAGGGGCCATCTACCTTTGTCTGCCCATACAGCACACGTGTTGCTCAAAACTTTATTTCTTGAACATTTAGGCATTTGAAAGTTACCATCAGGGAAAAAAAAAAGAATTGTACATTTTGGCAAAAAGGGAGAAGTATTTAGAAATATATTGGTTGACAAAATATCGTGTGTCCTTGTAACTGAATGCAAGTCTGGCCGCCTGCTGCTACAAAAGCTAGTGCTTGACAGGCAGGTATGTAAAGGAAAGTGGTTTATTTGCAGATGCCAGCCATCTGGAAGAAGGAGGACGACTCATGTCTCAAAGCCCATCCCCACCTCTCAGTGGAGGCACAAGTTTTTATAAGGAGGAGAGGGGAACAGAACAAAGAAATCAAGGGAAGGGGTTGTAAAGTTCTGTCCATGCAGACTAGCACAGTCCCCATTCCAATAATGCAAGTGATGGCTGGTGTGCATCATCCCGGTTTGAGTCATCCTGGATTCACGTCATCTGGGCTTCACGTCATCCGGGCTCAATGGTTGAAGGTCAGGGAATCTCCCAGAGCTGAGGTGCCTGAAGGTGGAGGTCTGTATCTTTTGAAGATACTGTAGTTCCTAGGATTCTTATACAAATATGCTGTTCATCTACAACCTACATATTAGAGTCTACACTTACAAAAAGGAATGGTGGGGTGACTTACAAATTCCTACTGTTACATCCTAACTGAAATATTGTTAACATTGTCTGCCTCCAGAAGTTATTTACTACATTTCTCATCATTCTCTTTTATGAGTTATTCTGATGCAGGTTATCTGAATATGCATATGTATGTACGGAGAAAGAGGAGAGAGATTGCATGCGTGTACACTCCGTGGCCCATGAAACACATTATTTTTAGAACAAGTGTAGTTACAGTGCAAGGCTACCTACTGGGATTCCCCATCAATTCTGAAGCTGTTTCCCAGAGGCCATTGCTAATACCCAGAGGACAGAGATATACTGTGTCTTTCCTTCCTATCTTCAGAAATAGGTGATCATAAGAGAGCCATTATCTGAACGTATTCGAAGGCGCTGTAAGATTCAGTGTCACTCTATGTCATTGTCCTTTGCGCTGGTAGACATCCTGCTCTGACATCCTAAGAAGACAACACCCCCCGTCCCCCATTATCTCACTGCGATGAGAAATTACTTTAGCTTTTCTGAATGTAACATCCTGTCCGCTTGTGTCTGGTCCCTATCATGTTCTAGCTCAACACACTTTGGACCTTCTGAGATTTTTTGGTGACTTTACTAAAATGACAAAAAGAGGGAGAAGCAAGTGAGTCTGCTGCAGCTGATAGAGGAGAAAAAGAAGTCAGAGCCATGTCCACCTACAATCAGCCTGAGAAGCAGAAGGCTGTGGCACAGTGTTCTTGGCCCTCACTGTGCAGCAGAATCATGCAGAAGAGGGAAGAGGCAGACGCCCACACCCCACCTGACAGACTCAGGTTTTTTCCACCTGGCGTGGGGGCCAGGCATTTTGTAATGTCCATGCTCCCCCGGTGTTTCTAACGTGCAGCCAGACTGAGAACCTCTGGGATAGAAAGGCCTTGGGGCTGGGAGGCAGGCAGTTCCAAGGGCAAACAACCACCTGGGACTTCTCTCAGCCTCAGTTTTCTGAGGAGTCAATAGGGTTAATTGTAAATAAGACAGTGTCTGGCACTTAGTACATGTTCAGTAAATGGTCTACAGATTAGGATGGAATACAATGCAGCCGTTAAAACACGAATTTTAGAAGGGCTACTCAATTCTCTAAGAAGGTAAATGATCCCTTACCCTCATTCCTGCCACCCCCACCATTGCCAGCTTCTGCAGGTACATACCTGGGCCCTACCTTCCTTTCTAAGGACATTATGATTCAGAACGGCCTTTCTCAACTGTTTGTGGCAAATTTGCCTCTGTGGTGGTCTTTCAGAAAAATCAGATAAGAATCTCCAAGGGAGGTGCCTGGCCTTCTGAATATTTAAAAACGCCCCACTTGTTTCTAATATGAAGTCAGAGTTCCAAAGCAGTTAATGAAATAGCGGACCTCAAACTTTGGGATGCATAAAAATCATCTGGAGATTTTTATTAACATTCAAGATTTCTGGGTCTTACATTCAGAGTCTGATCCTGCAGGTCTGAGTAGGGGCCCGGAACTTACATTTTAAAAAAGCCTCAGCGCCCAGGGCCAGCCGGCATCCGCTGGGAGCTCTAGGAAGGCAAGTTGGTGAGCCTTACCCTCCACTCATCGGAAACTCTTTTGGTTGGAGCTGAGGAACCTGTTTCAACAAGCTCTCCAGGTGGTCCAGGTGGTTCTTGGGAATTTGGGAACCTTGCATCTAGGTTGGAACAGAAGCTACAGCAAGACAGAAGGCAGCACCAGAAATCTGGGCCCCCCGCCACCACCATGCCAAAGGCCTGAAGGCAGAGCCTGAAGAACCACCAGGAGCAGTAGGAGGGAAAGTGGGTGCTGCCAGGAAACTCAGATGCCTTTACCAAGAGGGGGATGAATGTCAGAGAAAAGCATGGCTATGCTGCAGACGTTGAGGGAATATGGCGTGTCAGCATCGTTTTTGAGGATGAAATAAAAGGATGCATGTAAAAGTGTTTCTCAGTGTCTAGCACAAAAGTATGTATTCAGTGAATTTTATGAATTTTTTTTATTAAAGCAGAGCATTGTGGTACTCAGAATAAGAGTTTAGGTAATATAACCTGTATGTTTCTGGTGTTGAAAATGACTGAAGAAATTTATGTGATACAGGCAAACTTTATTTAATGCTTCATGAAGCATAAGGTCTCCATCAGAGAACTGTATAATGCAGTGAGGGCAGAAAGCTTTTTACAGAATAAAGAAGAAAAAGGAAGAGAAAGACAGAAAATGTGTGATTGGCTGGGGCCACATAGTCAAGTTTACTTGCAATGAGAAGGAAGCAGGAAAGAAGTAGACAGCCCAGAGCTGGCTGTGCGGTCATGCACTGGCTGCCTGGGTAGACTTTGTTTCCGGTCAAGTACAGCGTTTACAGGGACACCAGGGTTATGCAAGTTTTGGTTTGCGGACGAGGTACCCCAGGCAGATCCCGGCTCTGTCTTGGGCCTAGAAATGCATTTCAACACTGGGTTTTATGTTTCTGTCTATGATTCATCTCAATTACTTTTTGTGTGTGGAATGAGTTAGGGGCCAATTTTGTTTTCTATATAGATAAAGCCCAGTGTTACAGCAGCCTTTTAAGAAAAGACTTTCCTTCCTCATGAAATGGACTTGGCTCCTCTTTTCCCACTTGGCACACTCTTCGAGGGCTGGGCCTTTATCTCACACTCCATGGTATCGGAATTAAGTAGGCTTTGATTCAGCCCTGAAAACTAGGGAGGCAAAGGACAGTAGCTCAAACAAGTGTATCCACTGGTATTCCTAAATAACAAACCATCCTCAGACTCACTGGCTGAAGTCAGTAATCCTTCACAACTGTTCGCTGAGCTTTGGTTGATCTGAACTGGCTCCACTGGGTACTTCGCAGGGCGTGGAAGCCGAGGCAGCTCTGCTTCTCCCGGAGCTCTGTGGTGTGACCGGGAAGGCCCCTGTCCACCTCAGCTTGGGGTGGGGGCTGGGTTAGCCAGAGTCATCCTTCTGGTAAAGGAAGAGGTGAAAAATAGGAAACAGCAATGCTGGAGGTCTCAGAAGGCCCAGGCTCAGAGCTGTTGTTTTTTTCTACTCATGAAGAAGTCACAGTGGCCGAGCTCAAGTCAGAGGGGTGGGGAGCACACTGTGCCCATGATGAGGCCATGGGAAGGGTGTAGACACAGTCATAAGTGAAGACGTAGGGGCAATTGTTCCATCTGCCACAAGTAGTTAGGAATTTATTTCGCTCGGGTAAAAGTGCAGACATAGGTGGTCCAGGGCTGGTGTGGTCCCCAGAATTCTCAGAAACTCGGGCTGCTCCTATGTCATTGCTCTTTTGTGCATGGCGTTGCTGTTCCAGTCACTGGTGGGCTAAGGCACCTTCTCTAACGCTAGCCATGGGTTAGGAGGAAGGGACACAGTACAAAGGAAACAAAGGGCACTTTCCAATTCTCACTCAAAAGAGGGTCTTAGAAGTTGCCACGTGATACTTCCACAACATGTGGCCACAGTTGGTTGCAAGGAAGACTGAAAATATAATCTTTAGGCCAGTTAGACACAAACTTAGGTAAATTGGGAGATCTGTTACAAACAAAGAAGAGAAAAGTAGATACTGGGAACAAGAAAAGTAATGGTTTGTGTATATAGCCTTGTACAGGTATGGGTTCAATAAGTATGGCTTTTATTTAAAATTTGTACATGTTATAAGACAGTGGTTATTATTTCTATGGGGAAAGAGAGTAGTCATTCCTAATTATATAATAATAAAATTTTATCTTTTTTAAATTTAGTAATTCAGTTTATTTAGCATTTTAAGTGCTTCTTTCAGGTCCCACAGTTACAACTAAGAAAATGTTTTGTACAGGTAGCAGTATTCTCTC
>CM052544.1:110310407-110346606 GCA_028533065.1 Trachops cirrhosus
TCCCCTTCTCTCTTGCTGCTTCTAGGATTCTCTCCTTCATTTTTACCTTGGGTAATGTAATTATGATGTGCCTTGGTGTGTTCCTCCTTGGATCCAACTTCTTTGGGATTCTCTGAGCTTCCTGGACTTCCTGGAATTCTATTTCCTTTGCCAGGTTGGGGAAGTTCTCCTTTATTATTTGTTCAAATATCTTTTCCACACAGAAGAAGAATGGAAAGCCTCGGAATCACTTTTCGCTGGTAGTCTGTTTTGTCTGATTTGGTTTCCACTTGCATGGAATATTTTTCCAAGTCTTCCCTCTTAGCTGAGTCAGCCGAAGTACTTCTTATGAGTTGGGTCTTGTTTTTTTTTATCCTTCCAGCCACTCTGTCTGTGCCTTTTGATTAGTGAATTCAATCGATTTGCATTTTGAGTTATTATTGACATGTAAGAATTTACTAATGCCGTCTTGGTTACTTTGTGTCTCCATTGGTTTTCTCCACTTTGTTTCTGTGTCCTTTCGTAAACTGGTGATTTTCCCTGGTGCTGTGCTCCGTGTCCCTGTTCTTGACTCTTTTTGCACCTACCCCAGGACCATGCTTTGTGGTGACTGCGAGGGTTACATAAGACATCTCGCTGATAAAACAGTTCATTTTAAGGTGATAGCAACTTGAACCTGTCTAAAAACCTTCATACTTTTCATCCCCCCTTCTATTATTTTGAAATCATTATTTAACTTTTTATCTTGTATATTAGTTACAATTACAGTAACTATAATTAGTGGAAACATTCTTTTCCTTTGACCTTTATACTATAGCTAAGTGGTTGACACACCACCCTATTACAGAATTAGAATTTTCTAAGTTTGATGTAATTTACCTTACCAGTGTATTGTATACTTTCGTGCGTTTGTATGACATTGATTAGTGTCTATTCATTCCAGCTTGAAGAACTCCTTTCAGCATTTCTTGCAAGGTAGATCTAATGGTGATGAACTCTTTCTGCATTTTTGCTTCTGTAAGAAAGTTCCTATTTCTTCTTCATAGCTGAAGGATAGCTTTGTCAGATAGAGTATTCTTGGCAGACAATTCTCTTTTTCATTCCACACTTCAGATATGCACTCTACTCTCTCTTGGTTGTCTGATTCTCCCCTGGTCTGGGAAGTCTCAACTTTCATTTCTTCAAATCTGTATCTGCTCCCTTCTCCTGATTTTCTCCCCTTGAACTCTGATTATTCTAATATGTGCTCTTTAATGGTGTCCCACAGGTTAAGGAAACTTTCTTTGCTCTTCTTTATTCCTTTTTCTTTTTTTCTGCTTTATCTGGGCTATTTTTAAATCCCTATTCTCTGACTCACTTATTCTGTGCTCCTTTTGCTTTACTCTACTACAGGTGGCGATGGAGATAAACAGGTTTTTTAGAGTGTCCTGCCACTCTAAGTGGGGGTAGCCAGGCCCCCACTTGTCACTCTTCTTTCTCCCCCCACCCCCACCCCCGTTGGAGAAGCTGCTGCCTCCTGCTAGTTCAACCCCATGCAGTGTTGCCTTGAGGGTGTGTGTGTGTGTGTGCGTGTGTCAGCAGAACTGGTAACATTCTTATCTCTGCTACATGCAAACCTCGTTTTTCTCTATGAGGTGCTGGGATCTCCTTGAGGTACTGATTTCATTTCCTTTGGATATATATGTATATATCCAGAAGAGGCATTGCTGGATCATAAGGTAGCTCTATTTTTATTTTTTTGAGGAACCTCCATATTATTTTCCATAATGGCTGTGCCAGTTTACATTCCCACCAACAGTGTACAAGCGTTCCCTTCTCTACTCATCTCCACATTCTCAACTTAAGTATCCAAGGACCCTGCACCTGGCACGGTCCTGGTATGTAGTAGCTGTTTATGTTTGCTGAATGACTGTGTAACAAGAGGAATGTTGCTAAATGCTACCCTGTGTGGTTGTTCTGATGCTGCTGCTATATTTTATAACATGGACATTTTTTTCTTAAATAAGAAATGTGCCTATGGAGCTGGTGCTGCATTTTTGAGGATATATTTTGGCCTCTAGAGGGAGCTCCAGTCTCCATCAGAGGTCTCCCCATCAGCTGTCTCCTGCAGTGTTTTCTTGTTCCATGCCTAAGAGAAGAATTGGAAAGCATCTGGTAAGAGCAAAGACATTTACTGGACATGTTCCTAGGAGTGTGGGTCTCTCTCTTGACCATACAGCCATGGAAAGACTGGTTCAGGGCTGTTCATCTTTGGAGCTGCCTCTGTTAGGAAGGCCTTGAGTTAGATTTAGTCAGCCATTAGCATGTATTATTTGGATGTTTGGAGGTGCTGGGCGCAGGCAGTCCCAGGGGCTGGGGGTGCGGCCGTCAAGAAGTGATAGGAGGCCACTGTTTCCTGATGAGCACACCTGTTCTGCCTTATTCCTTACAGGGAAACCAAATATAGGTCCCTCTGCAGCAAGCTTGCCAATTCCATGACCTCCCAGGAAACTCAGGGAATCTGGGCCATTACCACCCTGTAAAGGGTGGTATATTAAATATAAATTGCCATGGTGTTAATGTGAGACCAGTGCCTTCCTGACCCCACCCCCCACTTTCCCATGAACAAACCTGAATGGTCAAGTGTAGGAATCCAATTGAACAGCCCATCTATAGGTCAGATAATAGGGTAGCCTGGTCTGGGAATTTTGTCTGACGGGGACCAGTCATTAACTTGGACGCTCAGATTCTCTTTCCTTCTAATGTGACTAAAGATGCTCAGAGAGTCAGTATGTTGGTGATGGGGGGGGTTATATGCCCCAAGGGAAGTCAGTGCCACAAGGGAGCAAGAACTTTGAGGAAGCAGAATATAGAGAGGATGAGCATATCAATAGCACCTACATTATTCAGGGGTCAAAGGATTAATTGAGATAAAGGCATATAAAATATTTAGCCAGGAAATGAGAGGCATGTCTTTAAAAACAGTGCTAAAATACATGGCTCTTATTTTTCCCACCTCACAGATGAGAAAATTGAGTGTATTAGAGTTCTCCAGAGAAACAGAACCTATAATATATGAAGAGATTTATTAAAAGTAATTGGCTAACATGATAACGGAGGCAAAAAAAAGTCCCCTGATCTGCCATCTGCAAGCAAGAAACCCAGGAGAGCCCGTGGGCAGCTCTGGGCTTAGTGCACGGTCTCAGAATCAGAAGAATCCGTGGTGTAAGAACCACTCCCAGTGTCAGAGGAGAAGACCCACATCTCATCTAGAGAGTAGGCAGAGAGAGTGAAGTCTCTGTTACTCCACATTAGGGGGCGCAATCTGCTTTACTTAGACTACCGATTCAGACAGTTCACTCATCCAGAAACACCCTCATAGACACAGACAGATCAATGTTTAACCAGATATCTGCATACCGCGTGGCCCAGCCAACCTGACACATAATATTAACCGTCACACCGAAACTCAGAGAGCTCAATAAACTTGCCCGTGGGTGAACAGACAACAGGCAGACCTGGGCGGCGAACTCAAGTTTCTCAATGAAAGTAGCTCTCCGGGCACGGGGAGAGTGAGGGACAGGGGTAGGGTCATGGAAGTAGGACAGGCTTACACTGTGGAGAGGCTGTCTGCGAGAAGATGCACCGCATCGGCTGTGGGCATTCCCAATCCCTCGCAGAGGAATGTGACTTTTGGAAATGACCTAAAGTAATTTCTAATCAGTTTTGGAGAAAAGATGCTTTGGGGGGAAAAAATCAAAAGGCAAATTAAAATAATGTTTCTTGTTCTCTTGTGTGCTTTTGAAACTTGTTCTGAAGATCATTTCAAATTTGGGAGGGATTCTATGCAGTGGCAGTATTATTAGAAAAATGTACTGTTTCCTAAGGTGCGACTTTGAGCAAGATTCACTTGGGGGTCCTCATGTATATATGTGTGTGTGTGTGTATGTGTGGATTTGTTTTCTGAACCTCTAATGTGCCAGGATTCAGTGATGAATAAGGCAGTCTCCCCTCATGAAATCGATGATCTGCCTGGGGAAAAAAACATGTAAAGAGTGGATTTTATTCTATTAAGATTAGCGTTATAATGAAACTCTTCCCAGTCATAAAGTTCTTTGGTTGTATAACATATAACATCAATATGAATTTCTTTTTGGCACAAAGCAAGCTCTAACTATAAATGAGTAAATAAATTATTCACCAACAATTTTAATTCATTGTGCCTGGGGCTTTCAGAAAAGCTGGACGGGGAGGTGACATTTGAAATAAGACTCACAGTAGCCTGATAAAGATGTGTGCCAGCAACAAGGGGACTGTCAGAGGACCAACGACATAAAGAGTTGCTGGTCTTCCTTGTTGCCTGAGTGTGCAGTGTTGTGCCTGTGTGAGCGCTGACCATCCTGTTTAATCACATCCACTCTGGTAGAAAAGGCCTTTTTGAAGCTTCATTATAAAGTAGGCACAGTTGGCTAACTTAGAGAATAAATGAATGCAGCATAAGCTATCAAATAAGCCAATTAAATTTATGTTGCTGGTGCTAAAGCTTTGCAAGGTCAGATCAGGGCCCAGGAGACTTGGTTTCATGCTCCAGGCCCTTTCATTAAGTCCCCTCTAAGGATTAGGCCACAGATGTAAGGGAATTAACACTCTCCTAGATTACACATTCAGTATTTGCTCAAGATTAACCGCCTTTTAGTATTACTTCTCCGAGAATTTTCAGCCCCTTCTTGGAGTCACAAGGACAGGACTAAAACAGAACTCGGCCACTCTTTTCCTCGTTCTCGCCTCATTAACCTTGGGCATCCCAGGCAGCAGACTGGCTCCTGTTCGGACCTAGCCGGTCTGGTCCCTGCACCCACAGCCCATCCCAATTCCTGGTCCCACCAAACCAACTAGGAAAAAAAACCTCTGTAGGTGAGGCCCAGCAGGTACAATTTTAACAGGCACCCCACGTGATTATGGTATTTTTTCTCACGTAAAAGTTTTTAGTTTAGTAATTGTCTCATTCAATTGTCTAAAAATCTGCACAGTCACCACCGGTCAAGTCCCTGGGAATCTTTATTCCTCTTTCGTCCACCCTCCAGCTCAGTCTTTGCCAGCACCCACACTGGCCTCTGCAGGACCCCAACTTGCTTCTGTTCTTGCGTTCCTTTCGCTGTTCTCTCGAGGTCTTCTTCTCAGACAGGCCGTGTCTTGCAAGTCCATGTTTGGGTTCTTTTTTCTGTGCATAATCCAAGGAATCATAAATCATGCCAATGCCAGCTGTCTTGCCACCACCGGAATGGATGCTGAATCCAGACACAAGGATGGCGTCCAGTGTGGTCTTGTACATTTCGGCTAGTGTCCCCAAGTGCCTGTCTTAGGCGCTGTTGCCTCGCCAGGGTGAAAGACGTCAGTGATGGTTTCCACTGTAGTGGTCTGTAGGTCGTGAACTTCCTGGCCCGGATACTTAGTGGGTTGTTCACCATGGCAGCCGATCTTCAACCTGCTGGGGAGGAAAAGGTCGTGATTCTTAAGTATCTCAAATCCAGGATCCATTAAGGAAGATAAAAGAGATTCTTACAGATGCCTTTTCTGTAGTGGCTGGTTTCCTGGGACTTGGCTGACTATTTGGCACTCCCTCACCTGTGGCCGCCCTTCACCTCAGCCCTCCCCTCGCATGACAGCCCTGTGGCGTGAGTCTTGGTAACTCTGTCTTACCAATGACCAGATTGGCTGCAACAGGTTGCATGCGGCTCTCAGGCCTTTAGCACTGGAGGGTCCAAACGGAGGGGGTTAAATGATCCATCTAAATGCCTTGCCTGCCGAGGAAGGGCACGGCTGAAACCCCTGGGGTGCTGGGGCACCCCATCTCTGATGTTTGGGGAGATGAGGCTGCCAGCTCTTGAGATGCTGTTTTTTGTTTGTTTGTAGCCTTTCCTTATTTTTTACATAAAACTGTACATCTACAGGAAAAATAAAATATAGAAATGCGAGTTGGAGAATGAAAATCAACAGTTTAAATGTGCTCAATACGAAAGTGTTTAAATAAAATACGGCACAGCTCCCTTCTATTGAATTCGACGCAGTCACTAAGGAGATTAAAGTGAAGATATATGTACCTACGGGAAGAGCTTTAAGGCATGTAAGGTAAAAAAGCAAGTTGCAGAACATGAGCATGGCATGATTCCATGTATGTTTAAAAATAAAAAATATGTATGTGTATGTATGTATGTGTACACATGTGTATGCAAGGTGTGTAAATGCATAAAAACAGAAAGGGAAGGTTGTTCGTCACACTATTGACAATGGAGTAGAAATGAGAGGAATGTCTTTAAAAACAAATGCTATGATGTTTTTAAAAGCTATGATTTTTTCTTACGTGAAAGTCCTTATGGGAGTCTATCTTGCAAGCTAAATTTCTACCTCTGAGGGAGAGCTTAGGAAAGGAACCTAGCTGGGACTTTATGAGTTGGCCAAAAAGTTGTTTTTCTCTGTACAATGGCTCTAGTAGTGCTTAGTTGTCTTTAACGTCATTGTAAACAATTTTGTTAGATTGCATTGTGACAGCTGTCATATCAGAGTGCATTAAAAAAATCTTATCAAAATTGGTGAATTTTTGTGTAGCCATTTTAAATTGAAGATGGAAGAAAATAAGCAACATTTTCAGCCTAGTATGCTTTATCATTTCAAGAAAGGTACAAACGCAACTGAAGTGCAAAAAACTGTGCAGCGTATGAAGAAGGTGCTGTGACTGATCGAACATGTCGAACGTGGCCCGTAGAGTTTCGTGCTGGAGATTTCTCACTGGACAATGCTCCATGGTGGGGGAGGCCAGTTGAAGTTGATAGCGATTAAACCAAGACATTAATTGAGAACAATCAATATTATGCCACGTGGGAGAGAGCAGATACACTCAAAATATCGAAATCAATAAAGTTATTGGTGAAAACAAAAAAATGTGTCTTTTATTTTATGGAAGAATCTAAACAGACTTTTTGGCCAGCGCCATAACTTGGTATGTGTGTATTCTCTCACTCATTCCATAAATATTTGCCACACTAGCTGAGGTGCTTGGAATCAGTGGTATCCAAGACACCATCCCTCCCCTATTAAGTGATCTTGGGGGAGAAAAATGAATAAAAACACAATTAAAATAAAAATTGATAGATGCCGGGATTGTACTATGCAGGCATTGTACTCCCAGGCATTGGGAGTTTGGGGAATCAAACAGTGTTTCTGGAAGACGTGACATCTGCTGACAGTGGAAGGATGTGCAAGTCAGGAGTTGCAGATGGGAATTGTCCCCTGGTTGAGTGCAGGGATGGCTAGAGTTGTGAGCAAGCTGGCTAAGGTGATTTCCCTCAGCCGTGTGGGGAGCACCTGGGCTGGGCTTCCCCTGGGGCCAAGGAAAGTCTGTTAGGTACCTGTGGGTTTCCTTTCTCAGGGAAGTTGAAAACAGTTTGGGGTTTCATTACCTGAAAATCTCACTAAAGGGTAGGACACTAAGGCTGGTGGCTGGGGACCTATTCCTGGTTTATCTTTTGCTCCTGAATAGCATTTAAAACATGTTGATTTGGCTGCCAACATTTAAACGTGCTAGAATTTTACATAAAAGTATTTATTTCTAGCCCTGGCCGGGTGGCTCAGTTAGGTGGAACATTGTCTCATACACCAAAATGTGGCAGTTTGGTCCCCGGTCAGAGCACATGCCTAGGTTGCTGGTTCGATCCCCTGTTGGAGCAGCAGATGCGGTGTGTGGGACGCAACTGATCAATGTTTCTTTCTCTCTGTCTCTGCACCGCCCCCACCTCCCTTCTCCTCTCTCTAAAATCAATAAAAACATATCCTTGGGTGAGGATTCAAATATATATTTCTAGCTTTTCTCTTTTTTCCTTCAGCTTTATTGAGAAATAATTGATATATGTATAATATTGTATATGTTTTATTTACATGTACATGTTGATTTGATACACTTATATATTGGAAAATGAGGACTACCCAGTGGTAGTTAACACCTCCCTCACATCACATAATTACTGTTACTTTTTTATGCTAAGAATATTTTAAGATCTGCTCTATTAATGAATTTCAACTATATACTGTATTTTGCCATGTATAAAGTGCACCCATGTTTTGCACACATTATACATGGGATTATACACATTATTATACCCATGGGGTGTAATCATTATATGCATGTATAATGTGCACCCTTATTTTTCCTTCAACGATTTGGGCAAAAAGTGTGCATTATACATGACAAAATACGGTAATACGTTATTGCCAATTGTAATCGCCGTGCTGTGCATTGGATCCCCAGACTCACTCATCCTCTAATGGGCAGTTTGTGCCCTCGACCATCCTCTCCCCATATTCCCCAGGCCCCAGCCCCTGTGAGCACCCTTCCCTCTGCTCCGTTTCTATGCATTGGGCTCTTTTACATTTCACATATAAGTGACATCATACAGCATTCCTTTTCCCACTTACACTTAGCATGACATCCTCAAGGTCCATCTATGTCATTGCAAATGTCAGGACTTCCTCCTCCTTATGGCTGAATAATACCTATATGTGTATCACACCTATTTCATCCATCTGTTGACAGCCACTTAGGCTGTTCTGCATCTTCACTAGTGTGGATAATGATGCAGTGCACACGGGAGTGCAGACACCACTTTGATGTCCCATTTTCATTTCTTTTGGATGTATACCCAGTAGTGGAGTTGCTGGATCATATACATGGTAGGTCTGTCTTTATTCTTTTTAGGAACCTCCATACTGTATTTCATAGTGTCTGTATCAGTTTGCACTCCCGCCAACAGTGTAGAAGAATTCCCTTTTCTTACATTCTGGCCAACACGTTATCTCTCGTCTTTTTAATGGTAGCCATGCTAACAGGTGTGAGATGATACCCCCTTGTGATTTTGATTTGCCTTTCCCCGATGATAGTGATGTCGAGCACCTTTTAATGGAATTGTTGGCCATTTGGATGTCTCATTTGGAGAAATGTCTACTTAGTTCCTCTGCCTAATTTTTTAATCAGCTTGCATTTTGTTATTGAGTTGTATGAGTTCTTGTTGCATTGGCTGCAACTTCCGGTGCCGTGCTGAACTGAAGTCACGAGAGTACATATCCTCCCCTGGTTCCTCATCTGAAGGGGGAAAGCATTCCGTCTTTTATTATTGAGTATCATGTCAGTCGTGGGGGGTTTACAGTTGCTTTTTCTCAGGCTGAGAAAATTTTCTATTACTTGGCTGAGTGTTTTTATTAAGAATTAATTTTTTTTCCAAATACCTCCCTGCATCTATTGAGATGGTGGTAAGAATTCATCAGGATGTATGATCCTTCTTATACATGGTGAATACTACTTTCTAAAGTATGGTCTATGACTTATTGTCTTCATTTTTCCAGCCTAATACTGCACAGACAAGGCATTTTATAAATGCTTGTTGAATCAAATTAAATTGGATCCTTGCCTTAGCAACAGAAACTTTTGTACTTAAGATAATGAAAATTCAACTTTCTTGACTGGATCCTCAAAGAACTTGTTAAAGTGGAAAGACATGACATCTTGACCAATTCCCACGCTTTGGACAAACATGAGATTCCTTCTAGCAGGAAACCTGTCAATCTCTGTCTGACAGAGTTTAGATTTCAAAGGTAAAATTCAGACAGTGTGCTGGATCTCCAAATGAACTCATGATGAATGAAGTCCCCAAGTCCCCCAGTTTCTCTTTGCCAGGACTGATGCAAGCCACGCCAGCACTCTGATGACAGCTCTCTCCCTTCCTCTTCAAGACGCTTTGTGGAAAATGGGTGGAAATACAACAAAACTTTGTGATTTCTTGGTCTTTTAGGATCTTCTCAAGAGGCTTTGGTAGCTGGCTGGAGTTCCTTTAGCATTCCATAGTATATAGACATATTTGCTTTGGAATCATATTAATCTGGGTTTAAATCCCAACCATGACTTTCAATAACTGAGAAATATTGGTCATGTTATTTTACCTATTTGATCTTTTGTTCCCTCATTTAGAAAGTGAGGATAATTTAAAAACATACCTAAAATGATTAAATTGTTTCCAAGTAACTAAAATGCATTAAAAACATCTTAAGAATGTTTGGAGGAATATAAAAACATCTAGCTTCCCAGCAAGGGACAATGATCAATGTTTGACCTCCAATCAAAAATTCCAGGCAAGCAAAGAAGCAGGAACATAACATATAATAAGGCAAAAAAAAATCAATCAATATAAATATGACATAGATATAGAATTAGTAGAGAGGAACATTAAACACTGAAGTCTAGTTGGGGAGGTAGATGCATCAACAAACAATTATGATAGGGTGAAATAAGGCTGGTCTAGTTGGGGAGGTAGATGAATCAACAAACAATTATGATAGGGTGAAATAAGGCTGGTCTAGTTGGGGAGGTAGATGCATCAACAAACAATTAGGATAGGGTGAAATAAGGCTGGTCTAGTTGGGGAGGTAGATGCATCAACAAACAATTATGATAGGGTGAAATAAGGCTGGCAGAAGAAATATACGCAGAGGGAGAGGAGGGCTCATAGAGGTGCCAGCCGTCCCAGCCTGCAGTTGGGAATATCAGACCCGATCCTTTCAGCCTCATTTAGTTGTTGCATATGAGCAGCACTCGGAGTTTCAAGACCTTTAATATTACTCTGGACTCCCTCAGGCTTGTAACAGTCAGGCCACGTTTTTGTCATTCTTAGTGATTCCAGAGTCACAATGCTGGGGATACGCCGACGGGAGAACCGAGAGTGCCAAGCGGTGTTATGAGTTTGCACACGCTCTGTGACTTGAGTATGTCTCTGGCCTTTTGGTTTTCATTAGGAGTCAGTCTTGTAAATGCACTTGAAGTCACCTGTTGGCTATTAACAGCAGAAGTCAAGAGCTTTCTCAGGGAGGGGAATGACAGGGTCAGCATTCTATTAGCTGGGTGAGATTCTCCTGAAATGTGTTGAAATAAGACTTCACTGGGATTACATTCTACAGTACCAGAAAATAACAATAACCAAGCTATGTTAAAACATAAAAAAGTATTATTAATATTCCCTCTGATAGCAAGCTATCCTTATTTCTTCCTTTAAAATAAATTGTGTATCTTATAAAAGGAATGGTTGGTTAAGGGAAAGTACAAGGACAACTACTGTCTTTGTTTTCAACTTCATGGCTTGAAACAACATACATTTATTACCTTACAGGACTGGAGGTCAGATGTCTAACGAGTTCACTGGGTCAAGACGCTGGTAGGGCTGGTCCCTTCTGGGGGCTCTGAGGACAAAACCTGTTTCCTTGCCTCTTCAAACCTCTTGTAGACAGCCACATTCCTTGGCTTGTCACCCTCTTCCTCCATCTTCACAGGCTGTCACTCCAATTCTGTTTCTTTCATCATATCACCTCCTCTGACTCTGGCCTCCCTCTTAGAGGGACCACTGTGGTTATATTAGGCTGACTCAGATAATCCAACATAACCAACTATCCCAAATCCTTCATTTAATCATGTTGGCAAAGTCCCTTTTATCATATATGGTAACTTTAAGAGATTCTGCAGATTAGAATATGGACATATTTGGGAGTCCATTATTCAGCCTACCTTTCACTGGTATTTATGTTTGTCAGCTGACTTTTAATATTCTTTAAAATTTATGTAATTTAGATTGTATATTTATATAGGTATTTTTTTTTCACTTAACCTTATATTATTTGTTCATTCCATTATACTTTTTGAAATAATGCTTTTTGACAGCTGCATAATTCTTCTGTAGGGTCATATCATAATTTACTTAACTATTACATGACAATTTTTAATTTTTCAGAATCTTTGGTTGTGAATAACATGAATCCGACTCTAGTTGGCTAAGCAAAGAGAGGAAGTTATGGGCTCTGGTATCTGATGAAGTTTGACTGACCAGGCTCCGTGGGACGCAGCGGGGCTTTGGAGTCACTGACACAGGGATTCCAACAGGGCCAGGTGACACACCCCGTCCTCATGTCCCTTCACACTTTCTCATGGAAGCCTACTTGTCCCCCACCTGTCATTGTTCCATCTACCGGAGAGGGGCTCACTGACCACGAGATCTCTACTTAACCTGGTCAGTGTCAGCCCTCTGACAGAAAGTGAAACCCCAGTTTCATCAGCCAGAATTTAATCTCAGGGAGTTGAACTGCAGGTCCTGAGGATATGGGTCCTTGCTCCTCAGAGTGGTCCACAGAACAATGGCATCAGCGATACGTGGGGGCTTATTAGAAATGCAGGACTCAGGGCCCATGCAGGACATAAAACTCGGGATCTGTGCTGTAACAGCATCCCAGGTGGTTTGCATGCCGTGGATGTTTGGGAAGTACTATTGTAATAACCACCTTATTTCTCTCTGTCCATCTTTGTGGGTGTTCACAAAGCTTGTGTTGACTGGTCAGCAGTCTAGGGAAAAGGGGGAGGGTGGTCCAGAAAGACAGAATGAACGCAGGCAGCTCCACAGGCATTGAGAACTACACTCACACCGACCGACCTTCATCTCTGCATGGCAGTTCTTGTGCCTTGGGCAGCTAAACCATCATAGCCTCAATCTGCAGCTGTGTCATCCATGAATTGTCTAATGCCCCCTAGGAAAATGTGGCCTTGATGAGGAAGCCTGGGATCTCCCTGGTTTGGACTCTGTCCCTGCCTGACTCCCTCTAGAGATGCAGCTTCCACGTGTTCGTTGTTACAGAACACAAGGGCAAGGCTGGTAGGATGCAGTGTCATTTTGCTGATCACCTGCACATGTCACCTGTGGGGAGTTGCATCCGGGACTGCTGCGGTTCTTTTTCTGTTAAGAAGACTGCCCAGGCCTACCTTGTTTGATTGCGCTTCACTTTACTGCACTTCGCAGATGTAGTGCCTTTTTTTTTTTTTGCTATTCAATATTCACGACTCTTTTTTTGCTTTTTAACTTTATTACAGATATTCCCCTTTCCCACTCCTTTTCTCACCTTCACCCAGCCTCTGCCCTTCCTCCCCTCTGGATACCACCACACAGTTGTGTCTGTGGGTTACGCATATACGATCTTTGGCTAATCCCTTCACCTTCTTTCACCCAGTCCCCCCTCTCCTTCCCCTCTGACAGCTGTCACTCTGTTCCATGTGGCCATGCCTCTGTTTCTATTTTGTCTGTCAGTTTATTTTGTTCATTAGCTTCCTTCCACATGTAAGTGAGATCATACAGTATTCTCTGTCTTATTTCACTCAGCATAATAATCTCCAGGTCCACCCATGCTGTCTCAAGGGAAAAAATTTAAGACTTTCCCCCAGCAAAAAGATTATGACTCACTTTATTGTGATACTTGCTGTATTGTGGTGGTCTGGAACTGAACCCACAATATCCCCAAGGTATGTCCGTAGTTTTCAAACTGTTGCTAGCCAGAGAAATGTCCGATCTTGAGTAACAGTCAGAAGGAAAACTAAAGGAATTTGCAGAATGATTTTTCTTTCTTTTTAAAGTAATTTTTTTTTTCAATTACAGTTAACATATAATATTATATTAGTTTCAGGTGTATAATATAGTGATTAGACATTTATATAATTTATGAAATAATCATCCCAATAAGTCCAGTGCCTGTCTGACATCATACACAGTTATTACAATATATTTGACTATATTGTATATTCCCTATGCCATACCTTACATCTCCACGTACTATTTTTGTAATTGGCAATTTATACATCTTAATCCCTTCTCCTTTTTTACCCATCCCCCCAAACACCCTCTCATCTGACAAACATCAAAATGTTCTATGAGTCTGTTCCTGTTTTATTAGTTTATCTGGTTCATTAGATTCCACATGCAGGTGAAATCAGATGGCGCTTGTCTTTGTCTGACTTCTTTCCCTTAGCATGAGCCAACTGTTGTATGAGTTCTTTTCATATTTTACATGGTAAACCTTATCAGATACACGATTTGCAAATATTGTCTCCCATTTGGTAGGTTGCCTTTTTATTTTGTTGTTGGTTTCTTTGGTTGTACAGAAAGAAGCTTTTTTGTTTGATGCTGTCCCTCTTGTTGAATTTTGTTTTCGTTGCCTTTGCTTTGGGTGTCAGATCCAAAATGATCACCAATGCTGGTGTCAAGGGGCTTACAGCATATATTTTCTTCTTGGAGTCTTATGGCTTCAGGTCTTAATTTCAAGTCTTTAATATGTTTTGAGTTGATTTCATGTATTGTGTAAGATAGTGGTCCAGTTTCACTCCTTTGCGTGTGGCTGTAAAAACCATTTATTAAAGAGGCTATGTTTTCCCCATTGGGTATTTTTGGTTCTTTGGTTGTAAATTAATTGATCATATATGTGTGCTTTTACTTCTGGCTACCTCTGATTCCATTTGTCTATGTGTCTGTTTTTATGGCAGTACCATATTGTTTTGATTACTGTAGCTTTGTAACATAGTTTGAAATAAAGGAGGTTTGTTCTTCTTTCTCAGGATTGCTCAGGCTATTTGGGGTCTTTTGTGGTTTCATACAAATTTTAGGATTGTTTGTTCTATTTCTGTGGAAAATGTCATTGAAATTTTGAAAGGGACTGCATTTAGTCTGTTTCAGCTCATTTTGGGCATTTTAACAATATTAATTCTTCTAATTCATGAGCGTGGAATATCTTTTCACTTATTTTTGTCATTCAGTTTCTTCCATCAATGCTTCCATAATTGTTTTCAATGTACAGGTCTTTTACTTCATTAGTTAGATTTATTCCTAGGTATTTTATTCTTTTTGATGCAATTGTAAATGCAATTGTTTTTTAAATTTCTTTTTCTGATAGTTTGTCATTGGTATAGAGAAATGCAACTGATTTTTTAAATATATTGATTTTATATCCTGTAACTACTGAATTTATTTATTAGTTCTAACAGTTTGTAGGTGAAGTCGTTTTGGTTCTCTCTATATAATATGTCATCCACAAATAAAAAACAGCTTTATTTATGTCTTGCTTTCTAATTTGGATGCCTTTATTTTTTTTTTCTTGGCTAATTGACCTGGCTGGGACTTCCAGTACTATGCTGAATAAAAATGGTGAGAGTGGGCATCCGTGTTCCTGAAATCAGAGGAGAGTCTTTCCGCTTTCTCCCATTGTGTATGATATTAGCTCTGGGTTTGTCATAGGTGGCCTTTATTATGTTGAGGTATTTTCCCTCTATACCCCATCTATTGAAAGCTTTTATCATGAATGAATGTAGAATTTTGTCAGATGATTTCTCTGTGTCTCTTGAGGTGATCATACAGATTTTATCTTGTATTCTATGATGTATCACATTGATTGATTCACATGTTGAACCACCCATCCTTGCATCCCAGGGATAAACCCCACTTGTTGGTGGTACATAATTCAGTTAATGTGTTGTTGAGTTTCACTGGCTAATATTCTGTTGAGAGTTTTTCTATCTCTGTTCATTGGAGATATCAGGCTATCGTTTTCTTGTGGTGTCCTTCTCTGGCTTTGATATCAAGGTAATGCTGGCCTCATTAAATGAATTTGAAGTGTTCCCTTCTCTTCCATTTTTCGGAAGAGTTTGAGAAGGGTGGATGTTAATTCTTACTTGATTGTGTGGTAGAATTCACTAGTGAAGCCATCTGGTCCTGGGTTTCTGTTTGTTGGGATGATTTTGATTATTGATTTAGTTTCCTTACTAGCAAATGGTCTGTTCAGAATTTCCATTTCTTCATGATTCAGTGTGGTAGGTTGTATGTATGGGTGGGGTGGTCCACAAAGGCTTTCCCCTCCAACTTTGTGGCTTTGGGCACTTTTGCTTGATCATTTCTCATTAGGCAGAAGGATTTCTGGGGGAGATCAGGGCTATGCTCAATTTCGGGGGGAAGAAAAGCAGAACGACAAACCTGTGGGTCTTGAAGAAATAGGAGGCTCAAGAAGAAAAACACATCAAATCATTAAACTATCACTTTGGTGATATTTCAGAATTGTTTAAACCACTCTGAAGCCTGCCTTGCTAACGAGAAGCATCCTTGGGGTTTACAGACGCTGAGCCGAGAAGGAATTTCTTTGTGAGATGGCCCAGGCTGTAGCCGGTAAAATGATCCAGCAGAGAAATATTGCCCTTGGAGCTGAAGGGTTCGAGTCCTGTTTGTCCAGGTGCAACACTCCTGGAAATCTGTCCACCCAGCCACTCTGTCACCAAGGTGGCTGACACAGTCAGGTGTGCCCTGGGCTGGTGGGCTTAGCCTCAGGGCGAGTGCACCTCTCAGGAAGGTGGAGGGGGAGCCCAGAAGGGAGTCTGTGGCTCCTTGTGGTGACATGGTGTGCCTGGAATAACAAAGGAAATCAAAACAAAACAAAGCCACAGCCTAGGAGTTCCAACCACGCTCAGAAGTGATGAAAGCGAAAAGAAAATATAGCTGGAGTTCAAACTGTGGCTAGGGTTATGACAGTTCATAAATCAGTGAGTCTGGAAAATGTTAAGTCTCACCAATAAAATTAGGAAGCAAGACTGTCATTCAACTAGTGTTATTTTAAAAAATAATAATTATGAACACGTGTTTGTCTCCTCTCTGCAACAAAGCTTGCCTTCTCCAGGACAAAGTGTTGTGTATTCATAAGCTGGGTTCTGCCACCACTAGCTCTGTGGCCTTGGGTGGATTATTTAAGATCTCCGAGCCTCCGTTTTTCATCTAAGAATTAGATTTCATAATAACTTCTCTTTGGGTGGCAGCTTTCAAATACTTGGCAGCAGCCTGGAATAAGGAATAGAACCTTATATCACGATGCAGCATGCCACATAAACACATACACCACACATACAACCCAAAGAAAACTCATAAATATGTTTCATTACTGCAGTTGATGCATACTTTATTCTTCTCTTCAGTGCATTTTAAGACCTACTGGTGGTGACCCACTAAACTGATTTCATAACTTAATGTTTCATGAAGTTAACATTTTAAAAATACCATTGTAGGCTCATCTGCCCATTCAAATATGTACTATGCATAAAGAGCCTAGCTCACAGAAGGTAATCAATAAATATGAGCTCCCTTCCTTCTTCCTTGGGCAGCCAAACTTAACATTAGCTACAATTTGTACTTTGTGTTTCTATGACATCTGTATGTGTGATGCTCATGTAGTTTTCATAATTCATCAAATTAAATACTCACTGCTGTGGTTTCTCAATCTCAGTGCTGACTTGATGTGGGCTGGTGACAAGCAATTACCTTTGACTCTGCACCAAGGAATTTACACGATCCTGGTTTGTATTTAACCCGTGGTAAACTAACCAGCAATGCAAGAAGTAAACATTTTTAAAGGATTACTGTACATCGATTGTTCATGTGGGAACACGACCTTACATTTCCATATAGCATTATACTTTTTCACATATTTTCATGCACGCTGTTTCATTGGTCCCTCACAGTCACTCAGATGCTGCTGAAACAAGCAGCGGTGACTCTCAGTTCGGATGTGATGAACCTGGGGATTACAGGTGTGCTCCGGACCCTGGCCGCAGACTGCAGTCGCCCAGGGAACCTGAACAGCGTAGCTGATGCCTGTGCTCCAGAGTCTGCTTCAGACGGTTTGGACACAGCCTGAGAGTCAGCATTTTGCAAAATGACTTGAGGTTAGTCCAATGTGCAGTCAGGGGTGAGAGGCACTGGGTGACACCGTGCTGAGATTGAGGTGCTGATATGATAATAAAGCTAGGGTTCCTAACACAGTGTGCTGATATGATAATAAAGCTAGGGTTCCTAACACAGTGAGTCCTTTCTCCACTCCCCCATACCCTCCGACTCCCGTTAAAGGTAACTTGGAGAAGCTGTGCTGGAAAACAGGTCTGGCAATTTGTTCCAATCTTTGTATGTGTTCATCAGGTACAAAACCCAGTTTCCTAGAAAACGTTCTCAGCGAAGTCTCCCGGCTCATTCTGGCTGGCTTGTTTTCTGAGCTAGCGTGAACTGTGGTGGTGTCCAACTTCTCGCCGTCCTATCTTCACGGGCAAACCTTGGGAAGGCGGAGTGTCTCGCTCTCTGAAGGCTGCCGACAGCGGAAACTTATATAAGCACCCCCTTCCCTTTGTCCCCAGGGTTTTGGTTTCCCTGCTCACTATCCCACACCACAGATGCTGTTGTGCTTGATTTTTGTCTGAGCTACCTTCACTCGTAGGCTGTGAGTCCTTCAGAGCACACGCTCTATTTTAGGTCATTTTATGTTTCCCAAACCTGGCGTGGGGCCCGGGATGAGGCCCAGACTCAGCCCGTTTCGTTGAAGAAATGAACGAGTGACTCGGAGCTCAGAGCACATGGGTGGCTCTGTCCCTTCCACGTCTCAGCCCCTTTGCTGCGAAGACGGGTTTTCTTTATCGTGTTATCAAAGGGAAATATATTGACACTTCGTGTCTCTTGCTCACCATTAAGAAACCATAAAGCATAAAGCCCTGTGCCTTAGTGTCCCCAATAGAGATGAGGTCCCGTTATAGGGAACATTTTTTCTTGAGATAATCCGTCACCCTGGAGTTTCAGAGACCTAGCTGCAGTATTTGGTCTGCTGACACCCTGAAGTAATATTGGATGCCAGGGTCTGCTACACCAGGGGTTCATTCTCTGACCTGAAGCTCTCTGTACCTTCATTTCTTTACTTACAATAGTGGTGATCCTAACACCCAACTCACAGGGAGATGACGTAATGAATGGGAAAGTTCCCAGGAAGAGTCGTAAAAATGATTTCTCTTACAAACCCTTAACTGAGAGGGGTTTCTGCCCTGTGTAGACCGCGCATCAAATCACAGCTCTTTCAAGTTTCCTTTGATAAAGAAACATAACTGAATAGGCATATGACAAAAGATACTGTTTTTCTAAATTAAAATTTGGATTTTACCTATAAATATTTTCACTTATATATTTATGAAACATGCAAGCAAGTTACCTTTAGTCTCTTTGAATCTGGTTTGTTTGATAATGGCATGATAGCTCTCTCTCTAAATATTACGAGACATGCTACTAGGCATACTTACCACTAAACGTAACTTTGGGCTGTGCTGGTAGGAAAGGAAATCCTGGAAGGCTGTGTGGTTTATTCATTTATTTGCCTGTGCATTAATTCATTCAACAAGCACTGACCGCTCACTTTTGCCAGGCACCATGAAATGTGTTGGAATACAGACAAAAGAAATTATCTTTGCCCCAGGGGCTCACATTTCCTGTGGAGGAGGCAGACACATCTACAAATGGCTATACTGCAATATGATAGGACTGTAATAATATAAATATTTGCTGAGTTCCCAGGGTTGAGCCAGAGACTGCTCTGGGGCTGACAATATATTGTGGGCACACAGCACTGGCCATCAAGAGTTTATATACTAGGGTTAGGGGAGAAGTTATAATCTGACAATTATAGGCACAGAGGTGAAGTCTGCTAACGATTGCTGGGGGAATCACGGAAGACTTCCTAGAGGAGGTGATGATTGCGCTGAGCCTTAATGGTTGAATAGGGCATTCCAAACGAAAGCTATGTGAGGTGGAAGCTATGGGGGAGGTTATGCAGGAAAGAGAGGGCTTTCCTCTTAGAAGAAACAGCACCTGCCAATGTGTGGTTGCACCTGAGGGAGTGAGAAGAAAGGAAAAGGCCAGATCATACAGGGATTTGTGCACCTTAATAAGGAGTTTAGACTTCATTCCGTGGGTGCTGAGCCTTTATGCAGAAATTCGACATTGTCAGAGTTGTGTCTTAGGATGATTTTTCAACAGCAATGAGGAAAACGGACTTTTTGAAGATAGGTATGGGCAAGAATGTTGTCAGTGAGCAAGGGCAGGAATCTCACCCTCTTATCCAGAAGGAAATTGATGAGGGCTTGAACTAAAACCAGTGGTGTTGAGCAGAGAAGAAAGAGGAATAGACATCTCAGCTACAGAATGCACAGATCAGTATGGAATGTTAGAGCATCGAATGGGGAGCGTTAGAATGGGCGGCATTCAAAGCGACTGCTAGGTTCTGGTTTCAGTGATGTCAGTGGCTGATACACGATGGCACCCTAGGGCTGGTAAGAAATGACTCTGGCTGTTTCTTGGCTAATTTTCAGGTTGCTTTTTGAAGAAGCCATCACTGTCCATGGTGCAGAGAGACAGCTGGTTGACGTGTGCAAGTTCTTTTAGGCTAGGAACATGGTTTTGATATGTATGATTACTTACATAATCATAATATTTTGTATTTATATAATATACAGATATTTATTATAAATATATGCTGACCTACATATATGTGTGTGCATATAAATACACACACACTGACCCATATGTATTGAATGTATCTATATGAGCTGGCATATATAATGACCACACATTTTTTGGTGACCACCCATGCGTGTTTAAGGACATCACTTTCTTTTGTTTCCTTAGTGACACGTGACTGCAGCAGTACAGTGTTAAGGTGATGTGCAAGGGTTCTGGAGCCACACTGCCTAGGCACAAGCCCTGTGTCTGCCCATCACTTGCAGACTGAACTGGGGGTAGTCATATCACCACTTCCTCCCTGCGTCTCCCTCCTCTATAAAATGGTCATAACAATTCCACATACCTCCTAGGGGCACTGTAAGGATTAAATGAGTTCATTCCTGGTAGCTCACTTAGCACATGGCGTGCCTGGTACATACTAAGTGCTCTGTGATTATTCTCTTTCATTGTCATGCCAAGAACATCTCCATGGGACAGATCCCCAGAGGGCCCCTGATGCTGCTTGAATGACATCTCTCCCCATTGCTGCCGTGCAGAGTCGTCCCTGCGCCAGGCTCTGTGCCACGGGCTGTGCAAGTATTACCTGCGTTGGTTGTACAACTGAGTTATGAGGTCCTACAGGTTAGAACGGTTTGTAGTTCAAGCACTTATCAATTTCCTTTTGGTAACTGGATCAATTCCCACCCTTCCAAGAAATCCATTTTCCCCATTGCTGCTATGACCCCAGTGTGACAGATTAAGAGACCTGAGATGTTAAACAGCCTGCCCAAAGCCACACACACAGTGAGTAGAGGAATCAGGACCTAACCTCCCAGGACTGCCTGGTTCTAATGCCCTTGGACGTGATCCAGGCAGTTGCTAGGGCAGCCAGTGACCAGAACAGTGAGCTGTTTCCGACAGGACACCGGCTGACAGGGCCTCATTATTCCAACAGCAAGAGCTTCCCTGGTTCCCAGGGGGGTGGTCCAGTGCCACAGGATGCTGAGTGGTCCTTCCCTGTTCAGAGAACATTCTGCTTCCTCCTTCATCTCTTCTCTGAGCCACCCAGAGCACCACAATCAAGCCCCACCCCCCTCATCTTTTCTTTAAGGATTTAGCCCTGCTTATGGAAGCCTTGAAACAAAAGATCCAATTTAGCAGGCTGCAAAACATTGTAAGAATATGATCTGGAAAAGATTATTTTCAATGGCAATTGCCTTGACTGTGTTTAACTGACCCATAAACGCCACTTAGAGGAGAATATGCTTTGAATACACATCGCCTGTGCGCTCAGCTTATCCATTTCCACATCATCACCTTCACGTCCTGCTGGAACTTGGTAAATGTCAGGCCCCATCTTTCATTTCGCCTTTCAGCGAGGTTCCTGCACAGGCTGCTGACGGCGCAGATCAGAGCGTTGCCATTTTTTCATGAGGCTTTCTCTGATGCACCAAGTTCACGGGTTGTTCGATCAAAGCGTGAACTATCACTAATCACACTGTCTTTTTCAATTGCAAGCTGAGACGAGGAGGGGAATTTAGGAGTCAATTACTGATGTAGGTTATGTCCAGGGTGCTAGGTCTGAGAACTTTGCACCATTGAAGGCCATGGTTTATAATCTCAGACTAGACTCCATTTCTATGAACACATTCTAGTAAAAAAATATGCTGCAGGCACTTCCCCAAGATTGTGGAAATTGAGTTTCCTAAGCTTTGAATCTGCCATTGAAAAACAAATTTTTCCTGCTAGGATATGAGTTACCCTCTGAAGTCTGTCACATTCTCTCAGAGAAAGAAATCTGGCTTCCACCCAAGTCAGGTGTGCCGCTTTAGTTAAGCTGGATACTGAAAATCTGTGCATTAAAAAAAAAAAAGATAAAATAGGCAAACTAGGTCAATCTAGCAACAATCCATTGCTTTTCTGAAAGGATTCACTGTCAAGATTCTTTATATTGGAAGTTTCCCTTGAAGCTTTGAGATGATTTGCAAAACCCAATTTACACAAAACCTTTAAGAACTCATGTATTAAGTAAGCAAAGCACTATTAGTCTGTGTTGTTTTGAAATCTTTGCTCAGCATAGCTTAAGTGCAGATCTGAGGAAAAAAACCTACATGTATATAAAAATATGGTCTTTGGGCACTATCGATGACAAGCAAATGAGAAGTTCATGAAATTATTGGTTTGGGAAGGAATGCATTCTCCTGGACTGGGGTCTAGTTCCTGTATTTCATTTCTGTGCACATTGGCACATGTGCGATGTCAGCTCGTGAATCCGAAGGTGACGTGGGGGCTTCATGAAAAGTGCACACTGAGCGCTGGTTGACAGAGCTGAGAAAAGAATGTGTTACTCTGTCTTGATTTATTTTAAAGCTACCATTTTACTGGGTGCTTGTTACGGGCTGAATCATTTACACAGTGCTTTACACACATCATCTCATTGCCTCTGGGCATGAAACTGATTGCATCCAGAACTAATTGTCCTCATACTTACCTGGCAGGGGAGAGACCAGGATCACAAAAGTGGTTTTCCCAGGGCAAGGCTTATCCATTGCACTCTGGATGTGCTGGCCCCTGTGATTTCCCCACATGTGGGAAACTGGACTGCACAGTTTGTGGTAGTGCGGGCCTGCGTTCACACTCTCCCTTGAAGAAAACAATAATTAATTGTTCTCATCTTGTCCGTGTAAAAACTGAGGCTCTGAGAGGTAGTCATTTGTCCAAGGTCACACAGTTAATTAATAGTTCTTGATTCAAGTGCAGGCTTGTATAGGCTCAAAGGCCATACTCTGAGTCAGTACACTCGCACTTGACCTCGACTGCACCTCCAGGCTGAGCCACTAAATGGCTGAGGGTAGAGATGTGGTTTATGTCTTTTCGTCTCTGTTCTCCAGCGGGTTTGAAGGGGGCAATAGTATTTGTCATGACTGTTGTGATGGCTAAAAGAGATCGGGCTGGGAAGGTGCTTTCAGAGCACCTAGGTGTTGTGCAGGGGGGCAATGTGAATGCGATGTCCCCCCAGAAAGATGAGAGGGTTTACAACACCTTGAATTGGGGTACCGGGCATGTACTCCCACCTCACTTCTTGAGAGGCCAGAAATGCATCTCATTATTTTAATATACTTCATAGCATGTACCGGGTTACTGGCTGGTAGGTAAATAATGAGTGAATGAACAATGGTGTTAATAGCTAACATTT
This sequence comes from Trachops cirrhosus, assembly GCA_028533065.1. Lineage (NCBI taxonomy): Eukaryota > Metazoa > Chordata > Mammalia > Chiroptera > Phyllostomidae > Trachops > Trachops cirrhosus. Next base: position 110,333,748 of record CM052544.1, read on the forward strand.
TTTGAGCTCTTACTGTGAACTCACTGTTCTAAATAATATTTATTATATATCGTTATTTATTTAATGTATAAATACACATTTATTCAATATATAAATATTTATATAATATATAATTGTTGTAGTTATATAATTATAATGATATAATTATATATTATAGGTATGTAAAATACAGGGTCCAGCACAAATAATGCCCTGTTTTTATTACACACTTTTATTACAAAATCAGAGTTAAGCATGTAATTCTATAACAATATCACACTCAAGCACACCATACAACATTTTAGGTGAAATGTTCAAATCAAAACTATAAATTATTACACTCATATTATTACCCTACCAACCACACTCAAGCAGGCCTTACTTCTGCCAGACCCTCTGTGTGTGTGTGTGTCTATAGTAAACTCATTTAATCCTTACAACAGCCTTATGTGTGGTGGGTTCCAATATCCTTCCCATTTCACAGATGAGGAAACTAAGGCACCAAGCATTGAATGACTCGCCCAAGGACACACAGAAAACGGGACAGGTAGGATAAGAACCTACATCGTGGGGCTCCAGAATCTCCTCCCAACCACTGTGCCCTAATGCTTCTCTACACAGTCCTGCCCCACCATTTCTCCCCTTGCATTGCACCCTGAGGCCCTCTGCCCTACATTCACCGGAGCACTTCTCATAACTGACAGACTTTGTACTTGTTCTGCTTTCCTTTGGGTTTGTCTTCCCACACTCGTGTGTGAGCTCCAAGAGGACAGAGACTTCTGTCTTCTTCGTTTACTGCTGTATCCTTGGCATTGTTTCTTCCTGGAGCATCTATGAACTGCTGTTACCTATAGGACGGTGCCCGCATGTTGTAGGCAGTGATGAGATCTTCACTGAATGAGAGAATGAATGAATCGTGTGGATATCTTTCAGCTCCTCAGAACTGGCAGCTCTTCAGGATTTATCCTGCTCTACTTCTGCTTGTAGAGGGGATTTCAAACAGGGTATAGTGGAACGGTAGGTATATAAACACATTTATCTGGGCTGAAGCGTGAATAAGAAGTCAAGAAGTAATTCAGCTCAGGGGAGGCAAGATACAGGTGGTGGATGGAAGAGGCATCCGTGGGAGGGAGCCTATCTGTGGGGGGAAAGACTTGCTGACTAAGGGGCAGGGACCCGTGGAGAGGGAGTTCTGAGCAGGGGTGACTGAGGGCCCAGCAAAGGGAGCAGGGAACTGGGTTAGACACTCTGGTGGAGGGGCCAACCTTGCAAAGCTGGGGGGCTGCCACTGCTTCGGTAATGGGGCACAAGGCGGCGGTGACTGGTAATTAGACAGAGAGATTTGAAGTGCAGAGAAATTAAGAGAGATCATCTTATCTGCCCTTGATCTTCTCAGGATTATAGCAAGGTGAAGGTCTCTACACATAATTTTGGAGCCAATGCTGACTTTAAAAAATGATGTCAGATAAAATGACAGTTTGCTACTCCTGAAACCAGGGACCGGTTCATGTAGGCAATCAGTAACAATGACAGGCAATCAAGGCTGGGCTGTAATTAGTGTGCAATTGCTCTCTGTGAAACCGTTAGGAAAGACACAGCGTTTGATAAAGGAGCGCTGACTCAGGCTGTTTGCATTGACTGCTTTTGTAGGAACGAAGCAGTTACTTCATGCCTTGATGTTCATAGGGGGTTAACTGAAGATTCTAGCCGGTGAGGAAAAAGACAATTCCACACCCCCAGAACGATGTGGACACTGAGTGCTCAGACCAGAAGAACACTTTGTGATTCCCAGTTCCCTGGCGGCAATCAGCTGTGTTCTTACTAAGACCCCTGACTTCGCTCTTCTGGTTCACTTGAGATCTGCTGTCCATTGATTACTTAAAATGTGCTTAAACCCCCTTTCTTTACCTTCCCAATATTCTCCCAGGCACTAGTCTTTCCTCTTTCTTCTCTTACAGATTATTATTTCTATTCTCCAGGAATCTACCTACTCAGGAATTCACTCCTTGTACTAGTTATCTATTGCTGAGTAACAAAATTACCCCCAAATTTAGAGGCTTACAACAACAAACCTGGCTTATCTCACAGTTTCTGTGCCAGGAGTTTGGGACCCGAGTGGTTGCTGTCTCTGGCCTGGGGTTTCTCAGCAGGCTGCGATCAGAGTTCTGGGGGTGGGCGGCGGCGGGGGGGGCGCTGCTTTGGCAAGGTACAATTTACATACAATAAATTGAATTAAAACTATGCATTCGACGGATCATGGCAAATGTACACACCTGTAAAACTACCACCAAAATACAGAAACAGAAAATTTCTATCACAACCAAACTTGTCCTTGTGGTCCTTGGCAATCCATTCCTTCTTTGTCCACAGCCCCAGGCGACCCCTTACCGGCTTTTCGGCCCTACAGGTCAGTTTACATTTTTCGGATTTTTAGAATTTTATATAAAGTGATTCATGCAGTGTGAACGTCTTTGTGTACATCTTCCGTCACTTACCCCGCTGTGTTGACTTGGAGATTTGTTTATGCCGTCAGGTGTGCTAATAGGTGAGCCTTCTTTAGTGCTGAATATCATCCCAGTGCATAGATAGATGTACCACAGCTCGTTGATTAGTCTCCTGCTGATGAGCATTGGAGTTGTTTTTTCCCTCCCAGTGTGGGGACCATTGTTAATAACTTTCTGTGGGCATTTGTGTATAGCCAACAAACTGACATACGCTTTCCTTTCTCTTGGGTAAATAACCTGGAGTGAAAAGACTTGGACATACAGGTATAGGTCCAACTTTTTAAGAAACTGCTAAATTGTTTCCCAAAACATCGTTGTACCATTTTGCATTCCCACCAGTGAGACTTCCAGTTGCTTCCTAACTTCGCCACACCTAATGGAGTCTTCGCCACACTCAGTGAAGTTGCCTAGCGAAGTCCATATCTTCACCAACTCTGGGGGTGGGCAATTTAACCCCAGCTCCTCTAGAAGGTACCTGGTATGGTTTTACCTTGTGCTTCCCTAATGACCACCGTGGTGAGCGATTTTTCACGTGCTTATGTGCTCTCCAAATGTCTCTTCTCTGGTGAGAGGTCTATTTAATATTTTGTCTATTTTTAATTGGGTTGCTCATCTTATTATTGCATTGTGTCTCTTATATACTCCTGTTCTATATACGAGTCCATTACTGAATATGTACATATAAAATATTTCAGTCCGTGATTTGGCTTTTCATTTTAACAATGATTCTTGAAGATCTAAAGTTCGTAATACTAATGAAGTTTGGCTTGTTGATTTTTTCTTTTATAGTTCACATTTTTTTTTGTATTTAAAAAATTTCTACCAAACCCAAGGTCATTAAAATTTACTCCCTTGTTTTCTTTTTAATGTTTCACCATGTTTCTAATGTTTAAGTTGAGGAAGTTTTAGTTTTACATAAGTCTATGATTCATTTTAAGTTGATTTTCTGTATTGTGTGAGCTATAAGGTTTGAGGTTCATTTTTTTGCATATGGCTAGCCAATTACAAGATTATCCTTTCTCCATTGAATTGCCCTTGCTCCTTTGTCGAAAACCAACTGACAATAAATGTGTAGGCATATTTCTGAAGACTCTGTTCCATTTTCTTGATTTATTTGTCTATCCTGATCCAATAGGACATTGTCTTGATTGTCATAGCTTTACAATGAGCCTTGAAATCAGAAAATATAAGTCCTTTAACATTGTTGTTCTTTTTCAAAGTTGCTCCAGCTATTCTCAGCTCTTTGCATTTCCATATTCTGCTTGGCCTTTGACTGGGATGACATTGAGTTTGTAGGCCAATATGGGGGAGAACTGACAACAATGAGGACCCCCTCTGATCCAAAAACACAATATCGTTCTCTATTTGTTATGTCTTTTTAAATTCCCCTAGCAATATCCTGTCATTTTCAGTATACATGTGTTATATATCTTTTGCCAAATATACCCCTAATTTTTCATATTTTAAATGTTATTATTAAAGACTTTTTTAAAATTTCATTTTCTGATTATGTGTTGCTGGCATACGGAAATACAAATGACTTTTGTATATTGATCTTGTATCCTGACACTTTGGTAAAGCATTTAGAAATATATTTCTTAGGCATTTCTTACATGGAGTCATGTTCCCTGTGAATATAGCTGTAGGTTTTTGTAAATGCCCTTTATTAAGTTGAGGAAGTTTCCCTCTATTCCTAGATTGCTGATAATTTTTATCAGGGATGAATTTTAAATATTGTGAAAGAAATAGTTTTTATATATCTATGGAAATGATCATGTGACATTTGGATTTTAGTCTGTTACAATGATGAAAATGACATTGATTGATTTTCAAATATTAAAACCATCTTGAATTTATGGACAAACCCCACTTGGTAACTGTGTACTGTATTTTATATGTTGCTAGATTCAATGTGCTTAAGCTTTGTTGAGAATTTTTGCATCTGTGTTTATGGGCAATATTGTCCTGCAGTTTTGCTTTTTGTTAATGTTTTTTACCTATTATTTTTCTCTTATGTATCTTATTATCTTCTGCTTTTATCCCTTAAAACTTTTTTTTTCCTATTCTTCTCTGGGTTTTAATTGGTTCTTCTGTTTCTGTTTCCTAAGGTGAAACCTTGGGTCACTGATTTCAGACCCTTATTCTTCAGCAGGATAAATTTCTTTCTATGTATTATTAAGCTGAATTCCACAAACTTTAATAATTTGTGTTTTTGTTTTTACCAGTTCAAAACAATTTCTAACTTCTTTTTTATCTCTTTTTTGACCCATGGATTATTGAAAATCTATTATTTAGATTTTTTGGAGTTTTCAGCACATTTTCCTGTTGATTTTTAATTTATTTCTACTGTGATCTCAAAATATAGTTTGTTTTTAATCCTTTTAATTTTTTTGAATCTTGTTTTGTGACTGAGTATGGTAAAACTTGACACATACTTTATATACATACATTTGGACAGTGTAGGTGTTCTGTTATTGGTAGGAGAGGCTTATAAATATTATTGAGATCGAGTTGACTGATGGCCTTGTTCAAGTCTTTCATATTCTTACTAATTGTACGTCCACTTTTGCTCAAAGTTTTTGTGAAAGGGAATATGAAATCTCTAACTGTATTTGTGAATTTGCCTATTTCTCTTTGAACTAGATCAGACTTCCTTCTTGTATTTTGAAGTTATTAAGTGCATATTTAAAATTCTATATCATTTCTATGAATTTACCCCTTTATTATTACAAAATGACTTTGCTAATATTCTTTGCTGTAAAATCTAATTTACTATCAACATAGTTGCTCCAGTTTTCTTTTGATTAGTGTCTTCCCATTTATTTACTTTTACTCTGTGCATGTCTTTGTAGTGAAAGTGAGTTTCCTGCAGGCAGAGCAAAAGTCAGCTAGTTGTGTTTCTGATGAAAATTCTCCTGTTATTTTTATCTTGATCTTTTTATATAGCACTTCTTTATTATTTGGTTATTTAAAAGATTTTCCTCTATATCAGTAGCTTTAAACAGTTGACTATGATGTACTTTAGTGTAGGATTTTTTACATTTCTTAAATTTAGGGCTTGTTGAACTTCTTTATGGTTTTCATTATATTTGGGACATTTTGGGCCATTATCTTCTCAAATACTTTTTCTGCCTTTTCTTCACTGATATGTTAGGCTGCCTAAATTTTCCCTAGAGCTCACTGATGCTTTGTTCAACTTTTTTTCAGTCATTTTTCTCGCTTTCTCTTATTTTGATTAGTTTCTATTACTATGTCTTCATATTTGCTAATCTTTTCTTCTACAGTGTCTAACAGCCTATTCCTCCCATCTAGTACATTTTTATTACAATAATTATATTTTGCACTTCTAGAAGTTCCATTTTGATCTTCAAAAATTTTACATGTCTTAAAATATTTAATGTACTTTCTTCAACATATGGGGTATAGTTATAAAAACTGTTTTAATGACTTTGTCTACTAATGCTATAATGTTTGTGTGATCCCTAGGTATTGCTACCCTGCTCTCTTTGTGTGGTTCTTTCCACAGTATACGGTAGTTTGCTCACATGCATTCAGGGGCTAGTATTCAACTGAAAATTCAAAGGGACCCTCTACACCGTAGGTTTACATTCTTTCATTGTGCAATTCCCTTCCCACAAGGGGCGCTTTGATTTCTAGTCACCTGGACCTCATCAGACTACCCACTCCATCTTTCCACTGCAGGGAGACAATCACACTTATTTGGGTTTCCCGTCTCTTCACGACAGCGTGGGAGGTCTCCCCAAGCAGGAAGCCTGGGCAGTCCGAGGGCTCATCCCATCTATTTCCCTTCTCTCACCGACCACTCTCCTGGGTTGCCTATGTCTGAAAACTGTTGTATCATAAATGTTGTCTGTTATTTTAAATTTCATGTTGGACGATAAATGTAATTTCTGTGACCCATATTAGTCAGAAGGAGACGTCATTCAGTGAGGTTTTATTTTTCCCCCCTCTTATTACATTTAAGGATTATATGAATTTCTTTTGTTTTCCTATATGTTTCTGTCCTTTGCTTTTCCCTCCATTGAATTGTTGATATTTTTCTTTCTTCATTTCTAGGAGCCCTTTAGCTATGGAGATTAGTTTCTCTTTTTTGTAAAGCTATTCCAGTGTCTTGTTTGTGTTTTCACTTTATTTATGGTGTTTTTATTCCATGCATATGGTTTTCATTTTTATGTAGTAAAATTTATCAATATCTCCTTTTATTACATTTGGATTTTGAGACAAATTTAGGAAGGCTTTCCTGTGGCATATTTTTAATATCCTCAGAGCTTCAATTCTTTGCCTGCTGAGAATGCATTTTATTATTGCCAATCGCCTGAAATTATTTGGAATACAATCTGGTGAATAAGAGTGGAACAACAAATTGAGTGATGATTATTTTTATTAAATCATAAAGTTTCTATGTAGTTGAGAGATTGGTTTTCATGTCAAATGCATATATTTTTTCCTGAAGCTGATTCCAAAGTGGAATTTTAGAAACATGTGGCTGGATAATATTTTTACATGTTAACTTTCCCTCCTACTGTAGTTGCTTCTTTCCCTTTCCCCACATTTGGGGAGGTAGTCTGTTCTCTACCTTATGGCCTTGGAGGAAATGTAGGACAGAACAACCGTGGGAAGGTAGAAGGCTCTAGAGAGGAATAGCCATGTGGTATCTTTATGAAGGAAGGATGTAGACATACATAAAGGAAAATTGCTGTATCTCAAGCAACAGAGTACCACTGAACCACATGAGTCATCAGAGAAGGATGGTGGCCATCATCTGGGTAGACTGTGAGGACAGATGACCAGCTGGATGGCCCCTCCAGGATGCTGTGGGACCAGTAAGACCGGGAATTATGACAGATTCCCAAAACTGGTTGGGTGGAAACACTAAGAGTGACTGACATGAGGCTTCTTACCACTGGCTTCTTACCACTCGGTTGTCTGGGGTCTTGAATCTGAAGTTTAGTTTATTAAAAAATGTACATTTATATATTTAGAAAAGGTCTCCCCTCTTTACACATATTCTGAGTAATGGTTAACATAAGTTTGTAGCTTTCCAAAGTGAGGGATTTGAGGGGGTGCATTCATTTGCCTGTCTGCTAAGTGGGAGGACATAGTGAAAAGATTACTACTTTATTCACTTCTAACTGAATTATCTAATTTCATTCTATTATAGATGGAGGCAATAACCCACAGGAGTATCAGCAACACCTATGGTTTCACCAACAATAGAAAACACACATTTTCCTATTACAGCATGATTGCTGCAGCTCTTTCAACATATTGTTAATCCTCCTTACTGCTCATCACTTGTAGTATTATGGAAGCTTAATTTATCACTTTTACTATGGAAGTTTCTAGACGTGTTGCTAGAGCTACTTAGCTTACTAATTAAGAAGCATTATAAGGACAACAGGAATTCTGGCCAAGATGGAGGCATAGGTAGACACACTGTGCCTCCTTGCACAACCAAAAGAAGGACAACAACAAATTTAAAAACAAAAAACAACCAGAACTGACAGAAAATCGAACTGTATGGAAGTCTGACAACCAAGGAGTTAAAGAAGAAACACTCACCCAGGCCCAGTAGGAGGGACGGAGATGGGCAGCCAGGAGGAGAATATGCATGTAAAGTGGTGGCTGACACACCGGGGTGGGCAAGGCAGTGGATGGTGGACCTGGCAAGGTGGTGGCTTACAGGCTGGGCAGTCCCACATTTGCGTGCAGATAAACTGGGAGGAACAATTGGGGAGCGAGAGAGACCACACAACCCAGGATCTCAGCTCAGGGAAATAAAGCCTCAAACTTCTGACTGAAAACACCTGTGGGGGTTGAGGCAGCAGTGGTAGAAAGTCCCAGCCTCACAAGAGAGTTTGTTGGAGAGACCCACAGGGTTCTAGAACGTACACAAACCCACTCACCTGGGAATCAGCACCAGAAGGGTCCACTTTGCTCTTGGGTATTGGAGTAATTGACTGAAATCCGTCAGAGAGCAGAGCAAGCTGCACTCTTCCCACTTGGACCCCTCCCCCACATACAGCACAGTGATGTGGGTTGCCCCACCCTGGTGAATACCTAAGGCTCTGCCCCTTACTAGTAACAGGTGTGCCGAGACAAAAAAATGGCCCCCAAAAATGAAAGAACAGATCAAAGCTCCAGAAAAAATACAGCTAAGCGACAAGATAGGCAACCTATCAGATGCACAGTTCAAAACACTGGTTATCAGGATGCTCCAGGACCTCACTGGGTACTTCAACAGCATAAAAAAGTCCCAGGCAGCATTGAAGACTGCATTATGTGAAATAAAGAAAAATCTACAGGGAACCAACAGAGAGAGGAAGGAAGCTGGGACTCAAATCAACAGTGTGGGCCAGAAGGAAGAAAGAAGCATTTGACTGAAACGGAATGAAGAAATAAGAATTCAAAAAAATGAGGAGGGGCTTAGGAATCTCTAGGACATCTTTAAATATTCCAACATCCAAGTCATAGGGGTGCCAGGAGAAGAACAAGAGCAAGAAATTAAAAACTTATTTGAATAAATAATGAAGGAGAATTTCCCCAATCTGGCAAAGGAAATAGACTTCCAGGAAGTCCAGGAAGCTCAGAGACTCCCAAAAAAGTTGGACGCAAGGAGGAACACACCAAGGCACATCATAATTACATTAGCCAAGATGAAAGATAAGGAGAATCTTAAAAGCAATAAGAGAAAAGGATACAGTTTCCTACAAAGGAGTTCCCATTAGACTGTCAGCTGATTTCTCAAAAGACAACTTGCAGGCAAGAAGGGGCTGGAAAGTATTCCCAGTCATGAAAGGCAAGGACCTACATCCAAGATTGCTCTATCCAGCGAAGCTTTGATTTAGAATGGAAGGGCAGATAAAGTGCTTTCCAGATAAGGTCAAGTTAAAGGAGTTCATCATCACCAAACCCTTATTATATGAAACGTTAAAGGCACTTACCTAAGAGAAAGAAGATAAAAAATATGAACAGTAAAATGACAATAAACTCATAGTTATTAAAAACCGAACCAGAAACAAAAACAAAAAAAAACTAGGCAAACAACTGGAACAGGAACAGAACCACAGAAAAGGAGATCACATGGAGGGTTATCAGCAGGGAAGCGGGAGGGGGAGAAAGAGGGAAAGGTACAGAGAATAAGTAGCATAGGTGGTAGGTAGAAAATAGGGGGATGGTAAGAATAGTATGGGGAAAGTAGAAGCCAAAGAACTTATATGTAGGACCCATGGACATGAACTAAAGTGGGGGAATGTGGGTGGGAGGGGGTGTGCAGGGTGGAGGGTAATAAAGGGGGGGAATAGGACAATTATAATGGTATAATTAATAAAATATATTAAAAAATAAAGTTAAATAAAAAAGAAGCATTATTACTATTTCATAAATATTTTGCTAATTTATATAGCAACATAATTGGTTTCCTTTGTATTCATATTTTTATTTTGAACACTTATAAATATTATTCTGACAAGCAGCCTGTAGACTTCAGCCGGTAGTCAAAAAGTGTCCATGGCATAAATAGGTCAAGAGTGCCTGTTTTTGTTAAACTTTGTGTAATTCCTGGCTGGACGCACCTCTCCATCTCTACAAGAGACAAGATAGCAATAAGGCAGCTCCTCACTTTTCATTTCCAGCTCCTCCTCAGCTGGAAGATTTGAGGATGTAACTTAACTCCGAGAGAATCTGACCTTCTACACTCATTTCAGGCTCGATAAACTGCAGGAGCCCAGCGCTTTATTCCTCTGCTTTGGCAGCTTCCACCAGGAGCAGTGCTTACTAGGTCTGGGGGCCCGAAACTTTTCTGCAAGGCTTAGATGATGACAGATTTGCCTCTCTTCTTTCCTCATGAGCTGGTGCCAAGAAGACTTTCCACATCAGTGAAATAGCTTTAAACCTGACATTCTGGGCTTGGGGCCCCCTCTCATTTCATCAGCACCGATTCCAGCCTCGGTCTTTGAATCCATTATACTCGGGGCACAGGGCCTGCGTCCCCTCTCTTGCCTCTAAGTCTGCCTCTGCCCTTTCAATACTCCTTCTTCTGTGTCCACACTCCCTCCAGCTGTGGCAGGTGACAATGCCAGCAGACTGGAGGATTTCAGCATCTCGGTCTTGCAGGCTCCTGTGGAGAGAAGCTATCAGCTTTCACCATTTCACAAAAAAGAGAATGAGAACAAAATCAGGTCAAAAGCAAGGTCCATGCTGAGTTACAGTCTCTGATCTTGCCATTCTTTTGAATACAAAACTCTCTCACCCAGAACTCTTTCTAAGATCAACCTGAAGACAAAACTTTTCAGCATCTGTTACCTGAGAACATTTCACTGCATGCAACTGTTTTCTGTTTTCACTGCAGTAATGAGAGCTAACATTGTACAGTTTATGAAGTGCTTTCTGAGTTATGATTTTGTTTATCCTCAAAGTAATTGCGTACCTCATGTTGTCTTGCTCGCATTTGACACATGAGCTATCTGAGCCCCGAAACTTGCAAGACTCACTCCACAAGGCTCTGGCAGTGGGAGCTAAGCGAGGACTTCTGTCCCCAGAGGCAATGCCAGTGCCTGGGCCCTGCACTTCCCGCTGCAGGGCAAGGTAAACGTGCAAACGCAGATCAGACAGCCCACACTTGAGCTCTTTGCATTCTGCACACAGGTTTTGTTTCTTTCCTTTTTTAAAAAAGAATTCACATGATCTCCTAACATTTTGAAATTTGTACATTTCACATCAAAATCCAGATTCCTGACTTTTTTCCACCTTGGGTGAGATAAAAAAGGTCTTGTTGTAAAGAACGCACAATACCGCAAGACAACAATCAGCTACAGCTGAGTAGCAGCTGCTCCTTTTGGACAGAGTCTGAATTAGCCAGGTGGCCGCTGTCCCCATATCTCCTGTGGGGACCTGACCTGCAACCCAGCCATGGGCCCTGACTGGGAATTCAACCAGCAACATTTTAGGTTGCAGGCCCATGCTTAATCCACTGAGCTACACCAGCCAGAGCACATTTGAGAAGCTCTCAAAAAGTACATGACTCTGGGCTACCCCACACATCCAATGAGTCAGAAGCTTCAGGAATCGCCCCCAGGAATCTGTAATTTTTTTTTAAATGCCCCAGATTATTCTGATCAGGAAATCCTTGATTTAAATCTCATAGTCCTTCCTTGTTATGTCCTCTTACAAGAGCAGACTTCACTCTCCTTGAAGCTCCTTGAACAGCAAGTCAGCCCCAAATGACTGACAGCCTAAGGCAGGCAGGTGGAAACGATTTCTTGGGAGTTTGTAATAAGTGGATTGTCAGTTGACTCATGGATTCGACCCTAGTGAGTCAGCAATAAGAAAGGCATCAGGAGACCCTATCAGCGCTGATTCCCTCCACCCTGGGGCTAATTCGCTTCACCCCGGGGCTAATTCCCACAACCACAGCCTGAGTCCCGCAGAAAGGACCCAGGGATCATTCAGCATTTTTGAGAAGTCACTTTCTCTCCCTGCTTCCCTCTTCCTTCTCTGAAAAACCTAAATGTAGAAAGAGATTTAGAGACAAAGTTAGGGCTTGAACAGTGGTTTCCTGTGTCTGGAGATTATTCTTCTACTATGGACTTCATTTCACAGCATTAGCATTTTGGGTTTTTTTTTTCCTGAGAATTTTTAAAACAAGATCATGGTGACCTAGGCTGGGTTAGTATTTCTTTATGGCCCCAAGGCAAAAATGGAGAAATAAAACTTTCTCGTAATTTAGTTGCTCCCACTTTTCTTATATAAAGATAAATTAGTTACAATGGTGAATTCCTTGCGTGGGGGCCTACTGTGTCAGGGAATCAGGAATACGTTTTCTTTCATCCTTTTTGTGACGACAGCAATGGCAGCAGTGGTGGGTGCTCTTTGTCAAGCAACAATTCTGTGTCGGTCCCTGTGCTATTCATTTGCTATACGTTCCCTTCCTTAACCTTTACAACAACCCTGTGCGGGAGAGACCTACACCCACAGTTTGCGTATGAGGAACTGAAGCTCTGAGAATGAGGCTATCTTGGTTCATTCATCCAACCACCATTGGTCGAGCAGCTGTCTTGTGTCCGGTCTCAGAGCACACGAGCAGCAGCGCTCAGATTGGCATCTGACTTTCTGATTCGCAAACCCAGGCTCTTCACTAACTCTGTGAAGCCTCTCTGTGTGCCAGGGCTTCCTCCCATTTTTTCCTTTACCCCAAGTTATCTCCCTCGTGGGACTAATTTGGAGTCCAAGGAAGTTGGTTCCCATACTATTTCTATTCTTCATATCTCTATTTTCTTGAATAAATATCTTGTCCAGATCAGGTCTCTTGGGGGTAGAGCCAGTGTGTAGGGGGGTGGTTAATGGGAGGTGGGGGT
>CM052544.1:110346706-110397746 GCA_028533065.1 Trachops cirrhosus
AAAATTTAAAAGTAACAGGGCTATGCTTCTATCAAGAAGTAATCCTCTTCACAACCCATTTTTCATTTTAATGTGCCAGATGGAAGCTTGCTCATCGTTCTTCCCTTATTTTTTCTTTCTCATGATGATCCTAAGTATATTTTTCCAGAAGACAACCACTGACAACCCCAAAGCCGTTGTTCTGAGTCCTTACTCCTACGCGTGTTTCAGTTAATACCATTCTTAGTATTCTGTGTCATCCTTTTAATCCTTTCATTTACTTTCTTGGCTGCCGAAAGTTTCCCATTTATCTGTCTCTTTCTTGTTCTGTCGGACCCTTCTGAGTGGCCGTTTTTCATCCTGCCTGTTTCCTGATCGCAGTGGTCCATGCATTCTCTCCAGGCTCTTTCCCCTCCCTCCTCCATGCTCCCTGGAGGACAGTGCTTCCTCCAGTGAACTTGTGGAGCACGTCAAGAGTTGACAGCTGAAGATGGTTATTGGGCTAGAATGAGAAGATGGCTTTATTTAATAGCTGTTACAGGCTTTAAAACCAGTTCCAGTTTTTGGCTGCAAATGATGGAAACTCAATTCAAGTTAGCTTAAGCAAAAGGGAATTTATTGGGTCACTTATCAGAAAAAGATATTGGGGTAGAGCAGAATGAAATGAATTACTGCAGGAACCATGACCTCATAAACTACAGCAAGAATTCAATGCCAATGGGTCCATATCTTGCTTTCCTCCACTTTTTTTTTCCTGATTAGCTTCATTCTGCAGACAGGATTTCCCTGTGTGCTGGGAAAAATGGCTACTCATGTTCATTCAGCTCCAGGCTCATATCCTCCAGCAGACAAAGGGTTTCCTGTTACCATCCATCCCACCCACCAAACCCAGATACATCTATTATTCCCAGGGAAGGCATCTGATTGGTTCTGATTGGTCATGTGTTCTCCTCTGGGCCAGCCTCTGAATCTTAGCCAGACCTGAGTCCTGAGTGTGGGGTGGGAGGGACTAGGGTACGGCACTATAACTGACAACCCCACCAGAACCATCAAATGGGAGAAGAATTCTCTAAAGGACAGGATTCTAGGGAGGCAAAAACAATGTATAAGGCCTGCACAATAAATATAGATATATATACATTTTAAATAATTTGTTTTCCTGCAAAACTGCCCAAGGCAGAAGTTCCTTCCTCTGGTGTTACCTTTATAATTAAATAATTACTTTGAGGAAAATTATAGAATTATATGGGAGTTCCCAACTAGTTTAAAAAAAAAAACCCCACAATGTTATATTCTCTTAAAAATGTCCCCCTTATGCCCTTCTCTGAATCCACACTCACAACCACTCCCACACTGACTCTGGGCTTGGCAACTTGACTTGATTGGCCAATGAGACATTAATAAACATGATGCAAAACAGAGGCTTGAACGTGTGTGCATTAGGGTTTGTTCTCATTTGCTGCTCTTGAGAACCCTGTGGAGCTTGGGTGAGCGTGAGCTGCTGGATGACGAGTAGCACATGGCCCAGTGATATCCGTTGTCCCTCCCAACGGCCAGGCATAAGTGAGGCCTCTGATCACCAGCTAAACAGAGAATCATGACGAAGCAAAGAAGACAGCACGTGGAGCAGAAACAGGCCATCCCCGCTGAACCGAGCCTGCATTTCTGACCCACAGAATTGTGAATAAGAGGCTGCTGTCTTAAGGCACTAGATTTTCTGATTACGTGTTACACAGCAAAAACTGCTTCGAATATTATGTGCGATGCTCTTGGGCCTTTCCTGACCGGGGAGGCCCTTTTAGCTCTTCGAAAGTGGGCGTTCTGGATTCTTCATTGGGTGTTGCCTCTTATTAGTTGCCTCTCCACTGTAGCAAAAGTTTCCATATTATTCCCAATATCCTCTTTGATATGGCCCACAGTTGTTGAATTTCTCTTTAACCATATTTCCACCCACCCCCAAAATCAAGAAAAACATCTACTTAATGGTATTTTTCTTCCATAGGCAAGCCTGTAATGAGCCTCAGAGAATTCCCAGCCACCCACCTCTCTGGGTCTCTAAGACATACGATCTGAGTAGGACATACATTTAGAATTGCTTTCCATTCAGTAGAAATGTTTGCAGCTAGGATTTTTATTTATGAAGTAACCGCATGATGGTAACTGAATGTTTTCTCTTTCAATTTCATTTTTCAATTTTATTTCGCTTCATTTTTCTTAAGAGTGAGTCAAGCAGGGACCTGAGCAGGGAACCAGGGGGGTCACCAACATTGAACAGACAGAGACAGAAGAGAGGATAAGGAAGTAAAAGAAGAATGAGTGGGTTATGGGTGGGGGATAGGGGTCACTGGAGCCAAGGGGATTTAGAACTTCAAAAGGGAGAAAGCTTCAAAATTCACTGCGTTCGGCAATTAGGGAGTTGCTGGGCTTGGCACAAGTGATGAACTCTGAGCGTTGTCCATGGTGTGGAAAGAGAGGAAGTCTGGCCAGTGACTTGTGGAAACACGAGGTGTGGGCACGTACAGGCAGCGTGTGTTGGTGCCTCATCCCAGAGGCGTAGGAGGGAGATGGGGTGGCAGGTATCAGGCAGACAGCCTCCTTGGCAGGCAGAATTGAGATCTGAGTATATTTATGTAAGGGAAGGAAGAAGATAAAAACATATAAAACCATATGTATATATATTTCTCCTTCCTGCTATCATATAGATGGATAGATGCTAGAGAAAGAGGGAGCGGGAGGGAGGTACAGAGAGCTAAAGAGAGAGAGAGAGAGGATGGATGCAGTAAAGAAGCAGAGTAACTGAGGAATTAGGATTTAGAGGAAGCAGAAGGGTATAGGAGGAATTAAAATTTTACTTAGATAGGGAAACCTCTTCCAAGGCTGAAGGAAAAGAGTTAAGGCTGGATGTGGTGGAGGCAAACCGACGGGGACACGGAGTAGCTGCAGTGAGGCGTGTAGCAAGTTCGCTGCTGAGTGCAAGGAAGCAGGGGGCAGTGAGCGTGAGTGGACAATGTGGGGAGATCTTCTGAATCAGTCATTAAAAGTACAAGCACTAGTCAAGGAGCTGACATGTAGTATTGACCAGTGCTAAAGGTAAAAACCAGTCTGTATAATTCTGCATGTGTGGCAAGGTGATGAAATTTTCCATCACCATCGAGCACAAGTTTTGTCCCCCACCTCAGGAAAGCACAGAGGCGTAGGAGAGAGTCAGACTCCGGGATGCCCTCCTGGCTGAAATTTGTGCCAGTAACTATTTGACTCCAGAGATAACATGATGTCACACAGGTGCCAGCTTACCTACGGAAACACTCATCACCATCTTTGCCCGAGATAGGGAAGAGCTTGCATAATGGAGCCCAGGTGAAAGAGGTGAGCAGCAACTCTACCTGCCCCAGGAAAGGGCAGTGTTCTCAGGATCGGTGCCACGGGGCATTTCCAATGGAGTTGTTCTTTGAGAGTTAAAATATGCAGCCAGCATAGGAAGGATGCGATGTGCCTCTATAGGAGCTGGCAGAGTGGCTCCCGGACTAATGCAAGCTTTGGTTCCCACCTAGTTGGTGACAGTAATATGCATGAAGAAAAAAATAGACTGATTTATCAGGGGAATCGCCTCATTTGCTGTGGATATGGAAAAAGCAGACCTTGACAGTGGAGAATCAGTGGCCACACAGTCTGGAACACTTAGGTCCCTATGACTGGTGCATCCCTATTCTAAAACAGTGTCATGAAAACATGTGGCTCAACAAATCATTTGTTCCCTTGCTCAAATCCATTCTCACCAAGCAACTCTCTGAACACAGTTCTGCTGTATATATCTGCTGTACAATAATCACTCACTCAAGAGAAATACCAACTGTCTGCTGTGTTTCAGGGTTATTTGTTTTGGTTTGCGCAATCCAGAGGTGAATTAACGAAACAAAAATCCCAGTCTTCATGAAGCTAACAATCATTCACAATACAGACACACACAGCACAGCACTGTAACTGTAGATAAGTGTGACGGAGAAAAGCAAAGCAGAGGAGGGAGGCAGGAAGTGCTGCGGGTCTTTCTATTTCTGCTCGGGTCACTGGGCAAAGCCTCTTCGAGAAGGCTGCACTTCAACAGAGACTTGAAGAAAGTGAGGGAGTGGGCCACGTGGGCATCTGAGGGAAGACTAGCCGAGGCAAAGGAAGTAGCCAACATGATATTCCCAAGGTGGGATGGGCCTGGCTTGTTTCAGACATGATGAGAAGGCCAGAGTGACAGGAGTAGAGAGAGGAGGGGAGAGAAAGTGGGAAATGTGATCAGAAAGGTGATGGTGTGGGTGGGCGAAGTCCCATAGGACCTTCTAAGCCATTATAATAACTGGCGCTCACTCTGAGTGTGATGGGAAGCCAGCAGAAGGTTTTAAATAGAGGAGTGATCTGAAAACATTTTAATATAATCGTAAATACTGTACTCAAACCTTCTGTGTTGGGAGGAGTTTGGGGGGACAGTGGATCAAAGAGAAGAGAAACTAGCAGGCAGGCTGTTTCGGTGATCCAGGGAAAGAGAAGATGGAGACATGGAGAGTAGCTATGAAAGTGTTAAAAAGTGGTTGAGCTCTGCCCTGTCTGGTGTGGCCCAGTGGGTTGGTTGTCGTCCTGCAAACCAAAAGGTCACCGTTTGATTCCCAGTTAGGACACATGCCTGGATTGGGGGTTCGGTCCCTGATTGGGGGCGAATGAGAGGCAACCAATCAATATTTCTCTCCCTCTCTAAAAATAAATAAATAAAATCTTTTTTAAAAAGTAGTTGCATTCTGGCTACATGGTGATGACAGAACAGCAGGATTCTTTGGATCGTATAAAGTGGAGGGTGTGAGGGAAACCGAGACATCAAGGATGATTCCAAGGTTGCGGTCTTAAGCAACTGGTAGGATGGAGTTGCCAGGGGAGCTTGGGTGAAGGTCAGGAGGTCTGCTCCAGACATGTTCAATTCCAGAAGGCTGATAGATGTCTCAGGGGAGACAGCAAGCCAGCAGCCAAGAGTCTACAGTGAAGAGATCAAGATTAAAGTCACGGCTGGAGATATAAAGTTGAGAGTCATCCGCATGTGGATGCTATTTAGAGCCAGGAGACTGGAAGAGATTCCTGGAGGTGGGGGGCGGGGCATGCCCGTAGAGAAGAGAAGTTCAAGGACTGAATCTTGGGGCATTAAGAATGAGGGGTGGGGGTGAACAGGAATCAGCAAAGGGGTATGAGATTGCGCTTCCGGTGAGGTAGGAAAAGCAAACAGCTGCAAGAGTGAGAATAAGCATTCCTGAAGCCAGGTAAAAAATGTATTTTAAGACAAATGAGTGATTCATTGTGTCAACTGCGAGCAGAGCATGTGCTAACTGTTTGGGCCAAAAAAATTAGTTGGGCCATGTGACAGGCATATCTGGTTGGAGTTTGCTGGGTAAGCCTGAGGGCCAGACCTTGAACTATGGTAAATTCATGTCACCCTGTGAAGCTATTTAGCAATCCCTCTGCTTGTACTCTGGTTGTAATGCCATTTCAGCTTTGTCACGTGCAGGATCTGCTTGGGAATCAGTCTTCACATCTGCATCTAAGCGCTTGCCCTATCAGAGCTAACCTATTAGCTGCCGTCAAGAGACATCCTATCCTGGCTGGTGTGGGCTCAGTGGGTTGGAGGGCCATCCTGTGACTGAAGGGCTGTGGGTTCAATTCCTGGTCAGGGCGCATGCCAGTCACGGTGCGTACTAGAGGCAACTGACTGATGTTTCTCTCACATTGATGTTTTTCTCCCCCTCTTCCTCCTTCCTCTAAAAGCAATGGGAAAAAAATGTCCCTGAGTGAAGATTAAAAAAGAGAGAGACAGAGAGATCCCATATGGACTGGGTCTGTTGTAGATATATTTTTGGAGTCACTCCCACACACATGGTGAATAGTGCAAGAGAACCCGTGGCCCTTACCACACTCAGACTTGAATTTGTATTGTAGAAAGACTTGCCTGGGAACCAGAAAATTTTGGTTCCTGTTCCAACTCAATCACTGAACTAGATCTATTACTTAGGGCAAGTAACTAAATTTCTTATGACCTCATTACGTTAGCAGGGTAGGTTAGATTCGGCAGCAGACTAACAAATAGACTAACAAATAGGCTAACAAATCTCAGTGGCTCAGTACCACCAAGGTTTATCCTTGTTCCTGCTAATACATAATTATCCCAGATATATGAGAAGCCTGTGCTCCCCGTAGTCACTCAGGGACTGGCCTGATGGAGGGTCGTCAGCTGTAGCTCTGGTGATACTCCCACCTCCATAGCCACTTGGGTTTGAGAGAAGAGCCGATGGGGAAGAAGTTCGCATGGGCTTCTCACTGTCTCAGTTCTGAAGAACTGTGCTTCATTTCTGCTCAGAGCCCCTTGGCCAGAATGAATCACATGGCCTCATCCGGCCACTGTGGAGCCATGAAATGCAGGGGGAAAAAATGAGGCATTTATTGACCATTATAGTCTATGCCTCAATTAGTTTCCACATCTGTTAATGAGGTTAATAATAATAATAGAATTGATCTCACAGAGATGTTGGAAGGATTAAATGAAATAATGCCAGTGATGTGCTTAATGTAGGGCCCAGCCCATAGAAAGTTTTCTGAAAATTCTAGTCATGATAAATATATTATTGTTATTATTAAGTGGGCAATAAATTGTGTTACAATAATTATTATTAACATGTGACTATCCTAGGGACATAAGTGACTATATCTATGCTCTTAACCATTTGTCACCTTTGGACCATTACAAAGATGTTCTGCCCAGAACTTGGGCTCAGGATCAGACAAGGCCTTTGACAAACGATTCCAGGAAAGTAATCATGGAGGCGGCTGTTCTTCAGCCACTACTGTTGGCCATAAATGCCTGTCAGCGAGCCGGGAGGAAATCTGAGGACGCTGGAAGCCTCCAGCTCAGTCCTCTCCTAAATGACCTTCCAGGCTCTGCATTCTTCCTGCACATCTAGGCTGTCAGAGCCTGAGACACGGGTGGCATGATGGGGCAGCCCAGGGCTCCTGGCAGTAAGGCTCGCGCGTAAACAGCTGGAACCAGAAGGGCTTATAAAAACTGCCCTGGTCAACAAGCAGACTTGCCCTAGTCTAACAGGTTTTCCAGTTTTCTACCCTCTGTCTGGTTTGTTGAGGTAAAAAGATCCCACACGCTCTCATTAAAACGAGGAGAAGAAAAGGCCATTGAGAGGCCTTATTTGTTGGGGAACAGGAACGTAGAGAAGACAGTGCTGAAGGAAGGAGAAATGCTGGGTGGTCCTTCAGCCTAGAATCTGTAGCAAGTCCAGCAAGATTGCTTAGCCTGAGAGGTAATGCTGTCCTCTGCCTGCCGTCTTGGCTTTGCTTCCTTATATCCAGGCTTCCAAGTCAATCCCTCTCCTTTGTACCTCCACGCCTTTGCCTGCATTGTTCTTTCTCCCCAGAACACCTTTCCTTCCTATCTTCTGCATTCCACCTGTGGAATGAACTTCCAGTCATTCCTCAGGTCTAGTTCAAATGCCTCTCATTGTTTCCTTGAAATCTTTGAAGGTATAATTAGGGATCCTGTCTTAATATGCTATTCGTACCTAGCATATGTCTTGGGTCTAATACATGTTTGTCAAGATGAAAATCTCCCTCTTCATGAAGACTGCAACAGAGTTTCAAAAAGTTTGGGGAAAGTTTCTTCTTCTGTCCTAGAGTCTCATCGAGACATGCCTGGAGTGCTGAAATTTTCTTAAATTTTAAGTTCATAAAGCTTAGAATAGTTACCCCAAGACATCAACCTTAACTATGAGGTCTCCTCTTGCCTTGCTGAAGTTAACTTTCAGATTAAGACCTAACATTATCTCCATCTAATATGGTATCTCTTCTTCCCAGGGAAGCTGTCTTACTATCTTAGTACATTTGTGGAACTTTCCAGATTGTTGAGTATGTGCACATACATGACCCATCCCCCCACCAGTGCTCACCATGATCAGGGACTTGGTAGTGTAGGGCCTAACATTTCAGAGGTAACTGCTCTAATCAAGCCAGCACACAGTCTCTGCTATCTCAGCCAAGTTCATCTAAATCCCCATTGGCACTGGGAAAGAAACTCAGGATTTATTAGCTGCTATTATCTTTCAAACAGCACAAAGAAGGTGACATTCTCATTTCCTCGAAAGCAGTTTCACACCAAGAATTATTGTGGGGATCTGGAACCCCAAATCAAGTATCCTCTTGTATTGTAACTGTAGGAGACTCTCTTCCTAACTAGTCAATAAGTTATTGCCTGAATCTAAGGCTTTTGGCTCTTTGTTTTGATCCAAACACCTCTGCAAGGTGGGCTCTGAACCAGCTTTACAAGAGCAAACCCGCCAGAGGCTCCAGCCTCCAGCCTTGGGGCTTCTCCACAGCAGGTGAGCAGGAGCCCTGTGTGCTAGTCCCCAAAGGGGTGGGTAGTCAACGTCAGATGAATTATTCTCCCTTCCTTGTTAGTTTTTCTCCCTTCCTTGTTTTTCAAGACAAGGTAACAAGCCTTTAAAAAGTGTAAGAATTGATATTCCATTCTTAACACTAATATCTACCCTAGTTTCATGAGTTATTTTATTTCCATTCTTTACCATTGGTGATGCTGAATACAATAAAAAATTATCAGTCACTCATTAGACTGAGGAGTCTGAGGTTACAGACAAGTCCTTCAAAGTTCCTAGTGAAGTAGTCAAAGAAGCACAAGTAAGCAGGTAAATTAAAGCATATTGTGATAAGTTGCATAATAGAGGTAAAATAAAATATTGGGGAAATGGGAAAAGATAGGCAGAATAACTTTGCCGCAGGAGGGTTATTTCTTTGGAGAAGCTCTCCCGATTCCCTTGACCTAATGAGAAATGTAGCTCTATGGGGGCAAGAACCCTGTCTGTTTTGTTCTCATCAGTATGCCTGGCCGCAGAATCATGCCTAGCTTGGGGTATAGCACTCAAATATTTCTGGCCTGCGGAATAACTAATAAATACAGAACACTTACCGTGGGCCAGACGCTATGCTAAGTGCTTTTTCTTGCATTATGTTATTTAATCCTCACAGGAGCCTTATGAGTTTTTGCAGGAGAGAACCAAGACTTAGAGAAGTTAAGACATTCGCTGTGGTTTCTGGTTAGGGGCAGGGCTGATACTGAGCCCACCATTCTCGTAGTCCACCCCTGGTCCTTCACCACTAGGCCAAACTATCTCGATAAAGAGAATCCGTGGCTGTTTTGCTTATTGCAATTGGGATTATCATCCATCCGTTGGCTCTCTTACCCATTTTCTAGCTCGTAGGAGACTGTCAGCAGCTGGGATAATTAGAATGGGAAGTGAGAACCCCTTTGGCCAGATGCCTCTGGGAACAACTCTACTAGTTTGCTCAACCTGGAGAGCTTCATTCCTTCCTTGTATTGTAGGAGAATTTCCCACTGAACAGTTCTTGGCCAACAGAGGACTAATTGGGCTTAGAGCTGATCACGGAGGGCTCTTCCTCCTGCCAGTGGGCTCCAGAGGCTGGCTCAGGGCTCACCCTGGCAACTCCGAGAATAAGGTGGAAGTGCGGGGCGTGCCCGCCTCAGAACCTCAGGAACGCTTGTTAAAAATGCGGGTTGCCAGGTCAGCTTTCAAGCTGCAGCTTCACCGTCTCCCACAGGTCTCCTGTATTCGTAACACCTGAGAATCACTGCATTTTCTGGCTTTGGGAGATTTGAGGGGATGCGGCTTTTGTCTTGAGGTTTACATTTTTCTAGCCCTGCTTCTAAGCAGAGGTTTCCATTAGGTTATATGCTTGCGCGATGCTTATACAGCAGTTATCACACAAAATATTATTAGCAGAGCATGGCCTGAAGCATCAAACTCAAGTAAGAATTCTCCCTGCGGGCCTGACGAGTCAAATAAAGGCCTTGTGAAAAATAAAGACGGTGTTCTTTAGAGAGGAAGCAGCCAGGCTCAGGGGTCTGAAGCAGTGGCTAAGTCCAGGAAGTCTTGCTTCAGTGATACAAAATTGCTTTCCTTAGAGTCATCACACTTGGCTCAACAGAAGCCAAAAAACCTGAGACGAATGTGCTGAATCTGTCCGCAGACATCCGGCCCGCCCGATGTTGAAAACAACTTTGAATCGTGTATCACATTTAAAAATCAGGTCTATTCGTGTAAGAATCTGGAGTCCTGGTCTCTCTTGATAAGCCCCCTGTGTGACAGCGCTATGTCCTCCATTCTGAACTAGCGGCTGCTGAGATTTTCACACGCACTGTTCCCCCACATCCAGCCCCCCACCCCATTTATCCAGCCCACCACTGTCCTTCCCTCCCCTCAACCGCTCTGCCCCTGGCCACTTCACGCCTTTCCGTCACCTGCCTCAGCATTTCCACTTGTGACAGAAGCAGGAAGAACACAGAATGGGGAGCAGATGATCCTGGAAGCAGGCTCTTGATATAAGACCCTTCTGTCTTGCCCTGGCTAGTGTGGCTCATTCGGTTGGAGTGTTTCCTTTACACCAAAATATTGGGCATTCCATTCCCAGTCAGGGCTTATGCCTAGACTGTAAGTTCAATCCCCAGCCAGGGCACCTATGGGAGGCAAGTAACTGATGTTTCTCTCTCACATCAATGTTTCTCTCTGTCTCTCTCTTCCCCTCTCCTTATTCTGCCTCTAAAAGCAAACACATTTTTAAAAATTCAGAAAAGAAAAAGAACCTTCCATCTTCCCACTATTTTCAATGTTCTTAGGTTAACTTGCCAGTTGACAATAATGTAAGATTATTTAGAGGAAGCAGCAGGGAAGCTAGACTATAAGGAAGGAGAGAAAGGTGGTCCACATAAATTTCTATTTTGAAAATTGCCCAGTTACCGGTTCATGTTGGTTGCCACGGGTGCTGGACTTGGAGGTGCCCGGAAGAGGCTAAGCTGCAAACGGAGGCTGGCTGCTGCCGGTGCTGGGCTTGGACCGCTTAGCAAGTGGTACAGCCAAGAACAGATGCTGCTTCTTTGGGGGTTTGTGAAACTTTGAGAGATGTTACAAATGTCCACAGCATGAGCCAAGACAGGTCATTTCTTTTCTTTTTAAAGATTTTGTTTATTTATCTTTTTAGACAGAGGGGAAGGGAGGGAGAGAGAGAGGGAGAGGAACATCAATGTGTGGTTGCCTCTTGCACACAGCTTACCGGGGACCTGGCCTGCAACCCAGGCATGTGCCCTAGACTGGGAATCAAACCAGCAACCCTTCGGTTTGCAGGTCAGCACTCAACCCACTGAGCCACACCAGCCAGGGCACAACAGGTCATTTCTATGGAAAAGGCAATGGGCTTGGGCAGGCCCACAAATTTGGCAGGGCAGTCACAGGGAAACACCAGGGCAGGTGAACAGTGCTAGCCAGGTGATGGAGACTCAGATATAATGCTCAGCAAAGGAACTGTGGCTTCTGCCATCACTCTGTCTGCGACATAGCCTCCCCTGCAGCCCTCACCCCGAAGCCAGACAATTCCTTTCCTTCCCTACGTCCCAGCACTTTTTGAGCCACTTCCCCAGTGCAGCAGCTCAGAGGAGGTGAGTCCACTCAGTATGTCTGACCATGGGCCCTTTAAGAGGAATGCTTGGGACTCCAGAAGCTCTCTCAGCCACCATCCCCCCTGGGTTTCACAGCCAGAGGTTACAGGAACTTTTCTTCCTGGGTGGGTAGGGAGGGAGCCTGGTGTGGGGCCGGCGCCCCTCACTTCATGGGGGGACCTTCACAGCCAAGATATTTCTCCTGATTTTTAACCGCCACATGTGGGTGTGGGACTAGTCCATTCTGTGCCTCCACACCTCCTACCAGTCTGTCACTGGGCTCTGTTCAGCTGGACTTCAGGCATTTCTCACAGGTGTTTTTCTGTAGTTTAGTTGTATTTTTGATGCCATCCTGGGAGAAGATGAGCAGTGTTTGCCTACCCTACCACCTTATCAGAAACCCCGTGTTTCATTTTCTTTATCCATTTATCTGCTGACGGGCACTTACATGTCCATATTTTGCCTATTGTGAATAATGCTGCAATAAATACGAGAGGGCAGCCCTTTTCAAGATCTGTCTTCCTTTCCTTTGGATTATATGCCCAGAAGGGAGATGGGTGATGCCTATGGCAGTTCTAGTCTTACATTTGATGAAACCCCACTGTGACCACAGTGGTTGGCTGACTGACACCCCACCTACCCTCACGTAGTGTCCTTGTTCTCTCTTGCCTCTTTGATGAAAACCATCCTGATGGGTGTGAGCTGATACCTCGTTGTGATTTTGATTTGCATTTCCTTGATGATTAAAGATGTTGAGCAGTTTTTCATGCACCTTTTGGCCATTTGTATGTCTTCTTTGGAAAAATGTCTATTTATTGTCCATTTTAAAATCAGATTGTTCATTTGCTCTCGATGCATAGGAATTCTTTATATATTTTGGATGTTAAGCACTTATCAGATACGTGATCTACAAACATTTCCTCCCACTCCATAGATTGCCTTTCCATTTCGTTAATGGTTTTCTTTGCTGCGCAGCTTTTTATTTTGATGTAGGTTGTGGTGTCAGTTATCACATCTTTTTTATTTCTGTATTTATTTATATGGGTCCTCTTTTTTTCTTGATGAATCTGATTAACGGTATATCCATTTTTTGAAGAAAAGCATTCTGATTGGGCCCCCACCTGTGCATTTTGGGTGGGAAGAGGGCTCAGCAAAGAAACAATGGCATCTACCAGCACTTCTGTCCCCAGAGTGAGTGACCCTGACCCTCACTCCCCTCCCAGCCCTCGCCCTGAAGCCAGTCAACCCAGCTCCTTCCCGTGTGTGTCTCCGGTGCTTTCTGAGCTGCTGCCCCAGCACTGGAGCTCAGAGCCAGTGAGCTCCTAAGTCCCCGTGTGGGCCCATCAAGAGGAACACATGGACCAGCTGACCTCCATCCCACCCACCTGAAATCCCTGCTAGTTTTCACAGCCAGACGTTTTGAGGATTTTTCTTCCATTAATACATCTCTTGCACTGATGATTTTAAGTCCTTTGTTTTTTCTTGGCGAGTCTTGCTAAAGAGCTTTCCATTTTATTTATTTTTAGAGAATCAGCTGTTAGTGTAATTGATTTTTGCTATTGCCTTTTTAGTTTCTATTTCCTTCTACTAAGTTTGGGCTTCATTTGTTCTTTGGCTAGTTCCTTGAGGTATATACCATTAGGCTGTTTGTTGGAGATTTTTCTTGTTTCTTGATGTCAACATTTATCACTGAATTTTTTCCTTAGAACAGCTTTTGCTTCATTCCATAAATTTTGGTCCGTTTTTTCATTTTCGTCTCGATATTTTTCCTCTTATTTCTTCCTCAACCCGCCATACTGCAGTCACGCAGCTGAGCTCTGCAGTACATCACCTAGCCTGTTGTGTCTCCCTTACTTCCTGTCACTTCCCCGCTCACTCACTGTTCTCTTCAGCGTCTGGTCTGGCACTACCTTGAACATGTCAGGCAGATGTATGTCCCAGTTTCTGCCCTACGTATTTCTTGTTTTAGACACTCTATACATCTTTGTCTAACGTTCCAGTCTGCAGAGAACTTCGTCTTGTAAACGAGGATTACTCTGTCCGCCCTAATTCATACTGTAGCCTATCATTCCTAACATATTAGACTTTTGACTTATGTTTATCATGGTCTCCATACTAGAAGGTAAGCTCTATGAAGACAGGTAACTTTGCTTGGTTTTTGCATTCTTGGACTCCAAGCACCTTGCCTAGGTTTAGGAGTACTGATTGTGTGACCTTGTAGTGCTAATATGGTAGCCACTAGTCACATGTGGCTAGCAGACATTTGAAAGGTGGGCTAACCTGGAGTTGTGAAACACCGGAGACGTGGCAAGCGAAGGAGCCAGTCACCGAGATGAGACATTACAGTGCAGGCGTATCGAATTCATTTTCACCGGAGGTCAGCCACATCAGCCTTGCAGTTGCCTTCAAAGGGCCGAATGTAATTTTAGGACTAAAAATATAACTACTCCTCAACAGTTTTAAGCGAGAGCTCGGTGCTGCTGAGGGGTTCAAACAGGGTGCTGGGCTGGATAAAACAAGGTGGAGGGCCGGATTCGGCCCGCGGGCCTTGTGTTTGCCACCTGTGCTTTACAGGGTCTGAAGGAGTAAGCTGAGTTAGTGGTTGTAGATGGACTGAGGTGCCGTGTGGTCCAAGTGGGGCTGTCCATGTCAAAGGACGTGCTCTAGGACCGGAAAGGTTAAGAACTTGACCTGGAAAAAGTAGTCATTCCTGTTTTACAAAGGTTAGCTACTTTTAAATTTTTCATTAGCTCACAGGATTTTCACAACTTCTGGAAATAGGTATGCATGATCTGATTTTCATTTTGTCTTAGAAGTGGGCCCAGATAGAGAATCAAGTTTGAATTTTAGGCTCCAAAATCAAATTAAATGAGAAGTTACTTTCAGACCTCTGGACCCCTTTGGTAGTAGCTTTGTTTGAGGACGAGATAGGATTCTACTTTCCAAGTCTCTGCCTAGGCTTCCATGTCCTAAATCAAATACTCACGGTTCTGCTGTATCTAAAGTGAAACCACTTCACTTTACCTACTATGCTGAGCCATCTTTCAAATCTTAGCAAAAGCTTTTTATCACCTGATACAACCCCCTTCAGGACTACTCCCAGGTACTTTGGCATGCTGTGTTCTAGCTCCCAACACAATTACGTTATAATTGTTTACTACTAGTCTTTGCCATGGGTGGTGAGCCCTAAACTAAAGCATCTTTGGGTCTGAGAATAATTGGTACTTAGTGAACAGTTTTTCTTATCACAAACAGCATTAAACTATTCATGGTTTAAGCCCTGATGTGTCTTAAGAAACTGAGACACTTCCGGTCAAGATGGAGGCATAGGTAGACACACTGTGCCTCCTTGCACAACCAAGAGGACAACACACTTAAAAACAAAAAACAACCCGAACTGACAGAATATAGAACTGTATGGATGTCCAACAACCAGAGTGAAAGAAGAAACATGCATCCAGACCAGTAGGAGGGGTGGAGACGGGCAGCTGGGCAGAGGGGACTCACAGCAAGGTGGCAGCCGAAGAACTGGGAGGGCAAGGCAGCAGATGGTGCACCTGGTGAGGCTGCGGCTGGCAGAGCACGAGGTCCCACATTCAAGTGCCGATAAACCAAGAACAACAACAGGGGAGTGAGACAGACCCACAACCCAGGGCTCCAGCTCCGGGAAATAAAGCCTCAAACTTCTGACTGAAAACACCTGTGGGGGTGGAGACAGCAGCGGGAGAAACTCCCAGCCTCACAGCAGAGGTCGTTGGAGAGACCCACAGGGTCCTAGAATGCACACAAGCCCACCCATCTGGGAATCGGCACCAGAAGGGCCCACTTTGCTTGTGGGTAGTGGGGGAAGTGACTGAAAACCAGCAGAGAGTAGAGCAAATAGCACTGTTTCCTCATGGACCCCTCCCCCCAAATACAGCGCAGTGACGAGGGTTGCCCCACCTTGATGAATACCTAAGGCTCCACCCCTTGCTATGTAACAAGTGTGCCGGGACCAAAAAAAAAAAGGGGGGGGGGCCCAAATAAAAGAACAGATCAAAGCTCCAGAAAAAATACAACTAAGCAACAAAGAAATAGCTAACCTATCACATGCACAGTTCAAAACACTGGTAATCAGGATGCTCACAGAATTGGTTGAATACGGTTGCAAATTAGATGAAAAAATAAAGGCTATGCCAAGTGAAATAAAGGAAAATGAACAGGGAACCAACAGTGATGGGAAGTAAACCAGAACTCAAATCAATGGTGTGGACCAAAAGAAAGAAAGAAAGACTCGTCCAGAACAGAATGAAGCAACAAGAATCAAAAAACTGAGGAGAGGCTTAGGAACCTCCAGGACATCTTTAAACGTTCCAACATCCAAATCATAGGGGTGCCAGAAGAACAGGAGCAAGAAATTACAAAAAACTTATTTGAACAAATAATGGAGAACTCCCTCAATCTGGCAAAGGCAATAGACTTTCAGGAAGTCCAGGAAGCTCAGAGACTCCCAAAGAAGTAGAACCCAAGGAGGAACACACCAAGACACATTATAATTACATTAGCCAAGATGAAAGATAAGGAGAATCTTAAAAGCAGCCAGAGAAAAGGAGACAAGTTTCCTACAAAGGAGTTCCCATTAGACCGTCAGCTGATTTCTCAAAACTTGCAGGCAAGAGGGGGCTGGAAAGTATTCCCAGTCATGAAAGGCAAGGACCTACATCCAAGATTGCTCTATCCAGCAAAGCTTTGATTTAGAATGGAAGGGCAGATAAAGTGCTTCCCAGATAAGGTCAAGTTAAAGGAGTTCATCATCACCAAGGCCTTATTATATGAAATGTTAAAGAGACTTATCTAAGAAAAAGAAGATAAAAAATATGGACAGTAAAACAACAAACTCATAGTTAACAACTGAACCTGAGACAAAAACAAAAACAAACGAGGCAAACAACTACAATAGGAACAGAATCATAGAAATGGAGATCACATGGAGGGTTATCAGTGAGGGGAGCGGAAGAGGGAGAGAGGGGGAAAGGTACAGAGAATAAGTAGCACAAATGGTAGGTAGAAGATAGACAGGGGGAGGTTAAGAATAGTATAGGAAATGTAGAAGCCAAAGAACTTATATGTAGGACCCATGGACATGAACTAAAGGGGGGAAATGTGGGTGGGAGGGGGTGTGCAGGGTGGAGGGTAGTAAAGGGGGGGAAATGGGACAAGTGTAATAGCATAATCAATAAAATATATTAAAAAAACTGGGGGAGGAGGGAAGACACCAAGACAACTGCACGTGGGATAAGTCATAGGCTTGAATGCAAAAGC
Organism: Trachops cirrhosus; assembly: GCA_028533065.1. Lineage (NCBI taxonomy): Eukaryota > Metazoa > Chordata > Mammalia > Chiroptera > Phyllostomidae > Trachops > Trachops cirrhosus. Next base: position 110,363,535 of record CM052544.1, read on the forward strand.
GGTGTGTCCCAAGTTACTGAATGCCCTGGCTTTCTGGAGGCTTTTCAGATGGACCCAGGAAGTCTCCAAGCCGAGCTTATCAGCTAAATTTGTTTAGGGTTAAGGATACACACCCACAGGCGTGCCATAATTTGTATGCATTTGTGTTTTCCAGGGCAACACCACCAACTGAATAACCAATACTCCCAACAATTTACAGCTTGTAACACAACTTTTATTAGAAAAGTTATACATAACATAGCATCAACTATTTCAGGAACAATATTAAAACCCAATAAGCAACAAAAAACAGACTAACAAAATGTGTAACAAGGTACTAATGACTTTTCTATAATCAAACATTCAATTATCTACAATGTCTTTTTACAAAGGGAGAAAAATGGTTTTACAGGCACATTATATTGAAAATAAAGCTGCAATAGCAATTTTATACAATTACCATTCTCAAGAAAATGAATCATCAAAACAGTAATTACGCGTTCACAAATTTTTAAAACATTTCACTTAATTTTAAATTACTGGATATACACTGAAGTCTGAGTTTCCAAAGTGATTTTTTTCCCCACAAAAGTGCCAACACTTACGCTAGAACTTTCAGTGTAACCTTGCTCTAAAAAGTTAAGACATTTTGATAATCATAATAGTCACATAATTTCTGGTGCTATCTGGTCTGTTAATAATAAAGCCTTTATTTGGATGTTTTTCTTCACTTAAATTATAGGGAACTGGATACAGAATTTCTGTTGCAAAGCTATTAAAAGTTCCAAACACAGAGTGTGCAGCGTTGGAAAAAGAGGTCAGTAATAAAACTTACAATAAATATCAGAGAAGCCATTATTTTTACAGCATTGTCTGCTTAAAGGTTAGGTCAACCAGGTGTATGATTTCCCATCAGTCTGTCCTTTTAGTTGGCATAGCAATTTCTAGTTCCATGATTCGAATACTCAAATATATTCAAACATCTTTTTAAAACTTTGATTTATAGCTCCTGGAAAGTTATAAATGTTTAAGTTCATTCTACTCTAAAAAAGTCTATTCCTGCTCATTTTAGAGCCTCCCTAAAACAACAGATTTCAGGATAGTAAGGTTCATTATCATTAAAAAGACTCATGGAATGATTTATAAAATAGAACTTCTAACCAAGTCCTATCATTTTGTAGCTGAGGGGATGAGTTATAACACGATTTCCCACACCCCCTTGGTCATGACGGAATTACACTTTGAAACAGATCTCGAGGACAATCTCTGTCTGGGCACCAGGCCTGAGTACAGTGGTTGCCGAGAAGATTGCCAGTGTTACTGATGGGCAAAGACAATGTCCTTCTAAGACTCACACCATAATTCCTAAACCGTCAGGCATTTTTCCTGACACGTTTTCCTTTCCAATGGAGAACAAAGATAAAAATCCTGACTGTTGACTGCGACTCAACATTATTGCATGCGCCAATATTGCACACATCTGTTCTGAACTGTTAAAATAATCTTCTGAGTCCTTGGGGTGCTTGTTTTCTCCATCAGAACACAATCCATACAAGCACAGTTTCCCTTGTAAGATGAAGCTGATAAAATTAAAATACTGGAAAAAATGAATAAAAAGACGAAGACTTTGTACAGACAAAAATCGGGACTTTCTTAAAGGGTTTTGTGTGCCCTACACACGGGGGCAATTTGTACACACTAGTGAAATGGACACTAGCTACAGTGCTTCTAAGCTGCTCAAATAATGTGGAACCTTGGTCCAGGCGTTGCGATGATGTCACTGTACGGTTCTTCCTGCGTCAGCTCAATAGCTTGCTGCTTTTTAAGAACCAAGAAACTGTAGAACTTTGCAGCAGCTTGCTTTCTGTTCGTGTTTCGACATAACTCAAGCAAACTGATAGATTCAGCTCCAGTTTTAGCAAGAGCTCGCTGAAATTAAAAAGAAAGGAAGAATTAAATGATTTGTATAACAAGATGTCAGTTTTGGATACTGGAAAATATATATTGTACATTCATTCTACTGGGGGTTGGGAATAGACTTCTTTGAATAGTAAGAGTGATTCTCAGATTAATCAAGGTTAAAGAGTGTATCACAGTATGTCTAAAATCATAAATCTAAGGAATATTACTGACTCATTTCTTTAGATATCTAAATTGATACAACAGTAAAATGTAGCACTTATAGTTCTTAAAATGTCCACGTAACCTACCTATCCTTTGATCTATTTTAGGAAACTGAGCAACTTCCCTGGAGTGTCATATGCTCAAGGTATCTCATCTGTATCTGATACTTTAAGGCCCAAGGTAAGTGACATCTGACACTACAACAATTCGACAAATTTAATGATTCAAGCAGATAAATTTGCTCAACCGAAAATAAGAGGCAGATACACCAAAGAGCACCCACCATACATCACCACCACAACTCTGCTGCGCAAGATAAACCCCGGGAGAGCACTCACCCGGATGCCTGCCAGGCTTACTCCTGGTCTAACAGTTCATGTGTTAAAGTACTTTAAAATACGTAGTTCTGGGAAATGTCTCAAAGGCAGGTTTTCTGGCTCTCCAGCACATGACTACTGTTTTGGAAGAGCAACCCCACAAGCCTTGGCTGTGGACTCAAGACCGAGGCGGCGTACCTGCAGGCCGTGAAGCATCTGCTGGGTCCTTTTGTTCCATCTTCTTTCTTCTTGGTCCTGATCACCCCCTGAAGCATCTTCATCCTGAATGAAGATGACCACACACATTAAAAAGCAAGCTGACAAAACTACTCTGCTGCAAAATGAAATATTTCTGTATCTCCTGAAAGCTCTAAATTAATTTAAACCACGTCATTTTGACTAACAGAAAAATTACACTTGATGCCGCTGAAAAATCACTTAGATTTAGTACGAACTTTGAAGTCTGTCTTTCTTAAATTACAAAAGAAAGTCCTCTGTACCTGCAAGCAAACATTGGGCTGAATATGGGATTCTGTACTGGTCTAGAAAGATGTGGTCTACACAGCATGGCCCGTGGACTATTGCTGGTTGGTTATTTGGCCCCTGTTAAGATAAGGAAGGAACGTATGCTGGGATATACATCAGCTATGCCACTAAACACACTGTTCATCTCAACTGCATTTGCATGAATTTTTCTGGAGCATGATATTCTAGATGATTGATACTCTGACCAATTCCCAATCTCATTGTGGAACAGTACCAAGAAGAGCCCACAAACTAGCAAAGATGGGTAAGTCGTACTAGTCTGCATGTGTTTTAAAAGAAATGAGCTGTAACCCATAATACAGACTGTACTTCGGCCCCCGAGCTCCCAGGCTATACGAGATGTGTACATCACATTCCCAAGAAGCACAAGTAAACAGCTGTACACATAAGAGGAAGCACAGTGACTTTTAAATACTGACTCAACACTTAAGTCTGAAAAATGGCATGCACTCTAACACATGGGCTAGAGTAGCTCTGGGGCTAAAATTTGACTTTAAAACAATGTATTGCTCGTATTAAATTCTAAGCACTAAGTGCCTACAAAATCTATGGCTAGCATAATGATAAATTACAAGCACACACGGACGGTGATGATAATGTGTCTAATCTAATCCATAACCCTTTAGTCTTAGAGGAAATTTAAAAAGCTTCAATGCTATTTGGAAGACACTTCAGTAAAGGTCTAAATAAAATATCTGACAACATCCAACAGAAGAATGTATTCTAAGTCTTACATTAACCTCAAGACCTTAAATAGTACTTCTATACTTTAAAGAAAGGAAGTGATTCCAGCCTTCACTCAATCTATTTTAGGAAAGTCACATCCCACTCCAGTCTAATGAAAACAAAACCCACTCATGAGGAATGTTTGATTATCTGATTTCCAGGCCACAGATAATAGTAAGAACTGACTACTGACCGTAAGATAATAAAAGCACCTACAAACCATTTAGAAGTCAAGGAAAAAAAAAAACAATGAAGGGCAGTCCCCATGTCTTTCAAAAGCCACTGAGTTACAGCACACATGAAATTTAATGTTCATAATGATACTAGATTACTAAGCATGTGGTTAAATTTTGCTCATGCTTGAACATTTTTTCATCACTCAGAAGCTCAGCATTAATGAACTGCCTTCCAATATGAAAAGTAAGAGAGCTGGGAGAAGGTTTGCTGAAGGTGGAATGGTCATTTATTCTGAACGTTACTGTACCTCTTCCTCTTCATCATCTTCTTTCTCCTTCTCTTTCTCCTTCTCTTTTTCTGGGAGAAGATCTAACTCTGGAATTAACTGACAGATATTTGGAGGCTCTTCTGGGGGCAGCTCTACTGGAGGTATTTCCATCTGTTCTACCTGCTGAGGCTTAAAGCAATAAAAATAAGGCAATTGAAGGCGCACATTTTAAGGGTAGTTTCTTTTAAATATACAAGTACATAGTTGTTAAAGTTTTCAAAATGAAAAAAAATACTGCAGTCAGTCATATGACCTCACAATCAAAAACTGATTATACAGGGTGAGGCAAAAGCAGGTTTAAAGTTGTCAGTATGAAAGATAATACAATAATTAAAAAATAATAATCTAAGAATACACTGTTACACGTACAACTGTAAACCTACAACATTAAAGTATTGCTGTTCACAAAAGAAGTAAATCCATTATCTTATCCTAGAAGTGTGTTTACACTTACTTTTTAGGAGTCAAATACTTAAATGTCTCTGTGAGAACTCTGCAAACAGGAACAACTATAAATGGTAAAAATCCCCAAACTCTGTAGTACCATTTTAGAAAAACACACAAGCACCCGCCGACTCAAGGGCAGGGTGGAAAAGCTTTGCCATCCATCGTCCATCACCGCATCAAAGCCACCGTACTGCCTCAAGACCATCACAGCTAAGCTTGGGCTCTACATGAGAGCCTTGGAGCTCTTGCGGCAGCTAATGGGAATGAAGAGACTATTTTGGGGTCTATCTCTTTAATTTCCTTCCTCTCGGGCTTAAATATTAACAGTTGACAGCATTAAAAAAAACAATCTTTAACAAGCCAAACAAATGACAAGGAACAATTACCAGGAGAGTGGTACCTATCTCCATTCTTCTTGCTGAGCTCATAGAGAAATACGTGCTTTTTCAACAACTTCTTACCACCAGAGGGCACAGAATATTCTGCCAAGACCTCTGATGGAGGCTGTACCAAGAGCCCACAGACCATTACCAAAGAGCCTCCTTTTGCTCAGATTCATTTATTCTACAGACTTGAGGTTGAGAAGTCCTAAACCAGACTTACTCCTTTATACTTATTTTAGCTTTTTTCACCCTTAGTGTACTTAACAGTAGGTAGTCTTGATGAAATAACTAGATGTTTACATTTTTTCAGCAATCTGAAAAGTGTACTCTGATGACTAAAATAGCCTAAAACTACCTAGTTTTGGAGATAGGCAAAAAATGTTTGCTAAACATTAATTAAACCAGAACCTGGAACAGAATAAAGTGCCTAAGAGGAATAAACCCACACATATACAGTAAATTAATTTACAACCCAGAAGCCAAGAATATACAGTGGGGAAAGGACAGTCTCTTCAATAAATGGTGCCAAAAAAACTGGATCCCTAATCCCCTATTCCAAACACTACAATGGAATCACTAAAGACTTTGAACGGTAAGACCTGAAACCATAAAACTCCCTTCTTAGAAGAAATTATAAATGGGAAGCTCCTTTACATTGATCTTGACAATGGTTTTCTGGATCTGGTATCAAAAGTGAGACTATATCAACTAAAAAGTTTCTGCACAGAATACCATAAATAAAATGAAAAAGCAGTCTACGGAAGGAAGAAAATATTTGCAATGCACATATATGTGTTTAAATATTAACCCCTTATCAGATAAAGAATTTTAGTAACTCAAGCAAAAAAATAAATTAACCTGATTAAAAATGGGCAGAGGATTTCCCCAAAGATATACAGATGGCAAACAGGTACATAAAAAGATGCTCAGTATCACGAAGCATCACGGAGAAGCAAACCAAAGCCACAATGAGTTACCACCTTCACAGTGTTAGAATGGCTATTATCAAAGAGACAAGAAGTAAGTGTTGGCATCAATGTGAAGAAAAGGGAGCCTGTGTGCACTATTGGTGGAATGTACACTGGAACAACCAGAATGGAAAACAGCACGGAGATTCCACAAAAAAATAGAAAACAGAACTACTGTATGATCCACCAATTCCACTTAGGAGTATTTATCTGAGGGAAACAAATCTACTACCTCGAGAAAATATCGGCACTCTGATGTTCACTGCAGTATTATACACTACAGCCAAGATATGTAAACAACCTAAATGTCTGTCAATGAATGAAGATGTGATACAACATATGCAATGGAACGTTATTCAGCCACGAGAAAGGCAATCACGCCATGTGCAACATCACGGACGAACCCTGAGGCTTTATGCTAAGTGAGGTAGTCAGGAAAGCAAGACAAGCGTTGTGTGACACTGCGTGTATGCGGACTCTAAAAACCAAAGACTGGTGGTTACTGGGGGTGGGGAAGTGGGGAGATACTGGTCAGAATGTAACTGGTAGCTACAAGGTGAAGTTCTGAGGATTTAATACACAGCATGGTGATCACAGTTAACACTGTAATCATGTACTTGAAGTTACTGAGAGTAGATATTAAAAGTTCTCATCACAAAAAAATATTTTAACTATGTGAGGTAATAAATGCTAACTTATTGTATATATCATTTTATAATATATACATATATAACATCATTATGCTTTTCACCTTAAGCACAATGCTGTGTTAATTATTTCTCAGTAAAACAGAAGGTTTGATATTGCTCATACTAAACAAAATAAAGTGGTTAGACACCTGGAACTAGTAAGTGATAATCTGGCCCCCTACTTGGCCTACGATGCACAAGAATCTACTAGCTTACTTTTTGACAATTTTGTATTTATCGACTTTAAAGAGAGAGAGGGAAAGAAACATCGACTTGCTGTTCCACTTATCTATGCATTCACTGGGTGTCCCTTATATGTGCCCTGACCAGGGACAGAACCAGCAACCTTGGTGTTTTGGGATGATGCTCTAACTAACTGAGCTACCCGGCCAGGGCTCTACTCGCTTATTTTTAAATGCAGAAATTCTCTTTATTTAGCAGAAAGTTTGTTTCATTTTACTCACAAAATTATTTAATACATGTAGAATTCAACAAGTTCAACATACTGCTTTTATTATTTTATCTAGAATCTCAGATACACCCTGGATCAACGTTTGAGAGAGAAAAATAAACCACAATTAAGTTCACGGTCAAGGATGTCACCTTAGTGAAGGATGCTCACTTTACGCCACTCGGAAGCAAGACTACCAAGAAGAGTCAGAAAGACTGACAATCCCTAGAGCGTGTTCTCTCACTCAGGGTACACTGTGCTCATATCCTCTGCTGCCATTCTTCCTCTCTGACCCATTCCATTGCATTTTCTGTCTAAACCAAGATACTCTTAAGAAGCCGCCTCATATAACATTTCCTAGTTCTGAGGATTTAAAATGATTTTCTGAATACCCCCAAACACTGTGATGGAGAAATGTGCTTACTTACAGGGATCACAGGCTCTGGGTCGATCTGTCCTGCTTTTCGCTTAACTCCCTGAGGCGGTGGTGGGGGCATGGCTGACTCATCCAGGTTCGTTCTGCTGGTCTCCATCACTGACTCCTGGAGGCGGCTCGGCTCTTCCAAAATGGGCTCATCTGCAATCAGCCATAAGAAGAGACTTAGGTCACTCAGTCTTCAGAACATACAGCATTTTAGAACCATTTACTTTTAATACTAATACACTAAAATGTAAGTACTTTCTCTATCGAAGAAGGTCGAATAAAATTTTACTTCCACAAAAATTACTCAATTTATATTATTACATTTAAAAGTGGGGAAGGACCTTAAGAGAACAAGTCCCACCTCCAGTCCAATGCAGGACAACCCTTTAGCAGACTAGCATGCAGCCAGTCACGAAACAGAAAGCTTCGTAACTAACAAGGTGATCACACAATATAATACGGCATATATTTCCCAGTCCAAAACCCTGAATATACTCCCTTGCTCCTGGTTTCTTTTACTTTGCTAATATACAAGTAAATTTTAAGCCAAATGTTTACGTAAACTTCATCAGAGGACTATTCCAATAGGACAGACCGATAACGTCACGCTGCTGATGTTGCTGTTGCTGGTCCTCTCTGGGAACCTCTGGATTTTCAAATTCTTTGAGGAATTCATCCAAATTATCGGCCTCTCCTCCTTTCCTTCGTTTCCTAAGATCTTCTGGAACTAGAGGTGTAAGACAGCGTGTAAAGAGCTATAAAGAAAATTAAGGAAAAAAACAAAAACCTCAATTATAAAAAAAACACATTAACTAAAAACCCACCACTGACACTGCCATTTTCTGTAAGTTTTAATGCAGTTGGAATCAGTGTGTATATAAATTTAGCAAAATTTCTACTTAATGTTATAACATACTCACATTTCATTCCACCTTAAACTTATTTTAAATATAGAATTTCAGATTATAACTGCAGCATTTATAAAAGTTGAAAATAAATGAAATTTGCCTGAAGTTTATTTTCATATTGATACACTTAAAACTCAATCCAACTGTAATCCTATCAAACGGCTTTACATAACATAGTGCTTTTATCATTCACTATTACATGGTAATCTTAACTATCATTTTAACATTTTAAACGACTGCATAATGTTCCACTGAGACTACGTGTGTATAGATACACAGATATATTTCACACTTGAACCATTTTTCAACATTTTAAGTTCCTTTAAAAAAATTTTAACTATAAATAACAACGTAATAAACATCTTCACAGAAATGGTTTTCTATATTCTGAATTACCTCCTTAGAAAAAATTCCTATAACAAGACCACTAAGTCAAAAAATATAAATATAAATCTTCCAAATGAATACATGACCACGCTTTCAATAAATAGCAGTTTTAACCATAGTCTTGGTGCTTTTAAACACTTTACATTCAGAACACGGTGAAATATAAAGTAAACTCAGTTGGTTCTATGCACATCTCAATTTTAGAAAGAGTAACAGCACTGCGTCCCTCCTCAGGTGCCTCAGAACCTTGCTTTGGAATACTCTGGACTCGCAGTGAGCAGACAGGGCCGAGTCTCATAATGCCAGGATTCTTTACTGCGGGAAAAGGAGAACCACCACATGCTCTGGCTAGAAAGCAACACTGAAGGACCGCAGACTTGAAGCACAGTGCTCGCGAAGGCAACAAAGCTAACAATTTATCACAGGAGGCGGAGGAGAGAGAGCTATTGGCACCATATAGTTAAAAAATACTTCAAAGTTAAAAATTACTCAAACAAAAGTTTTAAAAGTATTTTAAAAACTGGTCAAAATGTATAGGAAATAGAAAATTCTACCGACTGTGTTACCTTCAGTAGTCTGTTGTTCCACAAGGGCTGGGCAGGTAGAGAGAAGAGCTTTTCCACCCCCCCTGTCTCTTTCCACATCATCAACTTCTTGGTGGGTGGTGCCAGATCCAAAGTGGTAACAATGTCAGAATAATCACTAAGTTGAGCTCGAATTGTCTTGCTATCCAACTCTTTGACACTGTCAACAATTAGCTTCCGCTTCCTCTTGGCTTTTGTTTCTTTGACTGAAATGATAAAAGAAAATAAGGTCATTTTCCTGAGAAGGCAGCATAAAACACACAGTGACCAGATGTGGTCTCATCATCCCCGGCTTTTCTACAAAACCACTAGGAAAGTTAAGCCCCGTGAGGGCAGAATCTCTTTTAAATGAGGTTTCCTGAGCGACGTGCAGAACAGAGGCTGGCGTTCAATAGGCGCGCAACAAAAAGCTGCTGAATAAATAAATACATATTTAATACAAAATGAGTAAAAATAATTTAAAAGCCCATACATATTGGCCTGTGTAAACTTATACTGTAAATTACAAAGAACAAATCACACTTGGGCTCAAGTTCTAGGTCACCTTACTAGTTGAATGAAAGTTAACTAAGTTAATTTCATCTTACCTCTTCATTTTCTTATTTGCAATATGGCCTACCACTTACAGGGTTGTAAAACACTTTGGTAGACCGTTTGGCTTAGACTGTTTTGCTCCATAGACGGTCACAATTACTATGGTTTTTATTGGAAAAGTTACAATTCACACACGGCAGTTGTACAAGCAGCCTGATGAAGTGAAACAAGCCCAAACCCAGTGAGATGGACCTGGAACTCCATCACACACATTCACAATGATGTCTAACCCTCACTACAACTTCGCAGAGCAGGGAGCATTGTCTAGATTTCTGACGATAACAGAGAAAAGCTTGTGAAATTAACTAAATTCCTTAAGATTTCATCCTGTCATATATGCCTGTTATATACCATGGTTTTTACATATAAATTATTTATGTGGTTCAAAATCCAAAAATATGTTAGAGTGACAGCCTTTGTCTAAACTGTCCTCCAGCTACTGAGAAGTCCTGTCCTTGAAAGTAAAAGTTCAAGTTCTTAAAACAGCTGGCAAAGCCCGACTATTCCATTTTAAACACTGCAGTTTATCCCCTTTACCTCAGTTAGAGTTATCTGTGATATCTGTCACTAAGACAGTACATATTTTACTTACTAATGTTCTAACTGATAAATCTTTATCCTCATGGAATTTACTGCTTCATTTTTAATTCCCCAACAGTCAGTCACATAGTAAGCACTCTTTATAAACCAGAAACCCAAGTCACAAATAATTTCTGATGATCAGATTTTAAGCAGAAAACCTGAAAGGTTAATACCGTTCTATTTAAAAGTAACATATTTTGCCGTGTATACTGAGCATTCACGTTTTTGGCCCAAACATTCAGGAAAAAAATCGGAATTCCGTTTTAATTTTTTCAATTCAATATTTTATTTCTTCATATTTAGAAACAAAAACCAATCACTGTATTCCAGGGTATTAATTTGCATCAGATATTGTTATTCTAGAGTTACAACTTTAATGCATATGCATAAATAAAAGAATTAAAAACATTTACATAAATATGGAATTAGTACTATCCATGCATAATGTGCATCCTTATTTTTCCCTCAAAAATTTGGGCAAAAAAGTGTGCATTATTCATGACAAAATATGGTATATCTTGAAGTATAGGGTAACTGATTTCAAGTACTCTATTCCATTGTACCCACATTCCATTTAGAAATTTTAAAGTTTCACATCCAAATTATGTATCTGAAATTGCCTCTTTTATTCAGAAACAGTACCTGCAATTAAATGTTTGTTATGTTTCTTAATAAGCACCAAAGGGAACAGAATACTGCTTTTAGAACCTTTGCTGGTTCCATTTTTTTAAGTATTTTTAGGTTTTCCCAGATTGTAGCCCAACTATATAGAACTTTGGAAGATATATGATTAGTAAGTCTTGTATTTTACTGTAAAATGCCTTCCAATGTTTTCTGTTACATATGTGACCTGCTAGCATTTTGGGAACCCCGAAAGACTAAGATACATATTAGCAGAAAACTTGTTCTATACTTTTTATTTTATAACAACTTGTACAATACTTATCAGATAACCTCTCATAGAGGACTATGACAAAGGAGAAAGAAGAGAATAGTTATCTAAAGCAGGGCAGCAGTTTAGTGGACAAGAGTCAGAGCCAGGACCTTCTAAGTCAGACAGCATGCTCACCAGTGATGTCAATAGGTTCCAAAGCAAAGGCTTCCTCTTCATTCGGAACAAGTGTTGTCTGATCAGTCATAGTTGGCATTGGTTCGACAGGATCCACTGAATCAGGACTATCAGGCCCACCCACTGTAAACACAGAAATTGGTCACAAAAGGCTTGAGTATGTAACATATATTCTAGAAATGGGGGAGGGGAAACCACTCTGAGAAACTGGAGGGAAACAACAACAACAACGACAAAACCCCACTGGTACCAAGAAAAAAGTTTTCAGTTCTGAAGAAGTCCCTCTAGTGTTGAATCCTATTGGCCAAAAAGGGGGAGGGGCATGGGGTTAAACACCCCAGAGACTCAGAACTAGTGATCAATCACAAGCACTGTTTTAAAGATTTACAACCTTGGCTAGTGTGGCTCAGTGGACTGAGCGTGGGCTGTGAACCAAAGGGTTGCCCGTTCGGTTCCCAGTCAGGTCACATGCCTGGGTTGTGGGCCATGTCCTCAGTATGGGGGCCCTTTGGAGGCAACCACACACTGTCTCCCTCTCTTTTTCCTTTTCTTTCCCTCTCTCTAAAAATGAATAAAAGTCTTAAAAAAAAAAAAAGATTTACAGTTCATTAAAAGTTGGAACTTTAAGTTTGTGGTCTTCTGTATTAAGCATCTTTATGAATATCACACAGTCAGGCCCAACTCACTACACATGACATGCTTACTTGACACATTATCATCCTCATCCATATCATCGTGTGCAGGCTGTTCTGGCAACATAACGCCCGTCTCAGACAGAGCAGGAGGATCATCGAAGATACCGCCATCATTATTACTAATAAGTTTGTCATCTGAAATAGGGAATGTAATTTAGTTAAAATTTGTAAAAAAAAAAAAAAAAAAGCCAAAAGAACAATATCCAATCACTGGGAAGATAAAATTATTAAAATGGATTAAATTAAAAAATTTAAATCTATGTTCAATTTGCATCTGTTTCTCTTCAATGTAGTACACTAAGTATAAAACAATATGTAAAACCATTTATTCCTAATTTGTATTTTCTAGTTCATCTCTAAAATGTAATTTTATTTAACACAGATATCAAACACAAATACAGCAGTTTTAAGAACCAGTAAAATTTAAAACCCTGAGAACTTTCACTGGACTAATATATACCTAGAGAGTTACTCAAGACAGAACTAGCAACCGCTGTAAGGACTGAGTATAGACATTGTTAGAATAACTACTTTGTTGTGACCTACCTAATATGCCACCATCATTTCCTTCTCCGAAATTGTCATCCTTGTATTGGTCTTCATATTCTAAATGGTTAATCTTCTCATTCAGATTGCTGGTGCTCTGCTCAGGCTCCAACAGGAGGTTGGAAGCACTAGTGCTCACTAACATGTCGTCATCCTCGAAAGCGCTTCCTTCTCTCATTATCTCACGATCATCCATCCCAAAGTCACCTGAACAAATTTTAGTCATTAGTTGAAAAAAGTCAGAAACATCATTGTTACAAAAAAGTGTATGATTTATAATTATGTTACATTTGCTTACTGTAGTTCTGCTTATTTTTGAATGTTAACACATCTAGTTTAAACTTTACATTTTTAGCATCTATAATTGATAAATGCGTTCTGGGGTGTGACTAGCAAATTCAAAGGCAAGGTCCACATTTAGGTTATCCTAAATATGATAAGTAAATCTAAATACATATGCCTGTTAGGCTGTATTAACGAACTTTATTGTAATAGGTTTCATCAAGTAAAGAATTTTGCTCGCTATTAGTTTTGAATACTATTTCAAAAGAACAGGTACAGAGTACAACTGTTCCAAACAGATAGTTTAAAGGTGCACACTGCTTCAATGAAATGTTGAGACTTTTCACACAGGTCAATATATAAGTTCAATCACCGTATTTTGGGATGAGGAGCAAGCAAAGAATGAACTCTTAAGTTTGGTGCAAAAATGAAAATGATGCTTAATATAGTAGTTGGAGCAAATTCTTTTCCTGAGGAAAATATGTGAGATGAAATTTTAAGTCATTCTGTTATTGTGAATGTAACATGTGCCTGCTTTTCTTTTTCAAATTGCTAGCAGTGCCAAACACAATTACAACATTATCACTAGTGACTAGTGATGTTTCTCTTATTACCAAAATCATTTTCTTGTAGAATACTGATGTTCCCAACTTCTTCTCTCATAGTTATCTCTTCCACCCTACTCTGGTTCAGGCTGAATTGCTGGGCCACATCAATGTCACTGTAAAAAAATTTCAAATACATTTTAGTAGAGTCTTGTAATATATTTGTAAGGTAAAAAAAAAAATCCCAATTCTCTCTATAAGAAAAAGCATACATGTAACCTATCAAGATTTAGAATCCTTAGTATTTAACATTAAATGCAGTCCAAGAATCTGAATGATTTGAAAGTTAATTTAATTTGTATTTAAAAAGTAAAGCCATCAGTGACCAGCAAGCAAACTATGCTGAAATCACTACATAAGGCAACATGTTATAGAGAAAAAACTTAGAAATGCATGGAATAGACAGGCACGGGTTTTTATCAGGTCCCTGCAACTTACAGGCTTTGTGAACTCTGAAGCTACCTGGCTTTCCACGACTCGTATCTTCCTTTAACAAATAACCTTTCGTATTATTTTAAAGAGACATATTAACCAAGTGTCGTATGCAGACTTTGTACAGACCCTAACTCAAACAAGCTAGAAGGAAAAAAAAGGGCCCTGTGTGTCAACCGGGACATTCAAATGGTGACTGCATACACATTAAGGAATTACTTTTTCTAAAAGTACAATGTTACGATGGATATGTTTTAAAAACACCTTACCTCCAAAGAAGACATACTGAGGTATTTATAGATAATTTAAGATATGTGTTATTTACTTTTAAAATAATCCAGTGGGGACTAGAAGGTGAGTTGGGGAAATACGAATGAAATAAAACCAGCAATATATTGATAGTTAAAGAAGCTGGCCCTGGCTCCATCCCCAGTACATCTATCGCACATGCTTAGGTTGCAGGCCAGGTCCCCAGTGGGGTGCGTGTGAGAGGCAACCGCACACTGATGTTTCTCTCCTTCTTATTCTCCCTCCGCCCTCTCTAAAACTAAATAAAAATCTTTAAAAACAAAAAATAAATAAAGCTGGACATGGGAATCATAATACCAATCCCTCCTCTACTTTCAGCTATGTCAAAAAATGTCCATGATAAAATATAAAAAGAGTAAGTAATGGAAGTATAAGAAGAGGAAACAAACAGTAAAGCAGCTAGATAATGCCTAGCACTAATTAACACACAAAAAAATCAAAATGAATCAAATTTAATTAGGAGTCAAAGATCAATTTAAAAAGCAGAGAAATTTTTCACAAGATAAGTGGGATTTGGTACAGAGGGTTCTTGGTTGTCAACTGTGCTCATAATCACTGGGAAACTCAGTCACACTCCCCGTCACGACACCGGGGGCGGGAGTGTGAGGACTTGAGGAGGAAAACGCCGCGGCAGCACTCGGCGGTGACAGCCGTCTCTGCACGGCCTTCTGGTCTGAAATGTGTGCTGGAACAGTGCCCTTCCGTGCTCTTCATACGAACTTACCTCGTATAATTATTACGAATACAAAAATTGTGGCTGAGTATGGCTTGTCCAAAACCAACCACACCAAACCAAATCAACCCCCCAAAACCCAGCAGATGATTTTAATATAGTCCCCTGAAGAAAAACCATAAAGCAATAGTTCAAGTTTACTGATACCATTATGTAAAGTACACACTTGGACTGGGCAACTGTTAAGTTTACATAAGCTCTGGCCGAAGCACATGAGTATTCTCATATCTCAGCTATGTTAAAATTGATATCTTCTATACTATTATCCTACAGAAGAAGCACTTTTAGGTTATATTTAGAAATACAAATACCTTCATTTAGGCTTCACAATCCCAAATGAAAAAGCATGTATTTTAGCTAAATGTTAATTCAATGTCAAAATATCCCAAGGAACTGTACACTTAGAAGTCAACAATTTTTTTTTGTAGACCAACTAAACAATTAAAAAAAAGGGACATACTCTAAGTCGGGCAGCGGCTGGTCGAAGTCATGAAATTCTTCAGGTAAAGTAATGGCATTGTAAGCAGCTTCTCGGTTTTCCTCGGGCAGGTCGACAACACCTGGAAAAGAAACGAGTGCTTCAAGGTCTGGCTACATCCCAGATCACCCAGGGATCCAAGCAGTGTAAAGTCAGCGTAACTTCCTAAGGCTGTATGAGAAGGCTGACAATGTATGGAAAGCTCTTGCAACACAAGCACTTTTGGTTTTCTATAATCATAAGCCATACTACTTCCTTTACAAAAAATGTCAAAGTACTAATTATTCTTGAAGCGAATACGTCTTTAAAAGACATATCAACAAATAGTTTTTTAAAGTAGCATGAAATTTATGAGGAAAAGGAATGACTACAAACTAGTGCCCCAAAAGTTAAGAGGAGTTGGTTTTTGAGGGAAAGTGATGCTACAAGATTTTAAGTTTCTTTATATTTTCCAAGCTGTCTATAAAACACACACTGCTTTAGAAGACAAAGATAAATGAAAACGCATGTTGAACAAAATGTACTTAGTAACTATGTGTT
The DNA here is from genome assembly GCA_028533065.1 of Trachops cirrhosus. Classification (NCBI taxonomy): domain Eukaryota; kingdom Metazoa; phylum Chordata; class Mammalia; order Chiroptera; family Phyllostomidae; genus Trachops; species Trachops cirrhosus. Next base: position 110,379,838 of record CM052544.1, read on the forward strand.
AGAAATCAATGATCACATCCTCTCCCTAAATATTTTACTTCTTAAATAAAATCTCAGATCTAAAAAATGTTACTAGTCATAAAGTACTAGAATGTAGCCTTAATAGAATCTACTGTACAAGGCACCTTTCCTTAACATTCAGGTTACTTTGATTAGAATAAAGTTTCACCAATGCTTTTAAAAAATTGCAGAGTAATGTATGAATTCAGATAAACACCTTAATAATTTTTCAGATAGAAGGCTGGTTGCTAGAGTCCAGTTTTAGCACTGATTATCACCTAAAACAAAACAACAAAAAACTACAGAGAACATCTGATAAAAATTCTCAACAACTTCAGTTAAATGTGAATTTGATTTTATGGTTACACTATACACTAAAATTACTTGGGAAAAATTAAAATCCTGTGACTTTTTCTGTACTTTTGAAAAATCATATAACTGGTTTTCAACAGTTTAACCTCTTGTGACTGAATTCCACATAAGTTTCTGCAAAAGGGGTTGAAAGAAAAAGGCAGCTCCAAAGAACAAGGAAGGGGTGACTGCCATAACTACACAGGTGGAACAGAAGTGGGGCTCCTCCCTTGGACCCCCACCTCTCCTAGCCTCACCCTACTTTGAAGGGTCCTTTGTATTATAATTAAAATAAAACAAGACATGCTGATCTAGAATATTTTTTAGCAGCTTTTCACACCAAACACTAGAAACTCCAAAATCAAAATTAAAAAAAGTCAGTAATACCTGGCCGAAAGGCCATCTTTATCTTAATGAATGCTTCATTACAGTCTGCAAGGAGATATTTGGCTTTTCTGTGATAGATTCGAACTACTCCCAGTAAGAGGTGTCCTGATGTTCGGAGTGCCATCTTCACCTGTGAATAAAACATTCATATCAACCTAATTTAGAAAGTTCATTTTCTCATTTTGTGGACAATTACACTTTAGAGCTTGTCTTTCTTTGTTCAATTTATAGATAGCTTTTACTTTATCTCTTCGTATATTTTATCATTTATTTAAAGTCACCTCAGTCACCTATATTTTATTTTTTACTGCCTTTACCTGTAAATTCCCCAAAGCACCCCAAGGGATAGACCGGCAGTAACTCATGAATTTAATGCAGACATGACAATAGCTATAAAGCAGGCACCAAGGTGTTCTGTGGAAGTATTTAGCACACCAGGGAGTATGTGGAACTTTTAGCTGTCAATCCAAAGCCATTGGTCCTTGCTGGCTAACTGCACTCATTTTGTTTGGGAACTAAATGTCCCTAGCCTTGAAGGATGACTGTTTCAGTTCTTTCTACTAATGTTTATTCTTGAGTGGGTAACTCAGCTCAACCAAAGACAAATAACTGTAGAGTATAAGGTCTGTCCAGAAAAAGTCCAGCCACTGTTAAATGTAATGAGAACAGTTTGCACAAAACTGATGTAACCTGGCAGCCAAGGAGAGTGGACTGGAATGCGCATGGGTGAACAGTGATGACTTCGCTCTACTCATCAGTGGGGACACAGTCACTGTTGAGTGAGCATGTGTACTTTATGGTCAGTACAATCAAAATGACTGAGCTGGTACAGTAATGGATCAGCATCAATTTTTGCATTAAGCTCGAATACTCCTCTGTGCAAACTACATGGATGCTTCGGAAGGCCACAGCTAAGGGCAACTAGGGATTGGCAGCTTCATCACAATATGTGCTGGCTCAGCATAACATCTTGTGTATTTTTTCTGGAGAAACCTCAAATCACCCAGGTGAGTCAGCACCCCCGACGGCCCAGATTTGGCACTCTGTGACTTTTGGCTTTTCCCAAAACTAAAATCACCTTTGAAAGGGAAGAGATTTCAGACCATCAATGAGATTCAGGAAAATACAAAGGGCAGCTGATGGTGACTGGGAGAACTGTGTGAGGTCCCAAGGTGCCTACTTTGAAGGGGACTGAGGCATTAGTGTGGTATGTACAATGTTTCTTGTATCTTGTATCTTGTTCAATAAGTGTCTCTATTCTTCATATTACCTGGCTGGATACCTTCTGTACAGATCCCGTATGTCAGAGAGTTTCTAAGGAAGATTTTCCCATTACAGAATGCCCTGCCCTGGCTGGTGTGGCTCAGTTGGTTACAGCACCGTAGTCCCATAGCTGAGGGGTTGCGGGTGTGATTCTTGGGGCACATGTCCGGGTTGCTGGTTTGATTCCTGCTCAGGGTGTGTACAAGAAAGCAACCACCAGTATTTCTCTCACACTGATGTTTCTCTCTCTCCCTTCCTCTCTCTCTAAAGAAATGAGAAATTGTCCTCGGATATGATTTTAAAGAAAAAAGAATGCTCCTCTCTTCCTTCTTCCTCTCCTGCATTGTGGTAGGTGGGGTTTTGAACTGCATGCAGTCACCAATGAGGCTGTAAGTATGAGGACAAGTAGCCAAGAAACTAAGAATGGTGAATCCTTGGATGACATCACTATCGTGTAAGCACTTTTCACTGAGGCTTTCATAGTACCTGGCTGAAAAGCTTACTGATAAAGGATAATGAATGGCAGCCACGTTTTTCCCACAGGAAAATACACTCCTCGGCCTGTTTTTCCTCCGGGGAGATTTTGATCAATGTTTATGTGGGTGAGATGCAGTAGCTGGGAAAAGAATGAGAGAAGTAAACACCCAATGTGAATAGAAGGATTCAAAATCCCAATGGCTGTGATAAAGAAAATTTTTTTTGAGGGAATAAGACAACATGAACTCAAACTCTGCCAGATCATACCAAAAAGTTAGCAAACTCTAAGTTAGCAAAGAACATTATTAAACATTTGCTCAAATTTTAAGTAGGAAATTACATTATTTACAAGACAATGTTATTTTTAAGCTTTATGTGCATGCTCTACAGTCCCTAGAATTCTATTTATGATGACTCCTAGGCTCTATATTTATGGCCACTTGACATAACTTACAGCATAAACTACGAAATTTACTGCTATAAACTCTTAGGTGTCTAAAATTATAACAAATGTGATGAAATCCAGGACTTATTGCCTAATGGCAAATGAGAATCTTCTATAATGTGGTCTTAGGAAATTTAAAATTAATATTGAGTTCAACCTCACCTAAGAAAGGAAGAGAGGAAAGAACTTTGCTTGCTATTATCTCATCCAGAATTAATAGCCTTTAACAGCAGTGTCTGGGTAAAGGCTTTCTTTCTGGATTAGTCTGGTTCGGAGTGTGGCTGTTAGCTCATGTTAAGGTGCAGGTATGATAAAGAACAAGGGAAGCTCTGCAGAGGATGCCCGCGGCTGTTCCAACCAGAGAGGAGGGAAAGAGAAGGCGTGCCGCTGCGACTGAGCCATGTGTCTGTGTGTCCGACACTTGTTCCAAACACCTAAACCAGCATCTCCAACTGCACACCAAGAGCAAACACTAGGAATTTTCAGGTCACTTCACCCCGTGGAAATATCTTTATATTCCATCACAATAAAGCAAAATCAATCAAATAAAAACCCACTTAGAAATGATTCTTAAGAGTAAGTTATTCATTCTCTCACGATACACTCTATAACCTTCTACATTATTCTTGAACTGAATGGATACTTTGCTTTACAGCTGTTGGTGCATACCTTCATGTACCAGGTTGTCTTGAGACAACCTGCAGTGTTGCTAACAAGGTACAAAGTACTGTGAACATACCATGAAAAGAACTGTTGCCCTTTTAAGCCCAATCACCCTCAATATTTGCTATGGATGTCATAGATTACCTACTCATATCAATTTCAAGAGCTAAATTTCTCCTTTTCCATTAATCTGTCTCAGTAAGCATACCTATAAAAAAAGTAAAAATCATGTTCCCATACAATTTGACTGGCAGTGCAAACTGGCACAATCACCTCATAGAGCAAACTGTTAATGTATATCAGAAATCTAAAATCTCAGTTTAATACCTGGCTCTTCAACTACATCCCTAAACATCAACGTTAAATAAAGACTTACTATGCGAACAAAAGATTTAGCAAGCAATATTTACTAAATGGTTTTTTGAAAAGAGGAAAATAAAGACAACCTACATAACCTACAACCCTACCACATAGATAATTCTTTAATAGTAGCATTTTGCTGTAACTTTTAAGCGTTTATGCATGCATGTACTCATTTTTTTTTCGGCGTATGCATACCAACTGCATCATATTGTTTTGTGATGAGACTGTGTTTGGAAAAGGCTATGTCTGCAACATTATAATTTTCAATGGCTGCACTGCATAAGAAAAGAGGGATTAAAATTAAAAAAACTAAACAAAAAACCACATAGATTATATATTTAAAAAAAAAAGACTGATAAAATAACCCTACACAATCAAAACAATGAATTACAAGTCCATAATTCTTTATCTGAAATCCCAGGGGACAAACGTGTTTTGGAATTCAGTGTTTTCTGAGTATTATAAAGGTGATGCAGTGCATATGTTGTATACTGAAACATTCCCAGGAGCATCTAGAGTAGCCTCCCACACTCATGCATGTTAGTATTTCTACAGTGAATTCATGAATATGCAAATGACATTAATTTACAGTTTTGGTTAAGTCTATTTGTTTTTATTTTTTGCACTTAAGTTCTGTGGATAAAAAACTATGACACTAAAATGCCACCATTAAAAATGACAATAAAGCTAGGAACAGAGCTTTTCCTGAATGCAGTCTTGCTATAAAGCATGTTCATTAATGCAATATTTGTGTGCATGCATAAAAAGGAAGAAAAATAGTATGTAAAATTCATGCATAAATGAAAAGTCTCACAGGCATCAAAATAATGAACGTTTCTCTAGATGGTAGGACTACAGACCACTTATTTTCCTCTGTAAAGTTTTCATTTTAATAAATTTTTGAAGTATTGTCTTAGAACTAAAATGGCAGAAATATCTTCAAAACCAATAAATTCTACTAGTTATAATAATTCTAAAACCAGCAAAAATCCCACACAGACACTTTATGATTTACTGTAACTCCAAATACAAACTCTCACTTTCCCCATCTAAAACATTCTTTCCCACTTAACTTTCCTGAACAAGTCTCTGCAACATCCACACTTTAATCCTCTGAGAACACTTCACTCTTTCCGCAATAAAGAACTACTCTTATTTATTTAACACATTAAGCCAGGATTGTCCAAACTGTCAATTCTAAGAGTAGCTGCCAACGCTGGTCCAGACAGCTGTGATTTGGAACGTTTTCACAACAGGACGATTAGTGCATATATGTATAAATACAAAGTCCAGGAAAAGACACTTAGAACACAGATGTTAGGTTTATAAAATATTTATATAAGATATATAAGGACTTCTGTTATTTTGAGATTATCCTTTGTACATTTTTGAAGTCAACATGTCTATTCTTCAATGAAATGTCGATGAACTGCATCTTGTATGTCTTAAAGGTCCTTTCTTGCCAACACAAAAAACCCGTATTACTCTTAAGCTATACAATTTGTGAAATCCAAGGGTGGAAACCACCGCTTTGGAACAGTTTTAGAGGACGTCAACAAAAGCCTCTCCAGGAACAGAGCAGTAAACAAGGCAGATAAGGTAAGGACATTCATGAGGCTTCCATTCTACTGGGAGACAGACAGGAATTAAATATTTAGGGCAAGGGCACAGCAAGTATAAAAGTTCTGAAACGAGGAAAATGCTTGGTATCCTCGAGAACAAGCAAGTGGTCCTGTTATGTGCAGCAAGTGGTATGGAGACTACCTGTTAGGTAGGTAAGATAGATCTGCCCCCGCGACCTTTTCTAATTAATGGGTCTTTATTTCAAATATTTCCTAAATTCGTACATGAGGAACACTCACACACATATTCTAATACAAAAACACCTAGAAAGCCGAACAGAAAATATCTGGGTACTGTCTGACCTCATGCTCATGTACCCTTAAAAGAGGACAATAAAAATATCTGTGTGAGACAAGAATATCAAACTGGAATTCTGGGTAATTTATGGATTCTCTTTACTTCCAATATAATGTACATACCTGCCTCTAAACTTGTTTTATAGAATTCTATTTTACATACCAATAAACAACCGACAAAATGAGTACAAATACCAACATGAAACGTACCTTTGGTGAGATGATGCTCTCCACACTGCTCTCTAAATTACACTCAAACACATGGGCTTTGGTTAGCTTCTTATCCCAATGGGCCGCCAGCCAAATTTTGGCCAGCGGCCCTCTTTTACTGAGGACAAAATGTGCGTAGAACATTGTACTGGTTGACTATGAAACAGGAGGAAACCTGAAAAGGAAAAAAAAGTTAATATAAACACCATATGAGAATTGAAGTATTTCATGACATAAAAAATCTGAAAATAAGTTTCCTATTCCTTTTAGTAGGGGAACTATAAAAGGTTTGAATTTAGTATGCATTAGAAAAATACAACCTATTGCTTTTATTTTTGAGAAAGAAAAAGACCCCCAAATATTAAAGCTGAAGAGAAAGGGACAAGAGTCAAATTATATTCACGCCCTGCTGTAATCTTAAAATAAAAGTGCTACTTTTTTAACAAGTAAAAATTATCATTGGGAAACTCTTATTTTGAAAGTTCTACCAAGTGTTAATTTCATTCCTATCCTGATTACTGTGGTAATAGTCTCCTTCTGATCAAAAGCTAGAGAATATACTCTTCATGGCAAGAAAAAAAAAACACCCAGGCACACGTATTAATTTGTGGAAATCTTCATTTTTGAAACCCCTTAAAAACTGAGGCTCTCGGCTTTACACAGTAATGAGCAGCTCAGGATGAGCACGAGCGCTGTGCTAAGCAGGTCACATTTCACCAGCGCAAAGACAAGTAGGTGCGTTGACCCATGGCCAGTAGTTTAGAAAAGCTGAGGCTTAAAAAGGGAGTGCATTATATACACTTTCTCAACTCAAGAACTTGAAAAGCACTCATCTACGTATTTTAAAACTAAATCCAGGACAATGATACAGTAGAACATTTATCTTATGACTGAAATGGTCTTAGTAGAAATATAAGTATGTTGTTCACATTTTATTTCTTCCAACAAACCAATGTATTAATTGAAAGAAAAAAAGGCAGCCTGAAAATTCCAGCTTGGAGAGTATCTTAACTGTGTAAATTAATTTTTCTCTTCTATTATTTTTCCCCTTTTCATAGAAGATTTTTAAGTCTATTTGACAAATAAATTTCTATCTTTTTCTAAAATGTCCACAGATAGGATAAGATATCCAAGTGATGCTTTTACTGGAATAAACTCAAGAACAGCCGTAACACATAAAGAGTGCTTTGAAACCAGGACACTGACATTGGTACGTGTGCAATAGTTCTTTGCTATTTTATCACACGTGTAGATTTGTGTAACCATCATCCGAGCAAGTGAAACACAGAGCTATTTCATCATCACAAAGATCTCACCCTCTCTGTCCCTGCCACACCCAATCCTCAGCCCCAACAACAACCACTCTCTTTTTCATCTCTAACTCTGTCATTTTGAAAATGCTGCATAAATTGAATCATACAGTGTGTGATTTTTTGGAATGGCTCTTCGGACTCAGCATAATGCTCCTGAGAGCCATCCAAGTTGTTGCATGTACCAACAGTACGTTCCTTCTAGTGGAACATATTATTGTGAAACATTCCATGGGGTGGATATAGCACAATTTACCTCTTGAAGGACATTTGGTTGTTTCCAGTTTTTAGCTATTGCAAATAAAACTGCTATAAATATATATGTATATAGACTCTTTGTGAGCGTAAGTTTTCAGTTCTCTGGGACAAATGTCCTGAAGTATGATTTCCGGACAGCACTGTTAAGTGTTTGTTTAGTTTTTAAAGAAATTTCAACATGACTCCTATCAAAATCCCACTGAGATTTTTTTTACTGGTATTGACAAGATTTTTCTAAAATTTACATGAAAAGTCAAAGCAACTAGAATAACTAAAACTACTTTGAAAAAGAATTATTTTGGGAAGAATTAATCTACCCAATTTCAAGACATTAAATAGCTACAATAGTCAACATTGTAGTATGGCAGAAAGACACAGATAAATGGAATAGAACAGAGAACCCAGAAATAAAACCAGACAAGTAAGTCCAATTGACTTTTCGCATAGATACAGAAGCAATTCAAAGAGAAAGAATGTAATAGTCTTTTCAACAAATGGTGCTTGAGTGACTGGATATCATTCATACGCAAAACAAAAAACAAAAAAATGGAACCCCGACCCAAAACTCGAATCTCATATAAAAATTAATTTAAATCACAGACTTAAATGCAAAACTATAAAATGTTTAGAAAAAACAGGGAAAACCTTCAGTACCTAAAACTTTGTAGAATTTTTAGAAATGATACAAAAATCATATCCCTAAGAGAAAAAAAAAAGAAAACAGATAAACTGGCCTTCATCAAATTAAACATTTTGGTCTATAAAAGAGACCACTGAGGATACAAAAACAAGATAGAGAAGGAAAATAAAATATTTGCGAACCCCATACCTGACAGGGACCTGGATCTAGAATATATAAACTCTCAAAACCAGAATTTTAAAAATCCTATTAGAAAATGAACAAAAGAAATAAAAAATTTTACAGAAGATGATATACTGATGGCAAATAAGAAGAAAAGATGCCGAACATCACCATAATTAGGAGATTTCACTGCACACCTATTACGAGAGTTAAAATAAAAATTAATGTTAACAAGTGCTGGTGAGGATACAGAGAAGCAGCATCCCTCATTCACTGCTAGTGGAAATGTAAAATTTCTTTAAAATTGTTTCAACTGACTTTAGACAGAGAGGGAAGGAGAGAGGGAAGGAAAGGGAAGGAGGAAGGGACAGATGGACACTGATTTTTTGTTGTTCCACTTAGTTACGTATTCCTTGGCTGGTTATCTCATGTGCCATGACTGGGGGATCAAACCCACAACTCCGGCCTATTGGAATGATGCTCTAACCAACTGAGCTACCCAGCCAGGGCCAAAAATTTCTTTTGAATTAGCTTTTTAAAAAAAGACCCAGAGTAAAGACATTTCGTGCCTATCAAAAATGTTTGGGAGATGCAAGAGTAACTCAGTCAAATTTGCTTCATCTCCATTTTTTATCATAGTAAAGGTTCCTGAAATTCTCATTTTCTGAGCAGATGCTTATAGGGGATCATTAATTCACAGAAGGAAAACTTTCTCAAAAGAAAAAAATAACAGTTTCATCAATTGCCTAATGTTGTGAACTCTATCTCAAATACAGAATAAAGAACTAAGGAATACTAGACTAGGAAAAATTCAGAACCGACACTCTAAGGTAGAAGCATTAAATTATAATGCCTCAAGCCTATGCTGTATCCCAGTCAGAAATATTTTATTTTTATTTTTTAACACTCATGGGAGGGAGAATATGTTTATTGATTTATGGCGAGGAAGGAAGGGAGGGGAAGAGGGGAGGGAGAGAAACATGGATTGACTGGTTGCCTCCCCAACCAGAACCGAACCCACAACAACATTTTGGTGATGGGGATAATGCACCAACCAAGTGAGCTACCTGGTCAGGGCATAAGCAATATTCTATAGATCAAAATATATTCCCACAATCAAAGACAGCTTCCTATGTTGCAAATCAATGCTTTTACTTGAAACCTTCAAGTTTGTAAGCACAAAAATTAAGCTGTCTCTACAGCATTATAAATAAAATCAAAAGGTTTTTGTAGAACTCCAATATGGCAGTGTGTTCTTAGAAATAGTCACTGTCGTATGCTAAGTCCTAATTTTCACTACACAAGATAGTTGTGCTTCAAATAAAAACCCCTTAATATTTAGCTCCTAGAATATTGCCTGCTGCATGACAACTACTAAATACGGCCTTAATGAATAAGGAAATGAGATATACCAAGTGATCTAATAGTTGACATATGTAAATAATTCTGGAGATTTTAGAAATTAAAACTACTGGCACTTCTCAACAGGTGTCAGTAGCTCACTGCCAGCACTTCAGCTGCTAGTCAAAGTACTATGCCTAAAATATCCCAACTATGCAGAGGCAGAGATTCCTAAATAGATGCTTTCTTGGCATAGGATGGGATTGGGGGGGGGTGGTGGTAACTAAAGCAGAGTGCTGCTAAAATTATTTTGGGAAACAATTAGCGAGAGGAAATCACCCTAGTAACTAAAGGAAGGCTGAGGTACAGTAGAGGACTGACTCTTGGCTTATAACTAAATATGCAGAAAGTGTGATCGTCGTTGCTTTTTAAGCCATTTCCCCCCTTAGTAATACCAAACATTACCCGGTCTTTAAAAAGTTAACTTCCAGAGGTTTTGAAGATTCTAAATTCTGCTCCTTAAAAAAATTTTTTAATTACTTACTTGTAGAGTGAGGGGAAGGGAGGGAGGAAGACAGGGAGAGAAACATCAATGTGTGAATTGTTCCTTGCACACCCTGCCAACAGGGACCTGGCTTGTAAACCAGGCATGTGCCCTGACAGGGAATTGAACCTGCGACCTTCACAGGTCTGCGCTTAACCCATGGAGCCACATCAGCCAGGGCACTAACTCTTTACAAAATATCTTTATGACTTCTCAATTTTTTCTAAAGCTGCAAACTACTTTTTTCAATTGATCTTAAAAATAAATTTTAAATCTGATGTAAAATGTCAGAAAGATTGATATTTTACAACATATTCAGAAATGGCAACCTTCCCCGAATTTTAAGAGCTTTTCAAAAAGCCAAAGCCAATTTACAGCTCACATATCTATGATGACCTTAGTCATCACAGCATTTCACCCACCTGTTAGAAGCAGGCAGTAGTACTGGTAATTGTAGAAATTAGTATGAACTTTGAAGGGCAATCTGGCATCATTTTATGAAAATTTCAAATTTTTCTAATCAAAATTGCACTGTCAGTAATATGCCAAAGATGTACTTTGAAATGCTTAATATTAGTAACTAAACATTTGTTTAAATCTTACTAAGCTGTGAGTATATTATGTGTCCACCCTGTTCATGACAATCATGTAAGGTACATTCACACTGGCCCATTTTACAGACCAGGAAACAAGGAAAAGGGGAGGATAAATACTGTGTCAACTCAAATAGTTAATGCAAGCTGAACTTGAGCTTCAAAGCCCACACCTATAACACTATGTTGCCTTGTCAGTATGACTTTTAATAACAAAGTATTAGAAATACAGTAACCTACCTGGGCACTAATAGGGACTTTTAACAAATTAACACAGTCATAGAACCCAATTCCATGCAGCCTTAAACAATGATGTAACATATATATTCAAAAAGAGGGCCTCTATGTAAATTACCTGCACTTGCATAAACAAAACATATCCTTGTTGTACAAATGAAAGTCTGGACACTGGTAACCTTTGGAGAGTGGGTCTGCTGGGAAAGTGAGGCTTACCTTTTTGTAATGTTTGATTTTTTATTTTTATCCTTGGGACCTACACAGACATCACCTATTCAAAGTAAAATTTATGCTGGGAGTCAAGAGCTGCTTGATCTGCATAGTTTTCCCTAACTATAAAAACTCAGAAGGTTGTAATTCAGTGATTTACTACCCTTTGAAAATGTTAATACCTAAGATAAGATTAGAATGAACTATCTCTTTGGGGGCTGGGGGAGTGTTTCAGGGACAAAATTTATTTCCAACCAACCCTGCACAGTAGATCTCCCCTCCCTTTTGGTAGTACTACCATTCTTTGAACAAGGGTTTTACAATCAGTCTTAGGTTCAAATGCACCTCCCTCCTTAGTTGTTTTGTTACTCAACAACTCATCTATAAAATGGGGATATTAACCAAACAGGATTATGAGGACTAAAGAGAATGCATACGTAACACAATACCACTGTAGATGAAAATAATTTCAAAAAGCATCTCACACAACATATACCAATCCACATGATCATACCTAATAATTTTGACATTACGATTGAACAAAAAACACAAAACCTTTACTTCTCAAGAACTGTAAGTTTCTCTTTTGTGCCAAACTATAAAGAGAATATTTCTCAGAATTTTTGCGTTCCAATAAGTAGGAATTTATAAGGAAAGAAATTCTCAACTTGAACAATACTTTTGACACATATCACTCTAAGTAGCAAACAATTCTAGAGTGTACTATTGTGTGGCCTTTATAAACACGAAAAAGGTAAATAAAGGTCTTGCTCTCTCAATGTAATTCTGACTTGTGTAGGAAAAACACCATGCCCATTAGTTAGGCACTTGCTGTCACCTCAACCGTCTACCAACTATTAAGGAATTCAGTGTGGGATATGGCATATGCCTCATCAATGTCTTTTCAAAAACAATTAAGATGCCTCCAACATTAAGCAAAGAATTTAACGACTCTACAACTTAGGGACGCTTCTCCAGCCTGTCACCAAAATTCTGCAGACTCACACAGATCTCTGGCATTTACCTTCATTTTAAAAGACAGAATCCCTCCCCCCCCCCCCCGGAATTTAGTGATTGTACTAAACCGTATAACGGGAGCAAATATTAACTTTCACTTGCAAAGAGAAATCGATAAACACGACCCTTTACCAGAGACCCTTCAAAACACACGCACGTTTCTGAACGCTGAACACAGCCTAACAAGTCATAAGGTGGCCAGAAAGACCCTCCAGCATTTCCTCCTCTCAAATTTGAAGAAGGCCGCTAAGTCTGGCAGCACAACGCGACACTGTCAGCCCACACTATCACAGATCATTTGCAAAACCTTTCTCAGCGAGGAAAAAGACACCGCTCCAACGCATCTATACAACACTCAATAGCTTTCATTATTAGAAAAGTGTGGGGGGGGGGCAATTATGCTTACTCCCTAAGAATCAGAAGCAACTTCCCAAATCGCGTTTTCTATGGGTCTGTCCAGTATTAATGTCCCAACATAAAAATTTTCCTTTACATAAAAGCAGAGGGGGAGCAGCAGCAGTCCCCGGCCAGGGGCCCGCCGCCGCCCTCCGGCCCCACCGCACCCATGCTCGCGGGACGATCGCTGCTGCCCCTCGGAGCTGACACCGCGGGCGCCGGGCCCGCCGCCGCCTCCTCCCGCCCCGAATCCCGCGTCTTCCCAGCCAGCCATTTTCACCCCAGGAGGAGGCGGCCCGGTCCCCAGAGCGGGCTGGTTCAAACCTCCTTCTCTCTCTCCGCGGCCCAAGGTTTTCCCCTTCCTCTCACCGAGGGCTGCTTCGGGGAGATGCGGCTCCCCGGGAGACCCGCAGAATAACGGCTTTTGGGGGCATCGGAACGGATCAGAGCCATTTGTTACCTAACAGGCGATGTGCGGGCCCAGAATGCGCGGGTCCCGGCCCAGGGCGGGCCCGGGGCGAAGGGGCCCGGGCAGGCGGCGCCGCCGCTCGGGGGCTCCCAGGGTGGCAGCAAAGCCAGCGTCCTGGGGTGCGGCGAGGGCTGCCTTCTCCCGTCCCCCGGAGTCCGACTCCCCGCTCGCAAGACGGTGGGGAAGGGGTGGGGGGAGGGAGCCGGAGGATAGGAAGGGGTCGGCAGAGTATCTTACCTAGCTCTCCACCGGGAGTTGAGCCGACTGGGTGGCCTGGGGAGGGGAAAGGGTCGGGGGAGGGGGCGGGGAAAGGGGGGGAGCCCCTGTGAGGTAGAGCTTCCGAGCAGCTCTCGCTGCCGCCACGGCCGCCGCCTCCTTTCCGATTCACTCAAACAAACAAGATGGCTGCCGTTACGCCGCAGCTCTTCCTGCCGCCCAAATTCTCGGTTCAAATCGGCAGGATGTTTACGGTCAAAAATGGTACCTGTGCGCTTGCGCAGCTAGCGTAGGACCCAGAAGGAGCGACGCAGGCGCAATGACCATTTCCTTTTCTTTGGAACCGGCCCCCTGGTTACACAGCCCCAAACTGAGCAAGCGCGAAGGTGATTCTCTTGCTCGAGGGTCTCCGAGGATTGCGAAACTGGAAAGTAGCGCACGCGCAGTGCTTGCCAATGAAGTGATTATTTGGCTTTATTCTTGGGGTTGTTTTTAAAGGAAAGAACTATCGTTGTGCAGTTTTGTGTACCCCTAACACAAGAATTCATTTTAATGGTTCTGCAACGACGAAGTTAACATAAAACTCTTAAACAAGTCCCATAAAATGTAGGGGCTCATGCATTCAGTCAACTTGTTTTTATACATGGTCCTCTCTGAACAGCATCATACAATTGCCAGGGTCTGGGATACGATGATGAATACAACAGAGGAATTACCTGCTTTCACAGAGCTTGCAGTATACCTAGGGAGCACTCTTAAATTTTCTGCAAGTACTTATTTGTGTCAGGAAGAAGAAACTGGGTATAGAGGGAGAACTCATAGTGGGGACGTTGGGAAGTAGGAGAGAAGGTTTTTCCTGAATGACTAGTAGAGTTGGGAATTGAAGGCTGAGCTCCAGGAAGTGGGGACAGCCTGTGCAAAAGTCCTGTGGCAGCTGAGAGGATAGAGGAAAGGAAGGAAAGCCCATGTGTTAAACTTAGGGAGGCGTGTGCATTTAAAAAAGACCATCCAGGCATATTCAGGACTAGAGCAAATGCCCACATGTAGTTTGTGTTCATTTGAGGTATCGTTTTTTAAAGAACAAAACCAATAAAAATTGGTGACTGATACTTCATGGAGTTGTAGTAGAGGAAGTTGCAAAGTTGATTCCTCTGGTTCAGGGCCTGCACGATTAGATGGACTGGAGTGGGAAGCCAAATCCTAATACAGGGCCGATGGAGGAAGGTTATGAGGGTTTTGTTTATTTTTGTTTTGTTTTGGCATGTGACCCATCTCAACCTCAAGCTTCTATTCTCTCATTGGCCTCATTAACTGGTCTCTCCACCTCTACTCTGTTCCTCCTTCAGTTAATCAATTATCTGCAACTTCACACAGCCAAAAGAACCTTTGCAAAACACATACTTAATTATCGCCCACCCCCTTCTGTAAAATCTTCCACAGCTTTTAGGCGATTACTCAAAACACGTAAGATGATACAGTAATCTAGCCCTGGCCTCTTGCTCCAGCTTCCCCTCTTGCCCCTTTCTTCCCAAGTGTGCTTCAGTCACTCCACGTTTAAATCATCAAATGCAGTGTGAGTGCTCGCTGTTCCCTGTGCTTAGGAGTCTTGCTTTTCCCTCCCCTCTTCTTTTGGCTAATTCTTAATGTTCCACATTTTAGTCCAAAAGTCACTTCTTCAAGAGTCTTCTTTAATCCTCTATATTACTAGGGAAACACTATTACTCTAAAAAAGGGTCCCCTCCCTGCCCCACATTTCACAGCTTTATGAAATGGCCCCACCAATTACTGCCGGTATGGCAACGAGTAATTAAGTTAGCTCCAGTTTCTCATCTGAGGCTTTTTGTGAAGATTCATGAATTAATACATGTAGAAGCATATGGAATGGTGCATGACAATTTGCATATAATCTAAGAATGTTACTATTTCCATTGTCATTATTGTAATTATCTTCCTCTATAAATTCCTGTTCTTAGCGACTGGCACCCAGAACTAGACCAACTGCTCCTAACCAAAGAAGAAAATAGTGAGAGTGTCATCTTTTGACATCGACAATTATACTTTTAACCCAGTCCAATTGTGTGTTAGTTTTTTAACTGCCTGTTTTGTAATTTCTTAAGAGATGGAGTAATAAGTTACTTGTCTGTCATAGTTTCTGAATGTAGACACTTTTTAAAGTAAAGAAATATGCAGGGAAACAGACATTTAAGCACATGCATTTTTCAGTGTCAGCAACAAATACCTAAGTCCTGGGCCCTTCAAGGGTTTTAACAATACACAACACAACTCACTTTAACCCTTAAGTTGCTGCAACAGCAACATAAGTGGACAAGAAAGTGGGCAGTCTTGTGTTCCACTCACTCTGGGGTCACTGTTTTCGGCTAGGAGTATGGTAGAAGACCTGAATAGACACTTCTCCAAAGACAAACTACAAATGGCTAATAGACACATGAAAAGTTGCTCAACGTCACTAATCACCAGAGAAATGCAAATCAAAACCATAATGAGATACCACCTTATACCTGTCAGAATGGCTATCATACATAAATCAACAAACGAGTGTTAGCAAGGATGTGGAGGAAAGGGAACCCTAGTGCACTGTTGGTGAGAATGCAGACTGGTGTAGCCACTGTGGAAAACAGCATGGAGTTTCCTCAAAAAATTAAAAATGGAACTGCGTTTTGACCCAGTGATCTCACTTCTGGGAATGTATCCAGAGACACCTGACACACTAATTTGAAAGAATATATGTGACCCTATGTTCATTGCAGCATTATTTGCAATAGCCAAGATCTGGAAACAGCCCAAGTGCCTATCAGTAGATGAGTGGATAGAAAAGGTGTGGTGCATTTACACAATGGAATACTACGTGGCCATAAAAAAGAAGGAAATCTTACCTTTTGTGACAGCATCAATTGAACTGGAGAGTATTATGCTAAGTGAAATAAATCAGACAGAAAAAGAGGTACCATGTAATATCACTTATATGTAGAATCTAAAGAACAAAGTAAATGAACACACAAAACAGAAATGGACTTATAGATACAGACAACAAAATTATGGAGGTCTGAGGGGAGGGGAGTTGGGGGACATGGTAAAGAAAAGGTAACGGGACTAAGAAGTACTAATTGGTGGTTACAAAACAGGCAAGGGGATGAAGGTAAAGCACAGGATACAGGGTTATGCAGAGGTAATACCTGCTTGAGAGTGAGTGGTTGGTAGGGCGATAATATGGGTGTAATAATTTATAGTTTTAATTTGAACATTTCACCTAAAATCCATGTGCTGTACTTGAATGTAATATTGTTATGTTACAGAATTACATGCCTACGATTTTGTGATAAAAGGTTTTGTAATTAGAAAGGGGCACTATTTGTGCTGGACCGTGTCTTTAACAATACTGTAATAGCTATGGTTCCAAGTGGGCACTTGAATCATCATAGGGAACACTTTGTAACCTACACATATGTCTGTCCACTGTGCCGTACACCTGAAACTAATTTAAAAAAGGGTTCAATGCAGTAAAAAATAAAACTAAAAAAATGTTACGGAAAGGTAGAAGTTGTAGAGTTATGAGATGAAGGCCAAAGGCACAGAGATAAGGGAAACCCGTAGAGCAAGCACTTCAAAGACACCGCACGGGCTCAAGAGTGGACTTGCCGTGAATTCGCCTCGAGTGCAGTCTGGTATGCACAGCTAGATGTCCAGTTCAGTTAACATGCTTTGCATCATCTTGATGGGGGCACAAAATTACCGTGCTGGGGAAAGGCTTAACTAGTGTAACTTCCATATCATTTGGAAATCACTCCCCTAGCAACTTATCACGTAATGAATTAACATTATTATAGAAACACTAACAAAACACTAAAGTTGAGGTGTTATCGTCAGTGAGGTCTGATATATTCCCGGCAGGGTGGCAGAGAATGACGCTTTTTCAGTCTTAATGGGCTTACAACTCATCTTGGGATCTTAATATGCAGATTTGCAGTCTAGTTTCCCGTGGGGTCTAAGATGGTGGTGGTGGGAGGGTGTCTGTGTGTGCGTGTTTGGCAAGCTTCCAAGTAATTCTGAGGCTGCTGGTACCTGAAGGACAAAAAGGAGCAAGGATTTGGCAGAGAATTAACTTTGGAACAAGGTATACCTGGGTTTGCATCATGAGGCTTTCATTTCGTGGTTGTGTGACTAGGCTGCTCACCTCTGCAGCTCAGTTTTCTCATCTGTGAGATCAGGCTAATTACATCTACACCCTCATGTCTGTGGTGTTCAACATATGAGATGACATATTTGGAGCATCTAGCATAGTGTGTGGCACACTGTTTGAGCTCAGCAAATTATAGTTATTATAATTTTTAAATTTTTAAAAGATTTAGTTATTTTTAGAGAGAGGGGAAGGGAGGGAGAAAGAGAGGGAGTGAAATATCAATGTGTGGGTGCCTCTCAC
>CM052544.1:110398246-110559203 GCA_028533065.1 Trachops cirrhosus
ACACCCTCATGTCTGTGGTGTTCAACATATGAGATGACATATTTGGAGCATCTAGCATAGTGTGTGGCACACTGTTTGAGCTCAGCAAATTATAGTTATTATAATTTTTAAATTTTTAAAAGATTTAGTTATTTTTAGAGAGAGGGGAAGGGAGGGAGAAAGAGAGGGAGTGAAATATCAATGTGTGGGTGCCTCTCACATGGCCCCCACTGGGGATCTGGTCTGCAATACAGGCATGTGCCGTGACCGGGAATTGAACTAGCGACCCTTTGGTTCGCAGCCTGAGCTCAATCCACTAAGCTACACCAGCCAGGGCTATAGTTATTGTTTTAATATTATTGTAATTACTATTACTATATGGATATCTAATAACATACTTATTTTTCCATAATATACTTACTATTCTTTCTTTCTTGAGATCTACTGATTGTCTCCTTCACACCGAACTTTATTCTCTGTTGAATTCCATAACTAAAACTGAGAGTTGCCTCCCAATATTCCATCCCCCCTTTTTTTCAGTAGGGCACATGGCACCCAGCAAGACTTAGGAAGAGGATTGCTTCCTAAGTTATGTAAATGTCTAACCACTATGCGCCACTCCTGAAACTAATATTAAATGTCAACTGTAGTTGAAAAATTAAAAAAATTAAATAATCATTTTAAACTGAAATAAGTAAAGTTCCAAAGCTTCAGAGAATGTTTTTTAACAGTATTTACTCTAGACCATTGAGAATTTATAAAGCATGTTTATATGTAGCCATCCAATTCTGCACATTCTTCCTGTTTTATTTACCAACAATCAGTTGGAAATAGGATTCGTCACCCCTGCATCTTGCTGTGGGCACAAGCAAGTGAGCTTTATCCCGTCTCGCTGGGCGAGGACGAACTGGAGTGAGAGCTAACTGGCATTCCAATCAGTGCACCGGTTAGTCTCTGTGGTCCCCACATTTTACGTTGCTTCCCTGCCGTCGTTTCGCGCAGCGAGGCTGTGAGTACCACCGGCAAAGGAGGGCCATGATACCCACCGTGGAGGACCCCAATGGCCCCCTTCATCTACTCATCCTGAGGGTGGCTCTGCCGCCCTCTGCGTCTCCCCGGTAGTCATCCATTGAGCAAGCATCTGTCTGGTTATGGTCGTAAGACAGTATTATCTTCAGCGTTTCCAAAACTCTCCTTTCACCCGCATCCTCTTCCAGCTACTGCACTATTTCTCAGTTCTGCATACGGCAGAACTCCTTAAAAGAGTTGTCATGATTGCCATTTCCAATTCCTTCCCTCCCATCATTGATCTTTTTACTGTGGTAAAATATACATAACACAAAATTCACCATTTAAATCATTTCACTGTACAATTCACAAGCGTTTAGTATATTCACAATATTGTGCAACTAACACTACTAATTCTAGAACATTCTCACCACCCAAAAAGTGAACCCCATACCCGTTCCATAGTCATTTCCTATTCCATCCTTCCTCCAGCCCCTGAAAACTACTAATTTATGGATTTTCCTATTTTGGATATTTTATGTAAATGTAATTATATAATATGTGACATTTTTAACTGATGCTTTTTAAAAAATGTTTTTTAATTGATTTTTAAAGAGAGAGAGGAAGAGAGGGAGGGAGGCAGAGGTGGGGAAAGAGGGAGAGATGGGGAAGGAGGGGTAGAGAGAGAGACACAGAGAGAGACATTGGTTTGTTGTTCCACTTATTTATACATTCATTTGTTGCTTCTGGTATGTTTCCTGATCAGGGATCAAACCTGTAACCTTTGCCTGTCGGGACAACACTCTAACCAACTGAGCATCCAGGAAGGGCCCCTGATTCTTTAACTTAGCATAATGTTTTCTAGCTTAATCTATATTAGAGTGGGCATCTGGTCTTCATTCTTTTTTATGGCTGAATAATATTCCACTGTGTGGCCATATTTTGCTTATCTGTTCATCAGTTGATGGGCATTTGGGTTGCTTCTACCTTTTGGCTACTGTGAATAGTGTTGCTATGAACATTGGCTGACAAGCATTTGTTTGAATACCTGTTTTCACTTCTTTTGGGTTTATACCTAGGAGTGGATTTGCGGAATCATATGTTAATTGTTGAGGAACATTTTACATTCCTACCAGCAGTGTACAGGTTCCAATTTCTCTGAATCCTCCCCACCACTACTTATTTTCTGTTTTTTTTCTTTTTAAATTCTACCCCTTCCAGTAGGTGTGAGGTGGTATCTCATGGGGTTTGAATTTACATGTTTTGAGTGACAAATGATATTAAGTATCTTTTAATGTGCTTGGTGGCCATTTTTCTTCTTTGGAGAATGTCTATTCAACTTCTTCATTCATTGGCTTGTTTGTCTTTTGTTGTTGAATTGTGTGTATTCTTAATGTATTCTGGATGTTAGACCTTTATCAGATATATTATTTGCCAATACTGTCTTTTCTCTACTATGGGTCATTCTTAACAAAGGACAGCACAGAACCTAAAAATCTCAAATGTTCTGATATTCAACTGTGTGAGTTGAAAGAAGTGAATTTTTAAAAAATGTAGTTTGCCTATAGGCTCATTATTAGTAGAAATAAAAATTATTTGAAACCCTTGAGCAGAGGCCATTACTGATACCCAAATACTTCACCAAACATTGAAGTATTTAGGCGTACAAGTTAGTTCTCAGACTGATATTCAAAATATTTTCTTGGAAACACAATGGAAATAAATGTTAATTGGTATAAGAAAGCCCACCACAACAAAAATCTAATGATTGGGTTTTTCCTGAATCCTGGGCTTTTGCAAAATAATATACTGTATATTGATTAAATTTAGCGCACCGGATTAACCAGGCTTAGATGTGGCCTTCCACGTCTGAAATTACAACTGGTGGGTTGATTTATTTTAGAAGTCAGTCGACTCTTGACATCTGTGTGAAATAAAGCGACCCCACGAGGAATCCCTAGGACTGACCTAGGGATGATGTGTCAGTTGGGGTATAGTCAGGAGACCGGAACCACTCAATAATTTGAGAGAAACGTTTCAATATAAATAATTAGCATCTACTAATGAACTAATAGCAGGAATTAATTGCTAAGGGATAAATTATAACAGTTAACTAATAACAGGGGGTTACGACTTAGCAATAAAGAGAACTGTATAGAATTCAAGAACAGCAGGCATAGAGAATATCTCATACACCTACAGCTGAGGCTAATAGCCATGGAAGGAAAGGGCTTGGAAAAAGGACAACACTGACATCCAGACCCTACTGGAGAAGGTGTGGCTGTGGCTATTTAATGGCAGAGAAATTTGCTTAAGTGCCACCATTCAGGGCCGGCTGGAAACTACCTGTTGGGGCCCCAGTGAAACTAGCTGGGAGTCAGTCCTCTGAGGTGCTGGTGAAACACACTAGGAAGCCACCCTGTGAGGTGCTAGAGAGACTCCGCAGTGGTGCTGGCAAAATTGCTGGAGCATGAATGACACTGGGTGTCCCATACGCTGCTTGCTGTCAAGAGCTGCAGCAGCAAAAACCAAGGGAAAAGAACCAGGAAGAGTAAGTAGCCCCTTCCTCTGGTAATGTCCCTTCTGCGCCCCCTACCGACAAAGCTTAACATTGCACCAGCTGGCAAATCCTTAGTGCTGCTCCTGTTATCACAAAGCAGGACCAAGAAAGGTGGCTTTGGAGCTGAGACACAATAAATTGCTAACTGGCACAGATGGTTACTTGCAACTATTTGAGGGACAAATCCAGGAAAAAGATGGTTGATGAGGAATCGTTTCAGAGGTGGTTATTTATGCAATGCATGATAATAGTGTGATTAATTTGCGGACAAAAGCTTAGTAATAGCTGAACAAGGAAATCTGTAATAATTAACAATTAGATACACTGAGGATTATTTGAATTTGTGAGACAAAAAGTTCCCTATACAGGAAATTCTTTCTTGGAGCAGACCCAAAGACAATGCCCACAGCAGGTACTATACGATTAAGTAGGAGCCAATGTCAGATCTTGTAGATAAAGTGTTCTAATAAATGAAGAATTGCAGACATCAGCAGACAGGTGATTCTGTTGGTTTGTCTTGTCTTGGGATGCTGTGGTGAAGGGGCCTTGAAATCAGACCAGGCCTATTTTTGAAGGCCCAGAGAAAAGACAAATGTTTCTTTTTAGGGGTATTTCAATTAAGGTTCCCCACCCCCTGCAAGTTATACACGACCTTTTTCTGTAATAAATAACAGTGGTTTCAGGAATGAAGAATAAAATGTTCATCTCACTGACAAACCATCTGGAGGAAGCAGCTCCTTGCAGCCTCAAAGACCCACACCTTCTACATCTTTCTGCTCTGTTGTCCTGAGAGTGCTGGCTGCTGCCTCTGGTTGGAACCCGGTGCCCGCAGCTCCAGGCACCTTTCAGCATTTAAGACAAGAGGGAGGAAGAAAGGAGTTGCCACGAGCATCTGTGTGGACATCGCTGGTGTCCAACAGTATGACAACTATTCATCGAACCGTCACACGTGTGGCAATGTGTCAGGCGTGGCGTTGAATGATTAATTCAAAGATTGTACATTTCTGGCACTTTAGTAAATCCTGCAGATCCAAACAGGAGGCTTCTCCTTCCCTGGGTGTCGCTTCCACTCTACACACGGCTGGCTCTGCACAGAGCGGGGAATTGCTCCAACCCCTGCCCACTCGCAGCAGTCGCTCTGACCCCAGTCCTCCTGGTACATTCTGTGAGATATCTACATCTATATTTATTTATATGTGTATACACATTTACACACACATGTGCCACACACATGCATACACATATGTATATATGCATGCGCACATAGGCACACATATATGTATGCATGTATATATGTGTACATATATGCATATGTGTGCACACAATGTATTTTGGGGAACATGTTATGTAACGGTATTTTGTCACAGATGTATATATACACATATGTATATATGCATGCGCACATAGGCACACACATGCATATATGTATGCATGTATGTATATATGTGTGTACATATATGCATATGTGTACACACAATGTATTTTGGGGAACATGTTATGTAACGGTATTTTGTCACAGAACTGGCTACTATAAAATCCTTTTAAAAATAGAATTTCTATTGATGGTAGCAAAGATTTCATTTTCCCTCTCTCCCCTTCTCTCTTCTCTCTTTTAACCCTAATAAGCTGTTATGTTAAATAACACAAAACTGGCAGTTTTAGGGTACTCTCTTTGTTCTTGGGATCTGATTTCCATCTGAGCAGCAGGCAATTTATTATTGACCTTGATGGCCAAGAGAGTCTCTCTTTTCTTTTCATAACCATAATAACATAAAATACACTACGAACCCACAAGGGATGTTTTATAGCCAGCTGACTTTTATGACTTAATTTGAGTTTCCTAGTACAACATATCTAGAAAATTCCACAAAAGTATCATACAGGATACACTATGCAAAACCTCAAATCTTGAGATGCAAGGTTTTCCTTGCCTCTCAGGAGTGGTCTGAACAAGCGTCACGAGCAGGCACAAACTATTCCAGGCAGAGGGTTGGGCTGGAAAAAATATTTATTCATCAGTTCCAGAAATCCATGTTTATGAGGGCTTCAGAGGAGGAATTTCTGGGACTGAGAAGGTTTTTCTGAGTCTTGGAAGAGGAATCTAGAATTGTTCATTTTGTTCGTGGCATCATATAAAGTCGGGCTTGCCTTATTGCTGTCATTTAGTGCTCCTGTTAGATGCTCAGTTTTCCCATTGTAAAATGAGGATATAATATTAATGTAAATAGAAATAGTATAAGATACATATAGTATTGGTCTGGGCTCTGGTTTAGATAATAAGAAACATCTGAATAGTCTAACATGAATGAGCTAGATGGTGGAGAGCAGCTGGCTCTAGCTGTGTCTCCAAGAGTGATTCCCAGGATATGAACTGAGAACCACAATGAAAGGGCTGCCTCTGCCCCTGTCTGGGTGCTGGGGAATGGGGAAGGCCTCGTGGGCACGCTTGGCTCCAAAATCACACCGCCTTAGCTATGGGGTGGAGTTAGAAGCTGCTGAACCACCGGCATTAGAACTCCAGAGCCAGACCGTGCCTGCTAAATCCACTCATGCAAAAGGGATGTTACCTGTTCCTGCATCACCACCCCTCCTTCCTTTTGTTTACTGAGTCTTTACTAGAAGAAGCAAGTAAATATATAATACATCAGAACGTGGCAAGCGCAATGGAGAGAACACGTGCAGGGAATGGGAGTAGAGAGTATGGGGGGTGGGTAGGAAAAGTTCTGGGTGGGGGGGAGTGATACTCATGGGAGGATTTGAAGGGAGAGGAGGAGCCATGCGGGCCTTTAGGGAAGGAGGGTCCAGCGAGGGAACAGAGAGAGCAAAGGGTCTGAGGCAAGAGCTACCCTGGGTATTCGAAGGAACAATCAGAAGTGTGTGTATGGCTGGAGTGGAGGGAGTGGGGGGATGAGACCTCTGTCAGAGACTCTCAGTTACTCCAAAGCAGAGATTTTTTCAGTGATTTTTGAAGACATTCATGGTTTGATGTTACATTGTTCATGTATTTTGAACTAGGATATTTGAAGATTTGGATGGCATGCAAACCAACACAGGGTTCTTGAAATGAAAGAACAGCTTTAGTGTAACACCAATATACTTGAAGCTACTGCTTCTAAAAAATATTCTGTTCTAGTAAAGATGTCCCGTCTAGTTTGGTGTTTTTTTTCTTTGTTTTTTTGAGATTTTATCATCATAAAAATTTTAAAAATACATCTCTGTTTTTGATGTGACATTTCTGTGTGAAGAATTCATGAGTTACATGATTGAATTGCACCTCCTGGAGGATTCTTAGAACAGGCCTCATCGTTAGCACAGTGCGGCGATTACTTCTGAAGAAATTCTGAGCGTACAAGTGCATTGTCAGACACAGCACTGAAGCGTGTCTTAACGGCGGAGAATACCCAGCGGGCTGGCCTTGGCACTCCGCTTCTTTTTAATGGAAGGCTACAAGTGAGAAAAGAAACTCATTTCTGTAGGAAATAGCAACTAACATTTATCTTCTTCTAACAAAATTCTCCTCCTCACAAGCAATACGCATATTCTAAGAATACTAGTTTCTGTCTGCGACAAAAGAGATCTGACTGTAAGAACCACTGCTTTGTCATTATACACACGTATCGGCCTCGGCATTAAAAGGAACACTGGGCTGGAACAGTCGGGTTGAAGAGAACAGTATGCAGAATGCATCTCAGGGAAAGAAGGCAGAAGAGCGGGGTTTTTCAACCTCGGCATTATCGCCGCTTTGGGTCGGACAGTCCTTTCCTATAAGGTGGGGGGAGGCTCTCTCCCTCACACCACCATGCCTGTTCTCATCCTTATGGCTTGCTGTACATGGCCAGGAACAATAGTCTTCAAAAGTCACTTTCAAGCTAAGGAAATGTAACCCTGATGGATTTTTTTTTCCTTGCTTGGCTCAAAGGCTAGTGGATTAATTTGCATCCGAGCTTGTATTTTTTCTAACTCAGTACTACTGCTACTAGTAGCAATTGATATTTAAACGGTGCTTTGCCAGCCACTGTTCTGAGCACTTTTCTGTATTTTAAAACTTTTTTTTAGAGCAGTTTTAGCTTCATAGCAAATTGAGAAGTTATAGAGATTTCCCACACACTTTTGGCTCCCACACATGCACAGCCTCCCCCATGTCAACATCCCCCACTAGAGCGATACGCTTGTTACTATAGATGAACTGACATCCACACATCATCCCCCGGAGTCCACAGTTTACATTATGATTCACTCTTGGTGTTGTACATTCCGTGGGTTTGGACAAATGTATCAGTGACATGTGTCCATCATTATGGTATCATACAGAGAAGTTTCACTGTCCTAAAAATCCTCTGTGCTTTGCCTATTCAACCCTCCCTCCTTTTAACCTCTGGCCACCACTGACTTCTTTCATGTTTTCTAATTTTCCAGTTGCAGTTGATATACAACTGGACTATTTTCAGGTGTACAACACAGTGATTAGACACTAATGTAACACACAAAGTGAATACCCTGAGAAGTCTAGTAACCATCGGACACCATAAATAGTTACTGCAATATTACTGATTATATTCCTGCTGCTGTACTTTACATCCCTGTGACTGTTTTTGGAAATCTGCATGTCTTCATCTCTTCCCCTTGTTCACCCATCCTCACAATCCTCCTTACATTTGGCAGTCACCGGACTCAGAGATACAGAGAACAAGCCGCTGACCTTTTTTTTTTTTATTGTCTCCATTGTCTTTTCCAGAATGCAATATGTTTTGAACCATAGTGTAGGTAGCCTTTCCAGATTGGCTCCTTGCACTTAGTAATAGACATTTAAATCTCTTCCATATCCTTTCATGGCTTGATAGCCCATTTCTTCTTTAGCACTGAATAACATTCCATTGCCTGGGTGTACAAGAGTTTATATGTCAACTTACCTACTGAAGGAAATCATGGTTGCTTCTAAATTTTGGCAATTACAAATAAAGCTGCTATAAATATACATGTATAGATTTTTGTGTGGATACACATTTTCAACTCCTTTATGCAAATACCAAGGAGTGCAATTGCTGCATTTATGGTAATAGTATGTTTTATTAGAAACCATCAAACTCTTCCAGAGTGGCTGTACCATCTTACATTCCTACCAGCAATGAACGTGAGTTCATGTTGCTCCACATCCCTGTCAGCATTTAGTGTTATCAGCATATTTGGATTTTGGCCATTCTAATAGGCGTGTAGTGGTATCTCACTGTTGCTTAATTTGCATTTCCCTGGTGACATGTGATGTGGAGCATCTTTTCAGATGCTATTTGCCATTTGTATATCTTTTTGGTAAGCTGTACATTAAGCTGTTTGGCCCATTTTTTTAACTGGGTGTTTTCTTGTTGCGCTTTAAGAGTTCTTTGTATATTTTGGATAACAGTCCTTTACAATAAATGTCTTTTGAGAATGTTTTCTTTTAGTCTATGGTTTGCCTATTTGTTTTCTTGATGTCTTTTACTTAGCAGAAATTTTTAATTTTAATGAAGTTCAGCTTCTTGATTATTTTTTTCATAGCTCATGCCTTCGGTGTTGTATCTAAAAAGTCATCACCAAACCCAAAGTCATCTAGATTTCCTCTTATCTTCTAGGAGCCTTATAGTTTTCTGTTTTATATTTAGGTTCCATTTGAGTTATTTTTTGTGAAGAGTGTGAGTTCTGTGTCTAGATTCATATATTTTTTACATCTGAATGTCTAATTCTATTACCATTTATTGAAAATCTAAGCAATTTTTATTTAACTTATTTAATCTTATGAAACTTTATATGTTAAATATCACCATAATCCTCATTTTACAGGCAAGGAAAATGACAGCAGAGAGGCTTAGTGACTTTTCTAAGATCATTAGGAATAGGTATACTTGTACCCTGAAGTCTGGCCTCATACACTGTACTCTTAACCACTGGGCTAACATTGGCAATTCTTGCCAATAATTATAATGATAACAATGACAATGCAGATGTTGACAATCACTTCTGTTTCTTGAGCATTTGCTGTATTAAAGGCACTCAGACAGATGGCAAGGGAAGCTAGACACGAACTCATTTAGTTTCTAGAGAGAAATACAACGTTGTATGCATATATTACTTATATCAATATATAATATTATTTATTCTAATATAAGTACTATTTCCATAACATTTCACAGATGGAGAAACTGAGACTTAGGGAGATTTAAGTATCTGCTAGTAAGTGGCAGACTCATTCTTTGAACTGAGGTCTGTCTGACTCCATAATCTATGAGCTCAACTGTCAGTTTATACCTACTTAGCCTTTGGAGACCGCTGGCTTTGCTAGTGGTTTCCATCCTGCAGGTCTTTCCTAGTACTAGCAAGATCCTTTGGGAATAAAACAACTCTTTGAAGCCCAAAGATGGGATCAAAACATAATAACTTTTAAAATTGTGCAATTTCAGAATTTCTAGTGGTTTACAACTCATTCCATATTGCATTTATTATTACTCTTATGGTCTGTTCCAAATACAGGGCATAGAGAAGTAGTCTTTTTCATGAAAAATGGGGTAGCTGGATGAGGCTTTTGGTCTTCTAATGGGGAAGTAGAGGATGCCAGCAATAACTTCCCATGTTCCAGTAAGATATGTTATTGGCGGTCGCATTCATATAGCTGAATCCATAACTTTATAGAAAATTATAGTCAGTTTCTTCATCCCTAAAGTCAAAAGTTGCCAAGCAGGAAAGCAAATTGACTTTCCTGTAATTTTCTTAGTTCATTTATGTTGAAGAGCCTTTTGCTATCTGAGGTTTGCTGAATGTAGCTCAGGGGCAAATGAATCCTTCACTTTAAAAAAGCATGAAACATCTGGGAGTTAGTTCTTATCTGTTTAATTAGCAGTTCATGGAACTCAAGTTCTGTAGAGTTTGTCCTCAATTCAGACACCAGTTCTGTAGAGTTTGTCCTTTTCCCTGATGAAAAAGTGCTTCGCTGCTATGCTGAGATTGGTTTTGCCAAAGTCTGCAGTTTGCTCAGTAGTTTATTAGGTGATCCTAATTTCATTTTACTTTAGGAAGATGTCTCTATGGGATGAAGTCAATGGTTTTAACAGAGGTCTGATGCAGACAAGAACAAGTTGTCATCTAATATCAGAGGTTGTTGATTCAGTTATTGGACTGTCAGGCTGAAGTGACCTGAGATGAAGAGATACTTTTCAAGAGCATCCCTCATACAGTAAACAATGAACAACTTTTCATGCAAGTTCTCGCCTTATTAACATTTCACCTGTTAGAAGTACAAACAAACAGTGAACATGAAATTCTCTATTGAGGCCCTTCTTCAACATTTCCTGTGGAGAATTTATTTCACTAAAGACTTGCAAGCTCAAACATGCAATTCCGAGCTACAAAACTGATGACATGGAAGAACCAAACATAGAGCAAAATAAAAACGTACTGAATATTAACTGCATTTGAAAGTAGTCCAAGTTCATATTAGTTTTCTTTTTTTTTTGGTGCCCTATTTTTAACCAACACTCAGCTTATCATCAATCAAAACTCCTCAGATTTTTAAAGTATTATTGTAACTACTGCTGCTAAGTCACATCTTCCTGTACTCGTGCAATTGTTTCTTATATTTATCTTTAATTTTTTATTGGTACATTTTTGGTTCATCTTAGTTTATGTAGATCTCTTTAAGTTTTGATTCTGTCAATAGTGTCATCTGGAATATTTTTGGTTATAACTATTCATGTCATTGACAACCAACAATGAAGCACATAAGAAATATTAATTGGAGAACACCACAGACAGGGTCAATATCTAGGTAAAGTAAATGGATTGATTCTGTTACCATGTGTATAAATACATGGACTCAACTTTAGCATGAACATACACTTTTACACCTTACAAAAGACTAATCATATACCTGTATGACAATGGGTTGATTAGTAAGATGAACTGCTGTAACTAATGTTATCATCACGCTCCCCAGCTGAAATTCTCCATCCTGTTATCAAAGTACCTGGGATTTCAACTCAATAATCAGAAAGTTGCTAAGAATGTGACACCAGCATCATGGTGGAGTGAGGAGACTTCTTGGTTTCTCTCCTTAAAGTTACAACAAACTGAGCAACTATAATTCAACAAAGGATTCCCTGCTCAACACAGAGACATATATGAGAGATCCACACACTGCAACATCAGAAAGTGCACATATCAGAATAAGCAGGGAAGGCAGGGTAGGACCGGGGGAGGAGAGGTGGGAAACAGAGGTGGGAGCTGCTGACACAGTGCAGTGCTTGCTGTGGTCCCAAATGATGTTGTGGTGGCGGAGGTGTCAGGATGCAGCCCACACTCAGCAGCCTGGGGGGCTAAGCGGCAGAAGCAATATTCTGGCCTGAGTGGCCAGTGCCCATTGTGGCTGAACCCAATGATGGGGCGAAGATGCGTAACAGAAGTGTGGCAGCTATGGAAACCAAGGGGAAAGGAATGCCACAAATGTGGGACCACCTGCCTCCTCCCACCCTCAATCTGGAACACCTCAGATAATTAGAGAGCATGGGAAATAGAGTAGACCAGATGGAAGAGAGAATTAGTGATCTTGGAGAGAGAAATCTAGAAATGACTCAGGTAGAAGAAGAGAGAGAACTGATAGTTTGATAGTTTGAAAAAATGAAAGAACTATCTGACTCCATTAGAAAGAGCAATATAAGAATAATGTTTATACCAGAAGGAGAAAAGAAGGAGAAGGGAATGGAGAGGCTATTCAAACAAATAACTGATGAGAACTTTCCAAACCTGTGGAAAGAAGTGGACCCCTGAATCTCAGAAGCTAACAGAACACCTAATTATCTCAATGCAAAAAGACCTTCTCCAAGACACGTTATATTAAAAGTGTTAAAAGTTAATGACTAAGAAAGAATTCTCAAGGCAGTCAGGGCAAACAAAGACCTTAACCTATAAAGGAACTCCATTAGATTTTTATAGGATTTTTTTCAGTGGAAACCTTATAAGCTGGAAGAAAGCAGAATCAGATATTCAAAATATTGAAAAGAAGAAATCATCAGTCAAGAATAGTATGTCCAGCAAAGTTATCCTTTAGGTATGAAGGAGAATCAAGTCTTTTCTCTACAAACAAAAGCTCAGGGAATTCACTACCATAAGGCTTGAATGACAAGAAATGTTGAAAGATGCTCTTCTACTTGAAACAGAAGATAAAAGAATACAAAATGGTAAGATGACAGACAGAAGCAGTAAATTGCAACTCTATTTCAGAATATGGTATTAAGCACTTAATTACAACATAAAGGTTAAAGGAGGTAAAGGCATTCATTAAAAGATTATACCTTCTGCAATTTGGAAGTGTACACACAGCATAGAAAAGGATCATTTGTGACAACGAAAACATAAAAGGGGCAGAGAAAAAGTACTGAACTTGCATGACGAATGAAGAAAAGACACAGTCAGAAGAAAAAGGGCTGTTGTATGTATGACACTTTTTTTTGTACATAAACCCAATGCTAACACCAAACAAAAATCTAGAACTCGGACATGTAACATAACAAAGGATGAAATGGAGAGAAAAAAAAACACAGAAAATGACCAAACTAAAATAGCAGACAGAAACCCAGGGAAAGAAAAATGAATACACAGAGAAACCAGAAAACAAAAGTTAAAATGACTAGAGGAAGTCCTTGTATATCAATAACTGCCCTACATATAAATAGACTGAACTCCTCAAACAAATGGCGCAGAGTAGAGAGATGGATTAATAAACAAGACCCAATACTGCCTTCAGGAGACCCATCTTAGCTACAAAGAAAGGAAAGGCTCAAAGCGAAGGGGTGGAAGATGATACTCCAAGAAAACGGGACCCAGACAAAAGTGTACCCATTCTTATATCAGACTAAATAGATTTCAAAATAAAAAAGGTAACAAGAGACAAAGACGAACACTTCAAATGATGAAGGGGAGAATACATCAATAAGACATGACTCTTATTAGTATATATGCACCCAACCTAGGAGTGCCAAAATATACATAAAGCAATCACTATGGACCTAAAAGGAGAAACTGAAAAAAAAAACCTGTAGAAGGAAACTTGAATACCTCATTGACAGCGATAGATCATCCAAAGAGAAAGTCAACAAGGAAATACCGGCCTTAAATGACACATTAGACAAAATGGACATAAATGACATTTACAGAGCTTTCCATCCCAAAATGACAGAATACACATTTTTCTCAAGTGCACATGGAATATTATCAAGCATAGACCATATATATGTTGGGGCACCAAACTAGTCTCAATAAATTTAAGAAGATTGAATCACACTAAGCATATTTTCCAACCACAAGGAAGAGAACATTCTAACCATTAGAATGGTTATCTAATCTTTGTTGGAAACAGAAAATCATGTTTCCTAATAGTCACTAGAGAGTCACTTTCCGAGAGTCAGCAGGGAGGATGGATGACTGGTTTCTCAGAACAAGTCTCAGACCCACTAAACATCATGAGGAAATTGCTTATGCATTTTATCAGGTGGACTAATTTCTTCCCAGAGGCAGGTTTAGAATAATATTACAAAATAGGATTCTGTCCCATACCAGGGTTTGGCCATTTTTTATTTTTGCAGAGATAATGGGGTCTTGTGTATATAAACAACCCTGATATTTTTAAAAAAATGTTCTTCGGTACAGTCTGGTGAATGAACCCACATTTATCTCCCCATTCTTGAAAATCACAGGTATGTACTTATGAAGATATTACAGAGGGAGGATTTGTGGGTGTGAATGCTCCAACCTCTCTACCTGCAGACTCAAGGTCAGAGAAACTGTGCCCTCAAGCACTGTGATCATCTATGACAAGGCTGATGTTGCAGAGCATGTTGAAACAAAACAGAAAGAATGCAAGTGTTAATGACATCACACTTCAAGCGATAAGGGCCAGTTAAAAAATACGAAGATCTGAAAGAACTATAAGATATTACAATTGTGGGGAAATCGATTTTGCCTTAGGAGAATGACACCCCAACGATGTATCCTGAACAACAGAAGAGGCGGTTAATGAGAAGGGTCTCTAATACAACTGGGTTTTAGTGGCATAAATCTGTTTGGAAGCAGATCCTTTTTTGGAATATTTATTATTTATTATTTTAAATATATATTTAATGCCATTTAAATCATTTTAACTCCCAATGTCATATGAGACCTTGATTTGGGCCAAGCTCGAATTTGATGAAAGTGAAACCTTTTAGGAAGGTACACCCCAGAGGCTGACAAAAGATGACTACATAAATTCACTTAGTGTAGAAATCATGCTTAATTTATTTTTGCTCAGTAGGCTGTTAGAAATTTTCATTGGATAAACTTATTACATGAAAGAGGACATGTCTTCTGAAGTCCTATTTAATCTATTAGGGCTACCCAGTGTATGATGCTGTGTCAAGTCACAGTCCTTTGATGAATGAGTGAGTGAATGAATGGGATTGTCTATTGATCACCATCTGAGAGCTGAGGATGCTGAGGCTGCACAGGTGGTTGCATTACTATTGCCTTATATTTCTTGCCTGTAGCAACCATTCAATACATTTTTGCTGACTTAAATAGAAAGTTCTTTATCCCTGCTTGGGGTGCCATATCATTTCACATTCCCTTTTCTCTTTTTAACATATAATTTTAACTAAAATATTTTACTTTTTCAAGGGACTTAATACTCCATTTCTTTTCTATTTTTGATGGCTTCACAAAAGCCATTAGAAAGTCTAGAAGGAGTATATCAATGGTAAAGTGAGATGATGTGATTGTTTTATGCTTTTTACATTTTTCTACAACTAGTATGCATCACTTTTCATATAAAAATTGCAAATATTTCACACTAAGAAAGTTTACTTAGTTTCTTCTCAATTGCTGAGTTTTCTCATACCCAGAGAAGAATATTTGCATGAATCTCCAAACCCTGTGCCCACACTGAAATAGACTACATTGCATATAGCAGGAGAACTGTAGAGTTACAGAAAGAATTCCAACAGCCAGAATAAGACAGAACTAGATTTTATGCTTGTCCAACATTCACTACACAGCCTACCTTTTTTAAAGCCACATAACTGGTGATATATCCTAGGAAGAGCAAAATATATAAAATACTGGTCCTGTCTCCATGGAGCTTGTATGTATGCAAGTATCTATATTGTCTTTTAAAACAGGCACTGACTGCCCTTACACCGAGCCTTGAAGGGTAGAGAGTTGTGAGGTAGACACGTGAGGAGGGTTTGGTTCAGGGAAAGGGCAGGGAACCTGCACGAACGGGAAGTGTCGCTGACAGCCATGGTAATCATGTGGTCAGTTTCGATTTGGTGGCCCTCAAACTTCTGGCTGCACTTGAGTTGCTAATACTGAAAGGAAGTGACTCTCTCAGATAAACTGCCAATTGTCAAAATGACTCAGACCCCAGCTGTGCAACAGAAGAGCCTCCTGCTTGCACCTCTTTTCTGAAGCCATTAGAGTCCACTGACACAAAAATATTGTGAGGTGAGGCAGACAATTATTGAATGTAGGTTCCAGAGGCAGACTGCCTGGCTTTATGTTTCTATTTCCATCACCTAGTACATGGCCAAACAGGGGCAGATGACTTGCCTTCTCTCTGCTTCAGTTTCCTCATCTGTTCAATGGGGACAGTAGAGTAACTACTTCAGAGGCTGCTTGCGAACACTGCTAAGTGCAGTGCTAGAAAGATCACTGTGCCCTTCCAAGCCTCGTCTTCCAACAGTTTATGTCAGTCATCCTGTCTTTTGGTGGGTGCCAAGACCAAGAGTGGGGGAAAAAAAAGTGTTACTACTCGACTCTTAAAACCTCACTCACTTAAAGGCTTGCCGTGTGGGGTGAAGAAGATCTAACAGTTTGGCTTCCTAATTAGACATTTTTCTCCTTGGAAGATGACTTGTTAACGGATGAGAACGTCGTGATTGGCTTGATGTTTGAGTTTCTGATTGCAAATTGACAGGCAGCTCTGTTGCTTTACCCGATCAGAACACGAAATTGTGGCTCATATTTCATGGCATCTGTTTGAAGGCCAAAGAGAGCTCCTCTAGCAGTGTCTCTCTCTCTACATAAAGCTTATTAATTCAGTGTGAGCTTTCTTCCCAATGTCAGCATTATAAATAGGCTCTGTCATATATTTTAAAAATTTCCCCCAAATGGGAACATTTCAACTTAAATTGAAAAGCTAAAAGCCAAAGGTATTCTTCCAGGAGTTATTTTAATTATTAAGCACCTCTCAGTAGATATTTATGATCCTTGGACCATGGAATCAAATTTTTGTCTTGCTAAATAACTACTTGAGATTATAATATCCAGTAGAAATAATTTATTATACTAATTAAGGGACATTGCAGTGACATATTTAATAGTAATAGGAATCAAACAGCATTATTAAGGATGGGGTGAATATATAAAATAATGCTATTCATGACTAAAATTTACTTTGACTCACTTTCTAAAAATAACTCAAATATTTCATTTCTCTGATACTTTTATTACAATTCTCTATGAATACCATTTAGCCTAGGTAGGATATTTCATTAATTAAGCATAAATTGTACTATGACAAGGCAGGAAATCATAATGTAAGTGTTAAAAGATCTGAGAATAAATGATAAAAATTAATCTAACCAAGATGCCAATCATAAAAATAAATGACACGCATTGTAGAAAAATGTGAACGTCAAATAAAAAAGAGGAACCGCGTTCTAAATCTCAGGCAAGGTGGATGGGTAGAGTTGAGTTCCACATAAAGAATGACTTCAGTTCACAACTATAATTAGACTTAACTTCAAACCAACAAACCTCAGCTTAAATTCTTACCCTGAGCTGCAGCTAATATGCCTGCCTTTCATGATGAACACTGTCAAGAAAGACAATGGGGGAGGAGGTGAATCAGTATGAAGCCCCTCTTGGAATGGAATGCTACCCCTGAGAAAAAAAAGAAGAAAATTAAGTTATTGTGAATCAGATCTTTTCTCCTTTGATATTTTAAAATGGTGAATATTTGACTGAAATTGACCTGATATAGACTCCCCCCCCCTCCCCGTGACTCTGGACCACACACACTTGTTTGTAGGTTTCCAGCCTTCTGGGCTGGTGGGCCTCGCTCAGCTGTGCGCTCCCGGCACCAGGCACCGTGCCTCACACATTGCAGGCGAGCAATAAATGTCTGTTGAATTAAGAACTAATTATATGATAGAGGCATTTAGGGGCAGGGCACCTGCGTTTAGTCCCCAGTATGTTCTCCACGGAGTGCCCTTCTTCCCCTCTCTTTTGTTTAAACAAAATGTTTAGATTAGTTTATTAGTAAGGGGAATGGACACATACAGATTAAGCAGTTCCTGCCTTTGTTTATGTTTTCTCCAACAACAGCGATAAATATGGCTTGAGCAGTTATTACATGCCTGGCCTTGTGCTAAGAACTCTGCCTATATTGCGGTGTTCAGTTCTTCCCCAAGCCGATGATGGAGTGTTATTATTCAGTTTAAAAAGGCAGACTTCAGGTTTTAGAGCAGTTTTATGGTCCCAGCAAACCAAGTGGAAATGCCCTTCCCCACATAAGCACAGCCTCCCCCACTGCCAATGCGCTGTCCCCGCACGGTCCATTTGCTACAAGGGATGAACCTGCACTGACACAGCATGATACACAAATGTATACATAAGTACACACACACAGATACACATACATTAACATACTCATGACTAGCTTTGTGACTTTGACAAACTGCATAATAAGCTTTGTCTTCCTAGTTTGAAAATGCAAATAACCTTTCTTTCTCAAGGCAAAAAACGGGATTTACTTCTCTCAGGCTCAGGAACTCTAAAATCCCACTAGGTGTAGGTCTTGGTGTGAGACTATACTAGAATAATCCCAGGAGCCAGGTGGGAGGGCTCTGGGAGCGGTTGCCTTGAATTACTTCAGGGCTAGTGGGAGAGAGAGAACTGGGAATACAGGTTCTCAAGGTGCATTCTTGAAACCAAATAGAAAAGCCGACTCCCCACACAAGAGAGGAACAAGAGGAAGACTGATCTTCTGCTCCAAAAAAAAAGTGCAGATAAACAGGAAAGTGAAAATCATTAAACCACTGAGTTAGAGTTTTATTGAGAAAATATGGAGGGCTGACTATGTTAGGTTAAAAAATGGTATCTTACCAAGAAATTACATTTCTAAAAATTTATCCTGAGGAATAAAGTGGAATTGGATATAAAGGCATGCATATAACGCCAGCCTGCTTGCAATGGGCCCAGTGTTCTGCTACGTGGTTCACGTCTCAGTCATTACACCCATGCTGAAGTTGGTAATTACGATCCCCATCTCCCGATGGAAAGTAAGGCTCGGAGAAGAAACTGGCCCCGAGTCACCCATTTATGAAATGTCTAGATCAATCCGAAATCTGATGATCCACTGCTGAGTTTTTTTCCCTAAATATTAGTCTTTTGGGTTCCACCTTCTTGTGTGTGTCTGTGTGTCTTTGAAAGTAATTTTGTCCTAAGCAGCAGTATCAAGGAACGCACAGTTCTGATGTTTATCTCCTCCAGACCATTTTGAACACATTCCAGCCACAGTTCTCTCAGAGAGGCTGGCTCTCTGTTTTACAGACAGTCGAAAACACCGTGCGAGGAAGACCAACAAAACAATGGTCTGAAGGCAGGACTGAGAGTGCCGAGTCTCACCAGCTTCAGGGCTGCTCACGGAGGGAGGGGCTGGAGACCAAAGGGCCCTTGACCTCAAATACTTTACCGGAGGCTTTGGATTCCTGGGCGTGTCCTGTTCCTCCACCTCCGGCATCCGAGAGCAAAGCCTCTTGTAACTTGCCCCTTATCAATCGCTTAGAGGAAACATCATTCATTTCACCGATGAGATTATTTTTTGAGGTATCCCAAGACTTTTTATTTTATTATTTATTTTTAAAATTAATTTTAAAATTTTAATTGAATTTATTGGGGAGACATAGGTTAATACAATTATATAGATTTCAGGTGCACAATTCTATAATAAATATCATCTGTATATGGTATTCCCCAACCTAAGTTGAGTGTCCTTTCATCAGCATTTATTTCTTTACCCTCTTCCATCTCCCCCCACCCCTCTCCCTCTGGTAATCACCACACTGTGTCTATGGGGGTTTCTTTTTCTTTTTTTGCTTAATCCCTTTACTTTTTCACTCAGCTTTCCAAAACCGCACCCCTCTGACAGCTGCCACTCTGTCCTCTGTATCTATGAATCTTTCTCTTTTGTTAGTTTATTTTGTTCATTAGGTTCCACATATAAGTGAAATCATATGGTACTTGTCTTTCTCTGACTGGCTAATTTCATTTATTTTTAATACCACTTATGCTAATTAACACACCCTCTGGTGTAGATATCAATAAGCATATTTCAAGGACACATTAATCAACACTTAATCACCACTTCTTACACAAATGAAAAATTATTTTTAATACTGCTTATGTTAATTAATAAACCCTCTAGTGTAGCTATCAATAAGAATACTTTAGTGCCAAATAATCTGCTCTTACAATGTTGATTCCTTTTAGAACATTTCAAGTGATAATTAATTGTCCCTAGGGTGTGGATTAAAGATGATTTGCATTATGCTCCCAAGTACAAGCCTACACACACATGCACACACTCAGGCACACACGGAATTTAAAGTAAATCATCATGTAGACCACAGAACAGTCTCAGCAAATAGGAACAACCAGGATTTTTATTCCACTATAATGATAATAATAAAATTTATTTAAACATTTACTAAAAATGGCTTGGTGTTTTAAAAAATATCTCGATACATTCCTGGATTTCTCCATGTCAGTACTCTGATATTTGGGGCTGGAGAATTCTTCACTGTGGGAGATGGTCTTGGGCCTCGTAGGACACTCGGCAGTGCCCTTGGCCTCTGTTCATTAGGTGTCAGTAGTACTCCGTTCCCCCGGCTGTGCCAATCAGAAGTGTCTCTAGACATCGCAGAAGATCCACGGGCACAGAATTGCACTTAGCTGAGAATAACTTAGTGTAACAGCTATGAAGCTCTTAAAAATATGTTATAAAGAAGTTGAATGACTAGAAAGGTGATCATAATATTTTGAATCAGGGTATAAAA
Source organism: Trachops cirrhosus (assembly GCA_028533065.1). Lineage (NCBI taxonomy): Eukaryota > Metazoa > Chordata > Mammalia > Chiroptera > Phyllostomidae > Trachops > Trachops cirrhosus. The sequence goes on from CM052544.1 coordinate 110,418,908, forward strand.
TAAAGGGTACGTATCTCCCTGACTTATGAAACATAAAAATGGCTATGTGCATTGAAGTATAATAACACCTAACCTTTTTTGGGGTACTTATTCTGTACAAAGCATTAAGATTTCACGTGTTTTACCTAATTAATTCTCAGACTAAGTTTAGAATCTTGGTACTATTATTAACTTCATCTGACAAATAAGGAAACTGAAGCTCAGAGAGGTTTGGAAATTTTGAAAGATAATATGAACAGCAGGCATGTCTGAGTAGTGAAATTTGACTGGAATGTATTTATCTCTACATTTCCCAAGCTTTTCTCAATAAACATTTACTCCCTTTAACCAGAAAATTTTAAAAAAAAGATATTATGAAATTATAAACCTTTGTTTTAAAGAATAAAATGTGTTTTTGAGCTTTCTGATTTTTTTCATCTAATAATCCATATTCTTGGCCTCATTCCTATGCCTTTTTAAAGTAACTTTCTTCCTAATTATTTGAAGCCTATAATGAAGAATCCTCCCCATTATTCTAGCTCAGATGTATATTTAATGCTTCAACTTAAAGCTCTGAATCATTGAAATAAAACCTTGAGGAACTCTTTCTAGAGAAATAAGGTACCCAGTACCTAAAAACATTTATTTTGGTTAACTTGGAATAAGCTAGAAATCTCGAAAATCCATGTTGAAGATCTTTTGAAACTATATCAGCCAATTTCCCCTCCTTGGAAAAGGATGTTCACAGGCAGGCAAGGAAAAACAGCCTTGCTGTTCTCTGAGGGTGGAGCTTCCTTGAGGTTGTGGAGGCTTAGGTTTCTGAACGTTCTTATCAGGATGTGATACCTACGCTGATGAAATAAGACACGTCTGACCACTGGGTGCTATTTTTATGTTGCTTCTTGCCTGTCTGCGGATTATTCAAAATAGCCAACATAGCTGTTTCCTGAAAACTGATTAAGGCATTCTCTGTGTACTGCTTATTCGTGTTACTCCCCTGGTTTGGCAGAGGGAAGTCTTCACCATCGGCCTCGGCTGCTTCTTCTGGTCTAAACTTTTCTTGGCGATTCCTCCAAGTTCCTGACCCTCATTCAGTCTGCATTAGCTGCCCTCTCTTCCTTGCATTTTCCAACAATCCAGCAAACCACTGTCAGAGATTTAACACAGTGTCATCAGTGGAAACTCATCAAAATTTGTCTGGTGTGTCTTTCTGGAAGTAGGATGGGTTTCAGTGTCGAACAGGAATTACTCTTGAGTGGTAAGTACCACCAAACTCACATTGTTTTTGTGTATTTTTAATAAAAATTGCCATATGATATTTGATTCTAAACTTCAAAAGCCAAGTTCCAAACTATGGAACATTCAGTTCTACCTTCCAGTACCCACAACATACACACCAAGAAGATATTTTTCAAAATATACGTCAAACAACAAAGATGGTGAAGGGATTAACCAAAGAACCTGTATGCATGACCCAGGGGCACAGACAAGGATGTGGGGAGTGACTGAGGGAGGGCAGAGGGTGGGGCCGGGTAGAGTGGGAAAAGGGGGGAAAAGCAGGAACTGTAATAGCACAAACAATAATAAAAACAGTTTTCACATGTTCAATACTCTCTTCACTCACTGACTTTCTTTGGAGTAAGTCTATAAGAAACACAAGTTAGGTAGACACCTTTGACCGAAAGTGCTTTAAAATAGACATGGCAGCACGTTTGAGCAACCTGAGAATCAGTGAGGTCTTCGTGAGTTGGTTTCTGTCTCTGAAACGAACCTTTATCAGCAGCCAGAAAAGTTATGTGGGGTCTGCAACTGGGAGGTTCTGACCGTCTTTGCCCACTACTCGTTCCCTTCTTTCCTACCACCCATTCCTTTTTCTGGCTAGACGTAAGAAATTTGGAGCCATCTTGGTGTCTGTGATGGGAGTGGGGAGTGGGGGAGGAGTATTAGCTCAGAGTACTCAAGTGTAGTGAAATGTATCTTCTATAGAAACAAAAAAAGATCAAATCAAAATGTTCCTTGAGTGTGTTCTATTCATTTGTTTGAAATTATTTGCTAAAAGATGTTATAAAAAGTGAAACAAAGAACATGTACCCAGATCTGCAAAGCAGCGTGTGGCTCAGTCTACCAATTCCACATAGATATGAAGGAAACAGAAAAAAGTGGATATTTTCATTGTCTTATTTTATCCTAAACTAGCAAACAAGTAGAAACCATTCCAGATACTACTCACTGTTCATCATCCCAGTTCACACTTAGCACTTAACCTGTCCTAAGTAATGTCAAGCATACCTACAATCAAAGAAGTTCATAATTCATCCAAGAAGCCAGTTCTCTGTGAAACCTTCGAGTCTAATCACTAGATTAATTTAAAGCAAGACAGATGTTGTTGTTTTATTAATGAAATACTTCCAGAAATGTGTACTATTTTCCAGGATTAGTATTTTTCGGGACTGGGAAATTTTTTTGTTCTCAGTGAGCATGGATTTGAAAGGATGGAGAGAGGAGAAAGTCAGTAGGAACAATCATATTAATGCAAGAAGGGTGAGAGTAACAAGAAAAAGTTCATACCAGCATCTAGCATTTTGCCTGGCATATATAACAAGTACTCCAAAATACTTTTTGAATGAATGAATGAATCAATTAATCAATCAATGAATACATCAATGAGTGTTGGTGTTTGGCCCCTCACTTCCACGTACATTAAAATCAGGGTGATTCGTGCACATAATCAAGATGCTAGGCTGTTTAAATATTATATAGAAATGAATTCTCTACATCATAGCCCTAGTGTTTTGTTCTTTTTTGTAACAACAAACTGTAAGTTGAAATGCCTCGTGTTTCTTTTTATCTGCATGCCCATCTAAATTATCCGGCTCTCTGTCTATTATATCATCATCATTTCTCAAGTGTTTTTTTATTCTGTGTCTGCCAGAAGCTGTTAGTGTTATGACTCTGTTAACTCTTCCTGTATAGAGGGAGCCTGTGAAAAGTCATATTGACGTGTGGATGAGGGGTAAGAGGCAATGCCCTTCATTTCTCCATTCATTGGAAAGGAGGTAAAAGAATGAGCAATACAATGCTTTTAGAAATTCTTATTCTTTTTCTGATCAACTTGATATAGGTCAGACAGAAGCAGTCTTATGGTTGAAGAAATGACCATTTTTTTTGCCCAGGAGAGAAATATACTTCACTTGTTCATTTCTCTTCCGGGCAAAAAAAAAGAAAAGAAAAGAAAAGAGAGAACAAGTGAAGTGTGTTCCCAATACACTTCACTTGGTTCCCTCATCTATGAGCACTGCTTCAAGTTGAAGTTAAATATCCCCTTGTTTTCCCTCACTAGCAAATTAATGCTGTATTTTTAACATTTAATATTAACTTTATTTAATTTTAATTTAACTTTTAATGTTATCTTAATGAAAACAAATGCATTTTGGTTAACATCTTATATTTAAGATCTGTATAACTTGATTTTACTTCTCAATCAGGATGGATTCTATAAAGGGTACAATAAAAAAATAAAGAAGGCATGTATCCCTCTCTATTCAGAACTTAAAGAAGAGAATCCGAGCTCTTGGGATTCCCCACCTCCTTTTGAAAAAGGGGCATTCTGAAAACGTTCTTGAGCAGACAGACATATAGAATGTGTTGGGTCCTCTCTTAAAAATCCACTTACATAAATACTGTGGGTGTCTGTGTGGGCTGAACAATGCAGCTATTGCATGCTTGGCATTAACGTAATTGGAGGCTTCTAAATGGCTTCTTGTATTCACCCATAATTCCCAAGAAACGAATTTACGTATATTTTCTACCAAGCCCATGACTTTTTGGCTGAATTTTCCAAGTCAGATAAATCTCTCCTATTGTTTACACGGGTGTCCACGCCAAAGACGAGGGAGTCAATGAAAGGCCATCTTGAAGCTTACAGCCGCCGAATTTCTGGGTCCTACCTATTAAAAAGACGTAAACGTGGGAACCAGTCTGATGACTACAGGTCAATGAATAGCTTAAATATTTATACTTTATGTCTATGTACAATAACTAAGTTCCAAAGAAAAGTAAACATCGACGGGATGTCAAAACAAACGAATCCGAGCTTTCAGACCCGGTTTGGATGCTGCGCACGGATGCGCCCGGACCACCGCTCAGCATTCGTTACCAGCTTCCTCCTGGGCCGCCGCTGCGGAGCTCTGACTACAGAACCCCAGGGAGTTAGGGCAGAATGAACTCTGCTTGACTCCTCTTTCTTTCTTCGTCCCCATTATTTTTTATGACACAAGTAATGAAGCATCTATCTGTTGATAAAATTTAGATGTACAAATGAATGAAAAACTTCTGCCTTCATTACTTAACCTCCAACCCCCCAAAGTAATCACTGCTAATGATTTCACATCTACTTACCTAACCTCTCTTTTAAATACACATGTAAACACATTTACCTATAATTTGTTGAAAAAAAGATATATGACACAGCTAACTTATAAACTCTTATCATGATAGCACACAGATCTACCTTTTTAAAAATTGTCTATGGAATTATAAATATACCATAATTTGCTAAGTGTGTCTACCCACTGTGTTAATTAGAAATGACCTCTGCCTATTATTACTAAGACTCAAAAAAAATAGTGGCATAAAAACAGTAGAGATTTTATCTTTTTTATAACTAGAGTTGGGCAGTCCTGGGCAGGTGTGACAACTCCCTGATATCTCCAGGAATGGACTGTTTTTATAGTGTTCTGATACTGAGTGTGGTTCCCATCCTCAAAGTAGCATCATATCCCAAAAGGGCTGTTGGAGCTCCAGCAATCATGTCTTCTTTTCAGGCCAGAAGAAGTAAGAGGCAAGGAATAAAAGTTATGTGTGAAAACACTGTTATACAAGTCTACCTAATAATTTCTGCGTATATCTCACTGATCAATTCTCGGTCATGCCTTTCTGAAAACACTTAAGGGAAATGTAACATTTTAGTAGGTCATACAGATACCTCCAACAATTAAGGTTCTACCAGAAGAAGGAAGGAGAGATAGGAGGTTATGTGGATATCTAGCAATCTCTACCACATTATTGATAGATATATAGATTGTTTACAATTTTCACTATAAAAAATAATGCTGCAAAAAACACTAATAAACATGTTTCTTCTTCCCTGTAACATGTAAACATGTAAACATGTTTCTTCTTCCTTTTTTCCTGTAACTCCTGTTTTTGACTCTGATTCTATTAATTAGCTTCCATTTTATTACATCTTTTCACTATTTATAACTTTACCTTTGCTCTTGGTTCAAAGGAGGAAGTGTCCTGTGCTCTTCTAAATCTGACTTACCTTTTCTCCCTTCTTTGGGCTTGGTGGTGAAAACAGAATGATAGGCTAAGATGTTGATGTTTGCACATGAAAGAACAAAAAAGTGAAGAGCCCCCATCTGGTAATCTTTATTATTTAACTGGCTGAGGGCACAGACTCAGTATAACTTCTTAATCTCCGACGTCACCTGTGCCTTAGTTTCTCCATCTGTAAGATGTCATTAATTTTTAGTACTTAATTCATAGGGTTGGTGCAAGAGTTGAATGTAAGGCACTTGCAATGGTAGCTGGCCTGAAGTAAGTGCTATGTGTATTTACAGTTAAATATTATCTCAGAAAAATTTTAAAAATGTTTATGTTCAGCATGATGGCAATGGAGGCATAAAGAGAACATAAGTGGTATTCAGAGTCCAGAATAGATTTTATGAGGGATTTGAGATGGCCAAGATGGAATGATTAAAGAATTCTGAGCAATTTTGAAAGACAAAGACACCACAAGAAAAGAAAATTACGAACTAATATCCCTGATGAACATGGATGCAAAAATCCTCAATAAAATATTAGTACCATGGTAGATTTATCCCTGGAATGCAAGGATGGTTCAACCTACGCAAATAAGCCAACATGATATACCTAGTTAACAGAGTAAAGGGTAAAAATTACATGATCATTTTAACAGATGTAGAAAGAGCATTTAATACAATTCCAAATGCTTCCATGATAAAAGCTCTCAACAAATAGGTATGTAAGGAAATTACCTGCACATAATAAAGATCACATATAGAAAGCCCCAGCTGACATGACCCTCAATAGTAAACAACTGAAAGCTTTTCCTATAGACCATGGAACAAGGGAAGGTATGCCCACTCTCACCACTTCTATTCAACATCACACTGGGAGGTCTAGCCAGAGAAATTAGGCAGTAAAAGGGAAGAAAAATCATTCAAATCAGAAAGGAAGAAGTAAAATGATCTCTTTTTGTAGATAACATGATCTTATATGTAGAAAATCCTAAAGACTCCACACACATATCCCCTGTTAAAATTAATAAGTGAATTCAGCAAAGTTGTAGTATATAAAACCAATATACAAAAATCAGTTGTGTTTCTATACAATACCCACAAAATATCTAAAAAAATAAATTTAGAAAGCGATCCTATTTACAATAGCATCAAAAAAGCATAAACACCTAGGCATAAACTTAACCAAGTAGGTAAGTACCTGTATACTATAAAGTACAAAACACTGATGAAAGATATTAAAGCAGACACACATAAATGGTGAGACATTGCTTGTTCACAGACTGAAGAAATAGTATCGCTAAGATGTCCGTACTACCTAAAGTAATCTACAGACTCAGTGTAATCCTTATCAAAATTCCAACGGCATTTTTTTACAGACATAGAAAAACATCCTAAAATTTATAAGGAACTGCAAAAGACCCAAAATAACCAAAGCAATTTTGAGTGATAAGAACAAAGCTGAGACGTATTTCCTGATATCAAGATATATTACAATGCTACAGTAATCAAAAACAGTATGATACTAGCACAAAAACAGACATAGAGAAATGGAACAGACTAGAGAACCTAGAAACAAACATGTATATACCATCAGATGATGTTTGACAAAGCTGCCAAGAATATACAATGAGAAAGAATAGTCTTTTCAATATATGGTGCTGGGAAAACTAGATATCCATACTCAAAAGAATGAAAATGGACCCTTATCTTATACCATACACAAAAATCTACTCAAACTGGATTAAAGATTTAAGTGTAAGACCCCGAACTACAAAACTTATAGAAAAAAAAACAGGGAAAAAGCTTCTTGACATTGGTCTTAGCAAACATTTCTTGGATGTGACACCAGAAACATAGGCGGCAACAAAAACAGACAAGTGAAATCACATCGTACTGAAAAGCTTCTGCATGTCAAAGGGAACAATCGACAACATTTAAAGGCAGCATAGGGAATGGGAGAAAATATTTGCAAACTATACATCTGATACAGAATTAATTTTCAAAATACATAAAAACTCCTACAACTCAACAGCAAAAAAATAACATGATTTAAAAATGGACCAAGGAAGTGAATGGACATGTCTTAATGGCCAACAAATGTATGAAAAGGTGCTCAATATCACTAATCATCAAGAAAATGCAAATCCAAACCACAAGGAGATATCACTGCACACCTGTTAGTACGGCTCTTAAAAAATGCTTTGACAAGGATGTGAAGGAAAGGAAAGCTTTGTGCACTGTTGGTGGGTATGTAAATTGGTACAGCCATTATGGAAAACAGATTATGGAAAACAGAACTGCCTTTTGATTCAGTATTCACACACTTCTGGGTTTACGTCCAAAGGCATTGAAGTCAGGATCTCAAACAGACACCTGTGCCCCCATATTCGCTGCAGTGTTATGCACAATAGCTGACACTGGAGCAACTTTTATAACCATCAACAGATAAAAATATATCTCAAATTTTATCTGTTCTTCTGTGGTTTAGTGAGTGTATACTTATCTCCAAACTCACCAAATTGTATGTTAAATATGTACAGCTTTTTATATGTCGATCACATCTCAATAAAGTCTTTTTTCATTTAAATAAAAGAAAGTTTTAAAAAACATTAGTGTTTGAAGTAACGAATACTAATTATCTCAAATTCTTTGCACTCAGGAATCTGGTGTAGCTGAGCTGGGTCCTCTGCTCAAGGTCACCCATGGGGATGCAGTCAAGGTCTTGGATGTGGCTGCAGCATCATCTGAAGGCTTGATCAGGGGAGGATTCTCATTCAAGCTCACTCACGTGTTTGTGCCAAGATTCAGTTCCTTGTGGGCTATTGAACTGGCGGCTTTGGTTCCTGAACGGCTGCTGACAAAAGGCCTCTCTCCGTGACCACAGAACCAGTTCCAGTTGGTCCTATCCTGTTTTTAACAAAATACTGAACTGCTTTTCACAGACAACTGACCAAAACCCCAAGTCATGCAGCTGAAGAGGTACTATGGAAAGAAATTTGACCTCCGCCGGCACCCGGAACCCATGTCAAATGCCACATATCCCCGACCTCCACTACCAACCAAGGGACCAGGATATAGTCAAGAACTTGAACACCAGAACCCTGTCAGAAGCGAAGGACCCATTGTCCAGGAGATCTGGTGTTAAAGCTCCTTACCATAAACAGCCAAGTCCCAAGGTCCTCTGATTAAAACTTGCCATGCCAGAGCGTATGCATACCTGTTCTTAACCTTTTAAAAATGTCCCTGAACCCTGGACTGGGGAGACAGATTTGGCTTTGGCTGCACCTCCAAACAAACTCTTTCCTTGTTGCATACTCATTACTTCAGTGATTGGTCTTACTCTGCATAGGGCACACGAACTTGGGTTCAATTCAACTCTATTCTTTGCTACGTGAGCCTCTCCATGGGGCAGCTCAGGGCGGAGCCGCTGGCTTCCTTCAGAAGCAGTGAGCGAGATGATGTTCACAGTCTTTTTGTAACCTAATCTCAGATATGACACCCCGTTCCAGGGTGCGGTTTTAGACGCTGCCTACTTCAAACACTAAAAATCCTTCTGACAATGACCGCCACTTCGATTTAAATCTGTGTTATTAGTCATGAAAAAATGCATTTGTTAACATAATTCTCTGCTTGGGTGTTCTTTGACCAGTGCATTGAATTCTCACCCAACATATATGCTGATTGAATAATATTTCCATTTTACTGAAAAGAAAGTTCAATCTTAAAAGAAGGTAATAATACTATTTGCCAGCAGATATTGCTTCCTGAATGCTTATAACTATTCAAAGGATTGAAATTGTCAAGGAACACAGTTAGCTTGTGTAACCTTATGTTAAAATATAAATATATGTATTAGAGTAGGTAGCAAAGTTGTTGTTTGGACAAATTTCACAGTGATTCTATTTCCCAGAATTCTTGCATATCACAGTACATAAAAGGCCCTGCAGAAAAGTGCCATAAGTTTTCTAGTTTCTACACTTTTCTGGTGTCATTTTTGTTAAATCTTAGAAGAAGGCTGTAATTGAAATGTCTTCAAGATACAGAGCATGAAGGCAAGATAAACAGTCAAAACTATCTTAAAAGAAGCACATTCTATTTTACATTTGGTGTGGAAATGAAGCTGTGATGTTCTTTTCAGACTATAAACTGACAGTCTAAAATGATACAGTGTCCGACATATGGGCTTTTATATATTCTCTGTCAATAAAAATGTTACTGTTCTCCATATTTTGTACATGACTTTTGTAATTCATTTAAATTCACCTCATAAAAGAGCAAAGGTACTTGGACAGTTACTACAAATTTCTTGTACCTTCCAACTAAATTTTTCTTGCTTGAGGCAAATTAGCTTCTGTGTGTCTTTTCACAGGTAATTCAGTAAAACTTCAGTTTTCCAAAACTGTTCGTCCTCTGCATGCTAACATCTATACTCCACTTTTAGGAAGAGGAAATAAGTCAAAAAGAGAATCAGATAGTCAGGGCTTTCAAAAGAGCAAACGCAAATCTCCTTGGATTACTACAGATGTTTACTTCTCACTCTAACTACACACCCAGGACAGGCCTGCTTCCCCGCTGCTGCGCTGTGATTTCTTTGTTCCAGGACCCAGGGTGAAGGACTGTCTGCCGTGGGGCACGCCAAGAAACAGGCGAGGGGGGATGGTGTGAAGGCACCTACAGACTTCACTGGGAAATTACAAAGGTCCCTTCCGCTCACAGTTCATTGGGTTACACAAGGCCTACGGCTGAGCCTGAGGTCAGTGGAGTGGAGAAGCAGAATCTTCCTACCCTGGGGTAGAAAATAATGCAACCCACCACACGCACTTAGAGGATGTGACCGAGATGATTCTGCGGGTTCCAAATGATCCCTGCAATTTAACACGGCCCCCAGCCCACAGGAATGGGCATTGCCCAGCCTGGTTTTGCTGTTTTAGTTCTACCCTGACTCAGTTTCCCTTGCAATCCTAATACCAATCTCTTGTGTCTTTTAGATACGTAACACAGTGATAGTCACTCATGCAATGTTTAGAAACAGGTCCCTACAGCAGAACCCCAATCCCATCCCTTTTGCGAGCAGCAGGAATTACACTTTTGAGGGTCTACTTGGTTCAGTGCACTCCTGAGTGCTTTAGTTAATCTACTCAGCAACTGGGTAAGTAGGAAAAGCTTATTCTCATTTTACATGTAAACAAATTGACCCAGAGAGCTTACACAAAGTCACCCGGCCAGCCAGGGGCGAAGCTGTTATTTACAACCAGCATTTGGACCCCAGAGATCTGGCACATACAGCTACAAAGACAATGACTACATTTTGAACATTATACAGCCAAAAGGGAAATTTTGCCAGCTCTCTGTTAGCAGAAAATAAAATGAACACATTCCCCACAGACTTCCAAATGGCTCAAATCACTAATCTGTTCACTGAAAAAAATTATAAATATTTACATTAAGGCTTATAAGGAAAAAATCTCCTTTCTCTGAAGTCTAGAGAAGCATTTGTTCCTTTTTGCACAGAGCCCTTGGGGACATCCTGTTTGTAGTGGGAACACACAGAGCCTGTTGCCTAAAAGAACAATTGTTCTGAGTGCGTGGCTGAAGAGGAAGCAAAGAAGTGGAATTAGATCTAAGGTTCCTGACGCACACGGAAAGAACACATAAAGGAACTGGGATCCAGGTTTCCCAGGGGCAGGGAAAAAGTAGACACACGTTGCAGCAAAGGTAGCTATTAACTGATGAACTTACAGAAGGGCACAGAGAGAGGAGATCCGGCTTTTCATGAGAAATTTCAGACTTTTGTTTAGCTGCTGTTCTGCATGAATTATGAATGTGATCTGTGTACCTTCTGGTGTTCAAAAGAACACAGAAAAAGTGGCCTTATGTTATCTTCTAGGAATTTTATCTTTTTGATCATTGAGGTCTATGATCATTGAAGTCTATCACCCATTTTGAGTCATTTTTTGTGAAGGGTGCAAGTCTGTGTAGATTAATTTTTTTTTGCACATGGATGTCCAGTTGTTACATTTGTTGAAAAAGACTATCTTTTCTCCCCATGTTGTTGCCTTTGCTCCTTCAAAGATAAATAGAGTCAAAGATAAATTAACTCTATTTATGTGGGTCTGCTTTTTGGGCTCTCTATTACAGTCCATTGATCTATTTGTCAGTTCTCTGGTCAGTATCACATTGTCTTGATTACTGTAGCTTTGCAGTGTTCAGATGGTGTCAGGCCTTCAACTTTGTTCTTTCAATATTACGATGGCTATTCTGGGTATTTTGTCTTTCCACATAAACTTTAGAACTGGTGTGTCAATAACTACAAAATAACCTGTTGAGATTTTGATTGGGATCGTGTCTGGAAGAACTGAGACCTTGGCAATATGAAGTCTTCCTATCCATAAACTTGGAAGGTCTCCCATTTACATATTTCTGTTTTGATTTCTTTCAGCAGAGCTTTCCTCACAGATATCTTGCGCCTATTTTGCTACAGGTATCTCACCATGTGGGTGCTTTACCTTGCAAATAGATCCTTTCGCACCAACCACACCCAGCTGCAGATGACTGCGATTTTGGCTGACCCTTGACGACAAGGTCCTGAAAGTCCTGGGTGATGACCCAAGCTGTTCTCAAATTTTTGCCTGCAGAAACCATGAGAGATAACAAATATTTACTGTTATTTTAAACCACTAAATTTTGAAGGAGTTTTTATCCAGCAGTGGATAATGAATATACTTAATAATTCAAATGTCTCTCTGTATGTTATATTCACTCCAGTTCCCTAACTCACTTTACATGTGTACAAGAAAAAATATACTGTAAAATGCAAGATGGACCACAGCTAAAAATAATCAATTTATGCAAGAAATTACTCATTTTTGGTAGAACCATCCTGTTTTAAAACACTATTTTGTTTTCCTGGTTTACTTTTGCAGCCTGAGCACCTTGTATAATACTTGCTACATAATAACACATTAAATAAATATTACCTTATAAATAAATGACTGAATTTTCTCCTCCAGGCTCTAAGCTTCTGGCAAGAATGATGCCTTATTCCTCATTTTATCTCCCTCACTTGGGACAATGCTTAACACTAAACATGAACCATTCACTGTTCATTGAATTAAATCAAACTTAATTGAAATTCTTGTTGAAGTAGCTGACCTGAAAACAAGTGGAAAATCATGGCAAACTCCTCACCCCCTCATTGTAAGCATTAATACTGTGTATTAACTAGTGCTGGCAAGCCCCATCAACCAATCATCTGAAAAACTAACACACCACCCCCCACCCCCCACCAAAAAAAAAATCCTAAACTTACACTCTGTTGGTTCCTGGTAAACCATATGGGTTTTCAAGTCAATAGAAGACAACTTCAAATGTTTCTACAGTCTTTATGAAACAATGTATAACTTTTGCCTGTGCTTAAGTCGTAAAGTATTTTAACATGTTAACTTTGGCTGATGATCTGCAGAGGCTCGTAACCGTAACCGGTATTCTTCATCTCATCGAGCCTTGAAGCATTTCGACAGAGCCGAATTTTACAGACATTGGGAATTGGAGCACTCATTGCGCAGCATGTAAGTTCAGGGACCTTTTTTCCTCCCTGGGAGGCAGTGTGTATCTAGGGTGTGTCCCAGGGGCTCAGAAGGCAAGCCAGACTTCCCAGGTGCAAATCCTGAGGCAGCCACTCACATTTTGTGATTTTTGACGTCTCGCTTAACCTCTGCCTTAGTTTCCTCATGCAGAAACGAATAATAGTACCTACCTCACCTGGTTGTTGTAAAGAGAAAATGGATTAACTCATGAAACGTGCCTGTTACACAATAAGCACTAATAAAAATGAGCTCATTGCCTTCAGTGCCTGTCCCTGACCTGGAAAATTGCAGGTGATCTGTAAATCTTTACTGAATTAATGAGTAATGGTAAGGTGTCACGTTTTAAGGGGAGGGGTAGTTGCATTCTGCAGCATTATCACACAGAAATTTCCTTTATTCCTTTTTAGAAATTCTACATTAGACCAAAAGGAGGCAGTTAATTATGCTCATTGATAGAGGATATATGAGTAATACTGACACATGATTACACTGAAGTAGGATTTACAAAATAACACCGTTTGGGTAAGGGGAACTTCTCTTTTTCATGTTAACCCCTTTGTGAATGTGAAAGTGGCAGAAACGAGTTGAGTATACAGAGGAGCATGAAATTCAGCACCCCCAGTGCCTCCTTCGTTGTTGGGCTTATGGAAAAACCCTTTCTTCTCCCTTCGAAACGGGGCCAAACTTCTCCCACTTGACCCAGAGCAAACCCTGGGAGAGGTGGGGTCTAATTAGATTTTTTATTCCCAACATCTGTCACGCACGGTGCGTGGCAGGTGAAAGTCAGAAAAAATTATTCAAGAGGAGGAAATATTAAATAAACACGGCAACTGGGGCAGCGTTTTTGACAAAATATTCTACCTTCAGTCTCAAACCTTCCATCTGTACTTAAAACTTCCACCTACCTGGATGGACCCGTCTTCCCCTTCGCAAGACACTTCAAGGAGCACGAATGCGTGATCCAGTTGAAGTCTCTTGTAGGAGATATCGGGCCACCCCCTTTGTGTGATGCTGAGGAGGGAAAGGGCAGAGATGAGGCTGGGGGAAATGGGGCGCCTCTGAGTGGCGGAGCAACAGCGGCGTCCCACTGGGCTGGGGTCCCACATGTCCCCTTGGTTACCCCTGCCCCCGCCTCACCCGCCCTATCTTGCACTAGGAAACTCGCTGTTAGCAATACGAGGGCGACTGCGCGAGGCGCCCCAGTCGCTGCAGACAGGGAATGTCCTGGGGGCCCCACTGAGTCACAGTCAGAGTCGAGCGTCCCGCAAGCGCGTGGACACCCCAGGGGAGGTCACCGCGGGCGGCGGCGGCGAGCGCGTCCCTTCCAGCTGGCGGTGCCCGCGGGGATTACAGGCGCTCCTGGGAGGCGGCGGCGGCGCGGGAGGAGCGGAGCCCGGCGGGTCTAGAGCGCCCTGGCCCAGCTGCACGCCGGGGCGGCCGCTGGAGTCGGCCTTGGGCTCCGGGCCACGGGTCGCGTGGCCCACCCGGGGGCTGGCGAAGTGAGGGGAGCTGTTCGGGGAGGGCGTGCAGATCCCGGGAGCCCGGCACTGGCCGTGGATCTTCCCGGGAAGGTCGCTTCCCGCCCCCTCGTGGTGCTGACTTCCCAACATCCCCAGCAGCATCTGGGGAGGGAGTTGGGGGGGGGGCGGGTCCTGCTGGTGCTGACACCTGTGGGGAGGCTGCTGAGTCTTACTAGTGATCAATTTCATTGATCTGTTTTTCTCTATCCTATAGAAAGTCCCCTATAGGGAACTTTCAGTAGGGCTGTATGTGTGGAGAAGGGAATTTCAATGAAATAAACTCTTTCATGGGGTTCATGAAGCCAGTCCACCAGCAACTATTTCTTTTATTCCGCAAGTTTTCCTCTTACCTTCCCCTTGGTAAGAATTCAGAAAACTGGAAATAATGTGGTATGTAAAACTGTAGCTTTTAAGCCTTAGGCAGGTTAGGTCTGAACGTTAAACAAGAAGCACTATGATAAATATTTTAGGTTGCTCTTTTTGAATTTGAACACTTTCCAAATTAGACAAAATTCAAAAAGGACAAAATGAGTAAGAGAAACTGAAATATTAAAATGGTGTTGCTTATGAGTGTGCGTGTAGGGAGACTTGACTTGGAAAAATTCTCTCTTGCACTGAATACTAATAAAATATTTACCACTACTTTAGAACAGATTTAACCATCACTAAATTGTCTGATTTAAGGTACTTCACAGAATATTTATCTTGTTTCTGAGTTTAAGAAGGGCAATAAAGTAGTGCATCTAATTTGACCTGGGTAAACAGTTCAAATGTGACAAAGAATGTATAATTTCTGACCCAACCGTATTGAAGCAACACGTGGTTTTTCACCCCAGCATCTGAGCAGTGGGATGGTGAGGTCCCTTGTTAGTAGACAAGCCTGGGGTGTGTGTGTGGGGGGGGAGGGGGAGGTGCTGTGGGGCAAGACAGAAACTGGAAGGCAGAGACGTGGCTCAACCATCTCCGTGCTACTGACCTGGGATGTCGCCACCCCTCCCTGCGCCTCAGTTGACTCACATTTAAATCAAATGAAGAGATTATGTGGGGTAAGCTCTGAGACACCTTCCAACATTAGCATTTTAACCAGTAGCTCCACCAGTAGGTGTTTTAAGCAAATAATGACTTGGGGCTTAGGAGGAGATGGAGAATAAAATTCCAAACAATTGGGGATTCAAACGCCAGCGTTAACATTTATAGGCCCTTGCCCTGACTGGTGTGGCTCATTCGGTTGGGCATCCTCCCCAGGAGTGAAAGGGCACATGCCTGGGTTGCAGGTTTGGTCCCCGGCCGGGGCAGGTATGAGAGGCAGCTGATGCAGGTTTCTCTCACATCGATCTTTCTCTCCCCTTCTCTCCCCCCTTTTCCCTTCTCTCTAAAAATAAACAAATACAATCTTTAAAAAAAACATTTATAGGCTCTGCTTACTACACTTACTTATCCTGCAAGTTTGGCAATGTTAATTAGCAAGTTTCCGCTTACTCGTCTGTAAAAACTGAGATAATTTCATAGGATTGCTTTCAGGATTTGCAATAATGTTACATAAAGTGCCCAGCACATAGGCACACTATTCAGTGGCTCTTACTATATTTATTCTTACAGACCTTAGAGACTGGTTGTACCAAAAAGATGACAAATGCATAGCTTCCAATGGTCAAGAGTTTCTAAAAAGGAACCAGAGAGTTTCACTCACACACACACACACACACACACACACACACACACACACACACACACTGCTGTGTTCCTGATCTACAGACTACGGTTACATCTGGACCAACCGCTTCACCCTGTGTATGGCTCGTCATGAGTTAGAGGCAACATCATGTGGATGCTTTCGCCTAACATCATCACCACTAGAAGAAGCAGTGTCTGATAATGGGCCATCAAGCAGATTTCTATACGAATCATCATACACCCGTACACATACGTGCATGCTTCATCGGGAGGTATTTGTGTAAGGAACAATGATGAACAGATTCAGTTAGAGTCGTGTTGTTATTTATGCTATTATTTGTTGTTTGAAATGGTCTTCTTAGCAGGATGTGTTGATTTCTAGGCTCTGTGAGTGGATTTCAAGGGTTCTGTATATCTAAACTTGCATGTGAAATTTTGTATGTGCACAAAGGGCTTTTCTTCCCTCCCGCCCACCCCCAGAGAAGGTTCATGGCTTTCATCAGATTCTCAAAAAATCTGTGATGCAGGACAAGTTAAGGAAGAATTGGTGTTTGAATTTCCCAAGCAGATGTGAATTACACATACTTAATTTCCTTAGATGGTAAACCATTATTGATAATTTTACTCCTTGCTTCTTGACATGAAAGTGGAGGATGAATGTTCATCATTTCATACACTTATTCATTCATCCACCCGGTCTTTTAACCAACACACAGAGAGCCCACCGCATTGTGGGCCCAGGCAGTGCAGCCACAGTTGGGGAATTATAACTATGGAACCCTGCCGCCAACGATCAGGCTAGTGAGCCTGTGTGCTGTGAGAGGCCCACGCACAGAATGCTGGGGAAGTATAGGTCAGAGGCAGCAGGGAAGGGCTGGCATTTAACTGGGTGCAGCAGGAAGAGGGGTGGCAGAGGTGCAGGAGGAGATGTGGCTTACTTCAGTGCTCTTCTTTGGGGACAGGCTGATTTCTGAGCAGCTGCAGTGAAGATGGTGTCAGGAAATGGATCTGGAAAAGGGGGGCGGTAAACAGAGCATCTGTGTGGCCCTGGAGAACACGAACTTCCTCTATTTAAGGTGCAGGGGTTTTTTGTCAATGTTTGTTGGCTGGATGTTCATTTACTTCATCCTCTGCTAATTCTTGCTGTGGTTCCAGCAGATGAAGGATGAAGTAACATGGGTCAGAGGAAAACTAAAAGAAAATTGTATCCAAAGACATTATTTTGCAAAGTTGGAGAGGATGACCGATATTTGCTTTTGCTGAAGGTTTTTTTTTTAAAGCAGAGAGAACAGGGTTCTCATGATCTATATTAAACAAGACACTAATTGAAGAAATTTGCAAATAGTTGATTGTTAGTTTTCAACTACAATACAAAGATTACGTTGGACAAATCTTTTTTGGACTGCCTCTTAGTTAACCTGCTCAGGAGATCTGTTTTGTTAATGCATGTGGACCTTCGCGAACTCCCGTTGGAGGAAGGTATAAATCAGCCTTGCCGTATAGCAGATTTCACTCTAGAGTGAACATTTTAAGATTATATAAGTACACATGACTGTACTTGTGCCTCTAAGGTGTCATTAGATGTTTTTGCTTGACAGGGAGGCCATTTAAAATCTAAAAAGTTGAAATGACAAGTAATCAAGTAAATGGGCCCAGGTCCTGAATGCTCAGGTGGCCCCGGGCAGTTATCCTGTAGCTCGGAAAGCTCGGAAAGATGAATGATTTCAGGCAGGTCGCACGCCATTGCTGGAGAGCGGCCTTCCACGCGGAGGAATCTTTCATGTGGACAGCTTTGTGCGTCAGCTATTTTTGTTTTCATTTCAAGGCCATTTCAAAAGCTATTTGTATATCTGGATTTTAGCTTGTCGTAAGACAGTCAGTTTTATAGCCAGGCCAAACAGTCAGAACTGGAGAATAAGATGAGGAATACATCTTTCTTGATATCTTATTTTCCTTTCCTACAAAGTCCTTATTTCTCCTGTGCAGAGAGCAGTTTCATTTGATCCATATCTCAGGCTAATAAAAAATCCTTATTTTTTTTCTAACTTTTAGCTGGAAATGCATTCCCCCAAAATCGTCCGCTGGCCAAAACTTCACCGAATTTAAAACAGGAGAGTTCAGCAATTGAACAAAGAGTGTTAGCTGGAAATTACACCAGCATCTCAAAGCTCAGAAGGTAAAGCTATGAATCTAGAATAAGGACACGCACACCTGAAGATCTGAACCCCCAAATAACAGACAACTTCAAAACAATTCTGAAAGTAACATTGTGGAGGCTTCGCAGAAGATTTTTGGGACAATTTGCAGGCCACACACTTAGATGCCATGAGGGTGGGACAGAAAAAGTCTAAGAGAAAAAATGGTGTGTCGTGCTACTTTTAAAATTATTCATTGTTTCAGCTGGGGTGGGGACTTGGAAGCTGCTGGCGGCCCCCACGTGAGGAGGTGCCAGCTCTGTCTCATGAAGGAGGTCGTGACTGAACCACTGAGCACAGGACAGGAGGGAAAAAGCTGCTCTTTCTGGTCCCTGGGGTTGAGCCGTATAAAACCCCATCTGTTTGTCTCATTTAGATACACGAAAATACTCTAGTATCCTCCTAGTAAAATTTCCTTTTGCCTAAGTCAATTGAGGTGGACTTTCATGACTTGTGTGCAAAAGATTCCTCACTAATAGAATTCTCTTATTAAGTTTTAAGGAGTTAAAATGGTTCTTGTTGAATTAGAATGTCCAGCTCGACCCTAAAAGTGCTGGCTTTCTTGATGCAAAAAAATAAAATTAATAAAATAATAGCTGCAGATCTAAGCAGTACTCATAATGGTCATTATCTGCAAAAAAAATTAGTGTATAAAATATATACAATTTTAACATTGAATTTACAATATAAATTAGTTCTTGGAGACAAAGAAGAACAGAATGGGCATGGTCTTGTTGTTAAAAGAAATTCAACTTGCTTTATAACGTCTGCGAGCATTTGCAGATTCTCTGGACCAAGTTTAGGTTGTTCTTAACTTTTTTTTTGTTTTGGTCACAGTCAGTGAATTATTCTAGCCCTTTGTAAAACAGAGGTATTACTATGTTCAAGTTACAAGCTTTTATCAATAAGCGGTTGGCAGCATCCTATTATCTACCCACGGGATTTCCTGAGACATTCTGCACTATGAACTCTTGGCTTACAAATATACAAACTGACTTCTTCAATTACATTCGTAAAACAGATTTTCTGGATGTTTCTTCCTCAACATTACAGAAATTCTGAGAAAAGAGCTGGCGGGATTCCTGGTGATCTGCTCTCCAAAACGGGTCCTACTTAAATGTTGAGCAGTCCTTCTCACGTACATTTTAAAATGTAACACTTACGAAGTGCAAATTTACAAAGTGCTTTTGTCTGTGGAAAATACCCATGATTCATTTTAAAAGCTCGATTCCTTACACGGGATACAGGGAAGCTGACACTGGTTGGTGTTCACGTGGTAAATCGATTATACCGATAATGTTCTCTATTCGGAATAAAAGAAAGTTTTTAAGAACTTCTGAAAAGGGATGCAGTGTTTTTCACTTTTTTTTCAAACCAACAGAAATGTCCACCAGTATATTGTAAAGTTTTTGGTCACTATTTTTTTCCATCCCTTTCAGCAGTAAACGTTGGATCACTGTGTCTTTTAGGAGTGATAGATGCAGAAACAGAATAAGACACTCTTTGTTTCCGAAGTCTCTTATTTTTGGAACCCCTAACCAGTGGGCTGGCCTGGGATATTAACTGTCAACAGGGACATGCAATGAACACTTGGTACGTGGGACGCTTTCATTGTTAAATGTTTTTGCTTTGTTTCCCCCTCTTAAAGTGCATTCTCCTCTCATGTAATATCCCTCACCTATTTTTTTTCTTTTTGAAGTAGCAGAAGCTGGGTTGTTCTCACGTCTCTATGTATTTTTCTTTGCGGAGCACTCAGCTATTTGCTGTGAGCCTGCGGGATCCTGGGCCTGTGGTGTGTGGCACGTGGGAAGACAGCAGGGACCCTCTTCTGAGGGGGGCGGGCGTGCCTGCGATGGTTACAGCTCCCCCTCCTCCAGAGCGTTTAAATAAGCTGAGGCAACAGTGTGAAGCTTTAAAGAAATACGAGGTGGAAGGGACCAAACGACTGCCAGCTGGAGGGGAAATGAGAAAATAATTATAACCGAAATTGTCCAATGGGGAAGCTATAACTGGATAAGCCAAAGAAAGTAAGCTGTTTGTACCCACAGTGGATAGAGAGGGCCAAAGAAGAGAAACTATAAAAATAGTTTCAGAGGAAAACACGGTGTTAAGCTTTTTCAAATGACACAATTTCTCACAGCTTTGATTATGGTGGGGGTGGGGGTACCTCGTTGGCAGGAAATGGGCTTTCGCTCCATGGTACTTGTTTAACACCTACCACGGAAGAGGTGCCAAATTAATTAAGACCATTACGAGCGTTATGCAGGTTGTTAGGCATTAAATCCCTTTACAGGTGGCCTGAATGGATCTGCGTTTTGCTTGGCTTGTCAAGCTACTTCTGCTGTAACAGGTGTTTCTGGCGCCCCCAGCCTGGGGACAGATCAGAGTCGAGTGTGGGTAAACCCGAGATGGCTGAGCCTGTGCTGGTATAATTAGAAGAGTCCCATCTCCCCTGGTCCCTTCCCTGGCAGGGAACAGGCCCCCGGGCAGCCATCAGCCCTGTTTATTTAACACAGTCATCATCGCAGAGTCCCTCCAGGCTTTGGGTCTGGCACGAGTCTCTCCAGTGCCAGCTGCTTCTTCTCTGTCTTGGTTGCTGCCATTGCTGCTACTGCCACTCCCGTCACTGTCTCTCCTGCCTCTTGGTTACGTTAATAATGAGGGTTATGGGAGTGGTAGAAGTACAGGTAGGTTTAGAGTTGAGCCTATGTCACCTGGCCAACCTCTGGGTCTGACAGCCTCTTGTTTCCCCTGAACCAGGAACTGGGCCCAGGGGACGTGATGAGAACAACAAAACCAGCAACGAGGTAAGCCACCACTCCTGTGCTAGGCACTGAGCCAGGGCTCCATGTGTTCGCTTATTTAATATTCACAATGATTTTGAGGCGTGTGGAACATATTTTGGAGTCATTTGGCCTTGCTTTTTTTTTCTTTTAATTGATTTTTTTAGAGAGGGAGAGGAAGGTAGGGGGAGAGAGAGAGAGAGAGAGAACCATCGATTTATTATTCCCTTATTTATGAATTAATGGTTGACTCTTGTATGTGCCCTGACCTGACTGGGGATTGAACCTGCAACCTTGGTGCATTGGGACAACACTTTAACCAACTGACCTACCCAGCCAGGGCTGCACTTGGTATCTAGTCCTGGCTCTGCCACTTGTCAGCAAATCACTTTGAATTCTTTAGATCTATCTAAAGAAGCTAGTAAAAATGGTACCTATCTTAGTTAAATCTTCAGGAGTCCAAATTGAAGAACCTCCAAGCAGGTTTGGGAGACTGAGTGAGTCGTGAAGGCTTTCCTACTACCGTGTGTTTCTTTCTTTCGTATCTTCAGTTCTCCATGATCTTCCTACTGTTTGGGACTCAGACCTTTCCTGTGCCTCTTTCCTCATTGCATCTTTATGTCTCCCTGCCGTCTGTTGCAATGCCGTCTGTTGCAATGTTGACTCTGAGTCTCCTCTGTTGATTGATACACCGATGATCCAAAATTGGGAGTAGGCACCAGAGAGATATGAAATGAACAGTTTGCTATTTACCAGCTGCTGAATCTGTCTGGCATACAGTGCTATGTACTGTTTAAAACTTCATTGTCCTGCCCTAGCCGTGTGGTTCACTTGGTTGGTGCATTATCCCTTACACTAAGAAAAGGTCGTGGGTTTGATTCCCAATTGGGGCACATACCAAGGCTGCGGGTTCAATCCCCACTTAGGGTGTGTCATAAGGAGGCAACTGGTCGATATTTTTCTCTCTCTCCCCCTTCCCTTCTCTCTATAATTAAAACAAAACTAAACAAAAATTTCCTTGGGTGAAGATTATAAAAATAATTTCCCGTTTTATAGAGGAGGAGAATGAGTATTGGAAAGGTTATGCCACTTGCCATGGGTTCCCCAGCCAGCAAGTGAAGCTGTCAAGATTCATGTCGAGGGTCAGGTGTCATCTGGCTGCTGTGACCTCCCCAGAGCCATGGGGGAGACCCGTGCACAAGTGACTAAGTTCAGTATTACAACAGGGATGGTAGCAGAAGCATGTGTGACGGGCTAGGGATGCTTTTTGCAAGGGTCACACCACAAAGGCTTCATTGAGGACATGCCCTCAAGTTACATGTGTCCACCTGGAAAAACAAGCCCTCATTTTATGCCTCGAATTCTCCATAAATTTGTTAGGTGATCTGGGACGATCACTCTATTTGGACCTCAGTTTTCTCATTTGAAAATGAGGGGAAGAGTGGAAGTGGCCTCTAATGCATTCCTGTAATTTAGAAACTGTCCTATTCTGATCCTGTCTGCTTGTACCTGGGCTCTTCACTCACTCACCTCTGACTGGCCCAGGCTTTCTGATACCCGTGGTAGCGCCGTGGGCTGCTGACTGTCTATCACTGGCCTCTGGCAGCGGAATGGACTCTCTGGCCCCAGCCCTTGCCCTGATCAGGGCCCCAGCTGTGGCAGCCTTGAGGATGACAGGAAGCAGTTCCTGTCACTCTGCAATGCCTCTGTGCTCTCCTCACCCACACCTTGACTGCAGCCCGGGAGAAATGTCACATTTGCACTTCAGAAGGAGACAGGCAGGGCTCAGGCCTTTTATGTGTTGGATTTGAGAAGCAGCCTGCTGGACTGCCTGCTGTGGCTGACACAGCGGGCCTAGAGCGGTGGAATGCATGGTCAGAGCCTCAGGAGTCAGGGACAGCGCTGGAGTCAGGGCTCCTTCACCACCTCCCATGCTACTTAACATCTCTGAAGTTCAGTCCACCTCTCTCTAAAATAATAATAACCACACGCACCCCATGGGCTTGCTGTGAGATCTAATGGACTAATACATGTGAAATATTAGCGTGTTAATAGCCTACCCAGGGAACAATTTACTCGTCCTTCTCACCTGTTGGAAGTGCCCGATTCCAAGGCAGAGATGGAGAATGACAGTTTCACTCTTCCCAGCCCCTCTGGGAGCTTGGGACGGCTATGGGATCCAATTAAGGCTGACAAGACATAAAGGAAGGTTTGTTGGCGGAGCTTCTGAGAAACACCTTTTCTTACCAAAGGAGAGATGATTAGTACGCTCTCTACCTCCTTACCTTTCTTGCCTAGGACCCTGGGCACATGAGGCTGTACAGCTTGCACCTGCGGCAGCCACCCTGGGAGCAAGGCAGAGGATTTATGGGCCCTTTGAGCCTGGGAAGACAGAAAGATGAAAAGAAGCAGTGTCTTTGATGGCATCGCTGAACTGCTCAGCCAACCTTGAGACTGATTGATCTGTGAGGTGACAACAATAATAAAAGCTAATTGCTTAAGCAACTTTTATTTGGGATTCAGCTCCTTGCACCTGAAACACGTTAATGCATACACTCAACCCCCAATAACACCCTGGCATAAAGGTTTAGGAAGGTGCATTGTCTGATGGCAATGTGGCTACCATCAGAAACTGCGGCACAGTGCCCCAGAGACATCGCTTGGTTGCTTAAATGTTACATGTGTGTCTTTAATGAGAACCGACCGTATGCAAGAGCAGACCAATTAAATCATATGGGAGGGGGCAGGAGGCACCTGCTCCAGAGGAGACTCCCAAATTCACAGTGAATGTTCTGACTGTTGAAATCATTCTCCTGTGCTCGCCCCCCATTTAGGATTTCCAAATGCCTGTGTAACCTGCTTCCTGCCTGATTCTGTCAGAGAAGACACTTCCTTTCTCAGCAATGGAAAGAAGTGGAGATGAAGTAATTTCTAAGGTGTCCCAGGAGCAAAACATAGTAAACTGCTCCTCAGTGTTTACAAGAGTTTTATCAGGGAAGTGTAGCAACCACCAAAAATCAGCCTGATGTCGGGTTTCTACAAAAACTGGTTCCAAATTGGTACTGAGAACGCTGGTCTCCCTAAATTTCTAGAGGATTCAGTTAAGAATTGTCATGCAAAAAAATTTTCTCGAAAAAGGGGACCCTTGTGCACTGTTGGTGGGATTGTCGGTTGGTGTGGCCACTACAGAAATCAGTATGGGGGTGCCTCAAAAAATTAAAGTTCAACTACCATATGATCCAACAATTCTACCTCTGGGTATTTATCTGAAGAAATCCAAAACACTGATTTGAGAAGACTTATGCACCTCTATTCATTGCAGAATTATTTACAACAGCCAGTCAGGAAATGGGAGCGACCTGAGTGTCCAATGGTAGAGGAGCGGCTAAAAAAGATGTGATGCACATGTACAGTGGAACATGACTGAGCCGTTAAAAAGAATGAGGTCTTGTCATCTGCAACAACGTGGGTGGACCTCGGGCAGGGGTGTCAAACTCATTCTCACTGGGGGTGAAATCAGCCTCCAGGTTGCCTTCAAAGGGCCAAATGTAATTTTAGGGCTGTGTA
Organism: Trachops cirrhosus; assembly: GCA_028533065.1. Lineage (NCBI taxonomy): Eukaryota > Metazoa > Chordata > Mammalia > Chiroptera > Phyllostomidae > Trachops > Trachops cirrhosus. The sequence goes on from CM052544.1 coordinate 110,443,536, forward strand.
AATGTAACTCCTCCTTAACTAGGGGCGGTGCTGCCGCCAGGTAGAAACAAGGTGGAGGGCCGGATTTGGCTCTCGGCCCCTGTGTTTGCCACCTGTGACCTAGGGGGTATTATGCTCAATGAAATAAGTCAGAGAAAGACAAATACCATATGATTCCATTTAAATGTGGGATCTAAACCCAAATAAAAGAAACAGAACAGAAACAGACTCATAGATACAGAGAACACACTGACAGTTGCTAGATGGGTGGGGGTTCAGGGGACAGGCAAAAAAGGAGAAAGGGATTAAGAAGCACAAACTTCCAGTTACAAAAATAGTCACGGAATGTAAATCACAATATCAGAAATAGAATCAATAATATTGAAATAACTCTGAATGATGGGTGCTAGGCTTATCAAGGTGATCACTTAATAATATACATGAACATCTAATCACTATGCTATACCGCTGAAACTAATATAATATATCATATGTCAACTATAACTGAGACATAAAATTTTTTAAAAAATCTAAAAAAAACCCCAAAATTCCCTCAAGATTTCAAGGTGGAACTGTCAGGTTGCTGAGAGCATGAGTAATGTCATCTGGAGCCCACCAGCATGTGCAGTGGCCTCGGGGTTTACGGCTTACCCGAACCTTGCAGCTTACCCTGTGCTTTATAGTTTACAATTTACCGGGTGATGTCAGAGCCAATACCTCTGTGGTAGGTATTGCTCGAGGCTGTCAGGAACAGGAAGAAAGCTTGCCCGTCTGATGTTGGAAACATCACCCTCATCCTGCTTCCCAAGATGCCACTTTCCCTAAGTGGGTGGTAATACCTCCAGGAGGGAGTAGTACAGTTTTGGGAGTCAGAAGGCCCATCAGTAGGTATGGGCTCTGAGCTGAACTTGCTGTGTGATATCTGGTGAGTCACTGATGTCTCTGGGCTTCAATTTCCTCGTTTGGAAAGCGGCAAGGGTGGTACTCAAAATGACATTTGGGAGTCTTTGGGTTAAGCATTACTGGCTCTAGCTAATGCTTTTGGAAACAATGTTTTCATCAATTCTTTCACATGCATTAGGTTAGATGGTGATACGAAAACACTGAGCTTTAGAGTGTCTATAGTGAACAATTAAAGAGGAGAAAGAGAGAAGAAAAAAGAAAATTGCTGAATTTAAATATTTTTGTACCTTATAACTTGGCTTTAAGTTCAGTTAACAGCATGAATCTGACAGTCCAAACATTGTTTCTCTTCCCCTCCTCTCTCTTTCTCTCCCTCCCTCCTACCCTTAATTTCTTCCTTTCTTCCATTCGACTTCAGCGTTGTGCCTGCTGAGTGTTGAGCACTGCTCTAGGCATGTGCTGGGCATCAATGCAGAAGTAAATATCTTGCTGGGTGTTAAACATAGCACAACAGACATGAAAGACGGGGTACTGGCTCTCGTGGTGCTTATGGTTTAGAGGAGGGGGCAGGTAATCCAATCAGATATTACAATATAATGTGGTAAGTGCAGTGGTAGGGGAAAATTCAGAGTGCTCAGGAAATTCATAGGAAGCACATTTAACCTGGATGTGATGGGGAGGGCCGGGGGGAGAAAGGTTCCAGAAGCAAAGCTGAGAGAAGGCTGGAAGCAAAGAGTAGGAGCAGACAGTCTCGGGCAGAAGCAACTGCTCATGAAAAGCCTCAGCGGGGAGCAAAGTCATCCCCTACAAGGCGGAGGTAAAAAAAAGCTCCGTGTAGTTGGAGGTGAGAAGGAAGGGCTGAGACGTCCAGGAGGATGTCTGGAGGGGTGAGCAGGGGTGGCTGTGTGATGACCATCAGTCTTGCCAGGTATGCTCTGGATTCCAGACGTCATCCTTAGGAGCAAGGGTGGCCACGAAAGAATATTCTAAAATTTAAGTTATCTTGTAGTATCGTGCATGTGAAACGTAAAAAATAATACAGTCTAAGAGTCTTACACAAAAACTATCAGAGTTCTAACGGCATTCCCCACCCTCTGCCCACCCCCACCCCAGAGGAAACCACTTTCTTTTACCTTCTAAACAATGTGAATATGCTTCTTTCTTATGCCTTCCTACTACGACAAAGGAGAATTTTAGCTCTTGAACAGCCCCTGCTCCAATCCCTCCACTCTTCCTAGTGTTCGAATGTGGGGGGAGAGGTTCTCTTACGCAGAAGTCCGCAGATAGTGCTCTACGCACAGCACGGTGGGAGGAGGCGGAAAATGGTTGGATGTCGTCGTATGGCAAGGATTTTTTAAAACAGCTTTATAAGTTCATTAGATATTCGGCTCAGTATTTTGGGATAATATGTGCATGCTCATAATTTCTGTTTCCTCATTTGAGAAACTCGAATGGGTAGACTGTAGAGGAATTCTACAGAAATTGAAGCAATCACATTTGAGTAACTGAAGGAAATGCAGATTCCCCATATTTAATTACAATTTAATGTTAGGAGAATCTCCTTTTGGATTTTTGTTATAAAGAGGGTAGAAGATATTAATGCTTGCATACTGCTGTGACCTTTTTATGATTTCACTCTTTATGGCTCTCCTATGTTAAACAATGAGTATCCTTGAGATCTCTTGGCGTCCTTAGTACAAACGGAAAGAAGGAAGGAAGGAAGGAAGGAAGGAAGGAAGGAAGGAAGGAAGGAAGGAAGGAAGGAAGGAAGGAAGGAAGCTGAGAATAGCTACTTGTTTATTCACTCATTCATTCAAGATATAGTTGAGTCTCCTCTGTTTACATATATACAATACCTTGTTTTAAAAGGATGTAATGGCAACCTACAAAAATTTATGCAATGTAAAAGGAGAAAAAAGATACAATGAAAAAGTGGGACAAAGAGAAATAAAAGTCATACCATGCCAAGATCAGTACTTGAAATATTAAGTCTTGAATATATGCAAGCAATGGATTGAATAATGAGCCTTATGCTTCCTAAGAGCTAACAATAACAACAGAAAGATAATTTAATCTATTTATCTGGTGTACCATCAAATACAAAGTGTTCACAATATCGGTACCTGGAATAAGCTAACTCATTTTACTGGCTCATTAACTGCAAGGCAATTAGACCCAATGAAGGTTGCCAGAAATGATGACTCCTAGCTTTAGGATAGTTGAACAGTAGGTCTTATGGCAGGAGTAACTAAAAATAAGGACCAGTATTTTATGTAGGTCAATCTTCAGTTACATCAATAAAAGTCATGCCACCTCCATATTTTTTTAAAAAATGGTTATCTGAATTATTTTAATTAATCTCCTTTTCCTCCCCCTCTATCTTCGCCTTCTCATTTTACATTGGTGTAAAGACACTGACATAGATTTTACCCCGTCACAGCTTTTATTCCACCAGCCCATCACAAAACTCCTCTTACTGGTGCTCGCTCTACTCATGGCATTAAAATCATGACATTTTATGAGCATCTATGTCCCAGGAGTAGTCAAAGTTTATTCAGTTCAGCCAATGGTTGATTCATTTTCACAGAATTAACAATGAAAGACCAATAAAAGTCATAAAAAGCTCATGTTGTTCTTAGCACACTTACTACTCACCACATAGGAAGCAGTGCGACCACAGCCACAGATAAAGGCACCGCTTTTCTTGTATGACATTGCCCTGGAAAGATCTGGCTTCGGTTTATTGGTGGGAAACTACAAACTGTTTTAGGAAGGATTATTTAGTGCATGAATAGGGTAATAGTTTGGGAGCTGGTTATAATTGTTATGTTGATACATGAGTAGAGCAATTTAGGATATCCTTCCCATGTGCTTAGGCGGAGAGCGAGGACCACAGAAGGAGCTGCCAGAGTCAAGGAACTCAGAGTCGGGTGGGGAAGGGCAATAAGCCAGTGACCAGACAAGACAAAACATGGTGTTAATATAGGTATCGTACTACCTGTATTTAGGTAGTATATAAACACCTCAGTGGGGCCAGCAATGGAAGAGGTCAGGGATCTCTTTGTTTAAAAATATAGGAGATCTTCATGCCTGGAATGGAAAAGCTCACTTCAAGGAATTGAGGAAAGTACTTCAACTGGGCTTTATTTATTTCTCGTGGAACACCAGGTCTGAAGGAAACCATGAGACTATCTTAAGGTTCCCCCCTCAGATCTCAGACAGGCTGGGCTTATGCCCTTTTAGAGACATGAGAATCAAACTTACTCAAACGATTTCTTTAAAAAAAATTGTGGTAGAATACACATAAACCTACCCTTGAGTGACATTGAGTACATTCGCAGTGTTGTGCAGCCATCCTGACCACCTAGTTCCAGAGCATTCCATCACCTCGAAGTGAAAACTGTACCCGTTAGGCAGTGTACACCGTGCCACCCCTTCTCTGCAAGCCTAGCAGCTGTTAATCTGCTTTCTGTCTCTACGGATTCGCCAGTTCTGGATATTTCACAGAAACGGAACCATACCGTGTGCTGCGGCTTTTTGTGTGTGGCTCCACCCCTTAGCCTAACGACTTCAAGGTCTAGGCACATAGTGGCACATATCAGCACATACTACCTTCACTCCTTCAAGGCCGAATGACATTCCATTGTGTGGCTCTACCACATTTGTTCATCCATTCATCAGCCGATGGAGAGTTGGCTCCATTTTTTTATTTTTCTTTGGCTATTGCATCTGTGTACAAGTTTTGTTCAAACACGTCTTCAGTTCTTCAGCATGTATAACCAGGTATGGAATTACTGGATCATGTAGTAATTTTACATTTAGCTTATTATGCAACCCACAAATTCCTTGTGATAGCAGCTGTACCATTTTACCAAGCTTACTGTTCATGAGAAAGTATTTCTTTCAGTCTACCCTGTATCTTGGCAATGTATTCTCCTTCCCAACTTTAAAAGACTGTTCTGAGGGCTAATAATCTTTGTGAAACTGCCAAAGGCCTTTTGAAAGCAGGCTTTATATAAATTAAAAGCATTACGCACTCAGGCATTCATTACAGTGTAGTTTGCAAGGAGTTTGATAGTGCGACACCTTTACATGAAATTCTATCTGCATAGGTGTGCGCTTTAACAGTCAGAGGACCCAAAGCTCAAAGGAGACAAAGTGAGTTGAATTAGTTTGCCTTCATTAGACCCTTTAAAAAAATGACATATTGTAGGCACTTTTAAAAAGTGCAATCTTTTTGAAGCATGGGCACGCTGATTTCAGTTGTTAAATCCATCAATTAATCTAGCTCTATGCAGGACAGTCTGTGAATTGAAACCCAAGACTCCCGTTAATGCAGAGCAGGGGCAGAAGTGTGGCCGAACGGATGACGTCTCCTGCATTTTAGCAGACTTTCATGACGCTTTCTGAGAGAGAGCCAAGTGAACAGCAAATGAGGACCACGCTGGCAGCTGTAAACAGTGCTTTAAAAACTCTTGTTATGGGGGACGGACAGCTTGGATTATGTATGTGGCACATGTGGTGCTTCGGGGAAGCTTATCAACCTAGCAAAGTATTTAGGTAGCACTTGCCTCTCCCACAGCTTACGGCTTCTTGGAGGCCAGACTGGGAAGAACCCATTTCCAAGGCAAAAGCTCACACAGCACACACGGAAGCCAATGTGGGATATCAGGAGCTCCGTCTTCACTTTTCTTTATCATTTCCAAATTGCCTGATGAGACACAGAATCTCTTCATAACCTACTCAAGCACCCCTTTGGGAAAAGTGCTTTGCATACTTTATATACTTTAACCCAGTAAACACTTCTGAACACAATTTAAAAGTATCAAGTTGTTTAGTACCTGTTACGTGCTATGCATTTTATATTTCCTATTTTAGATCCTCATAACAACCATGCAAAGTAGATAGTGACTTTACGCTCCTTGTAGAAATGCAGAAACCAGGTCTCCAAAGGCTGAATGATCAGCAAAGCCGGAACACAAGGCAAATGACAGCTTATTCTAAGGTCTGAGCTCATGCTAATCTGCCAGTTATCTTCTAATAAACAGGAAGCAAATAAAAATTAATATTGAAAATTTTTAAAATGCTCCTTCAAGCTAAGATATAACATGATTAGATTACTTAAAAATACATATTGCATTTATCTGTCCACTATCTAGACGTCAGCCGAAGTCATTCTGTTCTTTGCGAGTCAAATGCATTCGACTATACTCCCAGTCCTGGTTGTGGTGGGGGTTCCACGTCTTTCCAGGGTTTTGAGGGGCTTACCTGTTACCTATTTACTCTGACTCTAAGCTTCAGCTTCTTCTGAATTAGTTCAATTTATAGAGTTATTCCCTTTTCTCTAGCAGTCTCTACTAGTGGGATAAAGGGAAACATTCATGGACTCAAGTCAACTGTGGCTTAAATAACATTTTATTCATCCTTTATGCCAACTTTGGGCAGAAAAATTCCTGAATCACTCTTGTCACTAACCACTTTCTTACTACCATGAAATCTCCTTACTAGAGGTTCTTCCCAAAGAATGTTTTTAATTCTTAATCAGGTAAAATAAGTCAAGGGTGCCGCTGATGGCTTGTGGCAGATCACTGGGAGTCCGTGGACAGGTGGGGGCAAGAGATGGAAGAGGCCCGAGAGCTTTGCAGCTGTCACCTCCGTTTTGCAGTTGAGAACGTAGCAGATCAGAGTGGAGTCTAGTTTGCTCAAGTTCAATGGCTAGTTAGATATGTATGACTTTTATTCCCGACTCCACCTTGCTCCCCACAGATATTTGTCTCAATGCAAGGGCCAGAGATTTGAACGAAATGAGTCTCTGACTCACTCATCAAAGAGAGATTCAGGGCAATGTGCAGTATCTGTTCTGATTCCCTGAGTGTTTCTGACTGCTCAGCGGCTTCTTGTAAACCCTGGAAAGTAATAAACAGCTACATCTTGTCATTGTCACAAGAGAAAAGTAAGCGTGTGCATTACAATATCATCCAAGATATTACTGTGACTCAAATATTAAAATCTCCCCGGATCAAGCAATGGAGTTTCAGAAACACAGAGTAAAAACACTTTTAAGATTTCTCTGTTTTAAGTAGTAGTACGAATTTAAAAACACAAACAAAACCTTGGTAGTTCTAATTTAGCTCGTGTGGAAAAGGAGATGGAAGAGAAGAGAGGAGACAATGAAAAGTTAGCATAAAAATTTGAAGAACAACCAAATACCTTTTCTACATGATTTTTAAATTGCCTGGGGAATTAATTTATACCAGTGCATATATACTCACTCCTTGAAGCAAGGTGTCCAATTATTCCTTTTTCTCCCTGTTGCCATGGAGATTGTCCACACAGGACACCGGTAGTTAAGAAGAGTATGATGTGTTCTGATTTCTATGCTAATCAAGCTATATTTCACCTGTATAACTTTGAAGCACCAAGTGGAACTGGAGTTTGCAATCTTCAAAGTGTAACTCTTTGTCTTTGAAAATTCACAGGGGTAATAAGTATGTACCTGAATAAATCAAGTCCATAAATAAAAATGGTTGGTATTGATAAAGTATGCAGTAGTTTCCTCATGGTAACATACAAGTTTATCAAGCATACCCAGGTACAGTTATAAATGATAGTTCTTTCTAAACAATGTAATATAACTGACGATTATAGTTTTTTAGATTAGTAAAGGGAACCAATGGTGTGACGTGACCAGGAACTGAGGGGTATTTCCAGCTCAGGCTGGTAGAAGGTCGGGGATGCTGACTTTCTGAGCTCCAGTGCCACAGACTCTCTGTGGGTAGTGGAGGTCTTCTGAGACATTCTGTCTCCTGGAAGAAGATTTCACGTACTTGCACGAGAAAGACCTGTGCCTTGCAGTCACACAGGCAGACAAGGTTGAAGATGGCTTTGCAATCTCAGTTCTGTGATTTTTAGCCAAGTCCCTTAATCTGAGATCTGTTTTCTCCTTTATAATGTGAGGGAAATGATATTTTCTTGACAAAACGTGTGAAGATTTAGATACACTCAAATTACCCTTCTGAATTCTGAAGAACAATGTATTATACTTGCAAGATCTGAGAAATTTAAACTCATATTGGTACTCAGGAGATTGTAACAGTATTAATTGACTATGCTGCAGTAACGACCCCTGAATTTCAGTGGATTAGGACAGCATTTACTCTTGCCTCAGTTCCCTGTCAATAGCTGCCGGTCAGCAGTGATGTGGGACCTTTTGTACTCATAGCAGAGAAGGAGAGAAAGAGGGGAGAACTGGAGGAAGTGGAGGATCCCTCCTTAGGCTTGGGAACTTGGTAGACTGACACATTCTATTGGTCAAAGAAAGTCACATGACCAACCCTACCATTACTGGGACAGGGAAGTTTTCTCTGCAAAGGCACCAAGGCTGTTGACAATGAATGAATATAGTCAATTATCTTACGTGACAGGGGAATGAACAGTTGGGAACAGTGATATAATCTCCGACAATAACTGTTGCTATTCCCAGAGGCTGCACTGGAAGGAGATCAAAGTATAGACTCGGAGTCTGGGTTTTTATCCTACCCCCAGGCTTACTTTCTACAATAATTTGAGCAAATTACTTAATCTCTCTGTGCTTGTTTGTGCAATTGGAAAATTGGGATAATAACAGTATCTATACCCTCTCTTAGGATTACTAAGAAAATGAAATGAGTTTGTGTGTGTATGTATATATATATATCTATAAATAGATATAAATTTTTGTACTAGAAAATTATAGGCATTTTATTATAGATATAGATATATAGATATCTATAAATCTCCATCTATTTAGGTGGGAATATATATAAATATCTACATATAAAGATTATATATTATATATGTATATAACAATTATATAGGGTGGGGTAAAAGTAGGTTTACAGTTCTTCATACAGAAAAGAATACAATAATTAATAAATAATACAAGAATAAACTGTTTCATGTGCTCACAACTGTAAACCTACTTTTGCCCCACCGTGTATAACTTAGAACAAAAACTGACGTGCATATAAGTGGCATGTGTTACCAATTCTTATTATCACTGGTGATGTTGAGGGGATAGTAAATTTACAGGCATATTCTCTATAGAAAAGCAAATCAACTAATTAAAGTAGCTATGGTGAGGGAATGCCACATAAATTTCCCACATCTCTCAGGGAAGTGACCTTCTCTTTACAATCCACTTGGTCCATGTCACTGAACCTTTACCACTTTCTTCTTCTGTCTTACAGTTACCAGTTTTCGGAAGGGACTGGCAGGAAGGTAAGAAGGAAGATAGGATGGCTAACATTATGGCATGAGCCACTAACTTGGTTTCCTTTTTTTTGTTTTGTTTTTAGAGTATTTGATATTCCCATTTTCAACAGCTTTTAGGCTGAGCAATTTTTTTGAATTGTTTTCTGTGTTTTCAAAGAACCAAATTCAGAAAGATGTTGATTGCTGGTAACAAAGATTAGTCCTTTCCCCCATGGGCTCATTTCCTTAGACGATGAGCATTGTCTCCTTCTACAACTTCAATACTCTATTGTGAGGAATAATGAAATAGTCAATTTCCCAAATAACACTGTAACAGCAGTAATGTGCATGGTCTCACTGCTGAAACAATGGAGGTTCCATCACACAAAATGTGTACAATTTCCTCTACATATGTCACACATTCTACTTGAAAATGAGCCTTCATTTCCTTCAAATAGCATCACTGAAATTTACTAGATAAGGAGAAACATCTATAAACGAACACATCCATGCAAAGAAATGTTTCAGCAGTGATGATTTTTCCTATCATGAGGCAAGCAACCTAGTGCAAAACTTTCTCAAATCCCGTAACTGCTCATTTCTGTTACTCCAGAAGCACTGCTGATTGAGAAAAGAACCATTCCCACAGTTTCCTTTCTTCAAAAGTTTCACCCTGACTGGTGTGGTTCCTGTGGGTTGAGTCTGGTCCCACAAACTGAAAGGTCGTGGATGTGATTCCTGGTTGGGGCACATGCCTGGGTTGCAGGGCAGGCGCCAGTTTGGGCGTAGCCAAGAGCCAACTGATCAATATTTCTTTTGCACATTGATGTTTCTCTCACTCTTGTCCTGCCTCCCTTCCCCTCTCTCTAAAAATAAAGAAAACCTTTAAAAATGTTTGAAGTTTTTACTTACTTCTTCCCATGAAATGTGTCTAATTATACATTGATACCTCATCTGCTACTCATTAGAAATATTATGCAATACTCTTCCTAATCTTGGTGGCACATGATTCAAGTGTCTGGGAAACAATTTTTAAAACTTGCCAAAAAGTTTATCTAGGTGCCAGCTTGAATCAGAGGTCTGGGGCCCCTTCCTGCAGCCCTCCCCGACATATAATGGTAGTGAACTCTGACTGAGGTAGACAGGGAAGTGAGTCAACAGGTGAACAACCTCACCTGTGGGGGAATAGTGACTGCTGTTTTTGAGCTACTTTACTGTGGGCGGGGCATCCATTACAAGGAAGAGAAATAGAAAAGAAGCCAACTATCCACACTTTTCCCAATGTAGATTTTCTACTTTCAGCAGACCTGAGTTCATGTTTAATGAATGTTTTAGTTTAATTATTGTGCTCTCATGAATTATTGAATTGAAAATATTTTAGGGGACTAAAGTGACAAGTAGACTTTAATACTTGAGTGACAGAAAATCATAGGGATGACCCCAGATTTCCCCTAAGTGGTCAGGGAAGAATAGCCTCTTAGAGCTGGTATTCAGATGCTGATACATGCTAAGCAATCCCTTATTTCCTGTTCAGGCCTGTGCAGGGACCACTAACTGTTCACACGTTTCCATTCCGCCTGTTTTTCTTACTAGTAATACGCCCCCCCATTTTTAGCCAGTCATATGGATGTGCACTAGTGACTGTGCTCCCCAGTCTTCATTACAGTTAAGGGGCCATATGACAAAGTTCAGACTAATGAGATAAAGCTGGAAGTGCCGTCTGCATCTTCCAGGTGCTTTATCTGGACCTTCTTTTTCTTACAGATGGGAAATGGCAACTAACAAAAGCATAGGGACATCAGAGCAGTGCCTCCAGAATAAGACTGCTTAGCTCTGGGGTAGTACGTGAAAGAAAAATAAACTCTTTATTTAAGACACCGTATATTTTGGTAACAAGGCTTCACCTGTATCCTACTTACTATAGAAATAAGGAAGGGTCTAGTTAAAGAATAAGTATAAATTACCTATAGACATGGACAACAGGGTGGGGATTGACTGTGGCAGTAGGGGGTGGGCAGGGCAGGGGAGATCAATGGGGAAAATTGGGACAACTGTAATAGAACAACAATAAAAAATAGGTATCCAATACTATGTTGTTGCCATAAAAAAAAACCCCTAATATATATGGCCCGTCTTAGGGGTCAGGTAGAAGGAGACCAAGAAACCTGTTAAGGCTGGAAGGCTGGAGGCTGGAAGACTTACGGCCCTTCTGTAACGCCTTAGGAATACGTTTGGTAAAACTGTCACCAGCAATGAGTAGGAAAGAGCACTGAACTTTAGAGAAGTGGTTAGAAAAAGGTAGCCTCTTGCATGTGTTGATGTTTTCTTACTGCTTTTAGTGAGATTTGCAGAGGAAATGAGCCTGGGCCAGAACTGGACGATTCATTCATTATTGGAGATGAAAAGGACTGGAACTGTGCTAACGGAGGCTCTCTCTGCCTGTGGTCTGAAATCTAAACTGAAGGTCAAGAAATAGGGGGTCTGCAGAGTTGGAAAAGTCAACTTTATCAGTGCCTGAAACAGAGGGAGGTAAGACTAGTTTATAGCCTTTCTCGTGGGTGCCCCATTAAGATTGTTTGGCCCGAAGGAGGTGGTGATCACCTTCTGAATCAGGCCTGCAGGTAGTCATTGAAACAGGAGAGGGGGAAATGAGCTGAGCTAGAAGCTGCTAAAGAAGGGCAGAAGAGTAGGCTTAGGAAGGTTTTTTAGAAGAAATCTTGGGTATGACTGCTTTCACATGGAACCAGTGGTATGCTGGTAGAGGTTCATAACCAGCTCTATGTTTTAAAAAAGCCTTGATTTTCAGTGTCTGCTGATGTCCTTGGTGCCAATACTCCTACTCTGGCCTATTTCAAGCTACCAATGTGATACCACCGATCATATGGAGTTGGGAAGAGATGTGCAGAGCATGTCCTTACAGGCTGGTGCCAGCCAGACCCAGTGACCCATGCAGGGGACTGAGTGGAGAAAAACGGACAGGCAGCCTTCTGACTGTGGTTCGTTTGTATTGTCCAAGGAAATAATAACAAGCGTGGCTTACAAAGACCTGTGCATTTCTCATCCCTAAAGAATTCATTGGGCTCTCAAACTTGCAAAAGCGGAAAATGCATTGTCCAGAAGGGCATACTCTCCAGCACCTTCAGATGGGACCACAGAGAGTAATGGAGAAGAAAGACTCATCCGGAGGGCAAAGCCAAGGTCACAGGTAGCCACATGGGAGTCATGTCCAATGATCACAGTCTAGGTTACCTTCTCCCCTGCCAGGGCAGGAGGTCCTCACACTTACTGCTAAGCAGGATGTCACCAAGGCTAGGGACCAGTAACTCCTGAGTGTTTCCCATTTTTTCCTTTTCTGTATGGAAGTTTTTATGGCAAATATGTGGCTGTTGCTCTACCACTGTCTATTGGACACGTGGAGGCCTGGAAAGGGAGGAAGTACAAGTCACCTGTTGCTACTTTGTTAAGTCAGTGGACTACAGGGGGGCAGCCTCACACCTGATACAGGTTACTGTGCATCAGCCAGGGATCCTGCAGGTTGGGCTGGGTGCGCCGTGGGACGGAATCTGGGTTTATTTCCTTAAAGGAGAGAGAAAGGTATTCTGTGAATTGGAAGGAGAGCGATGAGGGATACTGAAGAGGCCAGCAAGGCAGAATGTGAAGGGCTCAGTGATCATGCTTGAGCATCCTTTCTCCCTCCTCATCTCCCTTTTAGTAATAGAACCTCCCTAAGTTAGAGACAGACAGGTGGCCTTTCAGACCACAGACACTATTTCTCAGCTTCCCCTGCAGCAAGTGTGACCACATGACTATGTTAGAAACAGTGGTTGTGACTGGAAGAGCTATGTGGTTTCCAGGTCATCGCCTTGTTAGATAAAATATTTGCCAAGCCCTGACAACATGCATGCCAAAGTGCCCACAGTGCCCTCTTGGACTTTTGGGAACTCTTTCCTTGCCTTTGTGATGTCATTCAAATTATTACATCCTGAATCTTGCCCTGTAGGAGAACACCCCCTCCTTTTCCGTCATATCTAACTTCCATTCTTAACTCATTGTGCTTGGTCTCGAGTACTGTGGCTCTGTTTTGTCTGGGGAGAGGTAAACTCAGTTTAGTTTCTTCAGCTCTGGTAGTTATACTTTTACCTGCTGCCTGGAGAGACAAGCTGCTTGGCCTGACTTCTCCTTTTCTTCCTTTCTGCCTGCTGGGAAATGGCCACTACGTGGAGAACCCTGGGGACCACATGTTGGGAAGACAGAGCTATCCTTCCAGCTTTGGCTGCTCCCTGCTGGATTGTCCTAGATTCTCATTAAAGCCACAGTATTTTGCCTACTTTTTCAGGTCAGCATAGCCTGTACTCAAACTAGTTCTCAACATAAAAGTTTTGGTCTTTCAACATACTGGTTACATATGTAAAGTCTCAGCACAATGCCCTGCCCATTTTATGTTCTCAGTCAGTGTTTGCTATTATTAACAATAAGCATGCCTGTTGACTGAGTGGATGAGGAATATGTGTGTAAAATCTGCATTACCATTAGAACGTGGTTAGCATCATTTTTCAGGAGGTGGGAATTTTTGAACAACATTTGCATCATGAATAGAAGCAGAAGAAATAAGTAGAAAAGCATGAGCGGGGAAGCACTAGCGTTTATTTTGCTCCTGCACCATGCCTGATGCTTTATGAAGTGCGACAAGAACTGTGACCTCTCCTTAGCAGGCTCCTAATCTGAATGAGATGATCAGTAATGTTGCAGACCCAGGATAAAAACGCGGGTGAGTCTGACAGGTGGTGATTGTTGCTTGCTCTTTCCCCTCCTTCATCTCTCTTATCTTTCGTTATGTGTGCAGGAGATTAAATAAAATATCTTGCAAAAATGTCATGAAAGGAAGCCACATGTTGTGTATTTAGGTCAGAAGTGTTCAAGCATTTAAGCACAATCTGTACTGACCCTTGCAGATGTTCTGCATGTAGAATTACCCCTGATCTTTGGAAAGTTCTGGAACCAGGCCAGTGGCCTCATGAATGCTTTGGTATATATTTTCTTTTGTTTGAGAAATACCTGTGTCTCACCATCATCCTACTTGTGAAGGGCTACATCTTTTTTCTTTTCCTTTTTAAAAGCCATCATAAAGGAAGAGAGTTGTGTCTTTAAGTATCAATTCTAGGACTGACCCAGTTATAATTCATTCTAACCCCACACATCCCACAGGAAATGCAAAGGTGTGGAGCAGAGAAGACAGAGACTCTGAAGGTCTCAGGCAGCTGGAAAATGGAGTAAGACATTTTATATCCATAGTAGTTTTCCTTGTTCTTTTTAAAAATATTTTATTTATTTATGTTTAGAGAGACGGGGAGGGAAGGAGAAAGAAATGGAGAGAAACATCAACGTGCCTCTCATATGCCTCTAACTGGGGTCCTGTCCCGCAACCCAGGCTTGTGCCCTGACTTTGGTTCACAGGCTGGCATTCAATCCACTGAGCCATACCAGCCAGGGCTAGTTTTCCTTGTTTTTATAAAATCATTTTGAGTATTGGTCATTGAGATTTAAAAAAAAATCTTATGCTTTCCTCTCTTCTTTTCTCTAAATGTTCTGTCTCCTTAGAAATGATCCTGTGTGTACCTCATGAAAGTTTATAATCTTTCTTCTTATTGTACCTCTGCTAACAGAGAATGGCTTTTTGTGGGCATAATTCAAGGGCTCAAAACCCTGGGCAAAACTGTCCGAGCAGGTGACAACAAATGCTCTGGCCCATAGAAATGTCTTGAAAAAGCAGTTCTTCAGTCGCCCTGGAGAGAGAAGCTCACCACTCCCAGGACGAGTGAGGACACAGAGAATTCACTTGGGTTGCCTATGCTTCTGTTCTGGGCCCTGAAGTCTCCTTCTAAGGTTCTGCCATTGCTTCTCAGCTAGCCACTTGAGTGCAGGGCAAGGGAACTCAATCAAGCTTTCAAGATCTTGACAGATGTCTCCCAGGAATGGGCCTGAGGCCGCTGGCTTCTAGAGATGCATTAAAGAATCATCACAGGGCAACTGATCTCCTGTCTGGTCTGACCTCAGCAGGATGGAAGCCGGTGACACGGGATGTGAAAGGGGTCTCACTCCATCTCCCAGGTGCCCAAGACCTTCAGCTTCTCTGCCTTCTCTGCTCCACGTTTGTGTTTCCTGTGGGGATGTGTGACGTTAGCATAAATTACAACTGAATCAACCCTGAAATTAGTACTGAAAGAAGACACAACTCTCTTCCTT
The DNA here is from genome assembly GCA_028533065.1 of Trachops cirrhosus. Taxonomy (NCBI): domain Eukaryota; kingdom Metazoa; phylum Chordata; class Mammalia; order Chiroptera; family Phyllostomidae; genus Trachops; species Trachops cirrhosus. The sequence continues at coordinate 110,458,893 of CM052544.1, forward strand.
TATGAATGAGATTAGTGTCTTATACAAGAAGCTCCAGGAAGACCCTGAGCACCTTCCACCAAGTGAAGACACACAGAGAAGGCCCTGGCTAGGAACTAGGAAGTGAGGCCTTCTTCCCCAACATACTGGCACCCCGATCTTGGACTTCTAGCCTCCGGGAACTGTGAGAAACGAATTTCTGTTTCCTTTTTTTTAATAAGCCACCCAGTCTGTGGCATTTGTCATAGCAGCCTGAACAGACTAAGACAACTGGAGGCCAGTTTTAGCCTGATCCCTCAGGAAGTTCTGGAGGATAACGAACCACAGCATCGGTCCTCTGTTGAGTCCAGGAGACTGGCCTTCCTATCCGTGTGTCAACTGTCCTTGGCTGCAGCCTGGGATATAAATCGACTCCCTGGCAAAAAAAAAAAAAAAAGGCTCCCATTTGGGTGAAGGCAGCTCTCCAGAGAAGGGGCAGCTGTGAGTTGCTTATCAGGCAACACGGACTGCAATTGCAAAGCGATTCTGCAGCTGCTCAAGGAGACAGAAAATTCTATAACACACCAGGAAAAGGTAAAGGATGAAGTAACAATCACAAAACACCTTCTACTCAAAAGCAACTGCCGTCATATTTAGATGATGATTCTCCCAGACATGCTTTTGTCTCTGCACGCCCCCCACCACCCCCCGCACCGAGGAACACACACATGAAACCTCCATTCGCTGCCATGAGTTTTCCACCTTAATCACTACAAAGACACTTGCATTTTCAGATGATATTCTGAACTACTTTACTTTCTATTTTCTTCCAATATATTTGCAAAACTCACTTTTATTCATGGCATTCACTTGTGAGCCTTAATCTTTAAGCCAAAGAAATGATGTGGTGTGACAATATGCAAATTCAGTCCAGTTATCATCTTTTTTTCCCACTGATATTAGCTGGCACACCGTGGTGATATTTGAGTTAAAATTCTTTTCCTGACTAGAAAAATATATTCCCTCTGCCTTGTAGCCGGAGGCATCATTCAAGGGTCTGCTGCTAATGTGGAAAAAGCAGAGCACAGAGGCACATTCGAGGGTGCTTATCAAGGCCCATTTAATTCCACAGGCGGTGGCTGCTGCCCCGAAGACGGACGGCGCAGGGGCTACGGCCCGGAATAACATTACGCTCTTCAACAGCCATAAAATTAACTTAACGTTTATGGTTCTGGCAAATAGTGATTGCCTTTTATGTGTTATTTATTAACCAAGAATATTTCACCGGGGAGATTTATTTGACTAAAATGCTTTGAAATTACTTGCATCAATGAACTATGTTATAGGTGGAACTTGGTATAAATGAGGTAGGAGGGGATTCAAAAATAACAAGGCGACAAAGCTTAGCAAAGCCTGTCACGCCATCTCTTCCCTTGATTCGATTTTTAGCTTATTTTAACTTTCCGGCCAGAACTAGAAAATGGTTCTGGTAGAAAGTTAAAATGAAAGTGCACATGAGGAATTTTTGCAATGACAGTGTGACTTATATCCAACTAACCCTTCTGCTGAGAACAACTATAAAAGCTGAATTAAAGCACAAGACAAAGCCAAAAGCAGCTCTCTGAAAGTGCTGGAAAGCAACCAAGGTGACCAGAAGTATGGGACTAAGATCCAGCCGAGAAAGAACATGCATTGTAAGCCCTAAATTTCTCATGGGTTTAACCACTGTGAGTGTTTGCCTACACTCAATGTGAGGCTTAGCAACCAAGACAAAGTGGTGTTCTGGAGCTTGGGGCAGTCTGTTGGGCGGGGGAGACAAAAAGTTGAGAACAAGACTACCAAGGCAGGCACAAAAAGTGAGCCTAGAAGTTGCCTAAAAGGAGCCTAAAAGTCTCCTCATGAGGCATCTTCCAGTTACAAATGGCTGCACACGCAGGGCGAGAGGTTCAGAAACTCAGCAGAGGGCGGAGGCTAAGAGGCTAATACCTAAAGGCAGGAGACTTCTCTTACCTAGTGTTGAACTTGCCCTACTGTTAGAAACATACATAAGAGCTGAAGGAAACATGTGAATACCTATTTGCAGCCGTTGGATGGCTTTAATCCTCTCGAGAAGGGAAGCACAGGAGGTGATCCTTATGTTCATGAGGCTTTCTCCCTGACAGTAGTTTCCGGTTCGCAGAGCAAGAACATGATGCTGAAGCAGAGAATTTTGGTCCTGCTAAGTGAAGAAGAAAAAGATTGAAATTTTAAGCTGCCTACATGATTGGGATTTGGGAGCATGGTCTCAGAGAAAAGGCAGTCAATTTATTGGGGGAGAAGCCCTCCCCTAAATCTAAGTATGTAATCCCCTCAAATCCTTGGCCTGATCTTGAACTACAGGCATAGGGTACAACTCTGATAGGCTTGCAACTCTGACAGGCTTAGCAGAGAACAGCTGTGAAGCTTGAGGGCTGAGCAAAGATTTAGAGGCTGCACAGTGATAGAAGGAATTTGGAGTCAAAATGCAGATGGATTGAAGAGACCTTAGGAAAACCTTTAACTTTTAGTTGAGACAGCAGGAAGGTCACATTCAGTTATAAGGACAATGCCCTGATAGTGTGAGCAAAGCTAAAACCTAAGACCCACATTGATAAAGCCTAGAACTAAGCCTTGACAAGATCAAGGTGATTTGCTTGTACTTTAACTGTCTACCAGAACACAATTAACATTCTTGAGAGGAAGAAAACAATTCAAAGCATCTATAATGTCTAAAAAATTTCTGGCATGCATGAAAGCAAGAGAAGTGACCAATAATCAAGATAAAAGACAGAACCAGTCCCAGAGATAATCCAGACGTTGGAGCTGGCATTTAAGCATGCCAAACAATTTAATTACTATTAAAATATAGAAGAAAAAATGAAAATGTATGACAATACAGACAATCAGCATCTGTAGAAGAAGAACCAAATAGACATTCTAGAACCACAAGAAATAGTATCTGAAATTAAGAACTCATTTAGCTGATTTAAAAGTAGAATGGAAGATGAGTAGACTCAAAGACATCTTAACAGAAAATATGCAATTTGAAAGACAATATAAAAAAAGAATATAATAGGAGATAAAAAAGAATAAAACATAGAATAAAAATGAAACAAAATTAGTAAGAATACATCAAAAAGTCTAGCCCTGGCTGGTATGGCTCAGTTGACTGACTGCTGGACTGTGAACCAAAAGTCACTGGTTCAATTCCCAGTCAGGGCACATACCTGGGTTGTGGGCCAGGCCCCCAGCTGGGGATGTGCAAGAGGCAACCAATCAATGTATCTCTCTCACATTAATGTTTCTTTCCCTCTCCTTCTCCCTTCCCTCCCCTCTCTCTAAAAATAAATAAATAAAATCATTTTTAAAAGTCTACATAGCTATATTATAGTCCCCAAAAGAAGAAAGTGGAACAGAAATAGCACTTGATGAAAAACCAAGAATTTTTCAAACTTGATAAAGAAATTTTCCTCCACTAATTCAAGAATGTAAGTGAATGTAAGACAGAAAAAAATAAAGAGAAAACCATACCTGGCAAACTATAGTGAAACTGCTAAAAATCCAAAGAGAAACATCTTAAAAGCAGCCAGAGGGAAAAAATGGATTACAAATAATAGCCGAATTCCTACTGGAAACAACATAAGCCAGAAAACAATGGAATGACCTCTGCAAAAATCAACCTAGAATGCCATACCTAGCAAAATAATTCTGAAAAACATGAAAGGAAAATAAATATATTTTCAGACCAAACAGAGCCGAAAGACTTTGTCAGCAGCAGACTCACACTACAAGAAACACTGGAGTTCTTCCTGCTGCGAGAAGGTGGAGAAAGGAATGAAGTACATCATGAAAGGGAAGATGTAAGTAAGTGTAAGTGAATATTGACTTTAAAAGGATAATGTCTCTTGCAATTCATAGCACCAACAAAAGGAAAATATGTGATAATAATAGCACAAAAGACATGACAAGAGAAAACTGGAGATGTGTTTTTTACATTTCTCATGTGGTTTGGGCAGTGGTACACATGACAATGTAAAGTGTGTGATAATAGAATAGAAAGTATATTGTAATTTTAGTCTTATCCTGATAAGGATGATAACGGTATAATAAAAGAGCTAACAGATGAGATGCAATAGAATATATACAAGACTTGATTAGTGCACAGAATTCAGAAAAGTGGAATAATGGACAAAGAAGAGATGGAACAGAGAAAATATAGCAAGAAGATAGACATAAACTCAACTATATTAAATACATATGGACTAGGCCTGGCTGGTGTGGCTCAGTGGATTGAGTGCTGGCATGTGAACCAAAGGGTTGCCAGATCGATTCCCAGGCACAGCACATGCCTGGGTTGTGGGCCAGGTCCCCAGGGCGTGGTGCATGAGAGGTAAGCACACATTGATGTTTCTCTTCCTCTCTTTCTCTCTCCCTTTTCCTCTGTCTAAAAAATAAATGATTAAAATCTTTTAAAAAATTAAAATAAATGTATATGGATGAAATGTGCCAATTAAACAAGGAGAATTGTCAGAGTTGAATAGCAAAAGAAAAGGAGAAACTCCATGCAGTTTACCAGGACCACACATGGAATCAAGACATGGCAGCGTTTAAAAGCATGGGCAAACATATGCCGCACTACCCGGGAGAAAGCTGGCGTGTCTATATTTATTTCACCCAAAGCAGACTCAGGCAGAGCAGGGTAAGGGATCATGGAAGATCTCTCATAACGAGAGAGGGCGGGCACAACAGGAAGAGGCAACAAGGCCCAGTGTGAACCCACCTAGTAACACAGCGTCAAAATGCGCAGTCAAAAATCAATCAAATGAAAGAGAGAGGCAAGTCTATAATTCTAGTTACAGATTTTAACACATTTCTCTCACTAACTGATAGAATACGTGGGTAGAAAATCAGTAAATATATGAGCAATATAATCAATAGACTGAAACAACTCAAAATATATGAAATACTACATCTACTGCTAGAGCTGAAACAGTAGTATGCACATTCTTCTGAAGTGCACATGGGCATTTAGAAAAACCGCGTATTCTGGGGCATACAGCCAGTCTCATTAAGTTACAAATAATTTAAATCAGTATATATTCTCTGTCCATCTTGGTATGAAGTTAGATTTCTAAACTAGAAAGTATAAAATATCCAAATGTCCAGAAATTAAGAAACATACATTTAAACCATTCATGAATCAACAGAATGGAAATCATAAAATAGTTTCCACTGAATAATGATGCAAACTCAATATATCAAAATTAGTAGAATGCAGCTAAAGTGGTGATGGAGAGAAATAAATAGTTCCAATGAACTATATTAGAAAAGAAGAAAGATTTAAAACCATTGGTGTATTATCCAATTTGAGAAGTTAGAAAACAAAGTAAATGCAAATAAATATAGAATATAATAAATATAAAGCAGAAATCAATGAAACAGAAAATAGAAACACACTGGGAAAATCAATAAAGTCAAAATTTAACTAATCAGAAAGTCCTATTAATAATTGAGACTGATAAGAAAACACTAATTAGAATAGTAAAAATCAGAAAGGATAATAGTAGCCTACAGATAATACCAATAAGAGGATATTATAAAAAAAATAATACCAATAAATGTGAAATATTTAGATCTGATGAAAAATATCTTTTGAAAGCACATTTTTTCCCCAAAACTAATAGAAGAAATAGAACATCTTCCTATATCTGGGAAATAAATTAAGTCTATAATTAAAATCTTTCTAAAACAAAAACAAAGCCTTCAGGCTTAGATAGTTTCACTGGTGAGTTTTTCTAAAGTTTTAAAATAAGAAATAAAAGTAACCTCACAAAAATGATTCAAGAGTTTAGAAAATGGAGAGAAAATAGAGCAGCTCAATCTGCCATTTATAGCTCTGGGAGTATAAGTTGGTCCAACCACTTCGGAAAACTTTGGCACCATCTACCAATCAGAACACACCCATATGTGGGTGCCAAGACATTTCATGTTACTTTTAGATATAGACCCAACAGATATGAGTACATATGCGCTTCAAAAGGAATGCATAAGAATGTTCAGAGCATCATTATTCATGATAGCACCAACCCAGATGTTTAGAAAGAGTCAAATGGATAACACACAGTCAAGTCACACAATAGAATACTACACAGCTGTGAAAAAAATAAATTAGAGCTATGCATTTCAACATGGATGTATCTCTCATAATATCATCAGCTGAAACAAGGCAGGCACAAAACAACCTAAAATTCTGTAGGTTCCTATTTGTTCACATTAATACTAAAAACTAATGCTACTTGGAAGGGCAATTCCAGGAAGTATAAAGACAGAGACTTCCAGACTCCTGATAATAGACAACACATTGATCCAGGAGGTGGTTACACAAGTGGATCGCTTTGTAAAAATTCACTGAACTGTAAACTTATGATTCACAAATCCTTTTGTTGGTGCATTATGCTTCCATACAAAGTTCCCTTTTCCTCTGCTTCCCCAAAGCAAAGTAGACCCTCAAAATGTTAGCATGCGTAATCCCTACTATTTGAGGCCACAGAAAGAATGACATGTATATATCTTAGCTGGTACATGAATAAATCTTTTTAAATAAAGTATGAACTTGGTTATGGAGGAAGATTGCAAAAATGTAATCTAACTGCTGAGAAATGACTGGCTCTTTTCTCTTCCCCTTCTTTTTTTTTCTTGTGCGTCCGTTCCCATCTATAATAGTAACCGTGCGGAAGGTCACACTAACGCCTCTTCACATGTTAATGGCAAAGCCCCCAGGAGTGCCCCAGACACAGAGCTGCCCCCGGAGAGAGATCTCAAACACTGACCTGATCCTGCCCTACCCAGTGATAGTTGTGATGCCAATGTTTCCTGCTCAGTTTAATTCATGTCTGTAAAGTACTGGGAGATGTTTGGGTGTGGGGAGCTCTTAAAATGCCAAGAATTCCTTTGAGACAGCTGTGCGTTTTAGACCTGAAGGACCCTTCAGCTAAAGAAGCTACCTGAGCAGGCCACTTGGGGTCAAGTTCCAGATGTAATTAGTCAATTCACAATGACACCTCAAAGGGACAAAGACTTCATTTCCCACTGGGTGTGCTTTCCACTGGCAGTGCATAGCACGGTCACAGCTATTAACGTGACACGCTCTGGCGCCTTCCCCGCCATGCAGTTGGAACACAGACGTACAAGCCATGGCATGTGTCATGTTGGAGAGCTCCTCCGGCGACTGTGCTGGGCCACTCTGGCTAAGACACTGTGTGACCGGGGGACGGCACTGAAACAGCCACCACGTCCAAGTTTTCATAGCCTCAAAATAAAAAAGTTTCTAGTAAGTAGAATGGATTGTAAATATTTTTATTTTTAGACTCATAAAATGTTAGTTCTGAAAGGGATCTTAGAAACTGTCTTGCCCCAAGTTCACATTTTACGTGAGGAAACTGAGGCTCTGAGTCTGAGCTGGATAAGCACTCAGCGCTTCAGGCTTTTAGTCCTGGATGCTTGGACAGTACACACTGTTTCAAATTTATCTTTACCCAGGTTCCCACGACCTCCCTATGATCCTTCTCCCCACCCCTCCCTTTCTCTCTTTGTTTCTGTCTCCCTCTTTTCCCTCCCCAGTTAGAGGGGCAGTCTTACCCTTACCCTGTTCAGTCTTAGGCCACCACACACATGGCAAGCGCCATGCATGCTGTTCTGTGACATGTAGACAATTGTGAGATATGCTGGTAACTGTACATCTTTGCGGCAACTGTAAAACCTTGAGAGTTGGGAGTTTTGCGTGTATCAGTGGTTCCTACTCAGTGGTGTTTAGACATCTGGAAAGGCATACGGTACATTCTCATCAGGAAAAAAGTACAAAAGCAAACGGAAACATGGCCGAACTCCAAATCTCCCTTGTTTTTGCTGTTTCCTATATAGAACATGATTTAAATATAGAAACCTGGAATGCTTCAAGGTGGAGGTGTCCTTAACCATACATTCAAAGTCCAACTTAGCAAAGAAAATAGGTGTAGTGTTTGTGTCTCAAAAGAAGCCAATGACCAAAATGATAATTAAGACACAGTTTCTGAAAACCTGTTTGCACAATTGAACCTCAAGAAGCAGAAGACTAAACGTGTGGAATAGGCTTCATAATACCTCCCCCACTCTTACCATCACCCTCCAGAAGTGTGAGCATCAACAGGGCAGTGGGTTACACACGGAGAAATCAACAGTGTGCCTGTTATGCCGGTGATAGTGTTTATGAGATGGGAGTCTGAAGCGTGCTTTAAGTGTAATCTACGACTCACTGCGCATGAACTGTAAGGTGCAAAAACATTAATTTCTACAACAGCTCTCATTATTTATAGTATTTTCCCCATCCTTCTATTAAAAGTATTTCTTTGTTAGATGTGTAGAATGTTCCCAGCTGCTAGATTATTTACAATGAGCTCGATGAACAGTTACAATGATTTAGCCATCAGAAAATTACAGCAGTTAAAAAAAGGCAAATTGTTTCTGAGATGTGGCATTGCATTAAAATCAGAACAAGGGAATGAAGTTTATTTATGAGCATCTAATTGCTCAGTGGAATTGATCTAAAAATACGACTTTGAAATTTAATTTTAGTCAGGGTACACATAGCAAAACAACCCAGACAGTGTTTTGAAAAATGAGGACTACTTATTGGAGGAAGATTTTTGGAATGAGGAAAAAGGCAGAAATATGATGGCCTGAGACCCAAGAGTTCTGAATTGTCCATGTTACTCTACTCATTCATTCAATCAGTGAGTGTATAAGGGGCTGCTGGGAACCACGTATTGTACTGGATATTGGGGATATAAGGATGAAAAAATAGGGTCTCTGCTGTCCAGGGGTTCCCAATCCAAAGACACGCTCATGAAAACGACACTATCATTTGTCCATTGCCGCCAAGGGCTGAGTGTAAAGCAGAGTGGACTCCGGTCTGTCTGTGGTGCCTGGGAAGACTTGCCAAAGTTGGAAATGTTGAAACTGGGTGGAGGCTGCCAAGTGACAGATCCTCACTGTGTTCGACTTACTCAGTGTAAAAAATTGCAGGGGAAACCCATTAAGATGACGGAGTAACCTATTGCTTTCATGCACCCAAATATAGCAATAAGAGAGAAAATGTAAAAAAGAAAGCTTAGCAGATATAACTAGGTTCAAAAACCAGGCAAACATATTCAAGAACTAGGAATGGAATAGACACATGAAAAGGCGCTGGGGAGAGAGTGGAGATGTACTGTGTCCTCAGCTGGCGGTGGTCTAGCTTCCTACCTGCTTGATAACTGCTTCTGCATTCTTCTCAATGTCGCCTTAGGGCCTGGGGTCTGCAGTGGGTTGAACAGTGTCCCCTCAAAATTCATGGCCATCCAGAATGTCAGAATGGGACCTTGCTTGGAAATAGTTTTAAAAGATGTAATTAGTGAAGAATATTGAGGTGAAATCACCCCAGATTTAGAGTGGGTGCCAAACCGAGTGACTGAGGTGTCCTTATAAGAAGAGGAGGACACATTTGGACATATGCGGTCTGTCCAGAAAAAGTCCAGCCATTGTTAATGAAACAAGAATGGTTTGTGCAACACCGATGTTACCTGGCAGCCAAAGAGAGTGGACTGGAATGACATGTGTGAACAATGACGATTTCCCCGCACTAGTCAGTGGGGGGGGGCGGTAGCTGCCATTGAGTGAGCATGTGTGCTGAGTGGCCGTCACATTCAAAATGACTGAGTGAGTAGAGTGACCAATATGCATCAAATTTTGCATTAAGCTTGAACATTCCTCCACAGAAACTATTCGTGTGACTCAGAAGGCCACAGCGATGGGCAGCTTCATCACAATAATGCACCCACCCACACATCATGTCTCCTGTAGCGTTTTTCGGTGAAACATCAAATCACCCAGGTGACTCAGCCCCCTTACAGCCTAGGTTTGGCATCCTGTTACTTCTGGCTTTTTCCAAAACTAGAATCAACTTTGAAAGGGGACATATTTCAGAGTGCTGATGAGATTCAGAAAAATACGATGAGGCAGCTGATGGCAATTGGGAGAACTGTGTGAGGTCCCAAGGTACCCACTTGGAAGGGGACTGAGGCGTTATTGTTCTGTCTGCAATGTTTCTTGTATCGTGTATCTTCTCCAAGACATGTCTCTGTTTTTCATATTACATGGCTGGATACCTCCCGGACAGACCTTGTGCAGAGGAGACACACAATGGAGACACTGGAGCTCTGCAGCTAGCTGCAAGTCAAGACATGCTGGAGCAACCGGAAGCTGGGAAGAGGCAAAAAACGTTCTTCCCTGCAGCCTTCAGGGAAAGCACAGACTTGCTAAACACTTGATTTAGGGCTTTTGGCCTCTAGGACTGTGACAGAATAAATGCTTGTCATTTGATGCCACCAAGCTTGTGGTAATTTATTAGAGCAGCTGTAGGGAACTAATATATGTCCTAAATCTTCTTTAAAAGCCCTGGTCCTGGGGGTCATCACTTCCTAAGTTATATAAATGTCTAACCACTATGCCGTACACTTAAATATAATAGTGAATGTCAACTATAATTGAAAAATAAAAATAAATAAAAATAAGAGATCTGGTTTTGGAGAGGGGGCTGGGTGTGGGGTACTTGTTGAAGCAACTGTAGAGGGAAACGTGCAGGGTCACGGAGACAAGTGAGGGCAGAAAGCAAGAGCCGGAGATGCAGGGACGGAAGGTAAGCCTGTGCTCACATGCAGGTGTGAGAGAAATAAAGCCCCGGTCCAAACCCAAGCCAACAGACTTCCTTTCAAAATAAACCTGCAAACCTGAATTCATAAACACAGGAGGAAAACGAGCCTGATGAGAAACAGTCAACAAAATCCACTCTTGGGACATAAATATACCACAGATGCAATGAATTCTGCCGCAGTGCCCGACACAGGCTTCGCGCATTTGTTGCATTAATGAGGTCTGCCACGTTTATTATTTTACACCAGAAATTCTATGTCAGTTTATATGGATGTTGACTTTAAAACAATTATGTTTAGGATGCCCAAAAACATAAATTGAGGTTTCACATCTATATAAAGGAAAATAAATTATGAAACAAAAACACCCCGAAGTGAAACAGTAATAGATGGATATGCAAGTCATTATCTATGTTAAACTTTGTTAGCTGCCGAGAGAACAACAGTAAAATATTGTCCAGAAGGGTTTTTGTCCATGAGGAAGGAGGTCCTAGGGAGATTTTTGCCTCAGGAGCTAAGACAGCCCTGGAGATTTGTTGGTTTTTGGGAGACCGTTGATGGAAAATCGGATCCTTTGAGACATGCATGTGCCCTTACTGGAGACAGAAGCGGCAGAGGACCACATATTTCCTCTTTCATTCCAAGCTGCCTGCTGCTCTAGTTTAAGTGGTCCGACTCAGCCCACCAAGTGGTGTTAGCTCTGACTCTTGTGTTATGGACGTCAGTTATCATTTCTCGAGACTGGCACTGGCCTTAGGGCCAGGAGTGGGGTTGGCAGGGTGGGGGAGGGCAGCGATGGGGGAAGCGGACACAAATTACTGTGACCCAGAGGTCTGGCCCTGGGCTGGGGCATATATTCACACCCTGTGTAAATACTGCCCGCCAGTCCACCCTTGCTGTGGGCCTGACTCTTGAGGGTCTGGGTCAGGCACAGAAGAAATTCTGACCTGGTTTGTTATCAGTGTCAGATGAGCTAATCCAGGCACTGCTCCCTTGTCAACTCTGAAGAGCAACAAAAGCATATACATTGTAAACTTAAAATGAAGAGCAAAGATTTTATCTCCTCCATTGTGCTTAGCTTTGCGACTGGACCTAGGCATTTTTTGGCCTGAAAAATGAAACTAACTGTAAGGTACTGTATTAATACAAATTCTTTGGCTTCATCTACACATACTCTGATGTTAAGAGAAAATGAAAAAAATGGAGTAACAATTGCCATATCTGGGGAAGTAAAATAGCCAGGTGAGTATTATGAAAGCTGACATTGTTTGGGTGCTCTGTGCCAGGAACTGTGCTAAGTGGTCAAAAAAGTCGAACAGGGCCTTTGGAGTCACATGGCCTGGGTCCCCATACTGACGTGCCCCTGGGTGGAGGGGGGCTGTGTGAACCTAAGTCATTTGCACTCTCCAGGCTTTCTTCATTTCGTATGAAATGAGATGACAATGGGCACATTTTAAGGACTGTATATGACAACACATAGCATTTAGTCTCTGCTTCTGAATTGTATGTGCTAATAAATTTCCTTTAATTTTAATGTGATTTGAGTGTAGTTTCTCTCTTAATTGCAACTGGAAGCATCTTGATACGAGTATTGTTGCAACATGCCCAATGCCTGACTCATTCTAAAGTGATGGTAATGATTGGAAAAATACTATTTCATATTAATCTTATTGGAAAAATATTCAGATGACTAATTTTTCCTTTTTCATGTGAACATTAAAGTTTAGCATTTGGATAAAGATCATATTTCTGAAATAAAATTGAGCTTTAGCCACATTGACTGGGAGACAGAGAAGAAAGTCAAATTGTAAAGGTCAGATTTTTCCAGACACCTCCTCTGCACAGAAACGGTAACGTATCGGTTAATGTTTACTAGTCACCTACTGTTATTTCAGGTTCTCTGCGAGGTGCTTTTCTTATGTTTTCTTTAGTTCTGTTTTAGAGTTATTTACTATGAGGAAACAGAAGCTTAGAGAGTGCTTTTAGGGCCTAGTACCTAACAGCACCCAGCACAAGCTGGGCTCTCAGTAAATCATTGCTGCATGTTAATTACCTGCCCAAGTTCATGCAGAGCCAGGGTGAAGACCTGTTCCCCCGCTCAAAGTCTCTGCTCCTATCTCTACACCACCTTGCTTCCCTGCATCAAAAGTGTGAAAATCTGTCCACTGGTATAATTTACTGAATTGTTACCTAAGGCAAGTAAGTAGCTGTCAGTTCAGAAAGTTTATCATCATCAGAGTCAATTCCTAATTTAATCACATTTACCATATATTTTTCAGAAGCTAGACTTCTTAGATCATTGCCAAGAGCAAGATAAGATATATAAATTCCAGGTTGCTAAGCTCAAGAAGTTTGTAGCTCTCAAAGGAATTTTTTCCTGTTACAAACAGCATGCCTTAAGTTGACATTCAAATGTTGCCTCAAGGACTGAAGAAGAGCCGGAATCTTGCATTACCGACCTGAGTGGTTTTTCCAAACAGAGTTTTGGGATTCTTGCCCAACCTTGAAATGACTATGAGATATACTTTCTTTCAAATTTTCTTAAAATAAAAAAGGATCTAGAATAAACATATGCAATTTATAATGAGGTTTCAGTAAGTGTTGATGTTAACAGATGCTATTTTTTAGTATCCACTTATACTGAAATTGCAGTACTTGGAAATGCTTTATCATGCTCAGATCAGTCAACTGAATCTCATACAGTAAATGACAGTCAAAAGTTCTTGTGTCTATGAAGCGTAGTCTTATTTTCACGGAGAAAAAAAGATAAATGGCAGGCATATAATCTTGTTGAATTTTATAGCTTGTGATTCTTTCTGTTGTAGCTCTTTAGCTGAGTATAAAATTCAAAGTCCAGGTTGGCTATGGTAAGTGTAAACCCCAGACCTCTGAGAGCATTGTGGGTAATATGGTCTTTTAAAAAGAATATTTTATTTATTTATTTATTTTCAGAGAGAGGGGAAGAGGAAGAAACATTGATGTACAAAGAGAAACATTGATTGGTTGCCTCTCATACCCTCCCCCCAACTGGGGACCTGGCCCACAATCTAGGCATGTGCCCTGACCTGGAATCAAACCAGTGACCTTTCAGTTCATAGGCCAGTGCTCCATCCACTGAGCCACACCATCCTGTTATTTTTTAAAAAAGATTTTATGGTAATATGATCTTTCAAATTTGCCACTGTGGTGAGTCAGTAAACAAATTGGTACTGTCTGTATATATGCAATAATAGCTACAATTTTTGAGTGCCTCTCAAGTGGTAGGTGAAGTAAGAAAAATAGGGTAACAAACTGAACTATGCATATTTGCTGAACCTTGAAGACTAGGTTACTGACCGTGCTACCTAAGGTATCTAGGAGCTCAGTTTCCTCTGCATTACGGTGGAGAGTAATCATTACTACTTTATAGGTTGTTGTGAGGATTAGAAATACTGTATTGTATTGAAGACTTTGTATACATGCTCAGGTTTCAAGACGTCATCATTGTTGTCTTCATCAAATTTGAAAAGCAAAATTACCCGACTAAGGTCATTTAGCTAGGAGTGGCAGAGCCAGGGCTCAAATTCTGATGTAAAGTCGACTGAGGTGTCCTTTGTCTTCTGCTGATATTGTTATGCGTGATAGAGAAAATTGGCATGAGGGACCCATTCATGGGCGTGGGCATTCAGGGCTATGTGGAAGGAATAATGACTTACCTGTGTCTTAAATGTTGCACAGGATTTGGATAAGTGAAAATAATTAGCACCTTATCCTCCGGGCTCTTTTGAACCTCAGTGGCATACACAGGGATGATGACAAATAGATGTCCCTGTTCATTTATTTACAATCGTTCCTTGGCAGGGTGCTACAATTGATTAGTGGTCCAGAGGGGAAAATTTTGGCATCTCTGCCTTTGTTTACTCTTCTCTAAAACTTTTTTTCATAATTTTTTATCCTTAGAAGATAAAAGATCCTTCGAAGACTGCCTCCATTAAAGCCCAAATTTTCGTTGTTGCACGCCAAAAGACCCACTTTATCCACTATGGCTTTACACAGGTGTGTTTGAAGGGACCACTATCTTGTTTGAGAAAGAGATATGGTGAGCATCATTGAAAATTAAAACTGACTTGTGGGATCTGAGCTCTACCCAAGCTCAGCAGTACCTCATTCTCAAATCCCTGTTTATGTACCTCCCATCCTGGTTTACCCAGCTCTATCCAATTCAAGGGGTTATAAATGGTCACAATAGCCCTTCAAATTGCCTTTTCAATCTGTGCACATTCTCACTTTTGTTCTTTAAGAGATTGCATTATACAATTGCTATCACAGCTAAAGGATGGGTTATTTAACATGTCACAAAGGTACTGTAGAATAAACTTAAGTAGACAAGGCGCTGGGAGACACATTTTAAAGGACTCTCAGTCCTCTTCAAAACAGTTCTGTCATAATGTTTGGTCTTCGAAGAAAGTCCTGGGAAATATATACTCAGCTGAGTGCATATGATGCTCAGTAGAAAGTAACTCTCTAAGGATCCTTGAGTTCTCTGACATGAGTCATCAAGAGTGAAAGAGCGTGTGACAGCATCACAAGCACGTCCCATCCCAGTGGACAGAAACTCCGTCTTATCCAAGGATAATTGGTACCAGGAAAGGAGAGCTAAGAGTGGATCCACTTCACAAGGTACTAACAGTTCACAGAGAATAGTTCATCTATCATGCCGTCTTCACAAGGTTTGACTGGAGTGCTATCTTTAAAAAGAGAGCAAATATTATGTGAATAGGGAGCTTTTTCTTACACTGAATACAGCAAATGTTAAGAATCTGCACTAATTAAAATAAGAATGTACTGAACGTTGACTGTTTTTTAGTTTTCTTTTTGCTGTATTTTTTCTGGATAAACTATAAAATGGCACCAAATACCATCTCCCACTGAACATTGACTTTAGCCATTTGGTTATAAACGGGGCATTTTTGCAAAAATATTCAAAGGCTTATCTATCTTTCTGAGGGTTTCTCCCAGTTCTTGCATATTGGGGTCATCCTTCCTTCTTTTAAGAAATAACAGTTTTAATGGGAAATAAATCCCATATCATATAATTCACTCACTTAAAGTATAAAAGTCAATAGTTTTTACTATATTCAGAGTTGGGTAAATGTCACTGTAATCAGTTTTAGAACATTTTTTTAAATCAAAAAGTAAAACCCGAACTCATTAGCTTTCTCTCTCTGTTCTCTACCCACCGTCCTCCTCCCAGCTGCAGGCAACCACTGACCTACATTCTGCCTCTACTGGTCTGCCTGTTCTGGATATCTCAGACATACAGAATCACCTCTACTGGTCTGCCTGTTCTGGATATCTCAGACATACAGAATCACCTCTACTGGTCTGCCTGTTCTGGATATCTCAGACATATAGAATCATATAATACGTTGTCTTTGTGATCATTCTTTTACTTAGCATGCATAATGTTTAAGGTTCACCCATGTTGTAGAATGTATCAGTACTTCATTCTGATGTACACCATTCCATTGTATGACTATACCACATGTTTACATATTCACCGATTGATGAAAATTTAGGTTGTTTCCACCTTTTGGCTATTGTAAACAGTGCTGCTAGGATACGCATGTACAAGCCTTTATTTGAATACTGGGTTTAGTTCTTTTGACTATATACCTGGAAGTGGAATTGCTAAGTCTTACAGTAGCTCTATATTTAATCTATTGAGGAATTACATTATTTTCCAAAGCAGCCACACCATTTTACATCTCCTCCTGAAGTCATTCTCTTTTGAAACACTGTCACCATCATTTTTTTCTTCCCTGCTAACTTGTCTTTCTCCCAGAACCTTATTTATGGATGACTGTGCAAAGAATCTAAGCAGTGTTCCAACCTACCCTCACAAACTTCATGAAATTCTGGACCTTTACCAGGGTTTGCCACTTCACTTTGCAATACATTTATTCTCTATAATGGAGAATGTTCAAATTCTCTATAATGTTCACATCCACTTTGCATATCTCTAAAAGTTGCTTTCACAGCAACTCCATGAAATATTAACTGCAATTTAAAGGTGAGAAGACCTAGGCTCAGCCAAGTTAAATAATTAGCTAGTAGGATGTTGAACTAGCAGTTGAACTATTGTGAGAAAAGGGATCGGCATCCCAGGAAAAGTAATAGGTTTGAGGGTATTGTTACCTAGAGGCACTATGAAACTTCTCTGGGCTTCCATTTGGGCTACCTACCTCTCTTATTTCTCCTAGGAATTCTAATTGTGCAGAAGTTAGGATGTTTGTGCTGCAAATAACAGAAAATGTCACCAAATGTGACTTAAGCCACTGTGGCTTATTATTATTGTTATTATAATTATTATTGTTTCTTTTTACATAATACAAAGTCCCCGAGAAGACAGTTACAGAGCTGGTTCAGAAGTTCAACAATGTGAGGGCTTCTGAGTCTATTTCAGTATGAGTCTACTTGCTTTTCCCTCGTAGTTGCAAGATGGCTGCAGCCACTCCAAACAGCATGCCCTCCTCCTGCTTATTCCGAAAGCAGCAAGGGAGGGAAGATGTTTCTTTCACCTTGTGTGTTTCTTTTGTTTTATTAAGGAAGAAATATTTTTTCCAGAAGACTCTTCCGTACAGACTTCCTCTAATGATTCAGAGGCCAGAGAGGAGTGACATGCTTATTCATAATGAGAAGCTCCTAAGAGAAGCTGGGAAGGTGAGTGTTTGGCAACTTTAGCCACTATTTTCTGGCTTGGAAAAAGTGTGGACCACTGACTGCCAAGTTAGCAGCTCGCCACTGCTGGGAATCAATGTCCCTAGTTTGAAGATGAGAATCCTGAAGCTCAGAGACGCTAAGTAACACCACATAGCTAGTTGGTGATAAAGCTGAGATTTGGATCAGGTCATTTGAATTCTAAAGTCAATGCTGTAGCAAGCACATGGTCTTACAGGCAACATTTCCTTTTTGAAAAATGTATCCAAAGGTAGATAATCTTGCTATAATGCTGCTACAGGAGAGAAACAGGTGGTTAAAAAAAAAACATTTACTTTCCGGAATATAAGTTAAGATTATTTTGTTTATGTGTCATGAAACAGGTTTTAGAAGCATTTGGTTTTTGATAAATTGTGTGTGTGTGTGTGTGTGTGTGTGTGTGTGTGTATATATTTGGCTTTATAAAAATTAAAATCCCTCTTCTCTTACCTTGTTTTTCCAAAGTAGATGATTTTGGGAAGATGTACACTGAGATTTTAGAGCTGGAAAATTTCTCTTTAGTTACTAACATTCTGGATTTTTGCCTGAGGGCAGGTGAACAAAGTGATTTCAGTATTCCTTCAGCCAAATGAAAGTATTTTCCTTTCGAATAGCAATGTGCTTACCTGGCAGAGTAAAGTCTCCTGGCAAGTCACTTTCAATTCCTTCTTTCAAATATAGTTATGTTGTGAGAATTAATGAGAAACCACTAAGGGTTCATAAACCGTATCTCATTTAACCCTCAGAGCGCAGTCAAATGGAGACCCACATTGGTCTCCATTTCATCCTTATGAAAACTAGGGCATAGAGAGATTAAGCAGGTTATCCAAGGTCACACTCTAGAAAATAGCAGAATTGGGACTTGACCTGGTTGACTCCAAAACCATGGTCTTAATCACGTGGTATTGTCAATGTAAGAAATGTCCAATCCTCTAGAAAACTTTTACAGCAATTTGTTTGAGACAAACTGACAACCTATGCATGGAAGCAAGACCTCAAGTGCTCCAGAGAATAACAATTTTGCAGCTTCTTTTATGCATTTGAAATGGTAAGGAAGATTACATGAAGGTGAGAGAAAACAAAATGTGGATTGGGTTACAGGATAGTTAAGAGTGTGTGCTCTCTTGAAGGTGTTTATGGCTTATTTCAAAGTTGTGTGAACCTAGATGCAGAAAAACAATGAACAGGGCTTGCTTAAGGCAAAGACAAACCTTTTACTGAAAAGTTATATGCCTGGGATGTGACTACCCACCATGACCTGCCCAGTTAGGACTTTATGATCAGATCACCCCTGTTAGGTTACTTCCCATAGAAACCCTTTTTTCATCCACACTCTCTTCCCACTATCTCACAATACTATTTGAACTCCACGTCTAACATGCCACGATGAGAAAAGGTTAGTACTAGATTTGTGATTAATAAATAGATCTCTTAGCATAACATTATGGGGGGCTTAGATCAACTTGGTCTAAACCCAATGACACTAATAAGAATCCTGTTGCACTTGAAGAACGAAAGTTGTGGCTATGAGTGTGTTTTCTAATTTGAACTCTTACATACTGTTAGTGTTGTAAGGACAGGTGATGTGGATAACATTAGCAGGAGACAATCCCAAAGAAAATGGTACTGGGGGAGGGGGTGCATGGAGCTGTAGCCTCATATAGAGACCTGTTATGAGAAGCACTCATATCAGATACGTTCAAGTGATGCCCCTCTGTACCTGTCTCCCAAGTCCTGCTCAGGGTAGCCTAACTCTGAGTGTGGGCTGTAGAAACTCTTAGTAAGACGGATGGGTCAAATGGCCAAGAGTCTACAATCGAGAGTGAACTCTCTCTGGCACCTGAGGTTTCAAGGAGTTTCCAGATGTTTCTGACCTTGCTCTCGAAGGCAGTGGCCTTTCTCCTTCACAGGGGTTATTTGTCTATTTGTTGAGAAGGAGCCATTTATCCCAGGGCCCCCTTCAGCTTCACGTCACACTCTGTGTAGTCCCATGTTGCCGTTGCCTCCAGTGAGACCAAGTATTTGTGTCTGAATTCCTTTTTCTTCTTCACTTTTCTACCTTGATCATAATCTTTTCCCTTTATCAGCCCAGTGTTTTTAGGGGACAGCGCTGGTGAGGTAGGCCCACATCTGGAGCCCATGTCTGATATTTTTTAGCGATGTGCCTTTGGACAACTCACCTACTTCTCTAAAACTGAGTTTCTTCACCGATAAAGCAAGAATAATAGAGTGTTAGCTGAAGATCAAAGGAGATCATGTCTGTAAAGTATCTTAAACAAATAACTGCTCCACTAATGTTGGTTTCCTTCCCCATCTGCCTATGCAACAGCTTACTTGTTAAAATCCCCTGTTTAGAAAGTTGCTGGTAAACCCAATCATGCTTCTACTTAACGGCAGTAGAATAGAAGAAAAAGACTTAAAGGGTTGCTCTTGCCTTGGCCACCTTTGAAAGTAGAGTAAAAATTTCTAAGGTTACTGCAAATATCCTGAAGTCAATGAGATGAGATTTGGGAGAGCATGGGGATCTTCCTGGAATTCCAGAAATCACAATGTGGGGGTCAACCTTTCCTACTGGAAGGTATTGAGAGAGAATGCAAAGAAAAACCAACTGTGTTCTGAAAAATTCTAGAAACACAAGATAAAGTTGAAGGGCCCTTCCAAGGACTAGATGAATAAAGTTCTCTATGCTTCCTGTTATTTTTAAAATGTGACTTTTGTTGTGACTTAGATTAAGGTTAGAGATTGAAGACTTTTTTCTTCTTTATCATACCACAGGGTGCAAAGAACAGTAACAAATCCCCCCCCACCCCCGACCTGAGAGTGCAGGATTCCATGTTTACTACTTAAGGAGACCATTTGTATCTAAACAGTTTCTGATGTGCCGGCAAGCTAGCTGTTGTAAAACTCCACAAAGGAGAAGCTGCTAAATTCAGGCTGTTCATCAAACAGTTTTAATTTGCCAGGAAGACAGGAAAGAGTAAACCAATATGATGAAGGCCTTTTGCTCAGCTTTGTAATGGAGAACATAAAATATTCACCTTGAAAAATTGTTGACGGGGTCCACAATTCACATAAATTTATGCTACCTTTCAGAGTATGTCATGGGAATACTTTTTGCCCTCTGTTTGGAAATCGCTCATTTTCAAAGCTTCATGATTCATTTCACAACATTCCTTTGCAGTTAAATAGGCAAAGTCAACACACTGGCTTTGAAGAGGTAGTTTATGATGTAAGGGTCAATAGCATAGGCTTTGAACTTGTTTTAGGTTGGTTCCCTAGAGACAATCTGAGTGGGAGTTCTGTGTATGAGAGTTTTAGCAAAGGCATACTTGGGAACAACACCTGTAGGGAAGTAGGGCACGTAAACTTGGGCAGAGGGTGACCTTTACTTGATGCAATTGCAACGGAGGCCACCAAAAATCCCATGGGAAATTCTCTGCAGCAAGGTGGCTGGAGTTGGTACCTTTATCAAGGGGACATATCCTTGGGCAAGGCACCTCCCTTTGTTGAGAATGCTCCCTTTGTGAAGGGAAATCCTGGGAGAAAACAGTTATGAGTCATCATTAGCCAACATGTTGGCCAGTGTCCAGTGTCCAGCACAAGACTCGTGCTGGCCAGGGTTAGAATCTGGATGCTCCATGGTCTGGTAGCTGTGGGAATCTGGGCAGGTCATTTAAATCTCTGAGACTCTATCCCAGAATTTTGAAGGTTCAGTGAAGTTTATTGCTTAATAGGTGATGCTCAATAAATGTTACTATTATTATTTCATGGTGCTCTATGACAAAAATTATTAATTGAGCCCTTTGTCCTTAGCTCTATAATCATACATCTAACTGCTGACTGAATTCTTACACCTGGGTGTGGCATGGTTTCTTTGAACTCCACTAGCCTATGCTCAGCTCTTCGTTTACTCCATCCTTTGGCTACAGTCTGGGAGGCGAGGGCAACTCAAAGAAAAAGGAGCCGTGAGACCAGAAATAAGAGAAAAACTGAGGGCAAATGAGAAAGAGAGCCACAATTTTCGATGATCTGGAGGCCCTGAAGCCAGTCCTGCCCTTCCAGTAATGTGAACCGATTTTCTTTTTGATTAAACTAGTGTCCATTGGGTTTCTGTCGCTTGACATCAAGAATCCTGAGCAATGTTTCAGGTATTGTCCTTCTTTACTAAATGCAATGAATCTCTGTTGTCTGCCCTCTTATTGGGAAGTTGCTCATAGTGCCAAGTAGTTCAATGTTTGTGAGATCCCTAAGGTAAACTACCAAAGGAGTAGCTAACTTCTCAATTGAACACTTCCACCCTGCTTTACATTCCAAGTCTGTGACAGAGAGAAGTCTGGAGAGCTGATGGCAAAAGTCATTCCTTGCCAGGAATGACTTAAAAAAGTTATACTGTTTCTGATGCGTACTGTATAGTTAGGCCAAAATGGTTCCATCTGCGCTGAACATATGCAGACTTTTTTTCTTGTTATTATTCCCTAAACAATACACTATAACCAACGTGTATATAGCATTCACATTGTATGAGGAATGATACGTAATCTAGAGATGATTTAAAGGAAGAATGTGCATAGGTTATATGAAAATACTATGTTATTTTATATCAGGGACTTGAACGTCCTTAGACTTTGGTATCTGCGGGGGTCCTAGAACCAATACCCTTTGGACCTCGTGTTATCAACAGTAACAACAGACTGCAAACACAAGGACTGAACAGCAGAGGCATTAAACAGAAAATGTTATCACATCGTTTAGGTGTCCCTTTTTGAATTGTCCCTATCCTCACTGTAGGGTAAACAAAAGAAGGAAATACAAAAGTAAAGAAGGAAAATAATAAAATCATAACATTCATCTATTTTGTTCATTAAACATTTATCTATTGCCCTCAGTGTGGCAGGCATATTATACAGCACTTCACAGCTTAAAAATTACAGCCATAAATAAACCTAGAGCTACAGCCAACCTTTGGGGTGAAGCTGGGAATTCTTCTTTGGGGAGGTTAAAGGAAACCTAAGAATTCCCTTAGAAGGGACAGAGGTGAGGAAATGAGGACTGTTTTTCTTTCAAGTAGGCTTTAATTGCTGTGTTGTACTTTTCTTTTCTAATCTATTTTCATTTTTTTCTTGAAAAATTTCACTTTTCTATAGACATGTTAAAAGAACAAATTCTCACTGGAGGTCATGGGAGAATTAGGTCAACATTATTGGCCCTTTTTCAATGACAGGAGATTGAGGCATAAAATTGTGAGCAATTAAATTAATGATACCCTTGGGTCTTCATCGGTACAGAGCCTTTAACTTAGACTGTTTTGGGGGAAAGGGCGGCACAGACCATCAGTATGTTTCATTTGCCTCCTGGTGAATTCAGGCACTGCTATTATACATGGGCTGCCATAGGCAGGAGCCAGTAATGATTCTGAAGAGGTGGTTAGGCCCCAAGAGCAAAATAATATCTACATGGATAACTTGGTACAGCTCTTTTGAAAAAAAAAAGTGAGTGCACATTGTCATACTAATCTTTTGCTCCTGGCCAGTCTTTCTTAGCTTCCTGAGTGTGGGTGAGACTAATAAAGGCATGCTAATGACAAACGAAGATTTCAGGTAGAATTGGGCAAGCACCTTTGCAGACATCCTCACTGGGTTGGCCAAGGGAGGACCGTGGCTGCCGAGCTCCACGGCTGGGAGGCCCTACATCTCGGTTCTACTTCCTCACCTGCCATGTTCAGCTGTTTAAACATGACCAAGCCAGCTCAATAAGCTGAGCCTATTAAATATGAGTATGAGATGGACTTTATGTGCCTGTGAGACTTAAAGTGAAACAAGTGTCAATGAGCTGATGGGTTGCAAAATACATACTTAGTATTGCAACCACAGAAATACTTAGGTGAAGTCCGATTTGGGATGAAGCTGGACATTCTTCTTAGGGGTGATTAAGGGCACCAGAAATTAGTAAGGGGAGTTTATGAGAAGCTCTGAGCAGCATTAACAGGAGAACTAAGGATCTCTTTATAAACCATAAAACTTTGTTCAAATTGTCATCCATCTGACTTTCTTTATGTATCCTAAACTCGGTAGGGATTCAGGACACAAACCCAACATTCTCACTCCAATGAATGGTCGGTCACTTGAGCAATCTTATTTTTTACCCTCTGCTCACATTCATGCTTTGTTTGCAGTCATTTAATGACTGGGATACATTCTGAGAAATGAATTTTTAGACGATTTCATCCTTGTGCAGACATCATAGTGTGCACTCAGGCCATGTACTAGGCCTCGATGGTATAGCCTAGTACTGCAACTACACTGCTATACTTCGACAGAAGCTGCAGTGTAAAGGTTGGCCTTTCTTTTTGTAACGCAAGTGCCTGGCTTGAGCTCTGATTGCCAAGGCATTCACTCCAAGGAAGCCTGTCTTGAACAAACACATCACCAGACACAGGAACAGATAAAATCTAAGCCCTTTGTTTTAGAGATCTTGGACCATTTGGGCTACTTGATTTTTTTTTTTCCTTTCATGTGCTTTAAATTCCTGTTCTTATGTTTTAAATTCACCAATAAAAAGTGAGCATTGGAAATCCCAGACCTTCACCATCGGCCCCAATAAAAGCAGAGCCCCACGCCAGTGCTCTTGCTCCCCGCTCCCTTGCTGTGTGGCCTCTGGTGTGCCCTGTACCCTCCAGGGCCTGTAAGTAACAAACTCTTTTTTCTTCCATGTTTCTTAATGACTATTGCTGAAGGGCATCTTGCAGTCAGAATGGGAACCACAAGGATGGGTCCAGTTTAGAAAGGGGAGCTTCAGTGGGGAGCTCACCTGGGCCCAGGTGCGTGCCACCAGGCATTTCTGGCTGATAGAAATGACAGCCTGGGATTGGCACAAATCGGTAAGGAACTGTGCTGTGCTGGTACCAGGTGACAGAAATCATCCTAGCGCTCACTTTGGCAGCACTTCTACTGAAATCGGAATGACACGGAGAAGATTAGCCTGCCCCCTACGCAAGGATGACACACACATTTTGGAAGCATTCTATACGTTTAAAATACAATAAGGATTAAATTTAAAAAAGGAAAACATCTTATGGGACCACTGCAGTATGTGGGTCTTTCATTTACCTGAATGTCCTTGGGCAGCACGTGACAGTACCTGTGCTGTGTGCTGTGCATCTTTCCCTATGCTCCACTCCAAGGAGAAGCTCCTTTGAAGGTGGATAATATACCTGGCTTGTCTTTGTCTCCTTTAGCATTTCCTAAGTGGGTTCAGTGGGACATCAGTGGGGGTCTCGTGGCAAACCAGTCTGCAGAATACAGGGGTTTCCAGAACCCTGTATTGTTCCCAGAACATTTTTTCTCATGGTGCCTCTCTTAGGATTATTATTTCTTGGGGTGCTCTTTGGGTCACATGGCTAAAGTAGAATATTTTGCACTGGTAGGAACTATTAAATGCAACAGATAACTGTAAGCCACACTCTTCTCTTCAAGTGTGGCCTTCTCTTCAAGGCCCTAATTGGTATTGTGCTTGATTTCACTGGTGTTCTGGGAACTGGTACACTTGGGGTAGCCATGAGGTAGTTTATTGAAAATTTGGAACGATGTGCAGAAGTATTTGTTTAGGAGGTCAACTCTGGGCACAAGTGATGGGTGTGTAATGATTTGGGAGAAGAGCCAGGAGCAGTAGCCATGGAATGTGCCCAAACAAAAAGGACCAGGAACAAACATTAGTAAGAGAAAGGAGGTAATACTGGAGTAGAGATGATCTTAAATCAGGTAAACTAATCCTGGAGAAGTCACTCAAGGCTGCCTGCCCAGACCAGGCAGAACCAACCCGAAATCCAAGCTGGGATATTGAAGAAAAAAAGGAACATATGCCCAGGAAAATAGTTCAGGGAATAAGAATCCAGGCGACAGATCTAGTCTTGTGCTCAGCACAGTCTCAATATTCATTGAATGAATGGACCGCAGAGTTAATAGAAAGTTGATATTCAACTGAACTGAAGGGCTTTTGAGTCAGGGGGGTTTCTGCATTCGTTCTGCGGAGAGTCAGATGCGACATCAGACTATGGGAACTCCACAGGAGGAGGAAAATCAGGTCACCTGAACTGCATGGGGAACGAAAGGGGCAGGAAGCGAGGCAGGCTCAGCCGAACATCAGGCTGCGGGTCCTGCCCGTAAAGCAACTTCTAAGCCTCTCATCAACTCTGTTGAAATGTGCCTCAGCAGCTGCTAGTTCAATTTGCACTTTGGGTTGGCTGCTTTGTCACTGAAAGCAGATATACTTTTTATTTTAATAGGAAATATCTGTCGATAGCACAAGTTTCACATACATTTACACAGAGAATTTACAACTAACACCAAAGTGGCTCTGATGAGTGTACAAGGCAAGAGATTAAAATGCAGAAGTATATCTCAGGCTGAACAGAAAATATTTGCCTCATTTTCTCCTTGTCACAAGGCTGGATGCTTAAGACAGTATGAAAAACAGCTTCTTCTTTCTCCATTTATTCTGAAGATTTACAGTTCATTACTACATTAATACTTCCATCTGCTTTTTGCATAGATGTTTAAAGAGATCTATGTTTTTAATCCATGCTATGTAATATTCTTCCACTATGTTCACAACAGGATAAAGCTAATGAAATCGGGGAAAACAGGGAGGTCTGACGTACGGTCAGATGGTTAAGTGAATCTGAATGCCTTGACTCTGACACCTACCAGCCACATTGTCTTGGCTAAGTCACTTGAAAGTGCTTCCGCTACTTCACCTGTAACAGGAAGGTAGGAATAGTGTTTCTTTTACAGGGTCGGTTAGGGATTACATTTGTGAATACATGAAAAGCAGTTAGAACTGTGTCCGGCACAAAGTAAACACAACAGGGTACTAACATTGTTGCTGTTCTTACTGTTAGCATTAAAAACCACAGTCCTAAGGGCAGTGGCTTGGGTTAGATTTGCCTACTAAATAAAACTAGAGTGCAAGGTCTTCTCATCTCTCCAACTGATTTTTATCTCATTCTCCTCAAAATAGCATCTTGTTTCCGTATTTGATATGTTTATAGTTCTTTCTCTCTTTTTAAAGACTTTATTTATTTTTAGAGAGAGGGGAAGGGAGGGAAAAAGAGGGAGAGAAACATCAATGTGTGGTTGCCTCTCATGCACCTCCCTGCCGGGGACCTGGCCCACAACCCAGGCATGTGCCCTGACTGGGAATTGGACCAGTGACACTTTGGTTCTCAGGCCTGTACTCAGTCCACTGAGCCACACCTGCCAGGACAATAGTTCTTTCATTCAATCAAAATGTTCACTAAAGAATTAATCTGACATAGTTTTAGACCCAGAGGAAGCAAGGCAAAAGGCAATACCAAATGGCCAACTTGACCTGGAACCACAGCAAAGAAGGTTGAACACTGGTTTTGTCTTGTGCAATTGACATTCTGTTTCAGGGAGGTACAAGATGGATAAGGAAGCAAACAAATATAAAAATTCCAGAAACATCTGTGAAGAAACTAAAGCAA
This sequence comes from Trachops cirrhosus, assembly GCA_028533065.1. NCBI lineage: Eukaryota > Metazoa > Chordata > Mammalia > Chiroptera > Phyllostomidae > Trachops > Trachops cirrhosus. The sequence goes on from CM052544.1 coordinate 110,485,833, forward strand.
CATGACATGACAGTAACTGAGTGACAGAGAGAAGTGTAGATTTGATTGGCTTCCCAGACTAGGGAAGACTCCGCGAAGAAGGTTCTTGGTTGAAAGAGAGGATGCAGAAGAGATCAGGGCTTTTAGGTTTTTTTAATGAGTTCATTTTCGACTATGGCTTTCTGCCCAGTAGAGAAGTTATCGAGATCAGCACTGTCCAACAGAACTATATGGGAATCCCTTATATGATTTTGAAGTTTCTTGCACCCATATTTTTAAAAAGTAAAAAAGAAATTGGTGAACTTAATTTTAATAATATACTTTAAAACAATGTATCTAAAATATTTTAATGTATAATCATAGGACAAATGAAACATTTTACACCCTTGTTGTTTTGAACCAAGTCTTTAGAATACAGCGTGCATTTACACAGCACTTCCTGATTTGGACTCATCAATTTTCCAGGGCTCAGCAGCCACGGGTGCCTAGTGGCCGCCGGACTAGACAGCACAGCTCAGGACCACAGCTAAACACTGGCCCTTGGGCCAAATCTGGGAAGCCACCCTGGATTGTTAATAGGTCTGGCCGAGAAGGGGAAATGGGGTTGTAAGCAAGTGAGTTTGAGAAATGCTGGGATAAACAAAATTAGTACTTGTTTGAATGTAGAACTTAGAACTTCTATGCACTGTGAGTTTTCTGGAGGAGACAGAGTCGTCAGCATTTCTGATTTATTTTCAAAATTACGGAAATAGATTTCTCAATGAGTTTTTTAAATGACGAATGTTCTTTGCAATACATGTTGAGAAGATTATCTCCCTTGCACAGTTAAGCATGTAATAGAATATGTTTTAGGTGAGTGAATGAATAAATCAACAGTGAGTAGTTAGGGACGACGGCATCAGTGTTCTCTCTCCAGATGGCCACAGGAAATGAGCAGCAAACGCCCGAACACCTATTTCCAGTTCCATTTACCTTCTCCTGGCCCCAGCTTTTCTTGGATTCAGGGCTGATCGATTCTGTCTCTCTAGGGCAGAAAATCTAGTTGCCTTTTCACGAGAACCACAGCTGTTGAAATGCGCCTAGGCTTCCTAACAAGGCTTTAATAGTATTCGAACCCGCCTGAACTTCTGGTGGCCCAGCAGCTAATTACATTGCAGGGGAAGCTGGTACTCTGCGGAGTGCCTGGTGGGTACTCTTCTTGGGAGAAGAAAATGGCAGTGGAAGTCCTCAGGCTCAAGGTTACAGAGATGGCACCAGGCTGTGTCCAGTCTCTGGGCTTTCAAAATGAGCGCTGGGCATGAGCCAGAGAGCACGCTTCCTTTCCCTCTCAGGGTGCGGCACATTTGTTTACAGAGCGGAGTTGCCCTTGGGGGGTTCTGCGGGCAAGGAAGAGGGGAGATGCACTGTGGGGATGAGGGGAGGGGACTGCATGCCTCCGGCACAGAGAACATCAGTCTTCATTCAATGAGTCTTATTGATTGCGACCTCCTGGCTGACTTCTGTGTCTTTCAGTTGTAATGAGCTTCCATATATTTTATTGGGATTAGTGACTGGTCAGGGTTTTGGGAACTCAGTACTAAGCTTTGGATGTAATAACACTATTGGTCTTCCATCGGGGCTCATTTAAGGGCTACGGATAAAGATAAGAGTACCCATGAAATTTCATTCAGCTTCCATTCATTTTATTTTTCCTTTGAAGAAAGCATAGGGTAGGGTTTTTTTGTTTTGTTTTGTGTTTGCTTTTGTTTTTGTTTTTCCCTCAGCCAACACCGTGATGGGAAATGCTTAATGCAAAGCAAGTATGCCCTTCAGGAATTCTTGTGAAAGAGTTTTTAGATCAATGCCCAGGAACTAATCCCATGCTCCCAGAAATTGACCTTTCTCTCACGGTACCTGATACCTTCTCCCAGAAGGCAGAAACAGGTCTATTAATCAATTTTCAGTTTGCAGTGATTCACTGCAGTAAAGGGGGAAGAGCACTTAGATGAAGCATCTGAAGTTTTGCTTCCAGCCTGTCTTCAGTGTGAGATCTTAGACAAGTCACTTCATCTCCTTGTTCCTGTTCATCTATCTGCAGAATTGGGTGAGGAGAGGGGAAACTGTTACAATACTATGCACACGCATCGTGCACCTACTACCTGCCAGGCCCTGTGCTGTGCAATCTAGATACTTTATCTTGCTTAGCCCTCACACAATAAATGCAGCGAGATATGGGTGTTTCCTTTTTGAAACAAGGACCCTGGGATCTAGAAAGATTAGGAGACTTGTCTTTGTGCCCAGGTGTGACTGACTCCACAGTCCAGGAACATAGTTACTAGACTACACTAACATTCTGGATGTTGTGCGGAGGAAAAAGGATGCCCAAAGCACAATCTAGTCCCAAGAAAATGTGAGGCCATGTCACGGAACAGCACTCCTAGTGGTTACTGAGGGCTTCGTCCCACAGGAGGTACTGAGGATAAAATACAGTGTGTTTCCTGATTGGGGGCATTGTACCAAATAAAGATGTTTGTACTTGGCTGTTGAAAGAAGGAAGAATGAAAACAGAGAGGAAAGACACGCTTGTCTTAGCTGAAAACCCTGCTGGATCAGCCCACACCTCCTACGATCCACTGGGTGCTCATAAGGCTACATTAGTTGCCTGCTTTTCAGTTTCTTTGGGCCAAGGTCATTGCTGCCCCAGGGCCTTTGCATCTGCTCTTCTGGCTTGCTGCCTAGAAAATTGTTCCTGCAGCTGTTTCCTTCCCATTCTTCAAGTCTCAAGACATCAGCTTCTCAGAGAAATCCAGCCTCCCAATTATTTTGCTTACACGTGTTTTTTATTCTTGTCCATTGTTCGGGTCTTCTGAATAGAGACTCTTGTTCACTGTGCTGTACTGGTGACTCACGCAGTGCTAGGTTCTTCCTAGGCACCCGATAAATCACGGTTGAGTGAAGAAATGAATGACAGCGCTTTAGAAGAGAGAGGCGAGATGTGGGTAGGGTCCTGGCTCAGGTGCTAATCTATACTCTTTAGTCTCAATCTGATTCTACCAACTGTTTCTATTTGAACAAGATTACAACATTCACACTTCTTCATTTCCAAGCAGAATTTTCCTTTCGTTCTAATGTTTGCCAGCCACCCCGCTCTCTGCCATTGTCTTTGAAGAAGGTATAAGTTATGGGGACGAGTAGGGTCTTTGGAGTGACGCAGAACAGGGGTTACAACCTCATTTCAGCATTTACAGTGTGACCTTGGGTGTGCGACTCAAGCTCTCTGAGCCCGAGTTTCTTCATGTCTAAAATACTTCAAAGGATTATCCATACTGAGATAAAATGTTCTCAAAGAATTCATAATGGTGCCTGGCAAATTGTTATCATTTTTCCCAAGGAATTTAACTTTCTTAGAAACACATTTTGGTCTTGAAGAGTGCTGTCTGTTAGTTGGCGATCATTTGATTTGCTGGTGTTGGAGGAAGAGAAAGTTGGAGGAAGAGAAAGGGGCAGGAAGAGAGGTGGAAGAGTTCTAGGTGACAGTGTGAGTTCCTGGGGCACAAGGATTTTTGCCTGATCTCCTATCAAAATCATTGATATGTGTTAGGCTATTAGTAGGCACACAAAATAAAATTAAAATGAGAAATTTAGATAGTGGTACAAAAAATTCTAGAAAATCTCAAATCGTTTATGTAAGAAACCACTTCCATGAAAATAAATGCAACAAAAATTCCACAAAATAATTTTCCAAAAAGGCTTAAGAAGGAAAAACACAGCACCGTGGCCTCCATCTGGGGGACAGTCTCTGATCCCAAAGAGCTGGGGAGCCTCGGAATAAGCTTCATACAAGCACAACTATGTCTAAATTCATCAAGACATATGCATTAAATGTGTGCATTGTTTTGTATGTCAATTATACTTCGATAACGCTAAAAAAAAGGGAGAAGCCGAACCAGCTTTAATGCTTTCCAGGGTTTTCTGACATGTATGGATGTCTGTATCCTCTCAATCCATTGTTTCTTATTTTTGAAACTACCATCAAATTAGACTATTGTAAGGGGAGCGTCTTTTCTGTTGAAGTAGGAAAAAAAAATCCATCCAGAATTGAACCCATGAAAACTTAAGTCTCTGAGCCTCTGAATCCTTCCTTTTCAGTTAAATCAGCAGGTGCAAGGATTACATATGATACACATATGATAAATATGTATATGTATGATAGTTATAAACAAATATAAAGAAAAATGTTTATAAACAATAAATAACATACAATTCATCAGTAAAGGTTATCAAATTATTGATATATTTGTCTAAGGAAATAGTAAAGGATATTGTTTGAAACAAGTTAAGATAGCCTCATCTTATCAGAAAAATAATCAGGGATAGTTTTCATTTGCCCTAGCGAGCAAACAGTATAAGTATTATTTTATTTTATCCCATATAACCTTCTAGGGGAAAATCAATGTTGATGGGGGAAAATGGTATTTGCAACATTTTCTAAATGGGGTCGGCATCCTTTGCCCATGGGGTCGAGCTTCTCACTTTTCGAAGGTAAAGCTGCAGCGGCCTGGCCAGGACCACTCAGTTCTCTCCATTTACTCACAGGCAGTACCATTCCAATGCTTTAATTATCTTAATGACAAGATAATTATCTTAATGTCATGCAACTTTACAAGGTGGTAAGAATTACAAAGTAAGACAAGGTGTAAACCTCTGTGTTGGTTAAAGGGTAGACATAGTACTTTGGATATTCAGGCCCTTGCAGTTGTCATAGGAAATTCGACACTGTATGCTGGTGATATGTTCACCTTCCCGTTGTGAGGTTTTAGTGCTTAATGTGCTTAGACTATTTATTTAATTTTTTAACAGTCACACTACAATCAGAACTTTAGTTTTGGAGATAATCTTCAAGGTTAGGACCTTAGAGTTATCTCCCCCTCCCTAAAAAAGACAATCATAGAAACTCCTTCGTTTAAAGAATTTTGACTTGCTTTGAAAAATAAAGTGAAAGCTGTAATTTCATCCGCCCATAATCATGACACCTACTCATCACCCAGGTGCTTTGCTCGTGGATCAATAGTTCTCTATTTCCTCTGTTCACTGTGATGACTAATGAAGATCAGTCTCTTACATAAAGACAAATAGCCAGTGTAATGGAAAGATAATTATAAACAAGTAAATTATTGAAATTGAATGGAAAACCAATGTCAGGACACAGTTTTTCTTCTGTTCAAGGTTTTCTTGTTTGTTTGGAGTCATCTAACACCACGAACAGATTCAAAATGACCCAGCTCAATGTCAGAGTATTTGACATTGAAGAAAAAAATCACTCTTTGAGCAGTCACTTGGAAACCAATTATTAACAAGAAGGAGGGGACTGCGATTCTCCAAACACAATGGCAAGATTGAAAGTATGGAAGTTCCAAAAGGCTGCGGTGTTGTTTGACTTTTAAACTGAACAAAGTACGCCTCATTTTCAAGCCTGATGAAAATGCAGCATTTAATAAGGGCAGATCTGAGACATTTCCAGAGCACAGGAAATTCCCTGCAGATTATAGTCCTAAGAATAGCCTAGAAGCAGCAGCAGAGCAAAAGAAGTGATTCTGCATTGCTCATTGGTTTATCGGAGGAAATCATAGTTAAATATCAATAAATTGTTTATGGCTACATCAGGTGTCAGATTTTAGGCAAATCAGCCATATATTGCCATTATGGTGGGCATTCTTGCTTTTGTAAAAAATACCCCCAAAACAGAAAACAAACAACAAAAGAAGACATTTTCATTAGGAAAAGATGTTCTATATGTAAAAATATATACAGTGTGTTCTGTTCTCCTCAACTTACTGTTAATTATTGACCAGGCATATTTCCTGCTTCTCGGTTATGGTTCCCATGACCTGTTTATGTTGCCGCCCACATTTCTCTTCATGTAAATTTAATAATATTTCCAATGTTCTTACCAGTTCTTTTTTGAAAGCCACGGCATGCTCAGTGTCTGAACTTGAACTCTTTGGACACTCCTCCTCTTTGTCATACTGGAAAAAATAAACTTCTGCTGGACACAGTTGTTAAATGTGACTGATTTTGAAAAAAGTCTTTAAGTTGTGTCAATTTAATCTCCATTTTTCTAAATTTAAATTTACCTGAGGATAGAGCTCCGTCAAGGTAGGTTTAGCTTTCGCTGAATTATTTAGATGGTCTGGAATGTAAAACTTTGAAAAGCTGCAAGGACTTGTATAGTAAACACTCATGTAATATACTTGAAATTGTGTTAACCAATAAGAGATCACTGTTATTAAAACTTTGAGTTCTCTCCCTTAGTCACTCTTGACCTTCATTTGGGGACCTGCCCAAGAAGAGTAGGTCATATCTCACAGCGATGTGTGCTTTTTCCACTGAGATCACTTGGAAAATTCTCAAGAGAAACAGTATATTTAGGGTTCTACAAAGAGCCAGAAATGAGATAGTTTTTCCCAGGTAGCAACCCCCCTAAAGCTTCTTATTAAGAATAACATTAGGCTACATTTATAAAATGCTCACTATGTCCTTAGTACTATATGAAAAACTGTATGCACATTTTGGTCATTTAATTCTCTCAAAAACCTTACAAGGCAGGTATTTTCCATGAGGGCCATTTTGCAGGTAAGAAAACTGGTGCTTAGAGAGATAAAGCAGTCACCCAGGGCTGTTTTATTCCAAAGCTTACATGGTTCTACACTCTACAACAGAGCGTTCTAGGATTCTGACAAATGCATTTAGGACTTCAGAGAAGTACCAGTCGGTGTCTTGAAATTTTCAAAATGATGCCCCAGAAGTTAGTCATGCACTTCTGCGTGTGTCTGATGCCAGTGCTGACGCAGTGTAGGTTCCTGATACTCAGCGGGGACAGTGCCTACTGGAAGGGCCCAGTTTCACCCTCTCACACCCACCTTCACATACCCTATTATTCCTTGATTGGTCAAGGATTCCCTAAACAGGTCCTACAATTCTGTGCTCCCAAGTCTTTGTTCACAGTACCCTAGCCTCAGCTCATCTCGGATGACTACCTCTTTGCTCATGCTCTAGGACTGAGCTGAGATCTTTCCCTGTCAAGCCTTTTTGTCAGCTTCTTAGATGTAATAAAGTCCTCCATCTACTGCACCCCATAACACTTCGTCCACATCCCGTTCTCAGTACTTGTTTCATCCTAACGTGACTATTGGATGGCCGTCTCTTTTCCTAGTGAGAGCACGTGTTCTCTGATAACGCAGATCATGCGTTTTTATAATCAGTGCATAATATTCAGTACATTGCAAGTAGCTAATAATATTTTTGCCAACTGAACACAAGGTTTGATATAAAGAAATACTTTACGAAGACTGTGAAATTGTAGTTGCTTTGCTTTTCAACTTCAAAAAGCCAGCTGGCTCATCTGAACTTAACACTATTTCTCACTTTTACAAAACACCGAACATGTTTTGAGCATCTGTCTGTCACAGAGCAGCTTCATCAAAGCTTCTAAAGGTCTAATGATCTTTAGAAAGCCTTATCAGTCTCCTAGGGATTTTCCGGCTGTTTTGCACATGTAGAACATTCTTTAGGCAGCCTTCCTGCTTGTAAATGGCAGAGGAACCCCTGCAACCCTGGGAGGTATTGGCAGAAGAGGCCACATCAAAGGGAGAGACTGTAGCTCTCTGGAGAAATATTCAAATTAGGGGTATCATGGTTCAGCTGCTGTGGGAAACAGTGAGATGGTCCCTTTAAAAGTTGAACATAGAACTACTGTGTGACCCAGCAATTCTACTCCTGGTCTCTGTCTAAAAGAATTGGAAATAGGTAGTCCAATATATGCACACACATGTTCAAATAGCACTGTTCACAATAACCCAAAGGTGGAAACAGCCCAGATGTCCATCACTGGAAGAGTGGGAAAACCAACTGCGGCATATCCATGCAATGGAATATTATTGCATAAAAAGGAATTAAGTGCTGGTACTGGCTAAAACAGGGATGAAGATCAAAAGCACTAAGTGAAAGAAGCCAGATCAAAAGGTCACATACTATGTGACTCCATTTATATGAAGTATCTACAATAGGTAAGTCCATAGGGACAGAAACCAAATTGATAGTTGACGGTGGGTAGGGAGCAAAGGCAACGGGAGCCATGGCTTCACAGGCACGATTTCCTTTTGGGGTGATGAAACATTTTGGAACTAGACAGAGGTGTGATCACACAGCATTGTGAATGCACTGAATGCCATGGAATTGTTCACTTTATAATGGTTAATTTTATCTTATGTGGATTTCACTTTGATGACAATAAATAAGGTGGAGGGGTAAGAAAAAAAGTGGAAAGAAAGGTCAGAGGGATACATGTGAGAAAGGCTCGACCAGCTAACACTGGCTTTGAAGATGCAGGATGGTCAGAAGGAAGGAGGGAGGGCAACTTCCAGAAGCTGGAAAAGGCAAGAAAGGAATTTGCCCATAGAGCCTCTGGGAAGGAACCTTGATTATAGTCCAGTTGAGGCCTGTGTTAGAATTCTAATATATAGAGAGGTAAGATAAAGAGGTTGTATTTTCTGTTAAAGAAAGGTAACAAAATATCATGCATTGGCCTCCTGTGGTCAGAACTTCGGATATCTTCTAGTGCAATCCTGATAAAAATAGAGTGAGAAAGATTATATGACCCTTCAAGGTCACATAGTTAGTCGTCCAGTAACTGCAGAAACAGTGTTTCCTCCCAGAAATAAGGAGGTAGGAAGGGAATGATGAACGAGGTCATTGTCCTGCTTTTATGAGAGAAGGAACAGATTCAGTAGGATTAAATAACTTGACTAATATGTCTAATACTATGGGGATTACTTTTTTAAGTATTTAAAAAATATCAAAGTACTGCATGTACATGAATGATAATAAAAAAGCCACATTGTAGAGGACAAAAGGGCTTTTGATGAAAACCATCCATCTCTAATACTCATCAGATCCAGTCCCGATCCACTGAACTTAGCATTTCCTCTTCTCTTTCTGGTATAACTTAAATACGGGGATGGGCAAAGGCAGGCTTACAGTTGTAATTCAAATAAATAATACAGTAATTACTAAATAATAATACAAGAATAAACTCTGTTTCACGTACTCATAACTATCAATCTACTTTTGCCCACTGTTGTATTACTATTTAATGCCCCTGTGCATTGATATTTAACAAATGCTTCCATAGTACCTAATAAGAACTTTACAGAAATAACTCACTGCATCTTTACAGCAATAACCCTACGCAGCAGGTGCTAGTATTTGACTTCTTTATAGAGGAGGGAGCTGAGGCGCGGAGCGGATGAGACTTGACAGACAACGCACCTGGAAGTGCTGTAGCTGAGATCCGGCCGGTCGGGCTTCAGACTCTGTGCTTTTGACTACAGCAAGACGCTGCTTACAAACGACGGTGAGGGAGGGACTGGGGCGCAGTGTGGCTAAGCCGCACTCTCAAGGTCATGGCCAAGCTGCGGTTTGATTCTAGCGGGGCTCCAAGGCCCTGGTGCTTTCTGCCAAATCTTTCCACCTCCCAACGGGGCTGACTGTTGAAGGACTAGAACCCCATGGCTGTCTTAACCCCATCGGGGACTAGAGAGAGAGCTGGATGAGAGTCACAGAGCTTTTTAGCCCACCATTTTTTTCTTAATGGTTTTTTAATGGCAGGAAAACAGATATGATTTTGGAGGTATAATTGTTTTTTTTGATGATGCATGTTTTTGGAGTCTTAAACATTTTAAATCCCTTTTAATCTCACATAAAAATAGGTTTTTGGCAGAAATCTGTTGAACTGTCCTTTAGCTCACGTGCTGTGGTTTTCCTGGGAGGCCCGTGCACAGACTTTTCAGGCATTCTCCATAGCTCAGACCAGAGATCTAAATCCTGGAGCTACATTTTCTCTTTGCCTCTTGCTGGAAATATTGTCTTGAGCTGAAGTTTCCCTTATGGTTGGCTTTTCTCGCTCTTGACAGAGGTTTTCAAACTCTACCGTGGAACTTCAGGCATCCTTCAGTGATACTTCAAAATTGTCCGTGGAGCGGGGGGGGGGGGGGGGGGGGCGGGGGGCGTGGAGAGTCAGAGGCAAGTGGGCAGTGGGAAGGAAAGGCATACAGGTGGGTCAGCTTTCCGACCCCAGTTAACCCAGAGAAGCCCATGCTGACCCTATGGATATTCCCATAAAATCCTCTTGGGAGCAAATATTCTGCTGAGAATATATTGGGTATAGAAGAATATGTAAAACTGGAAGAATGGGGTTGAGAAGGGAATACAAATTTTAAAAACACTTAGAATCATGAGAAAACTAGGCATACACACCTAAAGTATTCCTTAGCCATGGGAAGATTCTGGAAGCTGACCACCGATCAAGCTGGTAAGGGGAAAACTTCCCTTTAGCATGTGCATTCTGTGGCAGTGGGCTGCAGGATTGTGTTGGTGAAAGTTTCAAACTGAGAGAAAGTTAGAAAAGAGAAAGATCAGGTGGATTAAATATAATAAAATCAAAGCTTCCTTTTGGGGAAGTTGCTCCTTAATAATTGAATTCACTGTGGACTCAGACATTGCAGGTGAAGTCAGAGAATACTTGGAGGAAATCCAAATTAAATTTTCACTGGAGTGATGAAAACGGAAGAACTAGACTGCCATCATGAGGCCGGATGCTGGGAAATCGTGACTGGAGTGTTGCTGAGTGTTTGTAGTTGGGTATTGGTGCCTGTTGTGATGTCCAAATACCCTTAAGCTGTTCTATTTTTCCTGAACAGTAATCTTATAAAATGCATCTTTTTTTTTAGAAATTCTCACCCTTGGATATGATGAGAGAGGGAGAGAGAGAGAGAGAGACATCGATCGGTTGCCTTCCGCATGTGCCCTGACTGGGGATCAAACCTACAGCCTTTTGGTGTACATGACAATGCTTCAACCAACTGACCCACCCAGCCAGGGCAGTACTTAAACTTTTTAAGTGTTGTCTGGAATGCAGGAGAAAGTCTGCAATGCCATTTTAAAAAAATGCATTTTGGATTTCTTTTGATTGTCCTGGACCTATCTAGGCCTTTTGGTAAGCTACTTTCTTATCCCCCGTGGAAAAGAAGCTTCCTTTAGGGAACGGTGCTACTGCACTAGCATCTGAAATTCAGGTCCCCCCACCCCAATCACACAGCTTGTGCATATGCACACACCCATGGACAGCGTTCACACGGACACAGAAATCCCGTTCTGATCACCGCTGCTTCCCAAGCACATGCCTTCTGAGGTCATTTTTCTGAGAACGTGTTACTCAGAACACAGAGGAGCTCTTACATAGGTTCTCGTACAAGAGAAAGAAGCAATTTGTGACATAACAAGATGGTTAACACCAGCTGGCCATAGTTTAGTGACTTTGATTACTGGAAATTCTATATAATATCACCCCAAATGTCATCTGGGTTGAAACCGAATAGGAGATTCCTTTTGGGTGAGCAAAATAAAAGAGGCCATGCAAAGCTCTGCTCTCTCATTCCTTGTGCCTGATGCACATGGAGGACAGTGACATTTCTGGGACTGATTTGTCCCTAACAAAGATAAGCTTTTAAATCAGACTGCAAGGTGAAAGACTGGCATTAGCTACTTTTTAAGAAAAATATTATTTTTTTAAAATTTATTTTTTAAAGTGAAGGGAAGGGAGGGAGAAAGAAAGGGAGAGAAACTTCAATGTGTGGTTGCCTCTTGCGCACCCCCTACTGGGGACCTGGCCTGCAATGCAGGCACGTGCCCTGACTGGGAATCCAACCGACAACCCTTTGGTTCACAGGCCAGCACTCAATCCACTGAACCTCACCAGCCAGGGCGGCATTTGCTATTTTTAACAAGAAAGCAAAATACACAGTTGGAAAGTGAGAGTAAAAAATGCTTTATGTAAAAGATCAAAGCATTCTTCCTTGCCCAACCACCTCATTCCCTGGGTTAATTAACACCTATTTTACTCCCTCATAAATACGGGCCCCAAATGGAAATGAAATTGACTTTATTTTCACAAACATTGTGAATAGGACTGATTTCAAGTATGCTTTAATAAAGTCAAGTGCAAGCACTGACCTACGCTGACACAGAAGTGTGGCTCACAGGCCTGCATCATCAGCATCATTTGGGAGTTCATCAGAAACACAGGCGACAGGCCTGCACAGACCTGCTGAACTGGAATATGCATTCAGCAAGACTCCTGAGTGGTATCCATGCACATGAAGGCTGAGAATCCCTGGTCCTCATACTGTTGCTTTTCTCCACAAGGGCTTTCTTGCACAGAATAATAAAGGACCGTTTGCCCGAGAAACATAAACTGAGGACCAGACCTGAGAAGTTTCCAGCTGCACAGAGAGGAGCGCTCAGATGCGCGCTGCGCTCCACAGTGCCAAACTGAAAGGGTTGCCATTTGTGCTGGCTGTTTTATTGCCCTCAAACGCACTCAGCTTCTTGTGAGGCTTCCAAAACATAACAATTCCATGGAAAATTAATAATGTAAAGGTTCTATGGCTTTTGGCAGCAGAAGGAATTTCCAGTGGGGCTCATGCTGAGGTGGGGTGGAGAAGGGAGGAACTCGGACATACGACAGGATAGCAAGCCGTTTCTGAACGCTTGTCTGGACTTCATCACCCCAGCTGGTTGAAAGAGAAAGTTCTATGGGGTGGATTCTAGGATTCGTCCTTAAGGATCCCTGACATTTTAGCAGATGAGAGCCTAAATATGGGGTCTGGCACAAATAATGCCTCTTCTTTAATAAAAATCTTTTACTACAGGATCATCAGCATGTAATTCTGTAACATAACAATATCACACTCAAGCACACCACATGACATTTTAGGTGAAATGTTCAAATTAAAACTGTAACTTATTACACCCATATTATTACACTACCAACCACGCTTCTGCCCAACCCTGGAGTTTGAGCAAAAGACTTGTACACATTGGTTGCTCTATGTTTTCGGGCTTGTGTGCTTCAGCACGAAGTGAGTGGCTTCTGCCATCTCCAGTAAGATATGTTTTGGTTAACATCTTCATCCCCTCCTCCCTTCTGTGTTTTCGTTTGGACAGCTGACATATTGGCCAATGAAGGAAAACAGATTTCCCAATGAACAGTTCTACACCATGAAACAACGAGATTAAAGGGATGCCTAAACTAATTTCAGGTTATTACAGTATTCATTTCAAGCCCAATTCTCTGTAGCTTCACTCCTGGTTCATGAACAGAAATTTAAAGCCAGCACATTTTATCATCGGTATCATTTAGTCCTCTTTTGACTGAAGCTTTGCAATGTTCTCCTCAATTTCCATGAGAATGAATTTCACCTTTTATGACATTCAAAGACAATTATGGCGTCTTTATGAAAAATGATGTCACTCTGATACCAGCAGTAAAATAACAATGTCCCAATGCCAAGAAATGTATTAACTGTATCAGCCATCTTTCTGCTTTTCTGGTTTTGCTTTGGAAACTGCAGAAAACCTTAAGGTTTTTAATTTGTGAGTTCTCTAGAAACATGGTCATAGTATTTTACAACTTCCTTTGGTTGAATGCTCAGCAAATGGAGCCGAATTAAGTGACTCTTCTCCTAACAGGCAGGGTTATTTGGCCAACGCCTAAATCAGACAGGATTTTGCAGACTCACACATACATATACGAGGTGGGACAGTGATGGGGAAGTGAATTTTCCGGTGCCATCTGGTCTGGACCCACAGAAGGCAATACTGTTTCGTTCATTTTAAAGCCCTGCTTTGAGTGTGGCCTGCAGGGAACCCCTGTTAAAGTGCTGTCCCCAGTCCTGCTGCTATCAGGAGAAAACAGAGGCCTGGGGCCTCTTGGATTCTTAGTTGCCACTATGTGTTTGTGATGAAGCTGCTGAGACCTGACTAAATAATAGTAGATTCTTTGGAGTAATAATTGTGTATTATTAATCAGTCAATTTATAGCATGGCTTACTCTATACAAATGAACTTATAGAGTGTTTACTTCATGTCTAGGATCGTATCAGGAACCTTGCAGAATATGAAATACATAAAACAAAGCTTTCTTGGAGTAGCTTATTTTTTGGTTGGGGGGAATATGCTTACAGGCAGGAAATAATGGATGAATAAGGAGAATGTATACTTTATACCTCCAGTTAGCATAGGGCTGTTTTTTGGAATCCTAGTGTAATTCACTTTAATCTAGGGGTGATTTTGGTTTCATGGGTCATAATCACTGAATACAGACCCTCAGGAGTGGGCTTGTGGGGATGGGCAGTCAGTGTGGGCTTCAGTGGTGGGGAGAAGCTTCTTGGCAGAGAAACACATGAAGTGCCTTTGTGAGGCTGAGGTGGAAGCACATGCATAGAGATACACCAGAGAAGCCATCCTAAATGAGGTGGTCAGAATAAGTCACAAAAGTGAGAGGAGACTGGCATATGTCTGGACAAGTGAGTGACACCCTATGGGGGAGAAGAGTACAATTGGGTGATAAAGGTGGTAGGTGAGGTAGGGCTAGATTTCAGAATAACTTGACTGACAAGCAGGGGTATTAAAACTTGATCCCATGAGCTATGATACTCAGAAATTTTTCCCTGGTAGAAAACAATAATACAGATTATATTGTGACACATTCCCATGGGTTATCTAGAGATTTGCACAATTCTCCACATTTTCTAATTATAATTCTCTCTCCCTACTCCACCTCAGTTGAAAATAATATATTGAAACTCACTGAATGAGAGGTCTCAAAAATAATAGATTGGGTCCATAATTATATAAAAAATTCTTCAATGCCTATTTGTGATAGAAACTCTCAACAAAGTGAGTATAGAAGAAACATATTTCAACATAATAAAGGCCACATATGACAAGCTTATAGCTAACATCATATTTATTGATGAAAAGCTAAAAGCTTCCCCCCAAGGTTAGGAACAAAACAAGGATGTCCACCCTTACCGCTTTTATTCAACATAGTATTGGAAGTCATAGACAGAGCAATTAGTCAAGAAAAGGAAATAAAGGGCATCCAAACTGGAAAGGAAGAAGTAAAAATGTCACTATATGCAGAAGTAATACTATATATAGAAAGTCAAGACTCCATCAAAGAACTGTTAGAATGAATAAACAAATTCAGCAAAGTTACAGAATACAAAACCAACACACAAAAATCTGTTGTGTCTTTATACACTAATAATGAGCTATCAGAATGAGAAATTAAGAAAACAATCTGATTTACAAATTGCATCAAAAAGAAAGTAACACCTAGGAATAAATTTAACCAAGGCTGCAAAAGACCTGTACACTGAAAACTACAAGACATTAATAAAACAAATTGAAGAATACACAACTAAATGGAAAAATATCCATGCTCAAGGATTGGAAGCACTGAGATTGTTAAAATGCCAATACCCCACAAAGTAATCTACCTACTGTATTTTGCCATGTAAATGTATACTTTTTGTCCAATATTTTTTTAAAGATTTTATTTATTTATTTTTAGACAGAGGGGAAAGGAGGGAGAAAGAGGGGAAGAGAAACATTAATGGGTGGTTGCCTCTCATGCACCGCCTTCTGGGAACCTGTTTGCTCAAATTTTTGAGGGAAAAATAAGGATGCACATTATGCATGGGTATAATGATTACATACCATGAGTATAATAATCCCATGTATATATGTGCACAATAACATGGGTGTGCATTATACACGGCAAAAATATGGTATTTCATACAACATTTATCAAAACTCGAATGACATTTTTGTGGAGATAGAAGAAACAACTGTAAAATTTGTAAAGAACCACAAAAGACCCCAAATAGCCAAAGCAATCTTGAGTAAAAAGAACTTGGAGGCATAATGCTCCCTGATTTCAAACCATAGTACAAACTTGTAGTAATTGGAATAGTGTGGTATTGGCATAAAAACAGACACAATGGTCAATGGAACAGAATACAGCATCCAGAAATAAACCCACACATATATGGTCAATTAATTTACAACAAAGGAGCTGAGAATATACAATGAGGAAAGGACAGTCTCTTCAAAAAGTGGTGTTGGGAAAGTTGGACAGATACATGCAAAAGAATAAAACTGAACCATTATCTTACACCATACAAAAAAATTAACTCAAAATGAATTGAAGACTTGAATGTAAGACCAAAAAACCCCATAAAATTCCTAGAAGAAAACACAACTTGTGAACTCCTTGATATAGGTCTTCGTGATGATTTTTTTGAACCTGACACTAAAAGTAAAAGCAATGAAAGCAAAAATAAACATGTAAGACTACACTAAACTTAAAAGATTCTGCACAGTTAAGGAAACCATCAACAAAATGAAAAAGCAACCTACCAAATGGGAGAAAATATTTGCAAATTATCTATCTGATAATGCGTTAATGTCTATCTGATATGACATTAACATATATAATATATGCATGCATATATATGTGTGCATGTAAATATGTAAAACTTATACAACTCAGCAAAAAAGTCAAGTAATCTGGTTAAAAAGATTTGAATAAACTTTTTCCAAAGAAGAAATATAAATAGCCAACAGGTACATAAAGAGATGCTCAAATTACTAATTGTCAGGGAAATGAAAATCAAAGCCACAATGAGCCTTACCTCTGTTAGAATGATTATTATCAAAAAGAGAAGAAGTAACATGTGTTTGTGAGGATGTGAAGAAAGGGAACCCCTGTGCCCCATTAGTGGGAACATAAACTGGTGTAGCCACGATGGAAACCAGTATGGAGTTTCTTTAAAAAATTAAAATAGAGCTACCATATGATCTAGCAAAGCCACCTCTGAGTATTTACCTAAAGAAAACAAAAACACTAATTTGGAAAGATATATGCACCCCCATGTTCACTACAGCATTATTTACAATAGCTAAGATATGGAAACAACTTAAGTATCCAGCAATGGTTGAATGGACGAAGAAAATTGTATATACTACATACAATGGAATATTATTCAGCCATAACAAAGATGAAATCTTGCCATTTGCAACAACATGGATGGACCTTGGAGGCATTATGCTAAGTGAAATAAATCAGAGAAAGAAAAATACTCTATGATTTCACTTATGTGTGGAATCTAAGCCCCCAAAACACAGCAAAGCAAACCAAAAAAAACTCATAGACACAGAGAAGAGGTGGGTGTAGTGTGGGATGAAATTCATGCAGGGGGCCCAAAGGTACACACTCCCAAAATAAGTCACAGGGATGTATTGTACAGCCCTGGTGACTATAATTAATAACACTGTGTCGCATATTTGAAAGTTCCTAAGAGAGTAGATCTTAAAAGTTCTTATCACAAGAAAAAAGTAATTAACTATTTCAGGGGATGGATGGTAATAAGACTTATTGTGATCATTTTGCAAATACAAATATTGAATCGGTATGCTGCATACCTGAAACAAATAAAATGTTACATGTCAATTACACTCAATAAAAATAAATTTAAAGATAAAAACAAAGAAAAAGAAAAGGTTGAGGAACAGATCCCTCCAGAATTGAGCACATTTATGAGTGCCTATTATGTGCTACACACAAATACTTAACATATATTTCTCTCCTAATATTATAGTTTTTTAAATAACGGTTTTATTGAGATATAATTCATATACCACAGTATTCACTTTTTAAAAGTGTACTTTTATCACTGTCTAATTTTAGAACATATGCATTATCTCCAAAGGCAACCACACTCATTAGCAGCAGTTTCCACTCCTCCCCACCCCCCCTCCCTCCAGCCACTAATCTACTTTCTCTTTGTATGATTTGCCTATTCTGGACATTTCATGTGAAAATCCTTAAAAAATGTGAGCTTTTGGTGACTAACTTCTTTAACTTAACATGGTCCTTTTGAGGTTCACCCACGTTGTAGCACGGACATACATTATTTTTTAAACCCTATTACAATCTCATAAGCTAGAAATATTTATCTGTTTTACTGATAAAAAAACTGAAAAGGTAAATGTTTTGTCCAAGCTCTTGGAAAACTAGCAGAAAAATTTTCCAATCTAGACCTCTGTCTTCATGGTTCAACCATTTCTAACACACCACATTGATTCTCAGATGTCTCAGAGTTCACGTTACAATTTTTAAATTGAAAGATGAAGTGCCTTATAGTATTAAGAGCTAGAGCTAGCAAAATGATCCTTTTTCTCTGTGTCTCTATGCTCACTCAAGATATATCTTGAATCCAAGGGCAGGGAAACTGGTCTTCTATGCCCATGGCTCCTGTGACAACCCCACTACTTTCTGATATCGTGAGTATAACTCAAACAAGTCAACACAACTCAAACAAGTCAACAACTCAAAGCAAAGAGACCCACAGTGACACTGCCTGTTGGTTACAGCACAAGCGGCAGCATCGCAGTGATTCAGTGTATTCTTTCTCTACTTCAGACCAGCATGTAGTTTAGAACAAAGCTCGAGAAGAGAACAACAAAGAACCAGCTTTCCATTCAGCAGTCACTCGCCGCACAGCCGGACAGGGAAGCGTGGGCACTGGAAGCCTAAGCCCGTGCTGCTCATGATAAGGCCTCAAACACATTCAGGATCTCCCTGTCCCATCCCAGTGCGGGACTCAATCTCATAAACAGGAGTTAACAAATCCAGTAGCCAGTACCTTTATCCTCAGTGGCTCCATTCTCACAGCCCGGTTTTCTTCTTGCCTCCAATGCTTCCTCCAGAAGCTCCTCCAGAAGCACGTATCTGGATAGAACGTTTCCATCATTAACGTCCACGTCCTCAGGATCCACACCAAAGTCATCTACCACACCTTAACCTGCGAGGCCCACAGCCCCGGTGCTGTGAGCTTCCTCCCGTACCAGCGCGCCTTGTGTTTCTTCTTAAGGGCAATCACTTCCGGAGGGCGAGCGACGGATCCCTCCAGGCTGGCAAAACCGGGCGGGAAGTGCATATGCGCACATGTTTTAACTCTCAAAATCATGAGTTGGCCACGTTTTTATTAATTTTTAATGTTTATTGTTTTTAAAGTGGTCCGACAAGTCTGCCTGTGGTTCTAAACTGGCCGCATTAGATGGTGCCCTGGCTAGGCAGGTGTCTAGGGGACTGGAGAACAGATCAACTGAGACCAGCACCAGAACAAAATTGATCTTAAATCACTGCAGAAGAAGAAAGGTCACAGCAGATTCTTTTAAAGCTTGTAGTTGTAGGCAATGTTAGAGCTCGCATCACTTGGCATAGGTAGTTAAAATTATATGAATGAATAAAAACATTGGGTGTAAGGGCTGCTAATAGGTAACCAAAATAAAATATTTTTAAAAGAAAAAATAAGTTCACAAGTTTCAATACGTTCACAATTATTTAGTTCAATAAATATTGTTGAAGCACCTTCATGGCCCAGGCTGTAGGACAACTAACCCAGCTGGGGACACTGTTCCCGAGGAGCTCATACTCCTGGGGGTGGGAGAGATACTGATTCATCGACTGGATGTTATTATAGGATGTTAGAAGGACTGTGATGATGAAATTAGGGTATTATGGAAGCCATGCAGAAGGCATCTCCTATGGACTTGGCCTCGACAATGGACAAACCTACTAAAGGAAGTGACACCAAATTGGGGAATGGGGTAACTAGCATCAGCCAAATGAATCGAGAAGGCAAGAGTGCCTCAAGCAGAGTGTAACTGCATGCACAAAGGTCTGGAAGCTAGAGAGCCCCAAAACTGAGGGTCCCCCACGGCTTTGGGGGCTGCCGTCATAAGCAACAAGGAGTCGTCCTGGAAGGCAGATCATGAAAACAGTAGTATTGTTTATTTTATTTATTGAACTTACTGGGGTGATATTAGTTAATACAATTCTATAGGTGTCAGGGGTACGATTCTAGAATACTTCATCTGTACATTGTATTGTGTGTTCACAACCCTAAGTCAAGCATTGTTTGTTTACTGAACAAACAGCTGAATATACATTTGAGGCTGTTTGCCCTCATCAGGTGATGTTATGACTTGGAAAAAAAAAGGCAATTGAGAATCCAGTCATGGAACTCTGAAGCCAACAGGCAAATTTATCACCTTTTAACATATGCCAACCAGCCCTAGAGGAGGTAACAACAGAGGACTCTCGTTCGATAAACAAGCAATCTGCTGTGGAATAGAAGGCCAGAGCGCCTGAGCGTCCGCCCGGGGAGGGCACTGCTCCGAGTGTCCTGCCAGCGGGGTCACACAGCACAAGCATGGCTCCCGAGGATGCTGAGCATAGTTGCAGGACAGGGTTTGTCTTTGGCGTATAATTATTTGGCTCACTTAATAGAAATTTCAGGCAGGCCGACCCTTGAAATAGGGCTCTCTCCCCTTTTCAGCAGAGCTTGAACAAAAGGAAACTTAAAATCAATTATAGGGAAGAGAGGAAACTTATTTCTGTCTTTTGGACACAGAAGATGCAGCACAATTGGTTAAAATTTAAAGGGAATAAAAACCTCTTGGGCTGGAGGAAGTCCGGGAGGAGAGCCTTCGCTTCAGAGGCGGGCTCCTGCTGCCACCTTGCGTTGGGAAGGCTCCTTCCACCCGACCCGCTGGCAGTGTCTGCAGCCTGGGCTGCCCCTCATGGCTGTCTGCAGGTGCATTCAACAAATAGGAGGCAGAGAATCCGACGGGGGATTTAACACTTCGTGGCCTGCCAGGAATTGATTTCCCTGCTGACAATATTTCCTTCTTCATCCTTCTGCTTTTTGGAGAAGCAGAATTTCATTCTTTCAGCAGTCTGATTGGGAGCCAGCTCCGCCTTGCAGGAGCCACAAAGGTGACCTCCTCAAGCCTGTGGGGTGGGGCGGTGGTTACCATTAACCTCACGCTTCCCCTAAGGGAGGGTCCTAGTGTTTGCATTGGAGAAATGCCCTGAGGGTTCTTTTTGTAGCCTGAATGCAGGAAAGCCAAAATGCCCTATCAATAAAAACATGGAAGAATATTTCTGTCTGTCTCCCCACTCACCAAGCTCCCCTTTTATACTTGAAACAGTCCCCATCCTATACTTGAAAGAGTTTCACCTACCCTACAAATTAGCTTTGTAATCAAACAATTAATTTATTGTCTACTTGGTATTACTCAAAGAGGCTCCCCTGATCGCCCTGTCCGGTTATCTGGTTACTGGGTAATGACAAACACAGCCAGCCAGGGTTAACATCATTCCAGCCAACAGTGAAGGGGGTGGGTGATGGGGCAGCTTGGGCGACCTCATTGTGGATGAACATGCAGTGTCTGCTGAGCTTGGGAAATAGTGAAAACAGGCCACCCAGTCCCATCCTTGAAGAACCAGGCTGGACACTGTGGCCTAGATGGGCTGACTCCAGGGATCTTCAGGGTAGAAGCATGACTCACTCTGCTCTCAGCAGCGGCTTGAAACACGGCCAGTGTAGGGCAGTGAAACTAAGAAACACCCACAAGGCAAGGCATCCATTTGTTCGGTGAACACCAGGACACTGACGTGAACCTGAACTTACAGAACTTTTCAGACCAGCCTGTTCCCTGAGGTTGCTGACATGGTCTCTTTATGCCTCTGTTTTTCACCCTTCTTCAAGGAGAGCCTGAATGGCTTTTTCCCTGCTTCTTTCTTCTTTCTTTTTTTTTTAAAGCTGACAGAGGAAAATAATCCATAGACTTAAGGCTGGTTTAGCCTGAGCTGTCGATATCCCTGTGACTGATGATGGTACAGGAGAAAGTCTTAGGAACGAGTAGGGGAAACAGGACATTTCCTGAGTCAGAGGGCGCGATCAGAGGGAGGCGATATGATGCATCCTCCCCTGCATCCTCTCTGAGGCTGGGCATGTTGGCAGAGGTGAGAAAGATGGAGTAATTTCAGACCTTAGCCTTATAAAGTACTCTGAGGTCTGGGCTGATGCTGGACCTAACTGGGCTGAGCTGCACAGGGTTAGAGAGGGAAGCCCCCCACCTCGTGAGCAATTTAATGAGCCTTTGACTACTTCCCTAAATATTTCCCTCGCCATTACAGTCATTTCTCTCTGCTCTTCATCTCCCTCCCTGATGCCCAGACAAATGCAGACATACTACCTGGGAAGGATGCAAGTTAAGCCCTCAGTACCAGTGAGGTACATGGGATGTACCTGCACAAAGTAGGTGGTCAAGAATTATGTAACTTAATACACAAACTAATGCATGTGTGCATAAATAAATGATGAGACAAATAATTGAATAAAGACATAAATAAGACAAGGGGACTAGCATTTATTGAATGCCTAATCAAACTGCTTTGTTCCACCCAAGCTATCTCAGTAAAAAGGGGGCTATTCTAAGGATCCCGGTAGACTGGAAATGGAGTCAGAACAGAAACTCAGGACCTGAGAGGAAGTTGTGTCCTTTTCTCAAGGTCCTTCTTTTTTCTGCACGTCTGCTTTGTTCTCCTCTCTCCAGGGCTGCCTTTAGCAGTTGCCCCTCCTCGTGTTTTCTGCTGGCTCATAAATTGTGCTGACCCGGGATTTTGCGTGTAACACCACCCAGGCTGCCATGTTGCTTCCTCTTACTTTCCTCCTCGCTGCTAACAATGTCAGCCTCTCCTTTTTCTAAATATAAATCTCAGAGAGAAGAATTGTATCAGCCCAACTTGCTCTTTTGTTTGTTTTTGAGCCAGAGCAATTGATCACGGCTGCTGACTGGCCTATGCATTGCCTGCGATGGGGTCAGACAGGGTGAATGAGTGGGCGGTGGGATCCCAGATCACCAGCAGGCACCTTAGACATCACAGATTGTAGGGACCCCATTTCCCTTTCCGGAGGGCGTGGGAGGATGGGCACTGTAAGCATGTTTGATAGACCCCTGGTGCCCAGATCTGATGAAAGTACCCTCCCATTGAATATTCACAATCTCCTGTTTAATCTGCACAGTGAGCTTCTGAGACTGGCAGGGTATTGGGGTCAAGTAACCTGCTTGAGACCACAGCTCAATTTTGCAGGCAACCCTGTTAAAAAGCTATTAAGCAACAGGTCCTGGATTTGATCCCAAACTCAAACTCTATCCCTAATTCCTCCCCAAACTATAGGGAAAGAGATTGAAATAACATTTGTAAAAATGATTTTTGGGTCCAAGATGGTCCAGGAGGTTCATCCTTGGAAAGGCTTATACAACCTGTATGGCTCAGAAGTGAAAAGGATCAGAACTGGAGAGGAGATCTGCTGGTCACAGGACTTTAGGGTTCGGTCGGCCTCATGAGACCACTCTCTCCCAAGGATGATCACACTGCATATGTCCAGTGTGATGGACCAATCTGGAAAAAACTGACTGAGTATGTTCATCAGGTATGCAGTCAGGAGGCCAGTAAATGGGTGATTATTGAAACAAGGATTGGTTAGTGAGGTTGGGGAGCGCGAGAGGAGAGAGGACTAGGATGGCACCATTTTCTTTGCTCACGCTCTCCTTGTGTATCCCCAAAATTTTATTTCAAGAGCTTTAATTGTCATAATTGTTTAAAAAATATATCTTTACGTGCCTATTGTGGTAACACTTTATGCTTCCCATCCTTCTGCTGAATTGCCTCATCTGTCATTAGATCCTGCTGATTAGGATTATGTTCAATGCTTAAAAACAGTCTGACCTTACTTTTTCTAAATGTTCTTTTTATGTCTGGTTTAGTAGGATGAGTCAATATATTGTAGATATTTGAACAAAAATGCTGACTGCCGCCATGTCCCTACTGCCTGGCAACGTGCCTGGCATGGGTACTTCACAAGCACATCTTGAGTGAATGAATGCAATCCATATTCTGCCAAAAAGCGTAATGTGCATTGCTAAAAATAAGACTGTGTTATTCTAAGACTACCACCCTTGCAACATTCCCTATTGGGTTAAAAAAATGATCTTTGTCCCATTTCTCTCACAGGGTGAGCCTGGGCCTAGAGAAACGAGAAATAAACTGTGAACAAAACGTGCTGCCTTCAGGGCCACAGTTAAATCCCCACCATGGTTGGCCTTACGCACATTTTAAAGGGGGCTTTCCGAAACATGCATCGATTAAAAGACTGGAGGTTTGTACCTATCAGCATCATAGCAGATATCTTCATGGAATTTTAGGGCAGGTTAAAGAAGATGAAAAGGGGGGCTTTGTAAACTAGAAGCCACTAAGGAAGCGAACATCAGTGATGATGAGAGCCCCAACCAGGGAGATTTGGGGGTCAGGTAGGGCTCCTTTGTATTCCTCAGATGAAAAGCTGTAGAGTCATTCTTCTACTCTGTGTACCCTCTAAAGGCATCTTAGCTCTCCTGGTGGTTACTACATGATGCCAGCCACCTGTCAGCCACTTGTATCTCCCAATAACCTTATGAAGCAGTTATATACCAAGTTATGTTAACAAGTGAAGAGATTTTTTAACTTTCTTACGTCTCAAATAGAATTTCTATTGGCTTTCAGGTGCTAGGCAACCATCTCGCTGATAATAATATCTGAATAAATTTTGCAGGCAACCCTTTTAAAAACAACCCTTTTTCTATCCAGGGAGGTTCTGGCTACATTCACTGCAACTTGGAGACGGCAAGGTCCACTTACCATGTTCAGAGCCCTCAGGAATACGGCAGTCATTCGGAGGTTTGAACGTACTTCTACGAACTGCTGTCTTCTTTACTCATGGCCTGATCCGGGTTCCTAAGAGGGCACTATGCCCTTCTCCCTCTGAAAACACAGGATATGTCCTTTAAATCACTTCATAAAATGATAGGTCTCTTTATCAGCATAAACAAGAATGCACCTGCCCCATTAGAAAATGGCTTTTCCCAAAGTGAGAGTGACATATAGCTGCTCACAAGGATGCCCCCCCCGCCCCCCTCCCCATGATTAAGAAGAGCTGGTCTACTGTCACTCACAGAGGTGGCACCGTGTGGCCATCCCCACAAGCTGCCTCCCTCGCTCTGAAAAGCAATCTTTATGATATATTGGGATGCTTCACAGGGGGTCTGTTTGAAAGTGTTTGAAGTGACCCTGGTTTGTGTCTTTTCTTTTTTCTTTTCTTCTCCTGTTACTGTATATCTTTTTAGTTCAGCATTTCTGTACTAAAAAAGAGTGAAAATGTCAGGACCTTGCACAAATTGTACTGACTTGACCCTTGGAAGGCAATAGCACGCTCTCTTCCAGATCATTACTTTTTATTACCGTCCCTGCCACATCGCTGTAGAGGAGGGAGAGCGGAAGCGCCGGGCGCACCGTGCGTGACTTGTCCCCTCCGCTGAATGCATCTGTGGCCCGAGCCCGCTTTATCATGGCTCAGTGGGTGTGTTCCTCAGCCACTTGGACCCTTCAGTGGATTCAGTGACAGCTTTGCTCTCAATGGAGCAGCAGCCTTGGTGGTGGCTAGCAGTTCTCTAAGGGTCAGGATGCAATTAATCATGCGAACGAAAGAGGGCAAGAGCTTGGATTAATGGAAACCCACTTGGGGAACTCCTCCTCCACCACTGATTTCTTACCAGAGGAGTTAGCAAAGAGCAAAACAGAGGGACTGAGGTTTTACTGCCCTCCCACCCACTCCTTGAAAAGGCTAATGAAGTCACAGGCCTAGGAGGGAAGTGGGAGGAAAAGGGCTTTAGTGGGCAGACCTGAATGCTACAGATTCTAGTCCATCTCTGCAGACGGGCTGTGGCATGATCTTGAGTGAGTTACCCGCATTCATTTCCTCAGACTTCTCCTCTGTAAAAGGGGACTAACATTAGTGATGAGTTGGTTTCTGATACCCATGGATAATTGTGGATGAAAGAGTCAGAGAAAAGGCATAGTATTCTTGCCAAATACGGACCTCAGTGTGGTCAGAGTATAATCTAAAAAGGTAATCTGATTCAAAAGTAGAGGCAGAGAGAGGAAAAGGATTTCTGGGATGAAACAGGAGCCAAGAGGAAGGGACAGATTATGAAGTGACTTGATTACTATAGTTTTATAGTCTGTTAAGATTGTACTGACTCATTGGGATAACAACGGGTCATGACTCAACGGGTATAGTACCACCTTCTAGTGAGTGTTCGTGAAGTTTATGGGACTGTTTCGGTTATTACAGTGATAAGGGAAGCTCTCAGTGGATTGGGGTAGAAATACTAGAAATCCTGTGATGCGTGGGGCCGTACCGCTGAAAAGGAATTGTCCTGTAACCACCTAACTTTCGAATGTCCACCTAGACTTTTACTAGATAAAACAAGTCTATTTATTATTATCTGAGCCTAGGAACTAAATATGTTTTTATCCACATGATACATAATTTCTGGTATAGTTTTAATATAATACATTTTCTAAGAATCCAACTACTGTATAAGGTGAGAGAACATCACACTCCCTCTTGTTCGGAACATCACCAGGATTTGTTTACGGCAGAAAATTCTATTACCAGGGCAACGCTCCTCCTGACGTGTGTCATCTGGAGTGTGGAGGGGCATGCTTCTATTTCACTTAATCTCCCCATCTTATCACCTCCAAACTATTACTTTCTGAACTGAAAGTGATTTTATTATAAATTATTTTCCTTTCTTCCTCCTTCATATTATAGTTAAGCCATTTTATTGATTTCTTTTTTTAAAAAAACCATGATGTGTGCAAGCTGGTTCTATTATCTCCAAATTTCATTTCAGGATAATTAAAGGTGTGGTAAGCCTCTTTTTTCTGAGTGCTTAGTAATGGTTTTCCTCACTTACTAAGATTTTTCTCTCTTAAGGATTCAATATTCATTTCCTATAATCTGGCCTCCATCCATACTGATCCAGCCAGAGAATCACGTCTGAGTATATTTACCCCCCAGTCACAGACTAAATTCAAGTTTTCTCTCTGTCTTATGCGAGTGGAGGGTGCAGACAGAAAACAGAGGTCATGTTGCCCACATCCACACCCTGGGATGTCTGAGCTTTAGCCCTCACCCAGCTGTTATGGGAACCTCTATTACAAAGGCTCTTAGCCCCACTGAACAAATATGGACATAAAGGCTCTGAGAAGTTCCCTTTCCTAAGACCTCAAAGCAAAGCAAATCAGCAGGAGAACTGGGATTGAACTGCATTCTGTCTGAAGTCAACATTTACTATATTCTTTCCACTGTGATTCACTCCCTCCCATGTGAAGGCAATGAACTCATTGTTATCCTATAGCAGTGACTTAATGATGAGAATGACTGAAATGATTGCCCACATTTGCATGCTCAGACTTTTAATGTCATAAAATCTACTTGAAACTACCATCATTCTCGATCCTTCCTATACAGGTGAGAGGGCTGAAGAAGTATCGGTGCCCATGTTAGAGAGGGGGTAGAGGTCGTGTTAGAGTTACACAAGTGAGCAAGCCATGCTCGATACACAGCGAGAACCTAGATCTCTGGATTAACTCTAAACTCACGTTGGAGTTAACTTTTCCCACCATTGTTGGAGTAAAGATTCATTATAGATACAGAGATTTTTAAATAAAAAATAATAGCTAACATTTAACAGATGCTTAGTGCATGCCAGTGCTGCTAAATCATTTCAATGCACCATGGAATTTAACCTTTAAAGAACTCTGCTGGGTCGAAACCTCATTTTGTAGGTGAGGTAACTGTTGAGAGCAAATAATGTGAGGTTCGTAATAGGATGTAGTTTGCCATCATCAATGTGCAAGAGAGAACACCCAAATCCCTGTCTTACTGCACTGGGCAGCACTCAGCGAGTTTCTAGCTGTGACTGGTAGGAAAAAATGTTCCCCTTTTATCATGGTGAGTGGAGAATAGTGGAGGGAAGGGTTAAAAATGTCTGAGCTATATGAAATATCATTCGGATGTGATGCATTCCAGGAAATGGTAAAGGATTGCAGAGGCTAGGACGAGCCACATTTTACCCCAGAGCTACCAGAGTCAGAAGAGCCTGTTTTCTGTACTTTAATAAAAAGTGTTAGCTACCAAATCTCATGTGGGTTCTGCAGGGTGTTTTATTCACAGCTCTTGGACTTATAACACGTTTTTTACTTAACTCTGATTCTCTCCAAATATTTTGATATTTGGCTTCTGGTGTGAAAAAGGGCAGACCTGGAGCTCCAGTTTGAAGTCCTTGAAATTCAGTCACTATGAGACCGTGCCAGCTATTCACCCTCACTGCACCTTAACTCGGTCATCCGTGGAATGGGGTGGATAAAATTGAACTACAGACCCACTTTGGCAATAATGCACTTTAACAGGCGCTTAAAAATGCCCATATCCAGTCCCAGTCCAGGGAGCAGAGCTCTGAAAGCTAACACGGGAGCGTAGACATGATAACTTTCAGATGCAGCTGGTCTGTGACCATTTCCTTCTACTGGGTCTGCTCTCTAATTGCAAAAAAGGTAACAGAGAATAGAAAAGCTGTGGTGTGAGCCCCAAGGTTCTGCGAGGTGGGTAGAAATCTCCTTGGTTTTATGCTTGTGGACTTCTCAGCTTCAAATCCTGGCTCTTAGGTTCCAGCTACTGAGGCAACACTTACATCAGCTCCCCAGAGACGGCAGCGGGTTCTGGGCTACACAGCATGACTTCCAATAGCAGCAGCAGCGACAGCAATCACAGAGCCAGCAGGGTTCCCTCTCCAGCTCCTTTTACGGTGTCATTTTGATTTAGGTTCCAAATGTCACTTCAGATCTACATTTTTTGCTTGACATTTCTCCAATGAGTATTTCTTTTCTATATTCTATGTATTCTCACCCTAAGGTGATCATTGTTATAGTTCCAGGTCAACAGAACTTGTGGTTATCTGAGCATCCCACATGAAGTTGTGAAATAATGGAAGAAACTGAATTACCAATAATAGAATGAAAGTATGTATGGGCAATGTTTGTATTCATGTCCTTAAGTGAAGGCATACAGTCGGGGAAGGGGCACTAAGATATTAGGAAGGAGAGATGATATGTTCTATATATATATGTTGGTTATTAAAGTGTAGATCAGTAACCCTATGATTAAATCTACACTTACATATACATAAATGTTGTATCAGTTATCCTCTATCAGTTATCCTCTTTGCTCTATCAGTTATCCTCTTTGTTGACTTCCTTGAAACCCCTTAAGTTTTCCTTCAAACAGGCAGAAGGTCAGATTTTCCTTTTTCCTATAAGTGTCACTGGCATCTTACCAGACTGGGGAATATAAACATATAAAAACAATGCAATTGAAGGCTTGTTTTTATTTTTTGAATGTTCATAGGACAATCATCTACCTGAAAAGGCTGGTGCCTGCCCCTCAGGCCTAATAATCTAAGTTAGACAGACAAGGAAGTTCAAGGATAAGTTATTTAAAAGGAGAAGGCTGCTAAATTGTAAGTGAAGAGGGAAACAGTGACTGCCGTGGAAGGAAGGGAAGTCTGTCCATTCCCTTCTTCTACTGGGGGTGAGATGTGGGTCTGGAGGGGGCAGCTTTGGGTCTAAGACTGATTGGAAGCAGCTGAAGGTCAAGTAGATCCCTGACCAAGAGAAAAGACTAAGGCTGAACATGGAAAAACCAGTCTCTTTTGAACTCTAATCCAGACATAAAAGGCCAGGAGATTCTAAGAACTGTCTCAGTTTTTTTTCAACGTGTTGATAGCAGTCAGGTCCAAAGAGACATAGGTAACAGCAAGTTCAAGGTTAACTAGGGAACCTCTTGTACATGAGAGAAGGGTCACACCATCTCCAGTCCTCTGTGCTCCCAGATGCCTGTAACACACACACACAGACACACACACACACACACACAGCCCTCTCACCAAATCTACTTATTCAGTCTCTAAGTATGTTCAGGCATTTTCCCTTATTCAAAGAGTATTACCAGTCTCTATGGAGTATTGGTGCATTGTCCTGATACAGGTCACTGGGTGTTACTAAGGTCTTTATGGGTTAGAAGTCATTTTCTGACCTTTAGAAATTCTTATCTATGCTACTTGGCACCAACTTGCCATTAATGGGTACAAAGAGTCCTTAAAACAGGAAAAGCTGGGAAGAAGGTCTGGGGAAGCCTATTTTTAAAAAAGATTTTCATATTTAAATATAATAGTTTCTTGGAAGATAAGATTTGCAGCAAAAGATCTGGAAATGTGAAGTAGGAAAAGCTAAGGGCTATGAAGAAGAAAAATATACTGTACTTCCTACATATCTGCTGTGCGGGGGTGATCCTAGCAATATACTCTCTACAGAGCTTCAGCCGAAAGTGGAAGGAGTGGATAATAAAATGAGTCAGTGCAGCAGTTTCACTCTCAGTTTGAGTCAAGAAAAAGACTCTAACGCTGGGACAGAAACAAATGGAGAGGGATCTGGAGACTTAGATAATCTAGATGCTCCTCCTGGTGAACTGGTTAGTTCCGACTTTTACATTAATTCCATGACCATAAATGGTAGTACTCTGGGGTCCAAACTACATGTTTTGAGAAACTCCTTCTTAGTATTTGAGAGTCCATCGTCTAGTCTGTGCTGTCCATTCATCTTCCAAAAAGACCTATTCCTGTTGACTAATGCCCTCCGGTGAAGAATATCAGTGCTTTCCCCATATTGCCAAAGCAAGTGTTCACATTATAGTGTAATCCCTGACCCAGGACAATAAAATTAATACCGTCTAGAGGAAGCCTTCAGGTTCAGGGTGTTTCTGGAATCCTAGTTCCCCCAATCTCCTTCCCCAATTACCATCACTGTCTTCCAATGTGATGCTAACCAATGAGCACTTTCCCAGTTACTTCTGATGCTCACTTGCCATCACCACAGTGACGGCTTTGATGGAAAAGGCTCCCGGCCAAAATGAGGGCTCTGTGCTGTGAATGTCTTTACCATTCCTACTCACCTCTGTATGTCATGGATCTGTGTGTTTATCCTCCCTAAGGAGCACCATCCTGATCCCAAGAGGTGGGGTAAGTTCCAGGAGCAGCACAACTTGCTCTTTCCCCACCTTCCCTCTCCCCCCAAAGTGGGCATGTCAAGCCAAGGACTGCCGGCCACGAATGAGGCTTAGTCGGGAAGAGAGTTCGGTGGAGTCAAACTAAAGTTTGGTCAAGGAGAACATCCTCGTTAATTCAAACGCACACATACTTTTTACATTTAGTCTGGGGAGACAGGAGGTGTGAGCGACTGCTCATGAACTCTTTGGGAAGATGAAGTTTTGTGGTTCTTTGGTCTTTCAGATACTCTTCCTTATGTTGGATGCAATGTTCACTGCTGGGAAGAACGGCTGGCCACAATGAGATGTTTTTAAATATAGGAGCCATTGTTGTAGAGTGAGCAGACCAGAAACGCTGGTCAGATACCACGGCCTCAAGTTTCACTAATAATTCTAATACCATATTGTGTGATTTCAGACATGAGTAATTTCAACTTTTGAGCTACAGCCTCTCACCTGTAGAACGAGGACAGCACTATGCCAGGAGCTGGCAGACTGTGGCCCCTGGGCCAAAGCTGGCCTTCCTCCTGCTTTTGTGTGAGCCATAGGTAGGAATATTTTTAAGATTCTTAAATGATTGAAAAAAGTCAGAGTGAAAATGACATTTCACAGCATATAGAATTGGATGAGATTCAAATTTCAATGTCCATAAATAATATTTTCTTAGAACATAGAAACACCCATACCTTTACATATTACCTATGGATACTCTTCTGCTACAAAGGTAGAATTGTTGAGACACAGACCATGCATCCTGCTAGCTTAAAATATTTACTATTTAGTACTTTATAGTAACATTTGTCAATCCCTCAACTATATCTTCTTTGCCTTGCTTAGAAATAGTTGTGGAGAGAAAAGTCCACAAAACCTGTGAAAGAATTTTTTTTATACTACAGAACACTTACAGCCGTGGGAAATTATTATCGTTGTTATTTCTGTTTTCACGTTGGAATTATGTTTGAGAGTCTGAATATCCAACAGCATGACTAACTGATCCCTAAATAATTTGATTATGCAGACTTCCAATTGACTGGGTGGGTGCATTGTTAGTTGAGAGATAAAAGAGAAAAGGACTGCTGTTATTAATCTGGCTGCAATGAACGTTGTTCCTTCAGAAATGTAGCTGGGTCTTAGCCTGGGGAATGCATTTGTAATCGAGTGCATATTAACAAAAAACTGAGAATAATAAGCCACACTGACTTAGGAAAGCATAAGAAAACATCTGCTCTTTGGTTGAGATTTTTCCAAATGTAAAATCATAGCATAGAATACTGTAAAAGCAAGTTGCTTAGCAAGAATTCATGGAGCATCTACTATTTACAGAGTGATGAGCTATGGAAAGAACTATGTGATTGGCAGTTCTTGCCTTGGATAACCTTCATCCTTAGGCAAGGTGGTGACATTCTCACACTCTTACCCGTGAATACTATCATGCCTGAACTTCTAGGCAAAAGCCTAATTCTGGACCTTTCTTGATTTCTCCTCTATCACATTGGTTTAGTTGGATAATAGACAGTTGTGGTTTATAAATCTCAGTAGATGGGTTCAAGTTCTACCGTAGTTACTTGAGCATCAGGATAAAGTGTTTGTGCTTAATCCCAAAGACACAGAGGTGTTTTCAAGTTTTATACCTGGGAGTGGATAAGGAGATTAGGGCTGCATTTCAGGATGATTAATCTTGGTAGCTGTTTGTAGAATTGTTGGGGACCATTCCTGTGGTTTCGGAGATTGCAGCCCCACAAGAGCAGGCTCTGAAAGGGGCTAGTAAGTCTCCCTGGAAAATCAGGTAACACAAGTGACCAGCATGACCCAACTCTAACACCAAGGGTTCCCTTGGGAATCAGGCCTGATAAATACATTGTATCCTTTGAAGCTTGCTCTGCTCTGCCCAGCATAACCCTGTTGATATAAATCAGATGTTTAAGTTCAAGATAAGTAAACTCCTTCATCTCATGAAATACATCTTAAAGACCCTCTGGCATCAGCATGACTAACAGACCCTGACCTATGACAAATCTCTGTGTTCCTTCAATTGTTATCTATAGATAATACCTGTTTTTGTATGACTATAGCCTTTTGGCATTGTTTGATGAGCTATGCATGTACACACCTACACATATGATTCCCAGTAAAAGCCATTTGGGAGAAGAGCTTGGGGCATTCTCCACTAGAGGGAATTGCCACCCCCTTTCCCACCAGAAGAGCAAGATTATGTCTGGGACGACTTATTTCTCATCTGAAGTGGACGGGAGAATTCTGCTGGACGGAGTTCCTCCCACATAGAATGGATTGCAGTGGGTGAAGGCACAGAGATCAACGGGGTATTTTTCCCGGTAGGTTAGGCAAAGAGTAATGAGTCTGTGAACTAGTGTGGCAGCAGAAAGGATGAGAAGGAGGGAACAAACATGAGAATCAGTGCAGAAGCAACTGATTAAGTGTGGGAGTTGAAGAAGAAGAGCTTCGAGCTACAGAGATCATAATGGAAGTGGGGAAATTAGGAGGAGAATCTGGTTTGGTAGGGAGATAATGAGTTTGGTTCTGGCTGTGTAGACCTGAGAAAGTCAGCAGGAAATGCAGGGTGAGTGGCCGAAATAGCAGTTGGAAATGCCTAGAGCCCAGCCCCTAGAGATAGTAGTAGAGAAAGGAGTAGTAGAGAAAGTAGTAGAGTAGTAGAGAAAGGAGATAGTAGTAGAGAAAGTAGGGGGCTTCACTGGGCTCAGATGCAAACAGCAAGAATGGAAGAAATAGAGTGGGAGCAATCTAGAAAGCCAGATAAATGTTTTTGAGTTCTATCTTAAGAAACCTGATGAACAAAGAAAAGGACAAATGAGTGGTATTAGTACTGGACAGAAAGAGAAATAATGAAGGAGGGTATGGCAAGGGACATGGAAATTATAGATAAATTCTCACAGGTTCTTTAGAGAGATGTGGAAAATTGCTGATGGTGCTTGCTGGTGAGCTTGCCAGGAAGATGTCACAGGGATGTGAAGTGACTTCCTGCTGACAACTGCTGAGCAGACCATTCTGTCTAGAGATCAACAGGGAATCACAGTGAGATCTCAGGGGTACATGCAATACCAGCAGTCACTGAGGAGGGGCAGTTCAGCAGGGTTCTCATAGGACACTGATCAAAGTAAGAAAACCCGCCAAGATTTTATCATTTGATGCCAGCAGGATGACTCATCACCGGGCATGAAAAGGACATTCACTATTCCATGATCAAGGTAGCCAGAAAAGAACACGAGGATGAATGTGTGGGAAAATGATAGCTTCTCTCCCACCACCTGGACGCCATGTAGACACACTTCCCCCAACCCCTCAACAATCACCTGCCATCTTGGAGAGGGGCAAGGGGAGGGGAAGGGAATCTGCCAGGAAAACAAATTTTATCTGAACCAGAAGGGATCATGTGAAGATACTATTTTGTTCACTGGGTCAGACCAAATTTAATACAGAGCATTGATTTTAACTTTTCCCTTCACTATTCCAAACAGGAAGATTAAGTTAACTTTGGAAAATGAAGAAACTCAATGCCTTCACACATCTGAATGTGTTTAATCTTGACCTTACTATGTTAACTATTTTTATGTTTATTTTTTATTTCATTTTACTATCTAAATTTTAAGAACTTTAATTATGTATCCTAAGAAGTTACCTGAGTAAGCAAAATTGCAAAAGTAAACTAGAAACCATAAGCTACAGAAAAGTGGGGGAAATAGTCTCTGAAAATGAGAAAGATGCTTCCAAGTTAAACCTGGAAGCAAAGTTTAAAAACCTTATGGTTATATATTTGTATATACATGTATATACATGCATACATCCATGCTTAGTGAGAATGTGTCTCACAGCTGCTAGTTTTTACTGATAGAAAGAAATGTGAAATGAGTTAAAGAAATCATGTAATAAATTCCTCGTATGGAACATAAAAGGGAATAATGTGATTTATATTCATATGAGACATTTTTCATTCATATTAAAATATAAATTGACACTGCATTATTAGTCTGCTGGCTCCCCTGTATGGTTTAGTACGGCCACTGCCTAAGATGCAGGATATTCTGTAGGCAGTAGCGATAGTGTCATCCACCAGAGGCAGTGGATTTGCCTGAACCTGGACAGGTGTTGTCTTGTCTGCTCTTCCCTCGTCCCAATTTTTTGGAACCATCTCCCCTTCGTCTGCACTGTCACCATGGGAGGGAGCAGCCAATTTGTTCCCCAGGTCCTCACTCTCTGAGTACAATTGGATGGTCATGTTGGACAAATGATGCAAGCCAGGGCACTAGGTTCCTTCTCCAGGAATGTTAAAACCAGGAAGGAAGAGAGTACTCAGTCTTGTCTGATGGCTCATACAAGCCTAAGAAGCAGGTTAGCAGATGATCCCATGTCTGTGCATGGGATCAGATGTAGAGGTGGCAGAAGATGTCCTGTGGACCATGGTGCTCCCAATAACAAATGTGGCTAGGGCTAGCAGAGCCTGGTTGGCCTGGCCCTCAGCAAAACTGAGAAAACTGGAAAGTTGGCCACTGATGAGTCCTGTCACCCCATTCTGATACTATTCTCTTCCCCAACACTTCATTTGAACTCCCCTCCCCCATTTGCTCTTAACTGACCTTTAGTTAACTGCTCTTAGCTGTTCATTTCTGTGTTAGTGGAAAACAGAAGAAAGGAAGGATTTATCTTGGAGATAAACGATCATCTTCTTTCTATTTCTCACAGGCCCATGGGATGTAAAACTCTAAGCCTTAGATTGAGTGGGGCAGCAATGTGTGGGAAGAGACCACAGCCAAACCAAAATTGGTCAGTGAGTGCAAAATGGGGGCCCCTTCTTTCCTTGTCTCACTGCTCAGGGGTCCTGAGGAATAAGCAAGCTGGTTAGAAAGCTCTGTTGTTTTTGTATTCAGTGCACTGAGGCTCCCTACTCTTTGCATGGCTTTTTGATTTGTCTTCTCTTTCTCAAAAGCTTGCTCAGAGATTTTTAATTATCCAATACAAGGCAAGGAGAAGTGGTAGAAATAGCTCCTTTCTTGATGTCAGGGCCCTGATGATCCAGACACTACTTGGCTGCTGTTGTGGGCATTCATGTTTTTTACCACCCAGCATTTCCTGGTAACAGGATGATTTTCTCCCGAGAAACCACTCTGACCCTACTGGCTCAGGGTTAGCATGTAACACACACTAGGCCAATCAGAATGTCACAATCTCCTGACCAGAGTGATTGAAGACTGGTCACATGACCCCATCAGTGTCAATGAGATCCAGTGGGGCTTGTCATGGGATCCCTGGGAAAGATGCATATTTTTTTCCTTCTGGGACTTTTTGGTAATAAGGAAGAGATTGTCCTAGGTTTCTCAGAATCACCTCATGGAACCTGAAGGTGAAGTCAATGGCTTAGGAAGGCAAAGCTGAGAAACAAAGAGAAGCTAAGCCTTGATGACATCTTCTGAGCTCCTGTGTCCAGCTGTGTCTGAAAGCCTTCTCCACTGGGTCTTAATCATACAATTAAAAAGAGATGATTTTCATGGTTCAGCCATTTAGAGAACTGGGTGTCTGTTTTGTTTTATCTCCTCCTGTAAAGAGTCCTCCTCACTATCACCTAACCAACTGTCTGTGACTTTGGAAAAACTACGTGATCTCCAATTAGATAGGGCTCAATTTTTTCGTTCAATCATTCATTCAATACATAGAACTTTAGCACACATTACCAACATCATGCATTCACTCTGTCAGGTGAAGAGGTCAGCATGTGTCCCTCCTTCCCAGCAATCCCCGCTTCAGACTCCATGTGTCTCACTGATTTGGGTCATGTGCCCATCTTTGGATCAATGACTATGGCTAGTCATTGATAATGTGATGCTCTAAATGACCAAATCAGATTGTGTGATTTCTTTGGGACCTTCTAATTCTACCCTTTTAGATCTGTGAATGGACTGGCTTTCAAGTTTAACCAGAATCTGCTTTAACAGCACAAGGGGAGGCTCTACAAACTAAAGCGGCCACACTCTCTGGAGGACCCACATTTCTTTGATACCCTGAAAATGTGATGCCTGTGGACAAGGTCTCCTGATGAAGCTATTCAGTCTTTTGTTGAAATGTAGAAAATGCTAAGTAATTATTTTCTAACTTTTGCAGACTATATATGGGAAGTGTAGTAATTTTATTAATGACAATGTCCTGTTCCTTATTTCTCCCATAAACCACCACAGAAAAACAAGAAGCTACCCAATATCCTAGTTATACTAAGTATCCTTTTTAAAAATGATATTTTACTGAGCAGAGGAAGAGAAGTGAGGGGCTTCTTAAATCAAGATAATTTTAGGCTACTCCGTTCTACCAGATAATGGAGTATTCTAAATTGACTACAGTGGCAAAGAATAGGACAACAGCATAAAAATTGACCTATTACTTCTAAGCATTTCAGAAATATCTTGGACCTTATATGACTCTAAAGAGATTTACTTTTCTATATAAGAAGTAAAAAAAAGTTGAAAGTCATTCCTAATGAAAATCAATCTTTTTGTTCTATTATGCATTGATGAAAGAGTTTCATGATCATTAGAATGACTGAAGTCTGAATTCTTTTTGATGAATATTACATTTCCACCCAGTAAGAGGAGGCACTGCAGCCAGCCAGATTCGAACCCAGTTTTTATTCCCTGTAGTGTTTCCACCCAAAGTTCTAGCTGTTAACTCCCCTGATCTGTTGGTGGAGTGGTAGGGGGAGGAGTGCTTCAGAAGCAAAATGTAATGTCGGGCAGAATAAAAGCAAAAAGTGGGCTTCAGACCCAAAAAAGGAAAGGCTAACTGTGAGCAAATGGGGTGATTATTCTAAAACGAGAATGATTGATCATGGCTTTAATTAATTGGAAGAAGAGTCACACTGGGATGGCATTTCCTGCCTCTTCATCAGTTCTCCACATTCGGCACTTGGGCATTTAATTATTGTCATTATCTTCTCAATTGCCTCCCTACTGATGTTGTTCCTGATTCCAGTGGGTAACATTATCTTCTCATCAACTGCCTAAAACAGAAGCCTGGTCACCCTTCTTGGTTCCT
Source organism: Trachops cirrhosus (assembly GCA_028533065.1). Taxonomy (NCBI): domain Eukaryota; kingdom Metazoa; phylum Chordata; class Mammalia; order Chiroptera; family Phyllostomidae; genus Trachops; species Trachops cirrhosus. The sequence continues at coordinate 110,523,650 of CM052544.1, forward strand.
CCTCTCTCTCCTCCTTAAATCTCACCTTCGAATTTATCTGCAAGATTTGTCTAACTTTCCTTCCAAACATCTCCTGAATCCTCCCTTTTTTTTTTGCCATCTGTTCTGCTACTTTCCTGGCTCAAGGAATTAACTAGCTTACTTCCATAGTTTTGTATTCTGTTTGAGTGTTTTTTACTTGTCTGTTTTATTACAGAGCTATGCAAAGCCATTATTAAAAACCACAAGAAATATATATGCAATAAAATAAAACTATAAAGAATACCCATCTACATTTCATATGCTTATTAAAAAGGAATTAGGAATGAGACTATAAAAAGAAAGCAAAATTGCTTAACGTTGCATCATCTTCTCTGAAACCATCTCAGTGTTCCAGAATTTAAAATACTGGGGATATGTACTTTCAACCAAAGAGTTATTACAAGAATTGACCACCTTTCTGACTATTTAGCACATAGCAAGTACTAAGTTAATACTTGTTCTGTGGAAACTCAAATGACCAAAATGTTATCACCAAAAGTGAACATGTTCTGGAAAAGAATGAGTTGTGGAGTCCCAGAGAAGAGTACAAAGGCGGCCTGGATAACGAAAGTCTAAATATTTAATTCTTTAATCAAGGTAAACTTAAAATGTTTTATCTCCATATCTTGGTAAATAAATCTTCATTATAATCTGGAAGGCCAGATTTGAATTTGGGATTATTGAATTCTTGAGGCTTTTGCTTTGGAATACGATGTGCTGGAAAAATTCACGGAGCCACCAGCTTTGTCCCTACAGTGTCTGTGTCCCGTACCTTGAGGCACGTCGGCGGCCCAGAACTGGGCACGCTGCACAGTCTGCCCTTCGGGGGGAATGGACCCAAAGAAGCCCACATGTGCCCTGGAAGTGGGTTTTCTTTTAGTTGTGGTGTGGTTTACAATATGGTTTAATTTTATTGGGTTGGCCAAAAAGTTCATTTTTCTCCCGTAAGATGGCTCTGGTAGCACTTCATTGTTTTTAACTTCATTTGAAACAATCTTGTTCAATTGTATTATGACAGTTGTCATATCAGCATGCATTTAAAAAACTTATCAAAATTAGTGGATTTTTGTGTAGCCATTTTAATATTGAAGATAGAAGAAAATATGCAACATTTTTGGCATATTATGCTGTATTATTTCAAGAAATGTAAAAATACAACTGAAATGCAAAAGAAAAAAGATTGGTGCAGTGTATAGAGAAGGTGCTGTGACTGATCAAATGTGTCAAAAGTGGTTTGCGAAGTTTTGTGCTGGAGATTTCTCACTGGACAAAGATGCTCCATGGTTGGGTAGACCAGTTGAAGTTGATAGTGATCAAATCGAGACATTAATTGAGAACAACCACTGTTCTACATAAGGGAGGTAGCTGACATACTCAAAATATCTAAATCAATAAAGTTATTGGTGAAAATGAAAAATGTATCATGTATTTTATGAAAAAAACCATATGGACTTTTTGGACAGCCCAATATTAATCATGCCTTCCTCTCACAAACTAACGCATGTTGATTTTTATGACCTTACATATGATTCTTTCACATTTTGTTTCTTCATTTATTTCTGGGAGAAACTCTTTCATGCTCTGTTATTTCCTGTATCTGTATTATAGGATAAAACTGAAATCAAACAGGGGTTCAGAGACGTGTTTTCCCACAAGATCTCTATCTGTTAATGATGCTGAAAAACGGTCCACTCCAAAACCCAGTGACTCAAAGAACTATTTATTCTTTCTCACAATTCTGTGGGTTGGCTGTGCCATTCCGCAGCTGGTTTTGCCTGAGGTTATTCACGTGGCTATTGGGCTGGCATGTCAACGGGGCTAGAAAGTCCAACATGGCCTGACTCCCCAGGCCTGGCTGTTTGTGCTGGCTGCAGACCAAGGTGCCTCGCTTCCCTCCAAACAGTAGACCATTTCATCCCATGCTAGGTCAGGACAGCGTTCCACCAGGGCAAAAGCAGAAGCTGCGAAGGCTCCTGAACCCTAGGTTCCAGGATTCCCATAGCATCACTTCTGTCATGTTCTATTTCTTGGTCAAAGCAAGACACAGGGCCAGCCTGTATTGAAGGGGTGAGGAACACACTCCACCTTTAAATGGGAGTAGTTACAAAATACTGTGGCCACGTTTCTCCAGTTTGCCATAGAATATTAATTTCTTTGTTTACATAAAGAGTAGATTATTAAAAGAGTATTATGTAGGTGGTTTCAGTAAATCCCCTTTCCATTTTCATTCTATATTTCCGCCATCTTAAGTTTAAAATAATTCATTTCAGATGCCAATGATAGATTGTATAACAAAATTGTGGCTTAATAATTATAAAATAATAAGGTTTTATTATTATTAACCTAACCTAAGATTTTTAAAAAATTGGAATTCTACCTATAAATTTATCTTTTGAAACATTTTTATAAAAAAACATACCAAGAAAACAATCAGTGGCAATATGACATATATACCTAAAACAACTGGAGAATAGATTGACATCAGAACATCTAATTTCAAATGATTCTGAATGATTCTTCAAAAGAAGAACCAGGAAAAGAGGAACCCAATTCTATAGAGAAGTAAGTAGTGACATTGAAAATATGTTCAATACTACTACTAATAAAAGAAATGGAAATTAAAATAGAGTAAATTTCCATCACTGATTGGATGCTAAAATTAAAAATATAAAAATGCCTAGTATTGAAGAGTTTGTATGGCAATAGGCATTCTCATTTATTCCCTAGAGGAGAATTTGGCATATGTACCAAGAATTTTAAGTTCATTTACATCTCCTGAATCTTAATTATAGGAATTTATAAGATAATTATGAAATAAATAAAAATATAGTGACATACAAAGATATTTGGAAAAGGAAAAAAACTAATGTATACACCTCAAATATATTCTATGTTCTGTTGATAACATGCTACAAGGTCATAAAAATTATGCCATGGGGAAAAAACTTTTAACAACATGAAAAGCAGTCATTGGTTAACAAAGTTTAAGATGCAACACTTATCATATACTACGTTTCTCATTTTAATATACATGCTAATTCTCTCTTTGCCCGCCTCCCACCAGACTGATTTTCCTCTCTCATCTACCTTGTTGAGTTCCCTGATAGGTGGACGCTCTAGACTGTATTTTGGGAGCTTCTTCATCAGAGGACTTCCAATGGGCTTCCCATTAGACTATTCCAGTTGATTCTGGCCCATGGGACGCACTAGCATAAGACTGGAAGGCTAGAGAAGAAAGCAATCTCTGTTCGATTTCTTCCCTTTTGGTTCCAAATCTATGGTTCTCCAATACTATGGCTCTTTCCAATCAGCTATATATTTTCCTCCCTGCAGCCTTTGTCTAAAGGGGCTAGAGGGGGGCGTTGGTAACAGCTTCCCATTTTTGCCATTCTTCAAGCGCCTCCCCATTCCTTGCGTAATCCCCTAACCCTGTCCACGCTTCTGAAAGCGGTCTCTTCAATAAGTTGCTTTATTTGAATTCATTTCTCCACCAACTCAGAATATTCTCTAACCTAAAATGTGTCTCTTATGAAAAACTATTTATAACTTGTAAGAGGTTATTTATTTTCCAGAGGGAAAGAGTTTTAAATATTTGAGGTGAAATAGTATTGAATGGATGAATAGGATTTCAGAAGAAAATTTTTAAAGAGTGTGGTATTAAAAACATTAATGGGAGTTTTTCTGGATGGTAATGTTTATGGTTGACTTTTTTTCTACATCATATTTTTACATTTTTATTTTAAATAAGAATACACTATAGAAAGAAGATAAGGTAAACATTTCTAAAAAGTGACTCTTTTAGATGAAATTGAGCTAACGTGTATTTTAGTATTATTTATAGCATACTAAAACATTTTAGATGCCACTGAAGTTGAAAATACATTTTATCATTTGTTCTTCATAACTCTGAGAAGTGCGTGGGAAACTATCACCGCCTCATCCTGATATAGCTGTTAGAAAAGGGATCTTAGAGGATGAAATGATTTGCCCAAATTCCACAGTTAGTAACAAGAATTGGAAGCTAGATCTTCTAAGTCATATTCAATTCTTTTCTACAATGAAGATGCTGTGTAGGCCCAAGTTGTGGGCTATACCACTATTTTAAAAGATGATGATGCTTGAACTTTAAGATTTTACTTAAAAATAATCATAAGTGCTTAAGCAAAAGCATTTCCCATCATAAAAATAAACTCACTTGTTGGGAAATAAGCAGATATTGTGAATGCATTATTAAAAAGCTTATCCTTAATGACATTAATAGAATATATTCATACTGCACTTCTTTTTTTTTGCTTTTTTGATAAGAGGTAATATTTCTTCCTTAATACCTAGCATATATCTAATTAAGGATAACACTTACCAGAAAGATTGTCTAATTCTGTGTGTTCCTGCCCTTTCTCTTACTCTCTTTCACGATGTCCTGTTCTTTCCTTCACAGTATTTTATTTTGTTTTTTCTCATCACTACCTCACTCATTCCCAGATGTTTTATGGATCCACGTATATCAGCTGTTTTGTCAGTCTCTGCACTACAGGCACATAAAAAGGGAAGTCCAACGGAGAACATACTAATAAACTAATAGCAACTCACCCTCACCAAAGACAAAGTTTGCTCAAATCCCAAATACGACTTTTCTAAGGCAACTGGGGCCCTCCTGACCCATTTTTTGGTATTAGCAATTCAAGCCCTCATTTTGTGCCAAAACTCCACAGTCTTTGTGCATGTAAAATTCCCATTAAATTCAATGGCATCTTTGGGTACAAAATATATGGCATCTGACATTTATGTGTGATGTGAAAGTGGGGTCATGTCTGGAGCTTTATTTCAGTTGCTGAGACTGCTTTATCTCTTTTGATTTCTGGATCATTTTGCTGTATTTCAATAGCCACCACTGTGGCTCTCCTTGAAAATGTGCATTTTGCACTTTTTAAAGTCGATGTGATTCTGCACAGTTGAGCGCATTCACACTACTTCCAAGACTAGCTCTTTTTGTTGAGGTATTGCTTTTGTTTCCTTCTCTGGTTCTCTCACTACTTCCTTCTATTTCACAGATAGTCCTCGCTTTTTGCCTGAATGTAGGCCAAATTCTTTTAAAAATTTCTTCTGACATCCTATTCATCCCATTCAATGCCACTTCACCTCAAATATTCACAACTCTTTTCCTCTGGAAAATAAACAATCTTTTACTTAGGAGTTTTTAACTAGTTTCGCATAAGAGATACATTGCAGGTTAGAGGATACTAACCTGGTCCGAGTCACTTGGCTCACAAACCCCAAAGGCACAGAGGATGTCATTGCTCTTCTGTGGTTTTATGCCCATCTAAGTTCCCTGTCAGCTCCCCACGGGTAGGCCGGAAGGATGATAATGGGATCTGACAGCCTATTCACTCTGTCTTCTCTGTGCGTCCATGACTTGAGGTGAATGGCACAGGACAATGGGATTCTTGCCACAGGAGAGCAAATAGAGGGCAACTAACACTTGGTTAACTGAGAGGCCTTTGTTCCCTGGGACAGGAGGCAGGACATTTCTAAAAGTCCAGGATGAAGGAGGCAAATGCCAGCTGTGGGAGGGAGGCAATAACCGCCTACAGTACTTTCAAAATGAAGCATGGGTAACTTTTTGTTCATTTAAGTCGCTATGATTTTAAGTGCAGTGGAGGATTTGGGATCTGCTTCTGAGTGATTAGGTTCACTCAAGTTGGAGAGCACAGTAGTTGGCCCCAGGATTTAGCCTCACGAATGGGCACACACTGGTTTCACTGGGAGTCAATATGGAATAATAGAAAGAACTCTGCTACGGTGGGGGGCGGTGGTCAGAGAATCTGAGCTCTGGAGTGGACTTGTGAATTTGGGCAAGTTTCAACCTGTCTGGTCCCTGGAGTATTCATCTGTAAAATGGGAATAACTGCTTTTGAACTACCTACCTCGCATGAGGTATTAAATGGTAAGTGTGCTTAGAAAATTGCCACATTCATACATGTATCTTTTACATATAAATACAAAGGATTGTTATTTCAGTGGGCACCAGTGTTATAGCTATTGCTATTACTCATACATTCACAATCTTTCCATATTTATCACAAACTCCAGTTTCTTTCCTCAGATTCAGATTTTCAACTACTGCTCAACATGCCTTTGAATGTAAGTAGAAGTATATAATTCAGTATTTCTCAAATGATACTTCTTATCTTTTCAAGATGTTCTTTCTCCTGTTTTTTGGTTAAGGAATTCACTATATTTCTCATTACTTAAGACAAATCTGGGAAGTATCTTCCACTCTCTTTCATTACCTGTATCCTGTGAATGAGTAAGGCCCATTTATCTGCCTGTTAACTCTATCTGTTCCTCTCTATTACCATCTGAGTCCTCGGTTAGGGACCTGGTCACTGTGGAAGAAACAGACTTCATGGTTTAGAATGAATCTCTTGGAATTAGGCAATAGTTTTTTCCCCTTAAAAACCTCTACAGGGAGAAAGGGAACAACAAGGATCGACACATTGAGGTTCATGCCTCTTATGTAGCCAAGGAGATCCCGAAAGAAGTCAGTGTGTATTACAAGTTCAGTGACTAAGCTCAATTTTCTGCAACAAACAATCTAGCAAGTGAAAATTCCTATAACAAACAGTGAGGAAAATGTATCTAACCACTAACATGTAAAACAAGCTTGCAGTAACCTGGAGATTAAGAATTGTATTCCACAGGAGAAAACTACAAGTTTCAGCTGTTAGAAACCAAAGTATTATAGGAAATGCTTATTCTCCCTTTTAGAAAACTGGCCAGAATCTCAATTCTATAATACTATATGGAGTACTATGGATGTAATCTTGTTCACTATGTCTGAGCAATTCTCCTTATTGATCATGCTTTTGTGGTAATAGATTTGCAAATATTTTCAACTTTCTTCCATAGTTTTATGAAAAATCACGATATTTAGCCTAGCTCTTTGAAGTCTCAAGGGCTCTTGTGCCAGCACTGTGATATGTGCTCTGTGGGTTCAGCTGCAAGTTTAACCAAATTTGAATCAAAATTTGGATGGTTTTGGAATTTCCTATTTCCACATAATTTTTTTACCGGGCCCTTTAAGTGGCCTTTTTAAGAATAAATTCATTGGTTTCCTCTTGCTTTGCTTCACCTTCCTCCAATTCACTTTCCAGATTGACACCAATGACCGTTCTAAAATGCAAATGTAACCAAGGCATTTTGGGAAACCTAGAAAATACTAATGAAAAGCCTTAGCATGGTATACAAGTTCCTCTATGATCTTGTCCCTACTGTGTCATTCTTGTCGTTTATGTCCTGTGCCTCAGAGATCTTCTATTCCGGCCTTTTAAAATGCTCGCAGGCACCTAGATACACCATGTGGGTTCATGTCCTCTACCTTTACCTTGAAGTCCCTGTCTCACTACTTACATTCTCTAACCCTGTCCATCCTCGTGAAAACCAGCTCCATTTCTTCTTGTTTTGCATTTTAGAAAACTTTTCAATTTTAAATAATTTCAGACTTAAAAACATCACAAAATAAAGTAGTAAAAAACTTTTCTACTATTTCCTCTTTGTGCCCCTGGGTTTCTAAGTACTATTCAGTTATATCTTGCCAGGTAGGCTAATAAAGTTTATCCCAAGCATTTCCTATCAAAGCATTCAGGTAAACGCCAACTTCCAAACTTACTTTTCTGGGTAAGTAAGTGCCTCAAGAGGAAGACTAAGTCTACTTTTCTATTTTTACTGACATGGAAGAGCTACTGCTCTTTTTCCTTTGGGAGGGCAAAAAACACAAAGGTAATCAGATATAAATGGGTTCACTCTGCTTTTGCTTGGCGCTTCGAAACTTTAAACTACAGTGAATTCTGAAAAGTACAGTGACTCATCAAGAGGAGTAAAGAAAACTGCAAAGCTATCTTCCATACCTACCATACCACCTGTCTTGTACTCTGATAGCCTACGAAAGAGAGAGAGAAAAAGAAAGGTCTGGCTACTCCCAGGAAGGACCAGGCTGTAAGTAACCAGAGGGAGATACTTTTGTCTAAGACAGAACTATTCCAGTTCTTTTTTTTAAAAGATTTTATTTATTTACTTCTAGAGAGAGGGGAAGGGAGGAAGAAAGAGAGGGAGAGAAACATCAATGTACGAGAGATACATCGATTGGTTGTCTCTCCCATGCCCTCAACTGGGGACTTGGCCTGCACCTCAGGCATGTGCCTTAACTTGGAATCTAACCAATGACCTTTCAGTCCACAGGCTGGCATGCAGTCCACTGAGCCACACCAGCCAGGGCCAGAACCATCCCAGTTCTTAAATCTGGGTGTAGTCACTTCATTTTCACTTATACTGTTTCTTTCATTAAACTACATATCTCACTCTCTTTCAGTTATTATCTCAGTTACCTGTCTCCCTTGGACTCTGATATCTAAAGGAAGAAGGGTCAAGTCTTAGTCATTTTTCTGTTTTGGCAGCACCTATTATTACAGTGTCTGGCTAAGAGTGGAAATGTAAAATTTGATCACTGACTGATTGATGAACTAAATGAATAAAGTGTGACAGAAATGAACAAAGGTGACCTTGAGGTTTGTGAAGTATCTTTAGAAGGGATATCTTGGCACTGAAAAAAAAAGAAGCTCTATTCTTATGGCAACTATTGCTGGGGTATGTTCACTTTCTCTAAATCTTCTTGGCTAACATCACTATTTACAAGACATGTAAAGAACTACTGGGATGTTTCTGAACTCTGCGAAGTTATTGGCAGATGTAGCACTGGCGAGACCACCCGTCTACCCATCATGCACCCGGAAATGTTGGCAGTTGCATCTGTTGGACACTGGTACCATCCCACCCTGCGAATTTTCAGGCTTGAGCTACAGGTGTGTTTTTTGTCCGTGGTTCCTGAAGGAGTCTTTCTGTTTAAGAGACTGTATTCTTTTTTTCCACTTTAAATATACAATCTTTATTATATTTTTCCATTACCATTTATTCCCTTTATCTCCCTTTCCCCCAGCAGTCACCACCCTGTTTTCCATGCCCATGTGACCTTTATCCTTTTTGCTCGACCCCTCCACCCCCTAACCTCCCCACCCCACTAGCTGTCCTCTGTTCTCCATCTATGAGGCTGTCTCTGTTTTGCTTGTTAGTTCAGTTTGTTCGTTAGATTCCACATATGACTATAATCTTAATTAATCCCAATTTTTCAACTAAAGAAGTAACCCTAAAACATTTCATCAAAATAACTATTGGTAAGTCCGAAAGGAGATTTTTTTTGTTTGTTTTAACAGAACAAGTCTCAAAAAGGAAGCATGAGAAGCCATGTTTTCCCTATTACGTTGACTCCTCCATGAGTCTAAACATCTCAGGGGCTGGTGTTGGGGCTCTCCCAAGTTTCTTAGCTGATTATTGGCCACTGGTGGTCTATTCACCTGATGCAGGTTAGGACCCAGCTCTTCCTGGGAGCTTGTTAAAAATACAGATGTCAGGGCTCTTGACTGCGGTCACCAAGGCATGGCCTTAGATGGACGTTTTGATGTTTCTACCCTTCACATTTCTGATTCAACTTTTTTTAAATTAATGCCTGAAATTTTATTTTTTTTTTTCTGTTTTGCTCCCTCCACTCCCCCAACTCCACCCATCTCCACCTCAATCCTACCCCTGCATTGGCTTTGTCCATGTGTCCTTCATACATGTTTCTTGACAACCCTGCCCCCTTTCCCCATTTCCCCCTCTCTCCACCCCTCTGGTTACTGTCAGTTTGTTCTTTATTTCAATGACTCTGGTTATATTTTACTTGCTTATTTGTGCTGTTGATTAGGTTCCAGTTTTCAACATCTTAAAAAGTGAAAAAGAATCTTGGATAGCTTGCCAGAGTTGATCTCTGTGCTTATTATCTCTGACCAATAAAACAAGATACCTTTCTAATTAAATATTTTTTGGTGTCTCTTCCCTTTAACTTCTCCGCTTTCTCACTGAGAGTAAAGTATAAAGTATAAATTCAGTTTTCATCTGTTTAACACTCTGTTGCTATTGGCATCTGATTTTGGTTACGTCATAAGGCCTATGGTCTTTGAACAGATAAGCATAAGAACAAAACTAATAATAAAAATGAGTACAATGGATCCTTGAGCAACACAGGGGTGAGAGGCACCAATGCTTTTGCAGTCAAAACTCTGTGTTTAACTTTTGACTTCTCAAAAACTTAAGTTCTCCCTTCATATCCACAGGGGATTGGTTCCTAAAAACCCCTGCACATACCCAAATCCGACATGCTCAAGGCCCCTGTATAAAATGGCATATACACCAATGCATACAGTCGGCCCTCCGCAACAACAGGTCAAATACAACACAGGTATTTATTGAAAAAATCCACCTACAAGTGGACCCACACAGTTCAAACCCATATTATTCAGTGGTCAACTGTACTTTCTTTCACCAACTGCAAGATTCAGACATTTTAAATTTTGACACCTCTGAAACTGGGGTGCATTTTCAACTGATGGCATTTTATACTCTGTAGGGAGGTGGCAGTTGCAAAGCGGTTGGTGTTACCTGTCCATGCGTTCCAAGTGAATGCATGTCAACAGCTCAGAAGGAAATCCTGGAGAAAGGACCAGAGTGGTCTTAACTGCTAGACACCGATAGCTGTTCAGAGTATTGGCAATATTTCTAGAGACAGAGTCAAGGAAGACCATCTCTCCATAAATGTAAAAACATGTTGAGACATACAGAAAAGACTTTTCATTATATTTTGGGTTATTTTAGGGAGTGTTTCATCACCAGCCCTTTTCAGCATACAGAGGAGGATTTTGTGTGGAAGAATATAGACATCAACAACTCTTTGTGAAGAAGTGATAAAGATTAGGACTCTGAATTTTGAAGAAGTTACAGAAATACCTTAACCAATTTGTTTCACTTATATTTTATTTTTTATGTGTACAAAAAGGTAACTTATGATAAAAATCTATCTAATTAAGCCAAAAGCATTCTTCCAATAAATGTAGTATAAAATTTTAAGTGATAAGAAAGCCTTAGGTTATAGTTTAATTAGCAGTATTTTTTCTCCTTCCTTTCTTAGTGGTATCAAAATAATGGAGCTTCTTACAACTGATGGACTCGTTCTATGAAATGAAATTATGACAATCTAGAACTTACTGCTTCTTTCTACATGCCAGTGATCTTTCAAGAATGTCACATACAAGGTCTGCCCAGAAAAAGTCCAACCATTGTTCATATATCAAGAAGAATGGTTAACATGACATCGATGTAACCTGGCAGCTAAGGAGGGTGGACTGGAATGCACATACTTGAACAATGATGACTACACTGTACTAGTCAGTGGGGGTGGTAGACGCTGTTGAGTGAGCATGTGTACTGTGTGGCTGTCACATTCAAAATGGCTGAGTGAGTAGAGCAAGGAATCTGCAACAAATTTTGCAGTAAGCTTGAATATTCCTCTGCAGAAACTATTTGGATGACTCAGAAGGCCACAGCTATGGGCAGCCGGTGATTGGCAGCTTCACTGTGACATTGCACCTGCTCATGCATCATGTCTTGTGCAGACTTTTTTGGCAAAAAATCAGATCACCCAGGTGACTCAGCCCCCCACAGCCCAGATTTGGTGCCCTGCAACTTCTGGCTTTTTCCAAAACTAAAATCACCTTTGAAAGGGAAGAGATTTCAGACCATCAATGAGATTCAGGAAAATATGACGGGGCAGCTAATGTTGATTGGGAGAGCTATGTGAGGTCCCAAGGTGCCTACTTTGAAGGGGACTGGGGTGTCATTGTCCTATGTACAATTTTCTTCAATAGATGTCTCTATTTTTCATAGCACATGGTTGGATACTTTATGGGCATACCTCATATATGAACTCATTTAATTCTCACAAAACCCAATGAGATAGGTGCTTTTGCTATTCTCATTGTACAGAAAGGTGTGAAGTCACAGAGGTGTGACTCTGACTCTTGACTATTTTCTAGATTTGTGACCCAGGACACTCTGACACTCAGTTCCTCAAGTGCAAAATGAGCGTCATAAAGCCCACCTCACAAAACTGCTGTAAAAATTAAATTAGAGGATATTGAATTAGGACTCTATCATTATGGCCCATTTAACATAAATAATCTATTTAAAGCTTCTATCTCCAAATACAGTCCCTTTGGGGCTTAGGTCTTTGGTGTGTGAATTTTGGGGGATACAATTCAGCCCATAACAGTGGGGAAGAGGGGGGCCTTGCTGAACGGAGAGCAAGGCTCTGTTCTTCAGAAGACAAGCGGCCATACTCGGCCTCCATCAGTCACTACCTCAAGGAAGGAAGGCCTGGCGCGGTCAGGGCGGAAAGTTCCATTCACACTTGGAATGCAAACTTGTAAGGACAATCTTCCAATTTTAAAGACTTTCTGGGTGACAAAGGTGAAAGGATTGAGCAAAGAAAAAAGAAACAAAAACAAAGAAACCCCAGCTCACAGACAGACAACAGCATGGTGACTACCAGAGAGAAAGGGAGGTAGGGGAGGGGTAGGAGAAGGTAAAGGGGGATAGATGGTGACGGAAGAAGACTGGGGGAGGTGAACACACAAAAAGTATACAGATGAGGTGTTACAGAACTGTACTCCTGAAACCTACATAATTTTACTAATCAATGTCATTCTAATAAGTTCAATTTAAAAAATTTAAAAAATTAATAAAACTGGCACCTTATTAAAAACTACGCCTATGGCTGGTTGCCTGTTCGTACAGTCTGGGTGAGCCAGGCAGTAACAGCAGATTTTCCAGGAGGGCTTACTCCCTCGGCTCTTCCTGCTCCTCTCCCACTCTCCCTCCATCCCTAGGTACTGTTTCAGCAGAAATAATCATGGAGTGTTTGAGTTGCACTGAAGTAGTGACCCAGGGGCCAGAAGTCATTTTGTTGTCATGCATTATCTCTTGAGTCCCTGAGATAGAGCGTGTCAAGTTTTGAGAAATCAGCTGTCCTTCAACAAACTTATAAATGGTAATTGGTTCCACTAAGATAGAAACGTTTAACTATATTTAAAGAATCAATAGCCTCGGCCAATTATTAAAGTAGGTTAAGAGCTACTGCGTGTCCAAGGACTAATGCCATATGGTCAGTGATCCATACACTGCTTTAATTATAATTGGCCTAGGTCCTCAGAGCACAGAGTGCTGTCTGCGTGAAGTGTGTAATGCCTCCCTAACACTGAAAAGCAATGTGAATATATGGGGATAGAAGGAAGAATCAAGGGATTAAAAGAGACAAATAGCAGATCACAGAAAATGGTCTTTCAAAGAATCTTAAGATCACTGAGTCCCAGAATTTCAGGGTTCCCAGTACCAGAAGTTCAACCAGGTGGGCCGACAGGCAGCACTCTGAAAGGTGAGCAAGAGAAGGTGGCACATGTCCGGTCAAGGATGTGTGTCATGATTATGTGATGCAGGCAATTTGGATACGGATCCAGGAATTGAACTTGGGTAGTCTAACTCCTAATGAGTGCCCTTAGTTATAAGGAGCTTCTACACAAGGATTCAAAGACCCTTTCGAATTCTTGCAGGTACATGAGAAAGAAGATTGAGATATTTGTTGGGCAAGCAGAAAAAGCAGAGTAAGCCCAAGAGAATGTGAAGATTATAGTAAGGATCGGCGAACAAGCTGACCAGTCTAGATGTGCTCTCTTCCTTGCACCTGCACTGAGTCAAGTCATGGCTATTTTGGGAATGTTTTTCATATTTGATGAAAAACATAGAGGGTTACCTACAATGAGACACTCTGTGTCCCAAAATCAAGATTTCGTTGAAAGGATGGGCCTGTGACACTTGGTGTTTGGCTGCCTGACGACCTCAGAGACCCCGTATCTTCCCAGGAATTCAGAACCGTGAGAGTCCAGCAAATATGAAGGAACTCAGGCCCAGTGAGGGGAGATGCGTGCGGCAGTGGGGCTCCGCTACAGGAAGGAGGACCCCAGTTCTTGGGGCAGAGGGTCAGGGGAAGGCAATTGGAGAGCGACGCCCCTTGTAACATTTTGGTTACTGCACTGCAATCAATGATGGGCTCCTGCTTTAAAACTCTAGCCAAAAAAATTTAACACTGGGAACATACCACTAGCTATTGTATATCTCATTGTGGAATTTCCTTTAGGAACCTCAAACTTACTTAAGTCTGCAGGCACACCTCTCACCTCTCCCTTCTCATACCCTCGTCTGGCTGAAGTTATCTCTTTGGACTTTCCTGGGCATGACATGCTATCTTTTGTACCTGGAGTTTTGCCACTTGTTCTTTCTGCATGGAACAATCTTGACAACTCCTTAGTCCTTTAAGACTAAGCTTATCTATTAACTCCTCTGAGAAGCTTAGTCCTCACTTATTCATTCATTCATGCACTCACCAAATATTTATTGAGGGCTCACTCTGTGCTAGAAGCTACTGCATGCCTGGGAATGGGTTTTATGCCAGCCCCTAAGATGTCCCATAGCACCACCCACACTTAGCTCCATACACTTGTCACATTGCATTGCGTTTGTTTTTCACGTAAATGTCTCCCGCGAGACTGAGAGTACCACCTAAGCAAAATAAATGTCCCATTTGTAGTTGTGCTGCAATACCCAGCTCAATGCTTGACATATAGAAAAGAGGTTCAGAAAATATCTCTAGAGTGAATGGGTGAAAGAACTATTTCTTCTCAAATTCTTTCTTCACTCTTAGAACACAAAATAGTCAAATTAGATTCACAATTAACCTGAAAACATTTTTGTTGTGCAATTACATTCTCAGAGCCCCCTTATCTCAGCAGAAGCCTGATCGCCATTGCAGTCCTTCCAGAACCGCTAGCCAGCTCTCCCCGGAGGAACTGACCTCTCCGGCTTTGATGGGTACAAAAGATAGAAAGCTAAAGCTTTCTTAACATGCCCTTAGGTCCCTTTTCTTACTGTAATTTATCTTAAAAGAGAACTGACAAAGCCAATTTCAGGGTGAGGAAGTGTACAATTGTGCACACACACTGAAGACGGGGATGTATTCTCTGTACAGAATTTCCCTTTTTCCTTTTTGGGAGCCTTTATTCCATATTGCTGAATAGTTGTGTGGTTCCCAGGGGGATAAGCTTGATTTACAGCCAGTGCTGAGTTTCTGCCCTACCTCCTTAGCTGGTCTTGGCATCGTCACAGCAAACATATGGTAAAACGCAATAAATATTTGTTGAATTGAATTTTGGTGGTAAGAGAAATGAACCCTATAAAGTCCCACAAAGCCCCATTGGTCAGGGGCTATGTTGGTATTTAATCAGTTTAGAACTCTTGGGACTAAAACATGATGGATAAAAACTGGCCACAGAAATTCCTTGTTATGTGTTTTTCCCCCCTGTCTTTGTCTTCTTTACCTCTAGCCACAGACACAAATCTTATAAGGTAATAAAGTGAAGATATTTCTATGGGCTATATGAATACCACTCTGATGCCCTTGAATTTAGTGTAGTTCGGGGGCTGATCCACTAATGTCATATTGTGTACGTTACAAAGCAGTGCGTGAATGCTCATGGGCTGTCACTGTGATTCTCGGGGACAGGCTATAGTGTTCAAAGTCATGCTACTTTGAAAAAATTACTTAGGGAAATCAGCTAGTGCTAGTTTGTCTCTTCTATCCTCCATCTTTCAGTTCCCCAGGTATTTATTTCTGTACATTTCTCCCCCAGGTTCAGTTTGTTACTTATAGACCCAGAGAGTGGGAAAGAGCCTACCAAACCATCTAGTCCAGGGGTTTATGTACAGGGCGTGGCAAAAGTGGATTTACAGCTATGAGTATGCAAAATACAGAGTTTATGCTAGTATTATTTTTATTAATTATTGTATTGTTTTCTATACAAACAACTGTAAACCTGCTTTTGCCCCACCCTGTACTCCATTCTGAGGGGCCCAGGGCTCCATGGAGGATTATCCAGGGAAAGAACAGATAGATAGACTGAGCAATCTCAACTCCAAATTCCAGCAGTGCCATTTCGGTTCACTGAATCCAACTGGGGTTACACGGAAGTATGTTTTAAAACATTTCGAGTGCTAAAAGAATGTTTGGAAACCATTAATTGTTCCATTCTCTGTGTTGTAGATGAAATAGCACCAGAGCACAAATGGCTGGCTGAAGGCCACACAGAGCACAGAGTGAGACACAACGCAAACTTCAGGTTCAAGGGCAAAGCAGCTGAAGTGCTCTTCTCAGAGCGCCGTGCCTCTGGCCTCCACCCCGTCTCAGGGAAGGCAGCTTTTCTGGTGGGTTTTTGCCTAGGGTATGTCACACTTCAGAATTTCTGAATCTGTTCATTTAGGATGAGACGCCTACAGTTGGTAGATTTTCTAAGACACTGCTGAGTATACCAATAATTGAGAAATGCCTCCATCATCAAACGGCAGAAAGTACGGGCAGAACCGAAGCTGAGAGTCAGTTCGAAAAAGCGCACCGCCACCCGGGGAGGGGATGTCCAAAGCAGACACTAAGTGGACAAGAAAATGCCTGGAAGTCCAGCTGCATGACTGGCACAGGAGTTGTGGGCCAAAACAGAAAATAGACAGACTCTCTGGGATGGGCCACAGGAAAACACCACGTCACAGCATATTGAAGAGACTGTCCCTCTGGTCTTCGGTAACACTGCTCTCAGGAAAAAGGCTGTTCCAGTTTGTTAGCTCAGCAGCAAAGGATAGAGATGAATTGGAGGAAGTTCTGGCATAGCGATGAATGGGCTGAATAATTGGCTTCTGGGGGAAAAGGTAAAACTGTATCATGCGTTTGAGGGACTGTCATAATAGTTTTCCATTACAATGCTAGAAATCAAAGGCACCAAATGGGGACTGAAATTACTTGGGTGTACTGAGATTTAGTGGAAAATAATTGCATACAGTGAAGAACATCAGAAGATAGGTTAAACTTGGGGATAAAGTTCTAGTAGAGAGAATCAATTTATCAGCAAATTGAATTACCATGCCAGAAGTAGGAGCAGCTTACTGTAAAGTATAAGATATGTATCTCTCCTCATGAATTCCAGCTATGGGATGCCTCCAGCATTTTCTTTCTCTTTTCCCCCCTCCGAACGGTCTTTGTTTTTACCTGAGGGTGCCTGCACCAGTTTCTTTTGTATAGATTAGTAGTTGTCTTCCTCTGCTCCCTTCTCAAGATCTTTGAATGATGGGCTTCTCCTTGCTATTTAAGTATCATGTCTCAGCTACGATGTCACCTCCCACTTTTTAAAAATGAGACTTTGAGTGGTTAAGTAACTTGACAACTATCACACAGTGTCTTGCTCCAGAACCTAAGCTTCCCAGTCTCAGTACTGCTTTAGTAAATAAGAAATACATCTATCAATGAAGGGAAAAATAGTTTATTGATATCACAGGAGACAGAGAAGTAAAGAGCCTCCATCTTAAAGTCTATGGAAGGTCAACCAGTAAGAAAGTGCCCGGTGAACATAAGCCACCATTTGGGGTATTGTGAAGAAATACCCCAAATGGTAAATAGACAGAATCTTGTGAGAGCCACCAGCTTATAGAATGCCAAATAGATGGGCTTTCTATAAATTTTACTTATTTTTACTTATTAATTTACTTATTAAATTTGCTTATTAATAATTTACTTATTAATTATGTCTCAAAATAATTTAAATAGGGTCCCTGAGAGCTAATAACATTTTTTTGCAAATGAGCTTACATTAACCAACTAGAGCTCTTATTAATAAAGTAATACCTTCTGAGTACTCTGTAATAAAACAAGACATAGTATTTATTGAGTATTTGATTTGGAGCCACACGTGGACTAAGTGCTGTACACACTGTGTCTCCTTTAATCTTGACTACAACCCTATGAGATCTAGGTACCATTGTGTCCATTTTACAGATGAGGGAACTGAGGTTTAGAGACGTCGAATGACTTCCCAAAGGTAACACTGCTAGTTAATAATTTATTAATTCCACAAATGTTTAGATAATGCCACCAGGCTCTAGAGGGTGGAGAATGGTCTCTATAAATCAATGTTTCTGCAATGATGGAAATGTTTTATAATCTGCACTATTTAATACAGTAGCCACTAGCCAAATGTGGCTAATAAATGCTTACAGTCTATGGCTAATGTGACTGAGAAACTGGATTTCAATTTTTGTTTAATTGTAATTAAGTTAGATTTATCTTTAAATATCTAAATGCAGCTACTGTATTAAGCAATGTAGTTCTAAATGATATAGTTTCTTTTACTAAGGACTAGGGACAAAGTGGAATCTGGCCATTGCTTCAGAGAATGCCAGAGTATGAAGGGACACCAGGAGTCCTTGGCCAGCCTTCTTCCACTGAGGAGGGGCCGGAAGTCAAGTGAGTGGCTAGAGGTTAGAGCTTGTCAGCAGCAGTGCAGCCCCCAGAACTGGGATTGGCTAACTCTCCATCCGGTGCTCATTTCTGGAGTCTGTAGTAATCTCCTCCTTTAATTAGACCTTTCTATGTTCACTCGGAATCTGCAGATCACTTTGAGTATAACTAAGAAATGCCTCTAAAAATGGAACTCAACCATGCACGTGGTTTCAAAATGATTAGCTCTTGCCTGCATCGCGGCAGAAGGATTTGGCATTTTATCCTTCAGAAGCCGGTTGGCTTTATGACACACCCCTCACTTCTGCAATGAGGCCAGAGGCATGGTCTCTCCAGTCATGCATGATGCTCATGTGTTTTACCAGTGGAGGAAAAACCCATTTTGTCTGTATAACGCTTTTTCTTCAGTAGTTTCTTGGGAGGAAAATGCCACCTGGTCCAAATGATACAGCTTTCGACATAACACCTTCTTTGATAAATCTCTAGGGGACAGAAACAGAGTGAGCAGAGGGTTCTAAGACTTCTTCACATGCCACTGATTGACTTTCTTGTTCTACGAAGCTTCCTTTGCTCGTTTCCACTGTGTAAAATAAACACTTACACCGACAGCGTCCTTTCTGCCAGGACATCGGCCTTGTTAAAGTGAGCTTGAAACCATTTTGCACTGTACCAAAGCAGGATGTTATATTGACTCTGCATTTAATTTAATACCAAAGTACAAAATACAGGTCAGAAAGCACTCAGAGGAAAGTTTGCCTTTGCTCTTTTTAGATAAAATAAATGTAAAAATAATAGCAATCCATTGCTGCGTGAATAAACCCGGGTCCCGCAATGTGCATTGGATGTGAGGCGCAGATTGAAAGTGTCTCTGAGATGAGAAAGATCGAATAATGCCATTCTAAACATGCTTTGCCAGCAACAGATTTTCTGTCACAATGATCGATTATTGAAGAGGAACTTCTTATACCGGCTAGAAATGAGGACGGTTATTTAAGGGGAGAGATGATAGTACCTGTTGGTGCAGAGCTGTGTTATGTGGGGCCAGGTGTTCGACCTGCTACCTGTGACGGCCACAGCGCTCCCAGTTCCATCATTCCTGGGCGGGGAGAGCCATCCATCCAGTGCTCTCACAGAGCCGAATTGAGACTGGCTATTTGGACCATACGCACAACTCCTCCAAATCTGCTAAAAACCAGCAATAACAAACACTGAAGAAAAAATCAATGGGACAAGATAAGTCGTTGCAAAATCAACTGCAGTCGGAAGATAGTGATTTGGGGTTGGGATAATTATTTTTATTTTGCTTTTTTGGAAAAGTTTCCTAAGTTATAGTAAAGTGCATCAAAACCAAGTCAATACAAATGACCTCTCCTTCACGCTTATCTTTACCATTCTGTTATTAACCAGCTTGCTCTAAAATATATAATTAGTGAGGTAGAGGGTCACCAAGTTTTCAGGGAAAAAACTTCTAAGGAAATGTATTGTTCACTATTTATCAGCATCATTTTATATTTGCAGAATGTTTTATTTTGATGAGTACATTTCTCCCTAAACCAGCCTTGGGGAATCAGTGGAACAATTAAAGCATTTAAAATAACCATCAGCAGTATGAATAAAATATCAGCCAGCTCCTAACAATATTTCACAGGTAAAACTTTTATGGAAGTTAATGGGCGTTTCGCCTGTGTAAGGACCACTTGATGGGAACTCTAGAGAGGAGGTCAGTGTTTAAACAGGTAAATTAAAATCAGATGCTCCCAGATGACAAGAACAAGCAGGATGGTGTTTGGAGGGATACGTAACAATGGCCACAGCAGGTCTAACATATTATATTCTGACTTTTTCAATTTCGTTCATATGAAAACTCTTTCCAGAAATGGCTTCACAGAGTGAGTTTTCCCTACTATGTCCGCAGGGGAGTGGACAAGGCTTGGAGAGAGGCGCTCGTGCCCAAGCTGAACTGATGAATGGAGAATGATCCCTCCTCTCACTGTCTCATTGGATCCCCACAACTACCAGAAAAGAGTTATAGAAAACCACCGTTATCCCTCCTTCACAGATAATGAAGCCAAAATAAAGATCAGGCCTCCCTCCTACAGCTTCTTTGAGGAATCCTTGGGTAGAGGAGTCTCGAAGTCGCTGTGCATCCTTGAAGATGGGTGCATGAGTGTGGAGCTCTGGCCTTTGGTCCTGCCGGCTCCACCCAACAAGAGGTCAAGCCCACTCCCGGGACGTGGAGCAGCTCCTCTGAGTGTGGAGCAGCATGAGATCTAAAATGTCCTTACCTGCTCCTCTAACAGATCATTCTCGAGCATCTGTTGTGTACAGTCCTGTCTCGGGGCTGTTGGCTAATTGAGGATTTAACAATTCCTGGGTTCCGTGTCAGCATTTTATCAGATAATTTTCCTTTGTGTCTGTTTTGCGCCCTGCCAGGCCCTATGCTCGAGGTGGTGTTCCAAGGCTCTGGCCTTCATTCTCCCAAAGAAGGAGAACATGTCTTGACTGATAGTTCCTGAGGTTGGGTTTTGCTGGATTGATCGGCATTTTGTGCCCAGACCTGAACCAATCCCCGTCGCTGGAGGGATTGAACACTCACTGGCCAGCCCTATGTCATACAGCTAATCTTGAAGGAAGGGCTGTATGGGCAGCCCCACGTAAGTGTCACTAGAATGGGGAAGGAATGATTCTCCTAAGAAAATTAAGGGATCTTTATCAGAAAAAGAAGTTAATAATGATAGACAGGCAACGGCTATATAATTTAAAATGCTCTCCATTTAGTAAATGAGAAAACTGAGGCTCAGAGAGGTTAAGTAGCTTGACTAAGAAAAAGATAGAGATGAACAGTAAGGAAAAAGTCCTTAACTTCTAGCTCCTGAGAAAACTTCCCAGACAACCACTATATCCTTGATCTCCGGGATCAGGGGAAGTGCCCCATTCACCTTCTAAATCCATCCGCTGCAAATAGGAACAGAAGAGAAGTAACTACCTGGATTTTATAAACACCCACAAGCCCTGAGTATATTTTGGCTGGGAAGTTGTTTGTTCACTTGTGTTTAATGAATGGCCCCTTCTCTGACCATGCTGAAAACCCATTTAAACTACGACATCTGTATTTACGTTTGCTGAAGACATGCTGTTATTAAGTTGAAAAATTGCTTTCTCAACAGTCTTGTATGCTTTCAACTTTGTCTACCAAGGTAAAAAGCCTTTAACAAAGAGCCTTAGTGCCGTTAAGGACAAATACTGAGAATTCAAAGAAGACATTCTTCTAGGGGATGATCTAAAAGGAATTACCACCCTGGATACCAGTCAGGAAACTGCTTCACAGAAGAGCCAGCTCAGCATTTGTGGTGATTAAGATGCATAGAATTACCCTTTCTGTATTGACTTTTCCAAGCCCTCTCTGTTTTGAAAACCTAAACTGATGTGCAAAGCATTTTGTTCACTTAGAAAAGAATTTCTGAATTTTGTTATCCCCATTACATCTTGTAAGATAGTTATACCTGGTAAGATTATTAGAATAAAAATATGTTAAAAAAAACACCTCCCTAAGAAGATGACAGAAGATGTCGCTGCTACTGATGTTTGGGATGGGCCCCGGAGAGAGATGCTGAGACTTGTCAAAATTCTTTCCACTTCTCTGAATTTTTATAGGAATTCAGCAACATTCGCTTAATAAAAAAGCCATCACATAGGTGGAAATTGTAGTCTAAGACTGTGCATTCAGGCACTTGTTCATTCCGAATGACAGAGCTGACGAATTCTTTCTAGTCCTGTGGGTGTAAATGCCAAAAGGTAAAACAAGCAGGAGTAATGACATAGGTTACCACGTGTCATGGTGCGCTGGGTGGGGAATGGTGGCCCATAATGGCCAGGTGTGCCCCCAGGGACGACCATTAGCACTGCACAGCAGGATTGTATGAAGCTGAGAGGGAGGACCTTCAGGAGGTGGCTGGATACTGGTCGTTCATGGAACATACAGGGAGGCCTCACCTCTCAGGGGCGTAAAGGACTCTGAATCCCGGAGTGTCTGAGCGCATCGGGAGACTGGCTGAAAGGGGTGTGTGCTCTCGGCAGAGCTAGAATGAGCAGCTACGGGAACTGGTGTGCTGTGTGTGTTTCTCAATCCAAATGTATATCTGTATCTATAAATGTACTTGTTTATACAAGTAAGGAGTTATCAGATCATACTGTTACATGCACACACCTCATGTAATCTTTGCAATGTGCCGAGAGATGAGAGAGTGAGATTGGGGCAGGTATCATCTTTCTCATTTTACAGATAAGGACGCTAAGGGCCAAAGATGTTCAGTGATTTGCCATAAAACAAGCCAGCACTGATTGTCGAGAAGCCCCATTCATTGTAGAGGAGCCCATGAAGATGGAGCTAGGCAACGTGGCTCAGTGATTAATAGCTTAGACTCTGAAATTATGTGGAACTTTTTATCTTGCCTTTCCCCTAACTGTCATGTTAAGCAGGAAATCTACTTAACTCTGAGCCCCACTGTCTCAACTAAACGTGGAGTTCTGATAAAACACATCTTTATAGGCGTTTATGATGATAAAATTAGATAATAATGCATTTAGCACAAATTCTAGCACAAAGTAAGCATTTGGTAGACATTCCTACCTATGATTACTGTAGTTTTCAGGAAGGTTACCAAGATAGGACCTAGATATAAAGAAAGATAGGGAGCCAGTTATCAGAAATAGTGTTCAAATTAGGGACTAGAGCTCTAGGAATTTGGAACCAAGGAGAAACCTAGCTGTCGGAATTCAGACATACTATAACAGAAGATTTAGTAGTAGATCTGTCTTACTTGCCTATTCACCATCCCTTCCTTCTTTTCCTAGTAGCAGCACCCCAGGTTTCCTTGGGGGAACACCTCCTTTCAAATTCCTGGTTACTGTGCTTCAGTGGAGTTCAACTCTTCAGCCCAAGAGGCCTCGCTCAACCAGGTCTGGCCAGACAGAATGTCATACTCTTTGGCTATGGTGATTGATTTAGCCTCAGGCGAGTGGACTAAGCTAACCAAATTAAAGCGAATCCCAGGACTTTTGTGTGAACTTGTAGAAAAGAGGCCCTCTCCTTCCATTGGGGCTACTAAGCTATAACAATGTAGGTCCAGTGGGCTGGCAGCCACCTTGTCATCCGAAGGGCCCTTTCGTGATAGTCAACCTGGAAGATGCAGAGCTGAAAGAGGGAGGGAAACTGAGTCTAAAGTGCATGATCTGAGGTATCTGCACAGCACACCAACTGTGCTCCTGGTGGAGGTGCTTTGTTCTTTCTTTTTAAAATTAAAGAGATTTTGACTTTTGATTACAAAATCTCTTTCTTGCACAGCATCTGGACGTGTCCTAGATGACGATGCTAATCGGTGCCTGAGGTGGGAACCAAGTGACCCAGGTGGGTGAGTGCAGGCTGCAGGGGCAGCAGCATCTGGACTGAGTCCCTCTGTAAAGGAGGGGATGACATTCCATTCCTCTCTATTCTGATTACTGCCCCTCCCCCACTTCCTGAAACGTGTAATTGCTGCTGTTAGGAGTTCATCAAGATAACATCATTCATGGGTGGATTTATACATTGCAAGCACTTGCATGCTTTCCGGAGACAGATTTAAAGGGCCACCCCGTCTTGTGCCCCAGACCTTGAGATGGGATTCCTAGAAACTGGTTTAATGTGGGTTGCATTGTTCTCCCTTATGAACTGCTACAGAATTTTAATTAAGTTCTGTTTTATTCATCCCTTACTCTTAATAAAGCCCTTTATTTCACAACTCAGTTGAGAACAGTTAAATATTTCATCTGAAGCACAAACCCCTATTCGCCATACAGGAGCATTGTGCAGATAAAGGAGCTAGTGTACGTGAAAAAAACTCGGAGACTCAGCTCAGTGTCAAGATCTGGGCTGGAGGCAGAAAGACTGGGGCTCTAATTTCAGCTCTGGAGAGATCTGGGGAGACTGCAAAAAACTTGGATTTCCTTTCCCAGAGCAAAAATGAAGATGATGAAATTGTTTTACTTCATTGAGTCTTGACAGGAAGTCTGAGGGAGATAACGTCCTCAAAGCACAAAAAGTACTTGGAAAAAGTCATCATATTACTTATGGGGTCAAGAATATATTCTGATGAATGGAAACCCAGAAGCAAAATGTGTTAGCGTGAACGCAATGGCTAGCACAGGGCATTCACCGGGGTGTGTCCCCAGGGCACTCCTGCTCTGGAAGCCCTTTGTTTTACCACTGAGTATGATCACGTGGAGTTCTACAGCCAGTGCTTTCCTTGTTTCGTTGACTGCTCAATTAATTCATTAGTTCACTACTTATTTCCCAAGTGTTTTACTAGTCATTCAGCACTAGAGATATCAAAAGTAGATCAGGCATGGCTGACTTATTTGTTGACTTAATGAAATAAGTCTATAATATCTATAGAGCACCTAGCATGTGCCAAGCGGCGGAGATATAAAGATAGGTTAGCATGGACACTGCCCTCTGGCCCCTCACTACTCAAACTGGACTTCAGACCAGTGGCACCAGCATCCCCAAGGAGTTTGTCAGAAATACAGAATATCAGGTACCACCTCAGACGTAGTGAACTAGAATTTGTATATTGACGGGATCCTCGGGCAATTTGTACGCACATAAACGTATGAAAAGTACAGCATGAGGGAGGCAGATGCCATAGTGCCGTTTAGTTGGAAAGGAAAGAACTGGTAGTCTAGAAACCTAGGTTGCCAGCTTTCTGCTCAGATGCTTGCTGTGGGACTGTAGCAAGTCACTTACCAATGTTAGGATTGAACGCATTATCCTCAAAATGAAGTTAGGAATATCTGCCCTTCCTCCCTCAGGTGCACCTGTGAAGAACAGATGAGGAAACAGTTGCAAAAGTGTTAGCATCGTCCTAAAGCAAGGTATTGCTGTTATAACATTAAGGTGTGGAGACGTTTCTGTACATCGTGCCTGGCTGCATTGCCCAGGAGCTGGAATTTGATTCTGATTTAACAGTTTCCTGCATTATGAATCTGTGTTAAGTTGTTCTTATCTGAAGGACTCAGAGATGTGAATAACAGGTTTGTTAAGATGCCAGCATTCAGTGAGGTTCTACCGCTTTTTAGCTATACGTATACATAAATGGTTTCAGGAGACATTTTCTATATTCAATACATTTTGATAAAACTTACTGAGAGCTTTACTAGTGGGAAAAACCATTGGGTATGACAGGTTTGGTTCCCGCCCTCATGAGTATGTATTTTAGGAGGGTGATGTAATACACAGAATAATTATAATTCATGATACAATAACATAGGTTTCAGACAATGGTGAAGACATGGGTGTATTTGTAAAACACAAGAGTTTTGTAAAACAAAAACACAAAAGATGACTTAGCGACTACATTTTATTACCTGCCCCTTTAGCAAAATCTCAGGCAGTTGGACCCTGAAATACCCACAGGTGTTGGAGAAAACTTAGTAAATCACTAGAAAGTGACGATCCAGCTCCAGGAGACATGAACCCATTGTCCTACCAGCCATCGAAGTCAAGAATTCAGACACATATCACTTAGGAAGAGGCTATTTGTTTCTCCTAGGGTTTATAATGTTTCTCCAGGAAAGTGCTACCATACTGCCTGTCTACAGGTAGAACCAACAGAAAGATGAAACTAGATTAGGATTTGGATGTGCAAAACCATGTGAACGTTCAGCTGACGAGCACCCTCCTGCAGCCCTGCATTCCTGTTTCATAGCTCTCTCATCTGAGCAAGTCTTGCTCTCCTGAGTTGTTATTCAGACTCCACAACACAGCATCCGAGTACCAGTGGGGAATATACTCCGGAGTAGCAACGATTTGGTGATGATGGAGAGTGGGAAATCAATCTGGAGAAATTAAGTTTTATTACTGAACACTTATGCAGTGGGGCAACAGCTACAGTGAATTCCCCCATCAAAGGTTAAGCTGACCTCTGTCAGCTTTAAATCCCTCGCCTTCCTATTGCATGGTGTTTCATTTTGAAAAGTGCAGGAGTTGGCTGCTTAGTGAGCCAGAGGCTCGAGATTCCTGCTTCCCCGCATTCGCTGATTCTCAGCCATGCCAGACTTGGAGACTGGAGGCTACTGAGAGAACGAGCTGGGGGGTCAGAAAACCGAACTCTGGGGCCTCCGCTCCCCAGCCCTGGAACATTCCATAGCTGTGTGAAAACGAGCGACTTCCAGAGAGGCCCCAAGCAGCCGCAGCAACGAGAATTAAATGTTAGGCTCTGCAAGATCATCACCGTGTTTTTCTAAATGGAAAACCAGTGAGAGAACTGCTCTAGTTAGCCGGTGGTGCGGGGACACTTGTGACCACTAAAGGTTGTCTTTGCCAAGTGTTTTCCAGGTCTGCTCCCTGCTCTTCCTTCTCCCATCGGTCCTCCATTCCAATTCTCTTGTTCCTTTTTGGGGGTACTTCCTTCCTTGTGCCCACTCTAGCCTGCAGCCTCCCTGGTCCTATCCCAGGCCTTTCATCAGGTTACCATTTTTCTTTAGTAGCAGCAAATATTCACGCTACAAATATTCTTCCATGATTGTAATTTTGTTTCACTCCACAACTAGGTGCTGAGCACCTACTATGTGTCAGGCAGAAGATAGACAGGGGACCTTTCTCTCCCTGAGATTCCTTGTGGGTGAGGGAAGCGGATGCCAACCAAACAAAAGAATGAAATAGGTTCACTTCCGTTAGCAACAGGAGGGAGAAAACCTGAAGACAGGGCCGAGGACTGCGATCCACCATCTAGAGTGGTTGAGTAAGCGCACACTGAGGTGGTGGGAGATGAGCTGAGACCTGATAGATGGAAGGGGCCAGCCACTGTGAGTTCGGGAGAGGACCGTCCCAGACAGAGGAACTGCACAGGCAAAACCTTCGGTGGGTCCAGAATTTTAATGCCGGGGTCTAGGGCTGAGTGGATAGGAAGGCGGGGGCGGGGACGGGGGGTGGGGTGGTTCAGAACTTATCCAGAAGCTGCATTTGCAGAACAAGCACATTCTTTGTGTGGTGTGTGCTTTTATTGTGAGTGGAGTGGGAAGGTTTTAGAGACTTTTATGGAGGGGGGAACAGATGCCCCTGCCAATGGCTTCTGCTTATAAGGACTGTGGCTCAGATGCAATACAGAGTGCAGAATGGGCAATTCCGAGTGTCCTAGCTATAAGTCCTCCCTTTTCTGTCCTGCTCCCCCCCAAAAAGTCCCCACACCAAACCAAAACAAACAGACAAACAAAAAACACACCAGAATGCACAAGTGGTATAGGGATAGGTATTACTTTCAAATCTGCCTTAATTTTTACATAAAATAATGAGAATTGTTAATTATACATTATTCCCAGAATCCTTCACAAACTAGTAGATAGCCTGACTGTCCTCTAGAGCACAGGTGGCAGACACAAGGCCCTGTGGTCCCCATCTGTCCCTCCACTTTGTTTTGTCCAGCCCAGCACCTTGTTTCTACTCGGTGGCAGCACCGAGCTCCTTGCCCCTAGTTGAGGAGTAGTTACATTTACACAGCCGTAAAATTACACTCAGCCCTTTGAAGGCAACCTCAAGGCTGATGTGGCTCCTGGTGAAAAAGAGTTTGACACCCCTGCTCCAGAGCCTTCTTTTTCTTCTTGCCATCTTTAAAATCTCTTCTCAGGTAGCTATGACAGTGAAATCAGAATAGTTCTGATGGCTTTGTTGACACTCGAGTGTCTGTGGGACATAGCGCCTTAGAATGCTTATTCTCCAGGTGTGTGCTTTGGCAACGGGTTCACTCAGCAGGTCGTGCTTGGATGTGGGTGAGTTCGGGCCTGAGTCAGGGCTGAGACCATAGAACTTCCGAAACTTCTCCCACCGCAGGGGTTGCCTCTGGCCCTATTTTAGAACACTGCTCCCTCTCCTGACTAGTTGGTGGTTTTTCGGCTCTTGGAATGTAACATTGTGACACTCTATAAATGCTTAAGACTCAAACAGTAATGAAAAACAATGTGTATCTACTATCCTTTTTGTCCTCCTAGAAGGGCCTCTCCTCTGAGAATTTCCCCTTTATGTGAGAGAAAAAGGTTCTGAGTAACACAAAAAATGTAACAACTATAACAATAGCCAACACACATAGTGTCTTTTGTATGCCAACCCCCTGATCTCTGAGCGCTTATATCGACTCATTTAACCCTTGCAACAATCTGGTGTAGTAAGTGTGATACTATTGCTCGACCCCATTCTATAAAGGAAAAAAAGGAGGCACCATGCTCAGTTCACACACTTGTAAATGGCTGGATATTTCGGAATTCTGAAATATATAGCAATACTTCAATAAGAGCTTCAATCACGGAGTCACATCCCGGAGGACATGGTTCACTAATCTCTAAACTCATTTCTGCAGAAATTGCCAACTGCTTCCACTGCTGGGAAGGAGGATGCCTCATCGATAAAATCTATTCTTCTTAGAGAGCTCTGTAATGCTACAGAGAGATTTTTAACCTTTAATTATTAAACAGTGAAATAGAATTTCAGATGAATCCCTCAGATGTCATTCATATGGTCGTGTTTTACATTGCTTCATGTACGGATGTCAGGAAAGATGGCAGTACGAGACTTTTACGGGATTAAGAGCGGGCTTGAGAACTCGGCCCCCAGAGCGGAGGCTCCTCTGGGTTCAGCTCAGCACGGAGCCGCTCGCATCTTTGGGACCGAGATGATGGAATCTTCATTGAAACCTTAAAGATCGGGGGTAGAGAGCCTTTCAGAGGAAATAATGGGCTTCGAAGGTAAAACTGCAAGCTAATGCTAACAGCTGGCTCTTTCTCCTCTTTTCTCTTTTTGTCATATTTGCCTTTTCCTTCAGAACATGACCAGGAATTCATTTCCTAGAGTTCACCTAGAGTGCGTAATGGCTCCTCTCCCAACTTCTTAAAGACTTTTAGCCTTTTCAAATCTAACTCAGAAACATTCGGAGTGATTTTTCTAGTTCAGATACTATACCTTCTCTCTTGCTCTCAAAAGAAAAAAAAAACTGTTACAAAACATTTGCTCACAAATAAAATAAAAGCAACCACCCATCTGTCATCATTGGTCTTTTAAAACTATAAGTTGTCTTTCTAATTTCTCTTTAACTTTTGACATACAACTCCCAATGCTTTTCACTGGCAGGTACTATGGTTATTTCAAATAGTGCCTAAAACCTCTGTAAAGAGATTTGATTAAATTGGAAGCCCAGATGACTGATGCTCTGAAAATAATTGCTGCCTTACTGATTCGACATGTGAGCCCTGCCATTTATTACACTTTTAAGTGAACTAATCTAAATTAAAATCTTCTAGGATCAATAGCTCATTTTTTTAAACCACAGAGCATTCTCAATGCATTGCCAGACCAGATAAGTCATATTTTCAGAGCTTGAAAGTCTATAGCAGCCCAAACTAATGTAGATTTGGAGTCATAGTTACAGCAGCTCCCTTTTATTTATTTTTTATACAAGTATATTTAGAAAGATCAGCCATCCCAACTGTAAATGTCTGTAAATATAATCTTGTTCCTTCTCTCACTGTGCTTCCTCATTTTCTTTTGATGAGTGGAACTTTATCCAGTCCTTTTTGATGACGGGTCTTTATTACCTAACAGCAATTTGAGTCATTCCTCTTTCCATCGCCCTCGGGTGATGGTAAAACTCTGGTGAATTTATAGAAAGGAAATATTGTAAACAATTCAGTTAGAGTTGAAACTCAAAGACGTGGTATTGGGAATCAGGCAAATGCCTCCCAACCTCTGACACAGGCGTAAGGTCCATGCGGTGTCAGCTGGAAGAAATCAAATACGGCGGTCCCCTGGTTCTTGACTTCCATGCCAAGGACTACAGAAACTGCAATTGGAGAAGGACAGATGCAGGTTTTGATTCGCTGTACTAGTTCGAGTGTTCTGGAAGGGGTTCCAGGCAGCTCTAGGTACAGTCTAAGAGAAACCTGGATGTGGTACTGATAAACCACGAGGTTAGCCATGGACAGTGTTTACTAAAATTTAATCTCGGAGTTCCACTGTGTTCACAAACGAATCCAAAACTCTAGCTCTTGCCCCCCACACCCTTAATTTGTCCGTGCGTGTTAGGGGAACATCTGAGACCTACTCTGGGCTAGAATTCTGTGGGAGTCCGTCAGTGTTGCCTCTTCTCCATCTCCACAACTTAGGCTGAATTTGCAAATGAGAATGGAGACCGCTGGTCAATGCCAGGGCTCTGGCTGCTGAAGTCTCTCCCTCATTTGCCACCTCCACTTTACTCAAAGAAGAAGCTAAGGGGAGAGTGAGAAGAATGTAACCTGCTAAGAATTATCCTACCGTCTCCTCCTGACCACCCACTGAGCCATGCTTCCTTCCTCTGTGCTGAAGCCCCCTCGGGTCCCCACTCCCACATCACATCACGTGGGTCTTAAGTGTGGTCATTAAGTGTTAAGTTTCGCTCTGCCTGGCTAACACCAGGGAACACCTTCCAATGCTCTCAGGAGGCCTAGAGTGTTGGAACGTGGTAGAAACTCTAGTACTGGGAAGGCACAGTGCATATTAATAGAAAATGCAAGGTGTTCTTGTCTAGGGTACGTGCATTTTTACCGAAAAGGAAACCATGGTATTAGAGTGCTCATTGACATTTGAACCTGATTTCTATTGGATATTTAAACACAAGCTAACTGCTTATTTGGTAACTATGGCTTAGAAGCAGTGAGGCAAGCTTTTGTATGGCCTGTAGACTCACTCTAATTGGTTTATGGTAGAATCTTATGGGGGCAAGTGAAATTTAAAAGCCTATTTGCAGCTGCAAAGGTTAGGTCCTGGCATCCTTTAAATTTTTATTTTTTTAATCTTAACCTGAGGGTACTTTTTTTCATTGATGTGAGAGGGAAGCATCAATTGGTTGCCTCTCACGTGCACTCAGACTGGGGGTTTAATCCACAATTTAGGTACGTGCCCTGACTAGGAATCGAACCTGCAACTTTTCAGTTATGGGGTGACACTCCAGTCAACTGAGCCACACTGGCTAGGGCCTGGCATCCTTGAATAATAGTAATATATCTTGAGAGTCTGTGGGGAGTTAGGCAATATTCTAAGCACTGTTCATATATTATCTCATTTACTAATGAGAGTAATCCAATAATTGGATGCTATTATAATTATCAACTTTTTACATAGAAGGAAACTGATCAAACCTCTTGCCTAAGTTACCTAGCTCAAAAACAGCAGAATTGGGATTCAAACCGAGGTGTTCAGCTCCCAGGCCTCATCACTTCACCACTGCCTTACAGCTTCCCCTTGTCGGCACTCATCTCAGCTTCCAACACATGGGCTCACCGTCTACAAAGACTGTTCATCTGAGGCCTGACGTCCACTGTGGGTCCCAGGTGAGGTCAGAGTTGAAGCAAGCCATTGTAAACATCCTCATGCTCTCACTGGTGTTAGGTTCTATTTCACACCCGAGTGCTGGGTGTTCCACAGAAGACCTCTGAGCTACCTGAGTCCTCACTGAAGCCTATGTCTCCTTTCTGACAAACGAGGATTGTGGAGCTGTGCCGTGTCCTTGCTGATGACAACACTTCACTCCTCGGAGGAACTCTGTCTCCATTCCCCACCATGGGGCTGTGCTCCTCTGTATGGAAACCCTTGAGTCAGCTGCTCCTCAAATCATGCCTGAGTCTGTCAGAATTTTTGACATTGTACCGGCCGTTCCTCTTGACCTTCAGAATATACACCCACAGGAGTGGGACCTATTGGATCTGGTCACCACTGCAGCATTTGCATTGGGCATGTCGCTCAGCATAGAGCAGGCATGCAACAAACATTTGTTGAGTGAAGTAATGGGAAGTTTCTGTGTCTTCAGTCTTAACTCAGAGGGCGTACTGCAGACCGGGGCCCCTCTCATCCATCCTCACCATCTGCTCCTTGCCGCTGGGAAATTAACCACCCTTCTCTGGAACCAAGTGTTAATACATGACAGTAGACAGAATGTGCCAACATACAAACTTTCCCATGTACTCAGATGACACAGACTAAAAGGAAGGTCTGTTTTCCTGGCCTTCATGTTTTAAAAATGTCATCTCCCTGATTTTATGCAAGGTATAAACAGGCATCAGAATCAGAGTAATGATGACATTTACATAAACAGGCTATCAATATTAAACTAACACAATGGGACCTTTAAATGGAACATTAATTAGAAACCTGAACTAATTTCATTAGCCATTAATATCTTGGGGACATGATCATATTCTTGAAATATGGAAATAAAAGTGTATGGTATCTTTTTGTGCTGAATAATATGAAAAATTCATAAAATGAAGCAATATTTGGTTTTTAAAATTGTACTTTATTTAAAGAAATAATATATTTCACTTTGTCCTTTTTTAAAAGATTTTTTAGGTATGATTAACCTCCCATAAAAGTCACTTTTTTATGTGTACACTTCAAGGATTTTTAGTACGTTGCCATAGTGTTGCAATATCCTCACATTCTAATTTCGGAACACAACATGTCATTCTTAAGGTACCTTACATACAGGAGAGTTGCTTATTTTAATGTCTCGTTTCATTTTCAGGTCTGATGGAAGAAACCACAGAAAGAGCACTGAGGACACTGGGAACTACTGGTGGAGAAAC
Source organism: Trachops cirrhosus (assembly GCA_028533065.1). NCBI lineage: Eukaryota > Metazoa > Chordata > Mammalia > Chiroptera > Phyllostomidae > Trachops > Trachops cirrhosus. Next base: position 110,556,621 of record CM052544.1, read on the forward strand.
TAAACAAAGAATCTGCTTTGGGCATTGGCTGATACAACTGTGTATTGACTTTCTCTGTGGAACGACCCCCTTTTTAGCTTTCTGTTTGCACTTGAGAAGCAAGTGCCTGGTTAGTTTCAATTTGATAGACTCTTCATAGACAATGATCAAAGCAGAGGCAAAGGTGGGAAAGGAAGTGGATGAGCAGAAGGACCAACTGATCCTCATGAACAAATTTCTCCAAAAATTGTGCCTTTTCAGGCCTTGGGATTCGAAGAGAACATTGTCAAGGAGAGCACCTGTTTGAAGTGCTCACTCAACTGAGAGTAAAACCGGGTCCAAGGGGATGCAACTTTTGCCCCAGGAAGAAGAAACTGTGCCACCCCTTTGTGATCAGAATACTGTATTAGTCAGAAGAGGCTAGGTTATGCTGCAGAAACAAATAGGCCATGTATCTCAGATGCTTACAGCAACAAAGATTGGTTTCCCCTGTCCCTGACCCTGAGCAGGTCAATAGGGAGGCTTTGCTCATTCATTGTTTTTGCTTAGGTTGACACAGACTCAGTTTCTAGCCACAGCAGGGCAAGGTCAGTACCAGGGAACCTCACATTAGCACTCAAATACCTCAACCAAAAAGTAATTGATGTGACTTTCACCCTCGACCCTTTGGGCAGAATTAGAAACACGACCATATCCAATTGTAAGGGGGCAGAGAAGTTGTCCCTTGTGTCTAGAAAAAGAGGAGATATAAAAATCATTGGATGGCAGTAAATACTGCCATATATATAGCACTATTTAATGAATTGAGGGGAAAGAAAGTCAAGATAGAAAAATTCTAGCACCAGAATTCTTTTCAATGAGAGAACTCTCCTCATTTGGGAAAATATCTTGATAAACAACTTAGGGTGCGGGCTGAGAGCTAACGAACCAGGCAACTGAAGATTATTCCTGAATTATTCTGAGTGTGCTAAGTTTAAAAATTGCTATGATTCCAAGAGGAAGAAGAGAGAAAAAATTTTAAAAAGAATGAAGAGATAGAAGTCAGCAAGGTGGGAAGACAGAAACGGGAGCGGAAGACCAGGGAAAAGCTTAAGCCGATGCATAAGAAGACTGAAGAATCTTTTCGGAACACTGATGACTATGGTTCTAGCTCAGATTTTTCATAACGTGGCAATTTAACTTCCTCCTTCATCTTTGCCTTCCATCTTGAGTAAGTCAGCTACTTTTATCAACACACTGTGTGCATAGGTTTCTTCTGTGAATAACCGAAGGAGAGTTTCTTTGCTGGTTTAGAGCATTGCTACACAGAAGCAGAGCAGGGGGGCAGACCCCCTTCCGTTCCTTGTACCCTCTCTGTTCCCCTAGAAAGTTGCCAAAATACTGGGAGGACTTTGAATATCCAGAGACTGTGGAATTTGGCATTAAAGCAAAATACCTCAAGGAGCCATGAGATCTCCAGCCAGTTATGTTAGCATATGCCCAAGACTGTTATCAGGATAAAATATGCGGGTGTTTAAGAAAGCGCTTTGTTGCATTTATTGAGATTCTTGAGTCTAATCCCCAAATGCGAAAAGGTAACTTGGCTTCGTGGGCTTTAGTTCTTTTCTTCTCAATTTTTCCATTCTCTTCTACTTTTCATCATTCCTTCTCATTTCACACAAAGACACAACTCTAAGGTAGTTGGTGGAGGGGCCACGGGTTCTTGCCACCAATTTTTAAATCCTACCTCTGTAGCCTTAGATAACCCATGTACTGTAGGGACTTCTCTGCAGCTCAAGGAAAGAATTTACCAAATGTTCCCGTGAACAGAGAAACGCGTGGGTAACTGCGGTCCTCAAGTGGGTGGCACTATGGAGAGTCAGGGGCCTTTATCGGCAGTGGTACTTAAGGCTTGGAGAATAAAAGTGGCCAGGATGCTTGGAAATGCAAGGCTTCCTGCTCCAGATTTTGCCAGGTGGACATGCCCTCTTCTAATTTCAGCTGCTATTGTAAGGATGATAAAATGGAAAAATAAATATTTGTGCAATGACTGGGAAAAGCCAATTAGTTTTGCACCAATGAGAAATAATGCAGAACTCTGCCTGTCTTATAATAAATTGGCTTTCTCTGCATATATTTTAAAATGTGCATTTATACCGTCCAAAACGTACTTATAAATTTAGAGAGCAGTAGAATAAAGCATATTCTTCAAGTTTTAGCAAAAGAAATAAGCTGTAAGTTTCTGTATTTTGAGAAAAAAAAAAGATAGGATCCAGACGTGTAAAAACTTAACTAGTAAATGTCAGAGTTAATGAAGCACCAATAATGAAGCTATTTTCTTTCCTGTGCTCTTGCTGGGAGACTCCCAGTCCCCTGCCCACTGGACCAAGAAGCTTTCAGGGTTGCGCCCACTATCCTGTACAACTCCCCCACCAGGCACTGCAGACGGTCCCGTGGCCCACCTCACGTCTCCTTTGCCAGCCATTGAACAGGCTAAAGTTCCCAGAAGTTGCTTTTCATTGGGAGAAAAGTGAAAGTAGAAAGCAAGGTGCCCTCAGACACAGGGCTCACCCCAGCAATTGGCCCATCAACCCCAGCCTCCTCCTGCTCCTCCTCCCAAGCCTC
>CM052544.1:110559703-110694254 GCA_028533065.1 Trachops cirrhosus
GAGGCTTGGGAGGAGGAGCAGGAGGAGGCTGGGGTTGATGGGCCAATTGCTGGGGTGAGCCCTGTGTCTGAGGGCACCTTGCTTTCTACTTTCACTTTTCTCCCAATGAAAAGCAACTTCTGGGAACTTTAGCCTGTTCAATGGCTGGCAAAGGAGACGTGAGGTGGGCCATAGAACTGTCTGCAGTGCCTGGTGGGGGAGTTGTACAGGAAAGTGGGCGCAACTGTGAAAGCTTCTTGGTCCAGTGGGCAGGGGACTGGGAGTCTCCCAGCAAGAGCACAGGAAAGAAAATAGCTTCATTATTGGTGCTGCCTTAAGATTTGCAGCCTCATAAGAGCTGGGCAAAATCTAGTTTAAAAAAGTGTGTGTGAAAAAAATGATAGGTTAATGAAGCTACTGTGTATGACACTGTAGGGGCGGATATGTTACGTATGGGGAGAGAGAGAGACCGAGTCTAGAGGCTGGTTCCCCCACCTCAGTTCTTGTCTCGGTTGCCAAAGATGAATTCAAGTGAGAGACAAACACATACAGTGGAAATGAGATAGCAAGTTTATTTATGAACACATATGAGCACAAAGCTGCATGCAGGCACCCAGCTAGTCTAAGTATCCCGTGTATAGAGAAAAGAAAGTTTTTAGTTTGTTGGTAAGTTAGTGAGTTTGTTCTATACACATGAGCTGAGGTTATAAGTGGGTACACTGAGTAGTGGGGTTCAGGGATTATATAGCTTAGCTAGCTTTAAGGTAGCCCTCCTTCTCCCCCGTCTAAATCTTGGGAGTAATGTGCAGCTACAAAGGCTTTCTTTCTCCATTAGCAAAGGTTCTTTGTCTTAGGTAGTGAAATTGTTCCAGAGCCCCCCTTTCCCAGCATAGGTCCCTCTCTTCCTCCTGTGCCATTTCGGTTTGTGATGTACAGAACACCCGGCAGTCTTAGTAACATTGTTACAGAAGCCCCTTTTGCAGCCCAGTCTTCCGGACTCTCCCCTCCTCCTGCACTATTTTGCTCATAATGCCAGCCAGGGACACCTGACAATCTTATCAAACTGAGCTCAGGACTGCTGAGTTCATTGGTGAGACATGTCTTCCTTTTGCTTCCAGCCTCCTGTATACAGTTCTTTGTTAGGTAGTAACAGTGAGGGCCCTGCCTTTATTTCCCTTCTGCTGCTCATTCCTAGCAGCTACCTAGCAGATACATGCCATTAAACATTTGTCCAAACACCAAGAATGAATATGAATGTAAGGATAGTGGGAGTGATGCTGTATCAACTCAGGTCCATCAGTTGTAAGAAATGCATCACTCTGATGGGCATGTTGATAAAGGGGGAGGCCGTGGGTGCCTCGGGGGCAGAGGTATATGGGAAATCTCCTTACCCACCCAATTTTTCTGTGAACCTAAAACTGTTGTAGAAAATAAAGTCTATTAATAACTAAGAAATGACATGGAAGTAATTAATTATTGACAGGCTTATAAGTCATTCCTAAAGTACATATTAAATTGGACTATTAAAAAAAGTATGTGAGTGTGCACGGATGTGTTTATGCACGCACGCCCACAAAGGCCCAAAGAATTCCATGAAGTTATTCAGGATATTCTTAAATTTGATTCATTCCCTAGGGGGACTTATTATATTTTGCCATGTATAATGCATATATTTTGCCCAAATTTTTGAGGGGAAAATAAGGGTGCACATTATACATGGGTAGCACTAATGCTGTATCTATATAAATGTTTTTAATTCTTTTATTTGTGCTTTTGCATTAAAACTGTAACTCTAGAAAGCAATAATGATATCCATATGAAAATAATACCCTGGAATATGATCATCGGTTTTCTTTCTAAATATAAATAAATGAATAATTTAATTAAAAAGTTAAAATGAAAGATTTTTTTCCTGAAAGTTTGGACCAAAAACATGGGTGCACATTATACACGGCAAAATATGGTATCTACCTTCTTGAATATTAAAGATATTCTGCAGTGTATATATGTTCCTTTTTAAATTAAAAAATATGTCAAAAATGTGTATTTAGGTGGTATTCATCTTACGGTACATTGTATTTCTTTTATCCACAAATGACTTCTCAATAGTTCATGTATTTAACAATATTAAATCTTGGGAAATGTTTTGTTACCTCTGGAGGATAAAGGGGATTACTTTTCCTTATGCGAGTCTTCTGAATTGGCTGAATACTGTCATTCAAATTTTTCTGGCTAGGAAATTGGGACAGAAAGAAGCAAACTTATTCATGGACACGCTGGAAATCAGAAGAAGGGACAGAACCAGAACTGGCAGCCCTGATTTACCTGCTGGCTGCATTTAGCACAACAGCCTGGTCAATTTAGCGGTCATTCAGTTAAAGCGGTGGTAGGGCTGGATTCAGGGGTCAAATAAGCTAGACTTGAGGCAAAATATCCTCAGAGAAGAGTTTAATACACGGAAGAATACCCTATTGTGTAAGTTAGTGAGTAGACAGTGCATATCACATCTACCTGACAAAGAGTAAATGTCGTACGTGAGCATGTGAATTAGAACGGAATGCAGAAAGGCCTGTGATCTGGCCAGTCAACAGTGGAAAGGGTACATTTGAGCAGACAATGGATTCAATGTATTTAAACCTTGGGACTAATCATTAAACCTCATTTTAGTTGGGGCCTGATTTTCATTAAAAAGTTAAGAAGAAATGACCAGGTGGTATAAAGCAGATTAAAAAGAACTATTCCTCAGTTACTCAGTCACATCCATAATACTGATGATTCTAAGAAGTGACGGAGATTTAGTATTTATTTGGGACATCACAGTAATCGTTGCATCGATCTCTCCTTCTGTTTCCTTCAGTAAAAATGGTGAAGGGGCATCTGGGCTTACCGTTTATCAGCTTCCTTTGAAACTAACGCGTGACTGGGAAGTGCAGTTCGTGCCAAGTCCTATTGTTACCAACTTCTATCAAAAACTCTTCATACGTTTTTGTATCATGGATTTTGTATTGCAAACACTGCAGTGGCCAAAAAGCTTATTTGGTTTATCCCATAGGATGGCTCTGGTAGTGTTTAGTTGTCTTTAACTTCATTTTAAATAATTTCGTTTGATTGTATTGTGACAGCTGTCATATCAGAGTGCCTTTTAAAAAATTATCAGTGTTGGTGAATTTTGGTGTAGCCATTTTCATACTGAAGATAGAAGAGAACATGCAACATTTTTTGGCATAGTATGCTTTATTATTTCAGGAAAGGTAAAAACACAACTGAAGCACCAAGAGATTGGTGTGGTGTGTGGAGAAGGTGCTGTGACTGATCAAATGTGTCCAAAGTGGTTTGCGAAGTTTTGTGCTGGCGATTTCTGGCTGGATGATGCTCCGTGGTCAGGTAGACCAGTTAAAGCGGACAGCGATCAAAATGAGATATTAATTGAGAACAATCAACATCATATATATCACACGTGAGATAGCCGACAGACTCACAATATCTGATCCAATAAAGTTATTGGTGAAAATGAAAAATGCTTCTTTTATTTTATGGAAAAAACTAAATGGACTTTAAGTATTATATTATCCAATATAATACTTAAAATAGCAGGACATTGTTATTGTCTGTGTCTTGGATATTATTTTGGTAGCAGTTTAATCTGAATGTTTATAATGTTTAAAGCAAAACTTATTCTGTGAATAATGAAGGATCACAATTCTGGTGAAGGGACTGAGAAAAATCTTAGTTTTTGAATCTGAAGGGTCAAGGGGAATATTATCCTAGGCACATAAAGCTTTAAAAAATCTGTTGCAAATATATTTTCAATAGTGGGGTATGTGTTCGCTTGTTACAGTTAAGTGCATATTTGTCTTCTCCTTTGGAGTTAGCTGCCTGGGAGGAGAAGGAAGCTCCCACCGCCTCACTGACCAATATTTTGGCGGTTGAGTGGAGGGTTTAGGGATACAAAAGGTAAGATGAAACCTCGGCTGTTTAGGGTTGGCTACAAATTCAAACAACTCATCTGTTTAGGGTTGGCTACAAATTCAAACAACTCATCTGCTCTTGGCGGGGGTAGGGGGGTGAGATCTGCTACAATTGGATTAGCACTTCACACTGGACAACAATGTCGTGATCGCTGTGGGAAGGGAGGTATAAGGGGACTAAATGGGAATGGAAAGCATACAATAAAGATGAAATAAAACAATAACATTGAAGAAAATAAAAAAAAATGTAGACTCAGTAGAAGTAAGTTCATTACTACAAAAAGAAGAGAGGAATGAGTCGCAACGCCTGGTGGCCGTGCTTCCGAGCAGAAAGCCCAGCTGCGGTCCCCTGATGCATTTTGGGTTTGACATGAAAAGCAGTGGCTCAGTCTTTCAGGGGAAAGCTTCCAGGTGGCTTCTGTCTCGTCTCCTTGCCTTGGACTCTCTCCTGGGAGGCAGTCTTGTCCGCCTCTAATCAAATCAACCCAGGCTTCGTGGGGAACACGAGCAGGCCACTGCCCTCTTGGCCTTCATCTGGGCCTTGCTGTGAAAATCCTTCCGTGCGTTTGCCGATCAAGGAGATGGACTATTTGAAAGTGGGGTTTTGTCTCTGTTTATTATTCTAATGCCTTAAAATCATGGCTTAGGTTCTTGGATCACTCTCTTGCTTGTGAATGTAGATAAAATAAAGAAAAAGGACATACCCAGCTGTGAGAACATGTAGCCAGCAGAATACTGCTTTGGAGTTTGCCGGACATAGGTGGGCATACTTAGCTCAGAGGATGCCTTTAAGGGTCAGTTAGTTTAACTTTGCAGAATTCTTGGAAAAGGAAGTGTGAGACACGGAGACTAATCAATCAAATGTATACTTCATAAACATTTTAACCACCCAGCCCTAATACTTTCCCCCGACCAAAAAAACCTGCTAGTTTATTTTTGTATTATTTATTTGCATCTATCAGCCTTAATAAAACCTTTCTTTATTTGTTTTAGTATCAATATTTTATCAAGTCATTCATTTTTCAACAAATACAAATTGTATTTGCACTGGAACATTTCTACAGCTTAATCTCTTTAAAAATCAAAATGGCAAAAAAAAAAAGTTATATAGCACCAATTTATCAAAAGAACATAAAATTCAGATGACTTTCATTCCATTTTCAAGTAAGGTATGAAATATCAGGGAATGGTTTATGTTTTATACATGTTGACTTTAGATTAAAATGAAATTTTCATAACGCTCTTTAAAATACAATCCAATTTAATTTCCAGTGCCTTTGTTTTCAAGTTCTGGATGGAACTTTTGAAAAACCTCACAGTGTAGTAATAACCATAAAACCACCTTCCTAAGGAAATGCTACCCAACTTGGAAATAATATCTTTATAGTCTGTGTGGAAATAACATGAATACAGAATCCTTAGCAGGCGATTACACTGATTGAGTTTGTGGTTTCTTTCCTGGTGTGTCAATAATGAGGATGCATTCTGAATGGCTAAGCAGGTTGTATAAAGCAGGCACAAATCTACTATTTTAGAAAGCTGAGCCCCAGAAGTTTGAGGAATCTCCATGCCATATGGCTAATGGCAGGTTAAAATCCCCAGGTCTTCTTTCCAATAACCTTTACGTCCTTGTTGGATCCTTCCATTCATGGGTAATTCCTAGTCTTCTGCTAAGACGGGAGCCAGTTTCTCAGGGACAGCCAACACATTTCAGTCAGATGAGGCCAAGTCCATAGCAACTCACTTGTATACAAAATGGGTTAAATGCCAAGTAACTATGCTAAGAACTTTTATACACATTATCTCTTACTTTTCACAAGAACTCTCTAAGCTGGATTCCGTTAATGCACCCATTCTACAGATGAGAAACTGAAAACCACAGAGGTCAGGTAACTTGTTCAAGGTCACACACACAAGAAAGTGGTCAAACCGGAAACTGAAGCTAAGTCTAATTTGAAAGCCTATGCATGAAGCTACCTCACTAGACTGCCTGCTTCTCCACACAGACAAGAAAGAGCCAAACAGGGCAACAACCCCATGGTATTTAAAAACAAGCAAATTTTCGTGTTTTTTTTTAAAGGATAGTTACATGCAAACAATTGCAACATGAAGTATTTATGAAATATGAGTTTAAATTTTGTGAATGCACATCATAAGAACTCAGTACTTTAGTGTCTAGGGCTGGTCAAGTGATTTTTCACAAATACACACATCCTTTCTGCAAATGAAATATCAAACAAGGTGTAAGACGCTTCCGTAAATCATTTTTGCACCAGTATAAGCTACTGTTTGCTACTAAGAAATTGTTGCCAACCAGAGCTAGCCCTGGAGACCCCAAATAGTTCTCGGTTGTATCAGAGGTGAGACGTTCTTGTGGCTGACGGGATATTTATTCCAGAGGTAACTGTTATGAAGTGCATTTTGCCTCTTCAGTTGCTATAAACTTGTGGAGGAGAGTGGGCGGAGAGGACAACCTGTAATTCAGGATGGTTTAGAAGCTGGTTGCCCAGGAAACTGGGATGAGCAGCATAGTGCCCGCCCAAACCAACTGTCAACAAGAGAGGGGAGTGTTGTGATCTGCGCTGCTTTCCAACTACAAATTTTGTGACTCTCGGGAGTCTGATTAGGGCCCTGGGCCCTCGATGGGCAGCACATGCCAAAGGTGCCCAAAGGTGAGGCAAGGAGTGTGGGAAAGTTTCCATAAACATTGTGCTGACAATACACCGGGGAGAGGTGGATAATGGCGTACTTAAAATGAGTCTGTAAGAGAATAAGGTGCCTGCAGATGAATATTTCACATAATGTATCATGCAGGCAATTTCTGATCATAACTGATCTACACTTTAAGTTTACTGCAGCAAAAGTTACTTTTTCCACATAAAAGTTTATTTGCCATCATCCCTTATTCTCTACTCTCCTGTTACTTACATCAGAAGCTTTGGTTTATAGCAAAGTACTATAGTCATCTTCAAGGGCAGCACTTGGAAATTCACAAAGCTTTGATGAAAATGGTACCTAATTTCCCAACACTGTTCAAATATGCACACTTATTTTTCTTTTTAAATGTATAATACATGTACACATACACTTTCATTGGTGTGTAGATATGTGTGCATATATATATTTAAGTCCAATTGCATGACATTGCTTGTTGCAGACCACACACTGGGCCTACAAAAATGGCAATTTTATATACTTTAATTTACAAATAAATAAGAGAGATGATAGAATACACTTTCTGGTGCAGTGTTTTCTTGTCTTCTTACCCTCTTCTCCCGTTTCCACCTTACCCTATGCCATGCCAGTCCATGCGACCCTTCTTAGGTCTGCTCTGTCTACCCTGGCCCCCCTGCACAGCTCACTTCAACAACCACGTCTGTGTCTCCACGCTCCCAGAACCACAAACAGACGTAAATATTCCCGTGCATCCACATACATCCGAGTGACAAAGCTCTTTGTATGAAACTGCAAACTTCAGATCATTTGTTTCCAGTTGATATTTACAGCCAAATATTCTCTTTCTTACATTTGAATAATGCTTCTGTGCACTTATCCTTAGTGGATTTCAACCCAGTTTAAGTAGTTTCCTTGCTTTTTGACATTCTTTCACTTGAATTTTATTTCTCTTTTCTGTGCTGGAAATTACAAATAATTCAAACTGTAACACGTGACCGCATGTCACATGGATGGATTAGTAATTCTTTTCTGGTTTCCTACTTTCATCTCCCCAGAATAAGGTATTATGTTGCAAAGTACCTGAGAAGAAATCAGTTTTTTTTTAATACTGCTAACAGAAGACCCAGAATTTCTCCTGCAGGGAAAACGACCCCCCTGAGCCATTTCTCTGGTTTCCATGTGTCAGAGCAAAGTTAACAATCTCTCGGGCAATGGGCTCACACGAATGACCATCGAATCAACACTCCAGCTTGTGGAACTTTACACAAGAGTCCAGCTTCCCCAGCAGATGTGATGGGAGACCTGCGTGCTCGCTCTCGGCCAAAGACAACGTCCCCTCCTCGCTGCCTGCTGCAACTGCCACCGAATTCCCTTCTCCCTCTGGGGACAGTCTTTATTTACTTTTAGTTTATTGGGTGGTTGAGGTCTGCTCATCGAGATGGACAGACTGTCAGGATGCGGGGCCACAGGGCTGTTCTGGTTGACTCTGAGGTTTCTCACTAGGAAGTGGGTGTTGACGAAGGGAGAAGGGGCCAAGGACTCAGTGGTCAGGTTTACATCCTTTTCCACTCGGCCCGGCCCACCTCTGTAAACATCTGCATAGGCCTGGGACATGTGTTGGCCCCCACATAAAGTCCTGCCCTTTGACCAGGCTGTTCCCCTTGGGCTGTCATATCTGTTCTTATCTGGAAAAGGAAGTTCTTTGCAATGAAATCAAAAGTTAATTCCTAGGAGGTTGTGGTTGAAGATCTCAAGATCATTAAAAAAAACTCCATCCCTAAGAGTTGTGATTTCGGTGTGCTTGATAGGGTTTCCTTGGGTGAGGCTTTTATCCTCAGCACAGCGTGCCCAGGCCAGGGAGAACCCAGATCATTCTGGTTTCTGCATGTGTGAGGGTTTTTATTTATTTAGAAGCTGAGTCTGCCCTCCTTCTGCCTGTTAAAATGGTTTCAAAGCTGCTGCATTAGGAACTGTTTCAGACCACAGACTTCAGTAACTAATGACCCAAGTCCTCTGTACAGCAGTGAAATCCCAAAACGGTCCTAGGAGAAGGGAAGTAAACCCTGACAGCTGCTTACAGGTCATCTTAGAACTACATGTCAGGAGACACGCTTTTGGAGGGAGGGAGGGAGGGAGGGAGGAAGGGAGGAAGGCAGGGAGAGAGAGAGACCCCCAAAAGTAAAGGGAAATAAAATGAAAAAATGAGCTTATTGTACAGAAGGGTAGCTGTGTGCAGATCACCCAGCTGTGCTCTAAAGACCAAACCTCTACATCAGCAGTTAGCAGGAGGAAGTCCTGAGCCCCTCCACCTCTGAGGAAGCACAATGGAACCAGACGGCCTGGGAGGGGCGTGCACACAGGCACAGGAGCCTGCCTGCAGGTCTCTCTAGGAAAGGAGCTCTGTGGGTGAGAGAGAGAAGGAGACCAGGTGACACTCCAAGGAGGCTGTAATGGTGGCACATCGACCGAGAACACTGATGTAGGAGGCTTGCCCTATTAAGTCCCAGAAGCCTTTTCAATTTTTTTCTTTGGAAAGTTTGTGAATAATGGTAATGCTGCTTGGCTTCCAAAACTGGACAGTGAGTTAAACGGTAGCAGCTACAACAGTAACAAGAAAACCTACGGCGGCAGCCACAGCTCTCATCCCGGCCTCCATGGAGTTTCCTGAGAGAACTTATCTTGTGAATGACAAGGCCACCAAGATGTATGCCTTCACACTAGACAGGTAACAGATGTCTGTTTCTGCCTCACAATTTTCTGTCTTCAGTAGTCAATAAATCCCCAGGTCCCCCAGCTTCAAAATTACAAACTTTTGCTGTGCAACTTTGGGCATTTTGTGAAATTTTACAAACTGTTGGCTAACTTGTATAATTCATATCCTGAAACATGCATTACTCTATATAGTTTATTTTATTCATAAATATCCTAACAGCATGAAGGACACATTTCATGAGTGTATTTTGATCTGTAGATTTTCTTCCAGAAAATAGACACATACAATCTAATGTGTTTACCTTTCTTCTCCTCAATTATTCTTACTTTTAAAATAGATAGTAAATTTTATTAAATTATATTGGAAAGAATTAAGGCTTTTCAACTATGTGATGAAATTGTGGTTACATTGACTTCAAAATTATTTGCTGTTTTCTTAATCATATACTAACATTACCAAATCTGCACACCTATAATAAAAATAGCTGAGTTTAATGTTCTCCATAGTTCTGGTGCCCTCATTTTCCCTTATTTAGAAGTTTTGATTGAACACACTGGGATATGTGATGGAGAAGATTCCTAGTCCCAGATCTCTGTTCTCTAGAAACTGTGAGTCTAATGTGAAATACATAGAAGGAAAAGTCGATGACAAAAACAGCCTTGTGTGTCATTCTGGGGGCGTTTGATGAGAGCATCCCGAGGAAACCTAGGTCTCGGCTGGACTGTGGCAGCCAGCGAAAGCTTTTCGGAAGTGATAGATGGAGAACTGAAAAATAAAGGGGAATTAGAGTAAGGTTAGAGAGACCTTACACAGGAAGAAGGGTTCAGAAAAGCTTTTCAGATCGTGTATTGCCTGGAAAAGTCAGAGACCTGTAAGAACGAGAGTTTGGTGTGTTTGGGGAATTCAACCCAAGCGGGCAGCAAAGAGAAACACAACACACAGATGAATGAATGAAAATCTGAAATAAACTCATGTTAGGAGCAGAGTTTAAGAAAATAATTATCCCCTAATAATATGTGAAGTGTTTGTTTCACGGAACTAAACTGACATTCCAAAGAGTAGCAGCCATGCAGTGTCTGAACAACTGCAAAGAAAAACTTTCTCTTAGGATATTTATAACTTTGCTGTGAAAATGTATGACATCAAGTATCTCACCTTAGAAGAATTATTTTTCTTAGAAATCAATATTGGATTTGATGTACTGAGATCATAAACAATAAAGCCTTGCGTGAGGTCCAACACAACTTTTGTACAACAAATTGTTAACTGTATGGACACTATTAACAGAGCATCTCTACATTATTGAAATAACAGTATTTCCCTTCTCATTAAAATGGACCGCTAGCTTTGTATTACACACATAAAACTGAGGACTTATAGTTACAGGGTCTCATTTGCCTCGTAAATGGGTTTAGTTTGCAGGTCATGGTGATGATCAAAACTGTCAAACTTGCTTTTATATTCTTTTCAAATAAAAACAATGAAACCTGGGACAGATCATTTATCCTGACCCCTTATTTTACCAGTTAGAAACCGGTTTCTCCCTTTTTTAAACTTTTGATGCTGCGGTAAATTTCTTTGCTCTGGTCTACTCTTCCTGCTCTTCAGAGTCTCAGATGAATTAGAATGTGTGGGAGTCTATGTTGATATATCATTGGCAGCAAATGTACATTTAATTTTTGAGGCTTCAATCTCAGCTCAAAGTATAGCAATATTGGCTGATCTGAAGTCTGCAGGGAAGATTGGCCAGGGTCCTTGCGTTTTTCCCCTCGCGGCATTGCCCACAGGCCGTGGCCTGGGCAGTTCCTGCCTTGGTCTGCCTTCTAAACTGCTCCAGGCTACGTGCTCTCTCCTGGTCGCTTACCACCTGGTTTTCTCTGGCCACAAGATTCATGAAAAACATAAAATAAAGGAAAGCCTCTTGTGACCACAGTAGACCAGCGGTTATGGAAACGGTGCCAGAACAGTCGGTGAGCCTGTCTTCCTCGTGCTGCCTGCTCAGCACAAGCAAAGGGGGAACCTCTTCTATGCTTTCCTATGAGTTCCCGGGTTCCCGAGTGAGGACCACTGGCGACCCACACTGCTACGTTATATGGTTGTTTATTATCAGGGTATGTATCACATTACAAAAGCAAAAATGTATAGATATAAATACGTTATGTGTGCCTCTTGCCAAATGGTTCTTATTCCAATAGGAAGATTATTTGGAACTGCTCAAAATCCTGAGTGCTTTTAACATCATTGGTATAATCATTCTGAAGTCAATTTGGAAATATACATCAAAGTCCTTACAAATGTAGATACTCTTTGACCAAAGAATTTCCCTTCTAGGATCACATTTTAAGAAGATATTAATATATTGAGCAAAGATTAACTACAAGAATTTGAATCACAGTGGTACTTACTGAGCAAATAATTAGAAAAAAATGAATTCTCTAATAACAGGAAATCAGTTAAGTATGTTGTGACATATATATATTAAATATAATGGTCTCTGCATGTTAAAATAATGACATGGAATATTTGATAAACTGAGAAAATGTTAATAATATACACAGCTAAGAATCAGGTCCCATAGCTATACCTTTGGTAGGATACACTACGGTCACACTTTGGTGGGTGTCATCCACCATCTGTTCCAGCCCATCCCCGCTGAGTTACAACCATGTGATTCAGGCAGCATTTATGCTATTCTCTGCTACCGGGGTCAGCATGGCTGGGTTTAGCTAGTCTTCTGACTGGAACAAGGTCTGAGTCAATCAGCCCATTTCTCTTCCTCTGGCTATACTGTTGGTTTCCATTTGGCCAAATCAGCACGCAACTCAGGGCTTGTTTAGCAGTTGGAAATGGAGACACTCTCGCTTCCTGTGTCAGAAACAGCAAGTGCGTAGCCCTGACTACCTTGGGCAAACATCCACGACCACGAGGAAAACCAGCCTGAGACTGAAGCACAGTGAGAGCTGCAAAGCAATGGATCTGGAGTCCTGGTAAATCAGCCGGAAGCCCGATACTTCCAGACATTTTCAGTTGCGGAACCAATAATCACCATTTATTAATTAACCTAGCCAAAGCTTTGTTTTCTGTACTTGCAATCAAAAACATCCTAATTAACATGGTCTCTAATTATGTATAAAAACATCTTTTTGTATATTACAAAGCCTAACAACATGTTTTTTGCAGGTAAGCTTACCAGTGATTTTTTCCTCTGCTTTGTGCTTTTCTGTAATTTCAGATTTTCTAGAATGAATATATTATTTTATTCAGAAAAAAAACAAACATAATGATAATTAGAGTCATAATAAAAAATGATCATCTAAGCCGAAGCCTGCAGACTTTTAATTTCAGATGGTGATAAGAAAAATGAAATAGCTCTTCAACTGGAAGCTTATTTATTTCTGTTTTTACACATTTCAAAGCCATAAGTACAAAGTTCTTAATTCTAAGAATCTTATTAATGCCTTCTAATAGGTTTATTTAAAAAAATGTAAATCTGATTAGCTCAAGACCAATGTCAAGATTTGCATCAGTGAGACCAGGGTTAGATGTGCTGTGTTCAGTGGGGGAGCAAAGTGGGCTGGCCTAGGGAGCTCAGCTTTGCCATTGGCTGGCTGTTGACCTCAGGCGATTACCTACCCTCTTTGAACCTTAATTACTTCAGCTACAAAACCATGGGGTTGGACTAAATGTTACCTACAATCTTTCCATCTGTGCAATTCTATAACTCTATGAACAGCTCTAAATAGTGATTTCTGTTTGAGCAGAACTGATGTGCACTGCTTGCTATGGGAAGTATAAGTTAAGTTTCAATGTCCATGGTCACTTTCGTGGATTGAGAGAGATTGTGTGCGATGCTATGTTAAGAAGGTTTCTGAGGGCCCATAGGGACTTAGCAGGAAAAGGTGCTACGATCTATTAACAATGCTGTCGTGGAAAAGAAAGTGACAGTAATGGTGTGCAGTGTTGGGTCTCTGAATCATCATGCTGTCTCATACACACATATCCAACATTGTTCCCACCCCCTTTTTTAACTTGTGGGACTGTGTCCTGTATCTTTTCAAAATGAAGTAACTGGGAAGGAAATGCATCGCAGAGTGTCTGCTTCCTTTCCCCTGTTCCTTTGCTATCTATTAATTACTGGTGGTAGAGATTAAATAGAGTTGACTGAATAAAAACAAAATATTTACTAGTTGAGACTTCAGATGGAAATTTCTTGCTCATTCCTTACACTCGACCTTTCTTGTGGAAGGAGCTGTGAATTACAACTTCCTACTTAGGTAGCCAATGCCCCGAGAGTGGTTCAGAGAACGGGTAGGGCTGTACGTGATGTTTGCAACCATGTTCATTTCTTGCTTCTGTCAAACTCAACCACAGCACAGATCTCCAGCAGAAACCTGCGAATGACGATCAATGTGTGGGAGAGAAGCCACAGGAGCTGGAGTCTGGAGCCATCTATCACTGTCACGGCGACATCAAGGCTGCAGAGAACAGGGCAAGCCAGCAGGTGTATGCCAAGTGGAAACTCTGTGCTGCTTCGGGAATATGCTTTGTGTTCATGATTGCAGAGGTCGTGGGTGAGTCTTTCCCCAGAAGTCTTCTCCGATTAAACAAGCAAACCTCCATCCTCATGGGAGGGCTACCTAGGTTCTCCTTTTAAAGTATGCGTTAATGTTTTCTGTAAGCATGAAGTAACAATGTGCTCATGGTAGATAACTTGGAAAATAGAAGGAAACAAAATAAAAATCATCACTGTCCCACATTTGAGTGATAACCTCCAATAAAAGTATGAAGTATTTCTGTACAATATATTTTCTATTCATAGCTCAGTGTTTTTCAACATAACTGAGAGCATGCTGAATGCTTCTGACCATGCTATCAAATATTCTTTGAAAACATTTTTATGCCTGAACAGTATACACTCCACTGTGCTTTACATAACCATCTCTCTATTGTTAGACATTTAGGGATTTTTTTTTTTCCTGCTTAGGGACAATGCTGCAATAAAAAATCTTGAATAAAACCCTGCCTGCCTTTCTGTTAATCCCTTCAAAAAGAGTCCTAAGAGTGGAAATAATTGGTTGAAGGACACAAATATTTTTATTACTTCTTGATGCATATTGCCAAACTGCCATCCAGAAAGCTTAAAACAATTCGTGTGCCTTCCAGTTTTACATGAGAATGATTTCTCTCCAATCTTTACCAGAACTTATTTTAATCTTTAAAAATTTTTAATGTATAAATGAATATGCTTTATTTTAACATTCTTTACTGCTAGAATATTTTTTGCGTGCCTATTAGTGATATGTAATTCCCTGTAAATGCATGAACTGCTTGCCTCTCAGTGTCTGTGTTTTAGATAATTTGTAATTCTATATATTGATCTGTGGGAGCTCTTTATATATTAGGATATTAAATCTTAGATACATTTATGGAAATACTTTTCCAGGTTGTTGTTGACTTTTTAATTTTTGTTTAATTTTTTATTTGACTTAGAGAAGTTTTAAATTTAAAATTTAAATATACATCATTGCATTGAATATTTTATTTTTAGCTGAGTTTTTCGCCACTCTTTTGCTGTTGTAGTACTTAGTAAGCCTTCCCCAGCTACTGAAAAGATAAATATCATTGTGTTGTTGTTCAGGTTTTTACTGTTAGTTTTAAATCAATGTGAAACTAGATATGTTCTAAGGATGGGAAATCCTTTTCTAAACAGCTAACAAAGTTTTCAGTATAATTTATGGAATAATTATTTTCTTCATTGATTTTTTATTTTTTTTAATCATTTATTAAATTTTTATAAACAATAGGATTTGGTTCTGAGGCCTTTGATGGTCCATGTTTCTGGTCTCTATCAGCAGTAACGTATTTAACTAACTCAAACTTATGCATTATAATATCTCTTGTTCTTTCCTTATTATCCTTTGCTTAATGGAAAAAAGTTATTTCAATTTATTATTTTAATTAAACATGAGAATCATTTTGTTCAGTTTCCTCCAAAATCTAATTATGATTTTATTGGTATATAAATTAATTTGGGAATACAAATATCTTTAAAATACTCCGTTTTTCCACCATGAATATTGTGTTTCTTCATTTATCCAAATACTCTCTATCTCTAATCAAAGTTTTGTGGTTTTTCATTTGTTTATTTGTTTTAACACAGGGACAACCTATTTCTTGCTAGAGTTACTTATAGTTATTTGATGTGCTTGGTTTATTGTTTCTGGAGGTGAGTGGGAGTCTTCTTTTTCTCCTGTACTGTTCTCTGGATGGCTAGTTTTTATTCTGCAAAGTTTTCATTTTGTGTAATCATTTTGTATTCAACTGTGGACATATTTGAAATATCATTCTAAATATATCTCAGTCCATTTTCCTTGTTCCTCCACCATCCACTCTCCCCACCTCATCTCTGGAGATAACCCTTTCTTGTGCAAAAACTGTATTTTTCCCTGTTTTCAATAGTTATACCTCTTTTGTAAAATCTTATGTTCAACTATTTCACTGTTAAATAAAATGTTCTCTGAGGGGTTAAGTATTTTTATTGTGTTAATGAAGTATTCTTCTTGTCCTAGTTTTTTTAATGATTAACCAATAATCAAGGACGAGTGTTGACTTTTATCTAATATCATTTCTTTTAAACTTATTCTGTTAAAAACAATTTCACCCATTGTGGACATGTATTATATTATATTCATAGATTTCCTATTATGGTATGATCTTTGTATTTCTGGGATTATGGTGTTAATAACTAATATTTATTTAATGCTTACTACAAGCCATGAACTGTGATGAGTGCTTTCCATTGCTTTGCCTTACTTAATCCTGTCGAAATCCCTGAGAGGTAGGTCCCAGGACGAAGTGCACTTTATAAACGAGATATCTGAAGCACGAGAGTAAATTGCTCTACTTGAGTCATCCCTGCACACGGGGATTTCAGGACTCGGCTCTCCGACTCTCACAATGGTGCTTCTCAAGTCGACTGACGAAGCGTTCTTTCAAAGCATTGCTTAATCTGAGTCACTTATCTTTTCATTAGGATTTTTATACCTTTATTGATAATGGAAATTTAACTACCGTTTTCTGTTTTGGAGCTATTTTTCTAAGATTTTGAATCAGTTATGCATATACAAATAAAAAGTTTAATTTTAGTAATACCCTTTTTTAAAAAACTGAAAGAGTGTATACAACACTGTAATTATCTCCTCATTTTTAAGAACTTCCTGATAAATTGGCCTGAAGGCATTCTTGGAAATAATTCTTTGGTATATTTTTTAGTTTACTTATTCACTGACATACTCAAAATTTGTATTTCTTGAGTAAACTGTGGTCATTTATGTTTTTCCAATTTATGTTTTTCCATTTATCTCATTGAAATTTTCAATTCATTATCATGCAGTGGAATGTGATAGTGTCACACTGATATTATTTATTAAAGGGTGAAATAATTTGAGGACTGTATAAGTGTAACTACTTAACTGTTAAGGAGTTGAAATTACATTCAGCCCTTTGAAAGCAACTGCAAGACTGATATGGCCCCCGGTGAAAATGAGTTTGACAGCCCTGTATCTAATTCCTTTCTTATTTTAATATTGTTTATATAGTTTATCTTCTTTTCCTTGATTTAACTAGGTAGATATCTATTTTACTGATATATACATTTTCTTGACTATATTATTGTTTTAGTTTCTCTTTTATTCTTTTAAAACATAAGTTTGGCTTTAAAAACCTTTTTCACTTCTTCCTCCTTTGGTCAGGGTTGTTTCCTCCCTCCCTCTCTTCTACCTTCCTTCCCTCCTTCCTTCTATTCTTCCTTCCTCCCCCTCTTCCTCCCTCCCTCCCTTTCTTTCTCTTCAGAGAGAAGTGGAGGAGGGTAGAATGAGAGGGAGAGACACTTTGATGTGAGAAAGAGAGACATCGATCAGTTGCCTCTTGTACACACCCTGACCAGGGACACACCTGAAACCCAGTCATGTGTCCTGATGCGGAATCAAACCAGTGACTTTTCACTTGGCAGGATGATGCCCAACTGAGCCACAGCAGTCAGGGCAGGGTTGTATTCTTATGGTACATTTTAATATCTTAAATTATATTCTTATTTATTTTTATTTTTTCTTTTTTTAAATATATTTTATTGATTATGCTATCAGAGTTGACCCAATTTTCCCCGTTTTGCCCCCCTCCACTTATCCTCATGTTTTTATTCTTTTTTTTCTTGCTGTTCTGATTGAACTTTTTTCTTCCTTATGTTCCCCTATTTCCTCTGGCAATCCCCCCTTAGTTCATGTCCCTGAGTTATGCATATAAGTTCTTTGGCTACTCCATTTCCTGTACTGTTCTTAACATCCTCCTGTCTATTCTGCATTTGTACTTTTTCATTCCTGCCCCTTTCTCCCACTCTCCCCCACTGCCCTCCAAAATGATAACCCTGCAAATGAGCTCTATATCTATGATTCTTTTTCTGTTCTGCTTGTTTGCTTACTTTGTTTTTAACTTTCAATTGTTGATAGTTGTGAATTTGTTGCCATTTTAATGTTCATAGTTTTGATCTTCTTTTTCTTAAATAATTCCCCTTAGATTTCATATAATAATGATTTGGTGATGATGAACTCCTTTAGCTTTACCTTGTCTGGGAAGCACTTTATCTGTCCTTCAATTCTAAATGATAGCTTTGCTGGGTAGAGTAATCTAGGTTATAGGTCCTTGCTTTTCATCAGTTTGAATACTTCTTGCCAGTCCCTCCTTGCCTGCAAAATTTCTTTTGAGAAAGTAGATGATATTCTTGTGGGCATTCCTTTGTAGGTAACTCTCTGCTTTTCTCTTGCTGCTTTTAAGATTCTCTCTTTATCTTCAACCTTTGGCATTTTAATTATGACATGTCTTGGTGTGGTCCTCTTTCTCTCCATCTTGTTTGAGATTCTCTGTGCTTCCTGGACTTGTATGTCTATTTCCTCCACCAAATCAGGGAAGTTTTCTTTCATTATTTTTCAAGTGAGTTTTCAATTTCTTGCTCTTCCTTTTTTCTTCTGGCATCCCTATGATTAAAATGTTGTTATGTTTGAAGTTGTCCCAGAGGCTCTTTAGCCTATCCTTGTTTTTTTTATTCTTTTTTCCTTACTGTTCTGATTGAATGTTTTTTTCTTCCTTATGTTCCAAATTCTCAGCATCATCCATTCCACTGTTGGTTCCTTGTAATTTTTTTAAAAATTTCACTTGGTGTAATCTTCATTTCTGCCTGTTCCTTTTTTATGCTGTTGTAGTACCCAATGAGTTCCTGGAGTATCCTAATAACCAGTGTTTTGAACTCTACATCTGATAGATTGCTTATTTCCACTTTATTTAGTTCTTTTTCTGGAGTTTGGTTCTGTTCTTTCAATTAGGCCATATCTCCTTGTCTTATTTTGGCAGCCTCCCTGTGTTTGTTTCTATATATTAGCTCTAGCTGCTTCAACTCCCCTTCTTAGTAGCATGGCCTATTGTAGAAAAGTGCACCAATAATTGGACAGGGCAGAGCCTTATATAATCTCTGGGGGGGATTCAACCCATGTGAACCAGGTTGATGGAGTCTTTGATATGGTGTCATCGCTCTGTGGCTCTGTGTAGAGGGGAGGGAGGCTCAGAAAGGGGGCAATGCCGCTGCCTGGCCTCTGGAGTTTTGCCCAGTAGGAAGCTGTCCACAGCCCTCATCCTGATGCCAGGCACTTCAATTTCTACCTGTATGCACCTGGTACCCATCTAACTGTTGCCCCAGTGCTGCAGCCCAGAGGGAGTGAGTCTGCTTAAGTCCTAAGTCCATGTGGTCCTTTAAGAGAAGACTCCTGAGAATCCCACAGTTTCTTCTGCCTCCTCAACCTGATTTTCACAGCCAGAAGTTATGGGGATTTATTTTTCTGGTGCTGGAACCCTGGGCTGGGTGGCCTGGTACAGTGCTGGGATCCCTTGTTCCCAAGGTATCCCTCCCAATTTTTATCCACCACATGTGGGTATAGGACCACCTCTTCCACATCTCCATGTCTCTGCCCATCTCTGCATCTCAGCCCCTTCTACCCTCCTGGATGAATGTGACTTCTTTAATTCCTTGGCTGCCAGGTTTCCACACAGCTAGATTTTCTGGCTATTCTGGGTGATAGTTGTTTTGTAGTTTAGTTGTAATTTCTGATCTGGTTGTACAGGGAGGTGAGCAGTGTTTACTACCTACGCCTCCATCTTGACCGGAAGTCCTAAAGTAAGATATTTCTCTGCTCAGAAGTCCAGGGAAGAGGGGGAGCCTCCCCTGTGCTCCATCGGAGTAGGGTTGTCTTTTCTTAATAAAATGATGTGCAGCTATGAACTTGGTCTAAAAGTTTTGATATGCAATGCCATTTATTATCTTTTTCCAAAATAATTTTTTTTCATGAAAACACTATGCATAAGCTACCGGGCTATTCACTATTGCCTGTTACACTCTGTTACCAATATTTTGGCTTCATTTTTCTCTGTTACCCAAAGGTGGCATAAATTAATAATAATCTGAGAGCAGAAGGAAATAGAATCTGCTAAGCCATTTTTTTGGTACTATAATAGCTAGCAATCAGAATTAATTGGTTTCTTCAAGCTATGGAGTCTCATGGCCTATATACTCAGACTTTTTATAACTTTTCAAAGCTGGAAAAGAACTTAGACTGATCCAGCCCAAGACAAATCCAGGGTTGTTAATAACTTTTTCCCAGTTGGTTTACAAAAATAATTGATGCCACACAATTTCTAGAGCCAGGGCAAGCCTTTTGAAGGAACTGACTTAATAGCTTGGTGGAGTTGCAAATAATTTACTTTTAGTAGTTCCAATCTGGAAAACACCCTTTGGAAACCCTCTAACATTTTTTATTATCAAAATTCATAAGATTGTGGACAATATTGAATTGCTCATGAAACAGATGGACAAAATGGAAAATCTAAAAAGCAGAATGCATTTGAATGTGATTTGAAAAGGCGATGTTCTGGAAATTCACAGCCTTCCAAACAAAGTCCTGGTACCACCCCATGCCGACACAGCTCAGGAAGATGTAGAAAATGGCTCGTTTCCCCCAGTGTGTTCTTCTTCTGCGTTTCCCTGAATCCATTCAGATGCTGAGAATTGATGGCATCTTCTCCCCAGCTGATGTCTAACCAATCATCTGAAACGACATGGTCTTCCATTCAAAACTCACTCTTCTGCTTGTTCTGTTTCTTAATGTCCTGTGGCTTTGCTTTTTAATGACTTGTATTTTTAAGGAGTAAAATGGGAAGTTATTTACTTGGAGTGAACAAATCAGTCTCCTTTCCTTCTCATTCCTGATAATTGGTCTGTGAGTTCTAATCTGACTTTGTTTTAGAGTCAGACAGAAGGGGCATTGTCAGTAAAGGAATTAAATGGATACTGACAGACAGCCATTTGGAATTTGAACTGTGCTTATTTTGAGCACATTTTCCTGAAACATTGCTCTCATCATGTTAATTCTGTCTTCAAAATTCTTCCGTGGCTCCTCTCTGCCTAGTTCAGCCCTTCACAACCTTTTCCCCTCGTGGCAGGTGTAGGAAACATTCCTGAGCCTTGGGGTACCCTGGCCAGTGTGCCCGTGGCAAGAAGAGGCCGGGCCCCGAGGGCTGCCCTGAGGGAGCGAGATCCATGGATTGAAAGCTCTAGCATCCTGGGCAAAAGAAAAAAGTCTTGCTTTGGCTTTCAAGATATTCCACCATCTGGCTGCCAAACTATCCATCTCTTTCTGTACCACTTTCCTACATAGCTCGTCTGTTTCAGCTGTTTATGCATTGAATGCAAAATAATCATTATACCTGAATGTCTTTGTAGCTTTAGTTTATGCCTTTTTATTTGAATGAAAAATCCCTGTCTTCATTCCCCAAACTCATCAAAACCCTGGACATGATTCAAGAGCCCAACCCACAGCTCACCTCCTCCAGACATCATTTCTACCATGTCAGAGAAAGCAATTATTATTCTCAGATCACTCCTTCAGCATATGGTATTTGAGCAAAGTCTTAAGGGTAGGGTAGAAATAGAGAGGTGGCTAAGAGGGAGATGAGAAATGCTTTTCAGAGGGAGGGGCCTGAATGAGCCGCATCTGATTATTGCTGTGATCCAAGAGGTAGTAAATATCAGCCTTGCCTGGAGAGGCTGAGGGGGTGGGTCTGCAACAAGACAGGACCACTATGTGTTCCTAGGGAGCAATTCAAGTGATCTGATGTGTAGCCACATTTTGGTGCCACTGTTGGTAACGGACTGGTGAGTAAGCTTTCTCATACTCCTTGTGCTGGCTGCAGTTCTGGTCCTCCTGGCCCACGTACCTCATGCTCCTAGACAAGGCTGGGGATGAGATGGCAGACTGGATTAATCAGTCTCTGGGTGTTTATACAGGGATGCTAGGGGGAAAGTCTTCCTCTGTTTACTCTTCAAATACTCTGCTAAAATGACAAGAACCTGGAGCTTCCAGAGGCCCACTTTTCTTGCTGACAGGGAGGAAGTCTGTCTTCAGCAGGACAATAAACAGCAGTAGTTAGAGACAGAGTCGAGTCCCAGCAACATTTTTGGAACCTTAGTTTAGACTGCACCCAATGCCATCCCACCTAGGTGTGTTCTCAGTTGTTCAAGTCAATAAATTATCAGTTTGTTGTTGCTGTTTAAGTTAGCTTGAGTTAAGCAGTACTAACTCACAAGTGAAAGGACTGATCTAAGGCATCGGTGTAGGCTAAAGCATGGTTGGTGGAGAATAATACTGGAACAGGCATTGGGAGTTCAAGGACCATGAGGCCTGGCTGGGGAATTGGACTCAATCCGAAGGCCTGGAGGCATAAATGACATTTTGAACAGAGGAGAATGAGGTGATAGAGCTGTGTTTAGAGAGAGAATTGGCCTCAGCTCTCAGAGCAGATGGGAGGAAGGAATTAGAAAAGGCTGTAAGCGTCAGTGTGTCCTCTGTTAATGTGCCTTTAAACCTGTTGAACTGGGACTCTCTCCGATTGCCTGTGGGAATTCCGCATTGTAGAAAGGCCATAAAGAGATGAGGTACAGTGCAGATGTACACATGCATCCCAGTTTGAAAAGACTGATGTACAGACATGGAGAACCCACAAAGATAAGCTCAGCTACGGCCATTACTGGAAGAAATCGGGACCAGTCAGGAAAGGCATCCGGACCCAGGACTACTGAGAGTTGAGCAAGGATGGAGGAAGCACCATATTGCTAGTTAGAAATACAGGGCTGGAAGCAGGCTGGGGGAGAAGGTGAGCATCTCGGAGTGAACAGCTCTCTTAGTAAGAAAAAGATACAGCTGGGTGGTGTGATAGCCACAGGCTTAGCTGATGAGGGATCTTACTTTCCACTAGAGCCAGGATGTCTCGGCAGCTTATCCCACTTACATTTCTTCATGTTCCTGGTATTAAAAACTTAAGAAATGTCAAAACATGCCTATGCAAACTGTGGTATGTTTTGAATACTTGTTATGTAATAATCCCATGAGTTTTTGCCATGACAAGCTACATAGGATAATGATGCTATTAAAGAATTTTAAAACTGTGGGTGACTGGCATACCAGGGTGTAGTCCAGTAAGGGGGACCGAGGCTCCTGTTGTTGGAGAAACCTCGACTTCTCTCAGTGCTGTCTGCATGTCTCTGTTCGCCACAGCAAACAGCATGCATACTTAACACCAGCTCTCTGCACCTGAGGTGAGTACGGGACCCAGGCCCAGTGCCCTCCTGATCTCCTACTGTGGCCTCCACCCCACAGGCCCTAAGGCAGGTGTGTGTGCAGAATGTAGTCGTTAGTGCCTTTCCTACCTTGTTATATGTGCACTGCTTGCTACGTCTTGCCAAGTGATCCAGAAACACGAGTGCTACAGCTTACCTCACGCCTTTATCATCATTTCCTTTGTCTGTTACCGTTGTGTGTTGACTGCTGGCTTCTTCTGCTTCCAAGTCAGTCTCCATATTGCTGGCAAAGATTTCTCTCTTAAATACAGTTCTGAACATGTCACAACCTTGCCTCAAAATCGTAAGTTGATCCCCTTATCCCATAGGATAACATTCCCATTCCTTAGCATGGCATCTAATGCCCCACACGTGGGTCCCCAGCCCACCTTGCCGGTCTGACTTTCCATTATTCCTTCAACACTCCTCTCTTCCTGCTTGTCCACAAAGGTTCTATGTTTTCATTTCTCTCTGTTCTTGTTCCCGCTGTTACCTCTTCCCAACAAACCCTTCTCTTCTAGCTAATTCTTACCCCTCTCTCCTGTGAGAAGTTCCTCGATGCTCCCGGGTGGGAGTGGTTTTCTAGTCCTTCAGCCCATCATGCTTGCCTTCAGTGCAGTGTGTGCTGGACAGGAAATCACTGAAGAGAGGGACTGTGATTTTTTAACTTTATCTTTGTATGTCCTGTCCCTCTACCGTGCACAGTAAGGGCTCGATAAATGCTGGCTGGATGATTGAATTCATTGTCAGTAGTACCTCACACATTCAGAAGCCAGTTCAAGTTCAGTGCAAACTACCTCTTGCAAAAAGTTTGCTCCATCATCACTCAGCATAATTGCCCAGTTTTTTGGGTAGTTCTTAAAAGTACCGGTAGTTCTGATGGTTGCAAAATGGTTCTTGGTTCTTGACCCTCCATGTTTACATGTGTCTTCTAAAGCCAGGTCCTTTTTCTTTCTCAGTTGCCTCCTGACTCAGCTGAGCCTGTTGAAGAAACCCCACCAGACTTCATTTCCTTGACTTAGGCTATGATTTCAGCTCAGCACAGAGAAGCACCATCATCATTCATTGCTGAAATGGTGGCATGCTGCTTATCTGCGTGTAGTCATTTCTCAGGCAAGAAATAATGCATTATTAACACAGCTTCATTATCAGGCACCGGTTTGGCAGATAGAGCAACATTAGAGGATAATTGGAAGGACAGCTGATTTGTTAGCAAAATGTTGCTTTTTGGCTAATGAATCATTGTGATTTTTGCACCGACAGCTCAGTAACAAGCTTGAAGACTACTTTGCTTCAGACCATTAAACTTTGACAAACCAGTTATTAACTGCAGCTAGAGCTAGCAGTCTCGGGGGGGATTACCACAATTATGAGCAATATACATAATTTTTTATAATCATTAGTTGACAAGGTGAGTCTGAAGATGGAGGGGCTGATGACTGACAGCCTCCATTGCTTTTTAGTACAGAAGGCAATAAACAGCTGCTGGGAGGACTATCAGTCAGCAAAGCTCGTTGCTGGGAAGATGCAACGAGAGTAATAAAGGTTATTGCTCTCCAACAACAAGCCCTGCTCAGGAAGGAAGAGACGGGGTTTTCCTTTGACTTCAATTTTAGAGGCTGGAGGTGTTTTCTCAAAAGGGACCTGGAGGGAATGGAGAGAAAAGCCAGGCAGGACTTCAGGGCATGAGTTCTCTTCCTGCGCTTTACTGGGTTGCAAGGTGCTTGCCCTTCTCCTTCCTGTGCCCCACTATTCCCAGCAGGGTCTTGAACTCAGGTGGATTATACAAATAAGTAGAGAAGTAAAAAGTGGTAAGGACTCTGGTAAAATCACAAGGCAAAAAAGAAATAAATAAAAACACACCAAGCAGGCCATCGTGTCATCTGGTTTACAGAGAAAAGTCCGGTGCTCACTTTGGAGCTCCCTTCGAATCTGGCCTGAACCTGTCCAGCCTCGTCTTTTTGCACTGCCCTTTCTGAATTCCTACATCTGAGTCTAACAGGGATGGTCTCCGACAATGTCCACACTTTCCGATCCCTGTGCCTTTACTCCCCTAGGAATGGCCGTGCTCTCGAAATTCATTTCTACATGCTTAGATCCTTCCCACTCTTGGGGTCTTGGTTTCTTTACTTGTCAAACTGGGAAGAAGAAGTGGACAGAGTCCATGTTAATTCCTCTTCTAAAGCTCTGTGGCATTTTCACCAACTCTGGCAAGTACACATATGGAGAGAGTTGCAGTCTGGGGCCCTAACACGTGTGACATTCTGCACCTCCTAGGTGGCCACATGGCTGGGAGTCTTGCTGTTGTCACGGATGCTGCCCACCTCTTAATTGACCTGACCAGTTTCCTGCTCAGCCTCTTCTCCTTGTGGCTGTCCTCGAAGCCTCCCTCCAAGCGGCTGACGTTTGGATGGCACCGAGCAGGTACTGTTCACTTATGGGGCATTCATGGCAGCATAGTGCCCCAGAGGCAGACCGAGGATGAAAACAAAAGGGACAGAGCAAAGCCTTGTTCGAAACATCCCTTAGAGGCACATCTCTGGATAAAATAGACATGTGCTGGGAACACGTGTTCTCAGTGTTAATCCGGCTAAAAGCCAGATCCATCAGGCCTTGTCTACTCCAGTGGGTCAACAGGAACACACAGATCACTTCGGCAACCACCCCAGCCCCAGGGTCTCATGTGTGGTGACAGCCACGATGCCATTCATTAAGTTACTCTGCATCTGGGAGAGAGGATGAGGGTAAAGTTCCTACCGTTTTGCAAAGTAAGGCACAGACAGCACAAAAAAGTTGCAGAGATGGAAGAACTTCTCACAGGGGCAAGAGTAGAAAGTGAAGGAGAACTGAGGGTGGGGCAGGGGCGGGCAGCATGCTGACTTGGCCAGGCTTCGGGAAAAGGCGCCGCCCCACACGGACCACAGCCCAGCCACCGTGGACTGTGCTTTTGCAAGCTCAGAATAGAAGGAAGTTCTAATTCCATTCAGTGAGAGAGAGGGAGAAGGCAATAAACATAGATAAAAAGAGGCTGTGACAATGTGACCTGAAGATGCTTTCTCGGTCCCTCAACAGAGCTACTCTTGGAAAACAATGTACTTTTGGCTGGGCATCCATCATTTGTCTGTCTACTTTACCTTTTCTGATAGCATTGGCCAGAGCTGTTCTGTAAACACAGGATGTTTTGTAAACATAGGGAGGACTCAGAATTTCAAATGACACTTGTTGCATCCTGGCCGTGGAAGTTCACAGACACGCCAGAAGACCAGTGCTGCTCATCAGAACTCTGGTTCAGGGGAGATGTTCTATAGTATAGAGCATCACATGGCCATACAACACTTTACTACATGGCCAGCGCTACTGAAGAACTGGACTTTTACTTTTAGTGAATTTCAATTTAAACAGCCACGGGCGATCGATGGCTATTGCATTAGGCAGTACCGTGACATAGAGGTTGAAATCAACTAGAACATCAAATATGTAATTTCATGGAGATCTTTGTTCAGGAAGAAGCCAAATATAAAAAGTCAAATTATTTAAGGAGAATAGGAAGTGTCTAATGAGACAGGTGGCAGGTGGCTATGGCAAAAATCATGACAATTGTGCGTAGTGACTAAAGTTGGGGGAACATGCCCCACAACGGGAAACACGTTGCAGTGCCCTCCTTTAAAGGGGGGGTTCCAAAACGTTGGAACGCGCCTGACCACTGACTCATAGGATGTTTCTAGACCCTGTGAGCTTCCAGAATCCATCTACAAGGCTCCGTTACAGGTCGGGGTGAGGTGTTGACAGTTTCCTAAGTGAGCAGATGTCCTTCACTCAGCAGGCAGATTAAACACTATCTTGTCTTTAAACATTAATGTAAATGTCTTCATTCTGACATTTCTTTTCCTTTCTGCTGCTCTTAAAATGCAGTGAGAGTGTTGATATACCTCTGAGCTTACCTCTGTGTTTATGGTATGTTGAGTTGGCAAATGAAACTCATTTTTCAAGTACCCTCTGAAGGCTTCCCTTTTTACTATTTTAATCCACAGAAGATACTGGTGCTGGCACACTGTAAACGTTTTATGGCAAAATTAAGAGTTTCTAAATACCTTTCACTCTGTGTGTCTCATTATTTCATCTCCTAATAAGTTTCAATCATTTTAGCACCTGCTTAAATTAAAATCCCAAGGAAAAAAGTGTGGGTAGGCAGCAATTAATACGCTTTAAAAATTTGCTGCAAATTACTGAGTAACATGGAACGCAATGAAGTCACATGCTGGTGTTTTATATATGCAACATAAAACTACTCCATCTTAGTGCTAAAACCCTTCCAAACTTTTGCGTTGTGAGTCAGAGTGAACTAGTTTGAAACCTCTTTTGGCAGGAAGAAAACATGAATGCCTTATGACTCTTGGGGACATTAAGGTGATTTATAAGTTGTTTGTGCATGGATATCTGTGTGCTTACATCCTTAGAGATCCTCGGTGCCCTGCTGTCCATCCTGTGTGTCTGGGCAGTGACAGGTGTGCTGGTGTACCTGGCGTGTGAGCGCCTCCTCTACCCGGATTACCAGATCCAGGTGACTGTGATGATCATCGTCTCGGGCTGTGCAGTGGCAGCCAACATTGTGTAAGTCCCCCCACCACTGCCCATGAAGCCAGTCTTTAACCCTGTCTGGACCAAGATGTGTGTTTGTTGTTGTGTTATTTTTTGTTTTTGTTTAATTCCTCCACTGGGGAGGATGGTGGAGACCTGAGAGAGCGTTCAAATGGCTCTATGACTGAGAGGAAGGTTGGTTGTGCTAGTTTACGTGCTTTAATTTGGGCTTCTACTAGCTACTGTTTTGAATGCTTCTTATGTGCCAGGGACTGTGCTACGATCTTTTCATCTACATTATCAAGTTCAATGTTCACCACATCCCTACCTTACAGATTAGAAAACTGAAACTCACTGAGGTTAAATAAACTGCCAAGGAGGTGGTGTTGAACCTGGATTTGAATCTAGACCCGCCACTCTCAGAATCGGGTCCTGGCCGTTCTGCTCTCTCTTGCATACTGATGGTTCCATATGGGATGTGACTTACTCCCATTCGGTTTTTATTAAGGAACACATTATGGGTTCCCAGAGAGCTGGGTTGGAAGCTTACATATCATTTACTTCAGCCCCCTTTCTACTTCTGAATTCTCTTTTGCAATATCCCCATAAAATAGTCATTAGTTTCATATATTTTAAAAGAACTAATAACAACATTTATTTCTCTCAAGAGCACTCTATCTTATCTTTGCATTATTTTGACTACGTGAAAATTCTTCCTTAAGTTCTGTTAGCTAAACTCTGTCTTTATTTCCTGCCTATTGGTCCATTTTCTTAACCAGGTAGTCTTAAATCATCTTACGGGCCATGTCATCGTTGTCATATTTGTCTGCTGTTCCCCAGATTAACTACTCGATTGCTCACGACAATGGGGTTTTAAGGCCAGAGGTTTAA
Source organism: Trachops cirrhosus (assembly GCA_028533065.1). Classification (NCBI taxonomy): domain Eukaryota; kingdom Metazoa; phylum Chordata; class Mammalia; order Chiroptera; family Phyllostomidae; genus Trachops; species Trachops cirrhosus. Next base: position 110,588,223 of record CM052544.1, read on the forward strand.
TCTTTTTGGTCAATGTGCTCCTTCCCATTTAAATAGAGTTGCTCTGATTCTGGGCAACCCACTTCACAACTGTATCTGTCTGTCTGTCTAACTATCTGTCTATCATCTGTAGTAAAGAAAATAATGGTCCCTCAAAAATTTCCACATTACTTGGCACTTCCAACTGTTAACTTACACAATAAAAGGAATTTCTAACATGTGACTAAGTTCAGGGTGGATCTTGATATGGGGAAATTATCCTGGATCATTCAAATAGTTCCACCATAACACAAAGGTCCTTATAAAAGGGAAGTGTAAGGTCAGAGAGGGGAGAAGATGCTGCATTGCTGGCTTTGAAGATGGAGGAAGGGACCTGGAGTCAAGGAATGTAAATGACATCTAGAAGCTGGAAAAGGTAAGAAAATGTGTCCCCCCTTAGAACCAGCAGTAGAAATGCAATCCTGCCCACACATTTTAGATTTCTGACCTCGAGAACTATAAGATAATAGATTTATCTTGTTCTCAGCTACAAAGGCTTATTGCAGTTTGTTACAGCAGCATTAGGAAACTCATACACTATCTACCCATCATCCTTTTGTCTATTTTGCAATGCAACATGGTGCACACTATGCGGTAGGTTTATACATGAAAGTGAAAACAGTGATGGACAAATGGCTTCTTAAGCAGTGTTTTTAAAGAGAGGGTGCAGGGGAATCTCCAAAACTGGAGTAAAACCTGAGCATGCACACTTTGAAAAAGCTCCTCAGGTCACTCTGACACCCTTACCTTGTGCCTGCCTCTGTCCCTCACCTCTTAGTTTGCCAACCATTTCTCAAAATCGGTGAACTAAAGAGTTAGAAGAGTGGTATTTCACTTACTGTCACTGTCTAGATCCCTATTCCCCGTCCCCCCAACTCCCCCACTTATGTTGAAAATGTGTTTCACATTGGCACTGGGGAGATCAATGCAAATCTGCTACCATTAGGAGACAAGCCAGAGCGCATGTCCTCCTGACTGGGGGTCAATGACATCATCGTTGCATAGGAGAACAACACGTCCACAGGGCTGCAGGAAGCATACAGATATTCACAACCTCCCGAGTCATATGTCACGCAAGTTGTGTCAATGCTACGCAAAGATGAAGGATACCCCTAGCTAACGACCCCATCAACCTGGACCCTCAATGACTGAGTTTGACTTTCTAAACATATACCATTTTCATTTTCTTTTTACTGCCATTGCTTTTGAACTTGGACCTCAATTTTCAATGTTCAGAAAGACAATGGAATTGAAAGGCATTGACTTTCCTGGCCAATCAGGTAGTTATTAATGGATGAGGATACTGATGACTCTAATGTTTTCTCCCAGAACTGGGATTATAGGTTCCAAGTACAGCTAGAGGCTGTGTTGTCTGAATAGGGATGTCAGAACCATAATCTGGGAATATATTTATTCCCTGGGGACTCAAAATCAGGACAGAAAGTTGTAATACGGGTTGCAAAGGGATTCTAGAATGAAAATTATTGACAGAGCTTAAGGCTATTACATGCTAAATTTTCTCTACCTGAAACATTCCCTCCCCTCGTCAGCCTATTTAACTCTAACCTTTCGAATCCAACTCAATTGTTTTGTCTTGCCAACGAAATCAGACTCCTTTGTTTGATTATCTATAGCAGCAGCTTCTCATACACTTATAATTAGAATTTTCCATGTATGTGTGTGTCTTTCTAAGTTCTCTGAGTCTCCTTCATACTTAAAGCCACAGTGGGGAGGGACCATGTCTGTTTTCACTCAGTTTTATGCCCCAGACATTTAACAGTGCCTGGCATACACAGGTCCCTAAGTGGGGTTTTTTTTTCCCCTTCAAAGAAAGTGAGTGAAGAATGAATGACAATGTGAGGAGCGCGCATGGCAGACCTAGAACGAGTGTTGATTAACTGCCAGCCATAGCAGGCTGTCTGAAGAACCTGAAATGGCAACTCCTAACTGAGGTTCTAAGATTGCCCAAACGCTGACAGTCTGAAAAGTAGACATTATGTAATAATCAAATTTTGGTGGAGAACAGCCAGTTCGCTTTGTGATAATGGCCTAAGACTTAGCAGACACTCTACTGAAAATAGAGGTACATGGTACCAAACAATAGTTTTGAAAACCTTTGTAACAAAATGTACAGAAAAAGTTTCTAGGCAAAACAGTCCTTATTGGCCATCAGTAAAAAAGTTCTGATTTTACCTTTGGTCTAAACCTCTTGAAGTTGTAGATAAATAGAATCAGATACATAATTTATAATGACTACCACTGAACTCTGATGTGAATAGGAACTGTTCAGTTTTGCAGTATTTTATAGGTGTGTGTTTATCTGTATCTACATTTATAATATTTAATATACTTTAGTCTCTGGATAAATAGCCACATATACATAAGCACAGTATATTCATAGTTGGCCATCAGAAAATTGTTCAAATTTCAAATTCCCATGTAAATGAACAAAATGAAGTGAAATAAAAGATTAAAAAAATCTAACCCTGATGAAATTCATTTATTTTATTTTATCCCTTTCTGCTGCTTTTTGCATTTGAAAGCAACACATTTAATTACATTCCCACCAAAGCTCAGCTTTAAGCCTAGCTCAGTGCCTGACAGGTAATGGACCATCATTAAATGATATTTCCCCTCCTCATCATGAAACACTTGACTTTCATCTAAGAAGGGATGATTTCCAGGCTTAATGTGAAACAATGGCATCAGGAGGATAGAAGGGAAAACTGAGGCAAATCTTCATTGTCTGTCCTTGCGTGACAAATTTTAAATGCTATGATCCACTTGTGTTCACAATTAGTCCAAAACAGTGTATCTTAAAACACTGCTATTTCAATTTTCTGCCAATTTGGATAACATACGCCACTGTCAACTCTTCCATTACACTACATAGGTTTGTTTTTAAGGGTTAATCTCATGGGTGCTGAGAATGCTGTTCTCTTGTTCAGACTGAGTGTGATCTTGCACCAGAGACGCCCTGGTCACAGTCACAAGGAAGTGCAAGCTAATGCCAGTATCAGAGCAGCCTTTGTGCATGCCCTCGGAGATCTCTTTCAGAGCATCAGTGTGTTAACCAGTGCACTTATTATCTACTTTAAGGTGAGTATGTTTGATTTCACCCACTGTCATCATAATTTTATAGAACAACCTGTATAGAAGTGGATCCTCCGATATTACCTTAAACGAAGGTGGAAAGACAATGTTTGCCTAAACGAACCACTGTACAAGTTTTCAAACAAGCAGGCAAACATTCAAAGCCTGAAACCTTAGACTTAAATTCCTAAGAGCTGTGTCTTTAACTGTAGGGTTTCCAGTCTTTCAGGAAAGTAGTTGCTTTTGTCATGGGGTGAATTTGGACCTCAATGGAACCATGAATATATTAGGGATCTTGGGTTGTAAGCAACAAAAAGATCTCTAGCTCACTTAAGAAAAAAAAATACATATATATGCTGGAATTCATTGGATAAACTGCCACACAGAAAATAAGGTACAAATAAGTGTGACTTCTTTCAGAAACTATCCAACTTCTGACCCAGACACAAGACTGAAATGAATGTAATTCATTTTTTTCCATTTCTTGTCATTATGCTGAAGTTTCCTATTTCTGGGAAAGGGAGTCTCATTGACCTAGTTTGGGTCTCACACCTGCTGCTTGCGGGGGAAGGGTAGAGCACCTGGATGACGTCCCACCAACATCACCCACAGTGCGGGGAGGTAACTGCTCTCCAAAAAGGTTGGGTGTTAATGGAAACTGGGAATGGATCTGCAGGGTCTCTGACCCTCAGGAAATTTTCACTGCAGATCGCTATTGGGCAGTACCGAGAACGAACAGGGGAGTGTTCAGAGTGGGGGTCGGGGGTGATGGAGGAAAAGAGCTTCAATCTCTGTTCATGTCATGACTGCCCAATTAGCAGGGACTCCACACTATTTTCACTAAAAAATGAAAACATGCAAATGCAAATTACAAAGATAGATCAGAATTCAGTTGAGCAAATGCTCACTGAAAGCTTTAAGGAAAACACTTCAAAATTATATGGGTTAGTGGAGTTTGAGAGTATACTTATAAAGGTTAGGCTGATTCCAAGTTTCTTAGAGATAATGAGGTACATGCTTTCCTGTGGCAGAAAACTGCATCAGAGGCAGAATAGCAGGCGTTTCACCCTGAGGCTAAGGGGGCCAGTAGTTGCGAGGCAAGAATGAGGCCCTGGCTTGTCCTCTTCGTATAGTATCAAAGATGCCTGCCTTGAGTATGTGCCATACTTGGGAGGGAAACCAAAGTACCTCAAGTCTACCAAGACCAAGATCCAGCTTTACTTTCTTCGTATGCAACCTCTGGGCAGATGACATGCTTTCTTCTCATCAAAATTAAGGCTGAAAAGTCACTGGGTATTGTGCAAATCAGTCTATCACACACTCTGTACTTCTCTTAATTCCAGAGAAGTTAAATCAGGCCTCCTGAGAAAACACTCAAGAATATCTTTCCTATTACTTCTTAAATTATGGGAGAGCATGTCCTATAGTCTCTCTTCTTCCATCGCTGGTGGTTTAAAGCTTAAAAGAAGGATTAAGTCTTCAGAAAGTGTTGCCTCTGAGTTGAATGTCAAGTGTCAAGGGGGTGAAAGGGTGACGGAGAGGGAAGGAGACAGGGAGGTTTACTGATTTTATTAATCAGACTTTCTGCCAGGGAGGCACAGAATCAGTTAACCGAAGTCCCTGTGTTTTGTAGCCAGACTATAAAATGGCCGACCCAATCTGCACCTTTGTCTTTTCCGTCCTGGTTTTGGCCAGCACCATCACCACCTTGAAGGACTTCGCCATCTTACTCATGGAAGGTAGGAGTGATTTTACTCTTATTCCTAGGATCCGTGCTTCCTCTTCCCTATGACCACACAAGGGAGTGGCCTCACTGTTAATATGCATCACAGAAAGTATTTACACTGATAAGGAATTTGGGGAAAAACAAATACTAGGATTTTCTTTCAGGCAAGAACCAGTAAAAAAGTATTGGCTTCTATTTTCCCTCAACAAACGTTAAATGATATGGCTCAGTGCAAAAACAGTATGTACAAACACCAGAGATAGGCATGGAGGGAGTTATGGCAAAGATATTAGTTTACCCCTAGGTGCACGGAAAAGACCCAGGAAAGGCTGCACAGATGTGTCCTACAGGCAGCACTGTAACTGTTGTGAAGGATTTGCCCGAAACCCTGGTTAGACTGGGCCGGTGGTTCTCCAGCTGTAGTGGCATCAGAATCACTTGGAGGGCTTGTTAAAACACAGATTGCTGGGCATCCCCCACCCCCCAGTCCTGAGATGGTAGGTCTGGGGTGGGGCCCAGGAATGTGAATTTCTAACAAGATGTTGCTGCTGCTGCTGGTCTGGGGAGAACCACTGGACTAGCCTTTTCGTACCACTAAAGAGATTTCTATAGGAGGGGACTGTGAGCACCACCCCCAAAATTCAACCAGAACCAGAGGTTTGCACTACATCAAACATTCAGATGATCAAAAATACCTGGATGTTGACTGAACATGTCTTTTTTGTCTAGCGTATTTTGATATAAGGTAGATACAGTCTCAGAAGGCAGTTGCGTTCAAAACAGCTCACGTTTCCATAGTGCTTACTGCTGGGGCTACAGGTAAGGGTTCTGTTCTCAGTGGCCCTGTCACGGTTGGCAGACGATAATGTTGACAGTAGCGAAACCAAATGGAGCCGAGCGTCATGGAGTAACAAGCGAACTTCCTCACCCTGGAGGTGACCACGTCTGGTTTGACAAGTCACAAATGCATCTACTTCCTTCCCTGAGGGCCAAGTGCTGAGCTGCAGCTGTTGTTGCTGGAACTTACTGACTAAAAGGGGGATAAGGGACAGATTGGTCCACAATTTGAGATGATTGTATCCCGCTTTCCCTGTCTTTCTGTGTAGATCTTCCCTGGTGATTATCCAGGGAAGAAAGGACAGCTAATCATTGAAACTGTCGGATAACTCCTATCTGGAGGAAGCTTAATTTTTAAACTAGGCTTTCAAATTAGATTTGCATAAAAGAATAGTTATCTTTGGTACAATATTAAAATAATATGGAAAGGTAAAAATGAATTTAAAAAGTCTCATTTTTCCACCTTTGAATTCTCAGTCCTGTTCATCAGGGGTAATGCCTACTAACAAGTTGATACATACCTTTCAAAGATAACTATGCATTTATGTATGTACATGTTATATATACACAAGTATAAATATATGTGTGTGCCATATATGTAATATATGTATACTGCATGTGTGTATGTATGCATTTCTTAAACAAATGGGATTCTGCACTTGTTTTTTCCACTTTCCAAAACTAATATGGAAAGATCTCCAATATGATAAAAAATATCTAGAAAGATATATAGAAACACCCCATTTTTTTCCATAGCTACAAAGTATTCCCCTGAATGCATGTACTTGCTTATTGGTGGGCATTAAAAACGGTGGTCTAATTACCATTCTTGTACATATGTATTTTTAGCACTTACATATCTGTGGAATAATTCCTAGAAATGTTATTTCTGTTTCAAAAGTTCTGTGCATTTTAAAATTTGACAGATACTGCCATTCCTGCCAAAGATCCTAAATCAGTGTCTTTTTGGCCAACAGCCTACGCCAGTGCCCAGCACCTCCCATGTTCAGCATCGCTGGGTATTGTCAAACCGCTGACTCCTTCCTAATCTGCTGGGTGAAATATTTTATCTTATTGGCTTCACATGCAGTTCTTTAACTGAGTCATGCTGAGTGATTTTTTTCATGTATTTATTAATCTGGGAAACTATTTTTAAACACTAATTTGAGTATTTTCCTGGCTGCGTTAATATTTTTGCAGGGGCTCCCTCAGAAAAGGAAAGGTTTCTAGAATGTGATGGAGCACTGAGGTCAGTGGGAGCACATCCCTGTGCTTGTCAGCATTATTTCACAGAGTAAAAGAAAGAATAGTGGACTTGTGTTCTTCATGAATGTAGAGGTAAAGGAGGCAAGAGAGACAAAGGGTAATGGGATCATGACTTCATCTCAAGGTAAATGGCAGCAGGTCAAAGGGAACTCCCCAGAGATGACCCATTGGGCGTAATGGTCAACTTTGGGTAGCAACACCTAGAGTCTAGCATTTGCAGAACACCTCACACTCAGAGCATGAACTCCGGCACCCCACGTATATGAGCAGCCTTAGCAATGCTGTTTAACTTCTCCGTCTCCAAACAGCAATTGTAACACTGATAACTAGCTCTTCAAGTTCTTGTACATATTAAAGTAAAATAACCACTATAAATAAAGTGCTCAGCACAAACCTTGCCCTACAGTAGGTAGGTCCTCAATAAAGGTATGCTGTTATTTTTATTACTACAATAGAACCACTTCACCCACGACTCCAACACATTCTATGGCTCATCTGAAACAAACACTCCTTTAATTTGTTTCTGGTATTTTGCCCTTCGTGCAGATCATTCAGTGAAAGGACATGTTGACTGGCTCTTTGTTGTCTCCATGAAACAACATGAAGTGGGATTATACTAAACTCAAGCTGTAGAGAATATTAAAGTAGCCCTAAGGGGAAAATCCCCGTGAGCAAGGTCCTTAGCTCCAAGAAAGGGGGATTAAGGATGCTCTATATATTTTTAAGTAAATTCTTCTCAACTAGCTGGTCATGACAATCTGGGAAGCTTTCTAAAAATACCTATGCTCAGGCCCCATACCCAGAGACTCTGGTACAACTGACTGGGGTGGTGACTGGCTTTCGTGTTTTCTAACACGTAGCCAAGCTTGAGAATCACTGCAAAGTAGAAACACTGTCCAGTGGCTTATAAATGTTGGTACAGTGGTTCTCAACATTGACTTTGTGTTAGAGTTGTCAAACAATCAGCGGAAGTACTGATGCTGGGTCTTATCCCCAGAGGGTCTGATTTAATTGGTCTTGCATGTAACCCCATCATCAGGATTTTTGAAATCTCCTCCAGTGATACTGCTGTGCATCCAAGGTTGAGAGCCACTCCGGAAGTGTGCAGATTTCAGAGCCTCATCCACAGAAATCTTCTTCAGGAGGATCAGAATGCAGCTGAGGCAGATTTATTTTTAACAAACACACCAGGTGTTGGGTGGTATACATATGATTGAAGTAGAGGCTGAAAGGTGGTCAGCCTTAGAAATCTCTTCTGCAGCATTCTCTTTGGATCGTCCTCAGTTGACAGGGATTTACTATTGCATCCAATGGCTTTTGAGGTTGTTGTGCTGGTTGAACTGGTATCTTTTACAATTCTAACCAACCATTGGCTCCTGTAGTGAGCCAAAGCAAGCAACTTCAAACTTTTCATACCCCCTAATCTTCTGTATGACAATCCTTGCAATGTTTGAAAAAAGCGATCCTACTTCCGTAGTCTGCTCTCCTCCAGGCTCAAGACACCCCAGTTCCTTCAGCCCCAAAGGAAAGCTGAGTGGCTGCTGGGCAGACCACCCACCTTCCTGTGTGCTCCCCACTATTTCTTTAGAAACAAGGATGGCATTTAGACTATAACATTCTGTACCCTGAACTTCAAACCCTAACTGATGAATCTAAATCAACATTTTTATTTAAAGTTTTATTTTTATTAAATTTATTAGAGTGACATTGGTTAATAAAATTGTATAGGTTTCATGTACAATTCTATAACACATCATCTGTATACTGTATTGTGTGCTCACCACACGAAATCAAGTCTCCTTCCATCACCATTTATCTCCCTGTAGCTTCTTCTATCTCCCCCCACCCTCTTTTCCCTCTGGTAATCACCATATTGTAGTCTGTGTCTATGAGGGGTTTTTTGTTTACTACCTTCACCATTTTCATCCAGCTCCCAACACCTCTCCTCTCTGGCAGCTGTCAGTCTGTTCTCTGTCTCTATGAGTTTGAAAGTTTAGTAAAGTTTTACAAACTGAACAATATAATGGTATTACAATGTTAGGATCACCTATTAATGCGGTTCACTCAACTGACCTGTTGGATAACCAACATTGGCATAGCATCACAGTTTACAAAGGGCAGTTATTTTCTGATATGCTCCTCAAAGCACTCTGTGAACTACACATTGTTCTTATCACTCTCATTTTATTGCAGATGATGCTGAAAATTAGAGAAGTTCCAAGATTTGGGTAAACTCAAAATAGTTATAGCCAGAATGCTAATCCAGGATTATCTGATACCAAACCCCAGATTATTTCATTTTGCCTCCAGAGTGTATGCAAAGGTCATTGGGAAAAGCACAATTGGTTTAATAATACACACTGGAAATGAAGGATGATCACATAACTGTTGTTGATTATTGCACAGTAAAATCTGCAAATATTTGTCTCGAACTTTTGATTGACAGTAAACCCTTTGCAGTCGGTGAATCTGATTTGTACACATTTGAAATAAGAAACTATAAATGGAGATGGCACACTTTGATACCTGGGTGGGGTCATTGCAGCCCCAATTAGCCATCTCAGTGAGTTATACCAGTTGAGTAACAGCAACCTCCCATTCAACAACCACCCACTCCTTCCTTTTGTCAGGGGTCCCAAGCAACCTGAGCTATGATGCAGTGAAAGAGCTCATCTCGTCAGTGGATGGGGTGCTGTCTGTGCACAGCCTGCACATCTGGTCTCTAACGATGAACCACGTGATTCTCTCAGTGCACGTTGCTGCAGGTCAGTGAGTTCTGTAAACACCCTGGACAAAATCCAGTCCTTGTTCTATAAACTCAGTAATTTTCCTCCTCTTTGTAGAGCTGCCCTCAGTGCCTGCTGCCTGTCAAAACAACTGTGAAGTGTTTTGTATTACCAATGGCCTTTGAAAACCATCCCTCTTGTCAGTATTGTCATGGCAACAGGGATAGTGATGATATCCCTTGAGGCCGACTGAAGAGGGTAGAGTAAAACAAAGGGGTAAAATGCCACCCAAACTTCAAGACCTTAGGTTCTGAGAAATTAGACTTCACCTGCTTGATGTGGCACCCAGTTAGTTAAATAATAGGAATGATCTAAACAATTAATCTCCATTGAGTATCTCCTGTATATGAGATGCTTTGCCTATCACTGAAGATAGAAAGATGAAGGATGCACAGGCTCTAACCTTAAGGTTCCAACAATCTAAAAAACATGCTAGTAAAAATTAATAGTTTTTTTAGTGAATGGTTAGAAATTCTATAACCATGTGTGACAATACCTAGGACACTGGGTTTATTGTAAAAACTACTTTCTCAAGTAGACAGAGATTTTGTCCAGGACATGTCCTAAGGCTGAGGAAGTGGGAAATGGGAGGAGTCTCACTGCCTCATGGGACAGCTCAGGCCAAGTATGATACATTAGGCTGCTAAAAAATAACTCAAGAACTTGCTTAGTGGAAGGGTACAGGAATGCTGGTGACAGTCATCTGGGGACTTTGCCTTCTCAGATGTCCTCATCTTCTCTGAGAGGATCAGATCTGGCTACAGGAAATTTACAGCATTCTCTACACCAATATTTTATTGCAAATGGAAGAATCTAGTAATCAGGTTACCATGGAGGGAACTTTATAGCCTCCTGACACCTTTGGGGACAAGAGAAAAGATGGAGTAAGGGTTGCTGCTCTAAGAAAGGTCTGTGGGGAGCTCTAAATGCTTCCTGCCTCCTGTCACTAGTCTTGATATAGCTTCTGATTAGATACAAGGGCTGCAACCCAGTGGTCCCTGGGGACTGGTGAGCAAAGTTGTGTAAGAAATAACTGTTCTGTCTTGGCTTTTTTCAGGGCTCATTTCCCCTTCTATAAGCAATGCCTAGGAGTGCCAGACCCCAGAGAAAACTGTGAGGAAGAGCTCCCACAGTGACGGGGTACTTTGCTGCACTAGAATTTCCCCTCTGCCTTGCCTGTGTGGCTGCAGCGGATTGTCACAGCCAATCTGCCTCCTCCTGAGTGCTTGGCCTAGGTCCCACCCCACAGAGTACTCGAAGCTGGAGGTTTACTAGCCACCTATGTGTGTGCAATCAATGCCAGTCTCACTGTGGTTCCTTTTCAACAGCAGCCAGCTGGGACAGCCAGAGTGTTCGGAGGGAGATTGCTAAAGCCCTCAGAAATAGCTTTCCTGTGCATTCACTCACCATTCAGATGGAATCTTCAGCCAACCGGGACTCTGACTGCCTTTTCTGTGAAGATCCCCAGGACTAGTTCGGTCACACTGTCAGTACACCAAGTGTGACAGGTCACTAAATGATGCTCTGCAGTTTCTGGAACATAAGAAATAAAGAACCAAAGGAGGATGTTTGAGAAATTGATGATACAGTACAGTGCACCTTTTATACTCCTTTATTCAGCTCCATCCACCATGAATAGATAAATTTGGATTCACCAATCAATTGGATTATCAACTCATCAATAGCTGTGTTCAATCTCAGGAATGTACGTGTAGGTCATTCCAGACGGGGCCTGAAATAACAGCTGTCTGTAACCGCAGGCAATAAAAAGTTCATTGCCATTCAGTGGCACAACCTAAGGGTGACTGAGGAAAAATGAACTCAGGAAAGTCTGATCAGGGATCTGTGGCAAGGCAAAGAGTCACAAAAATTTCCCGAAACCCAAGAAACAAAAATAAGATGAGCTGAGTTAGAGGTAAAAGAGAATCTGGAGGCCTAATACTTCTTAAGAACTTGACTTTTCTACCAAGTTGTCAAGTGGTAATATGATTTGGGGTGAGTTTTTTAAATCCCCACTTGAGGATACGCTTATTGATTTTAGTGAGAGGGGCAGGGAGGAAGAGAGAGAAGGATAGAACCATTGATTGGTACGTGCCCCGAACAGGGACCCAACCCACAACCTAGGCATGTGCTCTGACCAGGAATCAAACCTGTGACGTTTCAGTTTATGGGGCGAGGCTCCAACCAAGTCACACCAGCCGAAGTGGGGCAACTCTTTTGTATCCTTGTCTATCAGCATCACTACTCACTGAATGATGTAGAAATGCCCTCTCTTCCTCTTGCTTATAAGTTATGTTGTAATATGTCTGAAACTATTGAATTATATTTTACTTCTCTGTATAAACATTTTGTATAAATGAAAATTTATGAAATTGCTGTTTCGGGGGTATTTTCATATGGTGTGACCTAATAATAAAAGAAAATGGGGAGACATAGAGAGGCAAAGTACTTACCCCAAGTCACAAGGAAAATAATTTAATCAGGTAATTAAGATAAGAACTCCCAGGTCTTGAATAATATTTATGGAGCACTAACTATTGTCCAAGTATTTTACTGGGCTATTTATCACCTTACTTCATTCTAATGATAATTTTGAGAAGTTGTTGTTAATACCATCATTGTACAGATAAGGACATACAGCTCATACAGGTTAAGTAAATTAACCATGTCACTTATTCATGCTTTCAAAAATATTTTTTGAGGCCAGCTGTTGACTGAGCATTGGTAAACCAAGCCGATAAGGCTTTTGCCTTCATAGAGTTCTTTCTCTATTGTGGGAGAGATAGGCATCACACTACTAAACACCACTGAGCACCACCAAGAAAGGACTACAAACAGTAACAAGGGATGATGAGAGAAGAGATGCCGATTTGGATTGGGGGCAGTCAATGGAGAGCCTCTATGAAGAAATAGCTTCTAAGTTGAGAGCTGAACAAAAAAGTGAGTGGGAAGTAAATGAGAGGTAGGAGAAAGCCAGTTCTTGAAGTGCAAGATCATGATTGGAGACACTGAGGAAAGAACTTGGTGTATTTGAGGAACTGAAGGAGGACCTTTGGCTGGGGGCACTAAGTGAGGGGGTGAATGTAAAAAAACATGAAATGGGAGAGATAAGGAAGTTCAAGTTGGAAAATAGCTGAAGCCCAGATCTATTTTATCCAAAATCTTATCTACACTTTATCTTTGAACATGTTTAGTTTTTGGCTGTTTCTGTTTTTAAATTATATTTTATAATCAATATTACTCTCCAATAGATTCAGATGTACATTGTAGTGGTTAAACCAGCATGTACTTTAATGAGTGGTGACCCCCCAATATTTTAAGTACCCACCTGGCCCTATACATAGTTATTACAATCCTTTTGACCAAAGAATCTGCATTGATGATGAACCATTATTTGAGAATTGCATGAAAAAGACAGATCTATGTTCTTCAAAAAAAATCAGAAGAAAAAAATTCCTGAATTTTAAAGCAAAGACTGAGAGACAGGACTTCTGGCCAAGATGGAGGAATAAGTAGATACACTTTGGCTCCTTGCACAACCAAAAGAAGGACAACAACAAATTTAAAAACAAAAAACAACCAGAACTCCCAGAAAATCGAACTGTATGGAAGTCTAACAACCAAGGAGTTAAAGAAGAAACATTCATTCAGACTGGTAGGAGGGGTGGAGATGGGCAGCTGGGTGGAGAGGACTCACGGCAAGGCAGCACCTGGAAGACAGAGTGAGCAAGGCAGTAGCTGGCCATCCCACAATTGTGTGCAGATAAACTGGGAGGAACAACTGGGGAGTGAGACAGACTCTGCAACCCAGGGTTCCAGTGTGGGGAAATAAAACCTCAAAACCTCTGACTGTAAAAACCTGTGGGGATTGTGGCAGAAAGAAACTCCCAGCCTCACAGAAGACTTCATTGGAGAGGCCCACAGGGTCCTAGAACACACAAAAAACCACCCACTAGGGAACCAGCACCAGAAGGGCCCAATTTGCTTGTGGGTACCAGGGGAAGTGACCGAAAGCTGTCTGAGAGCCAAGTAAGCGGTATGGTTCCCCCTAGCAGCCCTCCCCCACATACAGTACAACAACACAGCGATGTGGGTTGCCCTACCCTGGCAAATATCTAAGCTTCCATCCCTTACAATGTAACAGGTGTGTTGAGACAAAGAAATATGGCCCAAATGAAAGGACACATCAAAACTCCAGAAAAAGAACTAAGCGATGAAGAGACAGTCAACCTGTCAGATGCAGAGTTCAAAATGCTCACAGAAATGGTAATCAGGATGCTCACAGAAATGGTTGAGTGTGGACACAAACTAGAGGAAAAAGTGAAGGCTATGAAAAGTGAAATAAAGGAAAATATACAGGGAACCAACAGTGAAGGGAAGAAAACCAGGACTCAAATCAACGATTTGGAGTAGAAGGAAGAAATAAATATTCAACCAGAACAGAATGAAGAAGCAAGAATTCAAAAAAAATGAGGAGAGGCTAGGAACCTCAGGGACACCTTTAAACATTCCAACATCTGAATCATAGGGGTGCCAGAAGGAGACAAGGAAGAGCGAGAAATTGAAAACTTAATTGAACCAATAATGAAGGTGAATTTCCTTAATCTGGCAAAGGAAATAGACTTTCAGGAAGTCCAGGAAGCTCAAAGAGTCCCAAAGAAGTTGGACCCAAGGAAGCAAGGCACATCATAATTACATAACCCAAGATTAAAGGTAAAGAGATAATCTTAAAAGCAGCATGAGAAAAGGAGAGATTTACCTACATAAGAGTTGCTGTAAGACTGTCAGCTGATTTCTCAAAAGAAACCTTGTAGGCAAGAAGGGGCTGGATGGAAAGAAGTATTTGAAGTCATGAAAAGTAAGGACCTACATCCAAGATTGCTCTATCCAGCAAAACTTTCATTTAGAATGGAAGGGCAGATAAAGTGCTTCTCAGATAAGGTCAAGTTAAAGGAGTTCATCATCACCAAGCCCTTATTACATGAAATGTTAAAGGGGTTTATCTAAGAAAAATAAGATCAAAACTATGAACAGTAAAATGACAACAAACTCACAACTATCAAAAACTAAACCTATCAATAAAAACAAACCAATCAAATAACTAGAAGAGGAACAGAATCACAGAAATGGAGATCACATGTAGGTTTATCAGCAGGGAGGAGAAGAGAGGAGAGTGGGGGAAAAGGTACAGGGAATAAGAAGCATAAATGGTAGGTACAAAATAGACAGGGGGAGGTTATGAATAGTATAGGAAATGGAGTAGCCAAAGAACTTACATGTACGACCCATGGACATGAAATTAGGGGAGGGGCTTGCTGGTGGGAGGGGAGGTGCAAGGTGGATGGGAATAAAGGGGAGAAAAAAGTGGGACAACTGTTATAGCATAATCATTACAATATACTTTTAAAAAAGTGAAGGACTGACAGAGCTTTCTTAATGTATCCTATCCTAGGAAGCATTAAACTTATAGCATCTCTCCACAGAGTCTGGCCAAGGACAAAAGAAACCTGAACTAATGGACATGGTTGTGGTTCTGCCAAAGGCCTCACCCCCAGAGAGCCTGTGTTATGCTGGGGACACCGGGAGTATGGGAGGCAGACGTAATGTCATGGTGGAAGTAGGGACCTCTGTTGGAAGAATGTACATGAGAGGGAGTTAGAAACCATGATTGCTGTCCCTTTCTGCTTCCTCCCAGATCTGTGACCTTGAGTTGGTCCTCATTTCTCTGAGCTTCTAATTCCTCATCTAAAAATGGGGATTTTATTCAATATTTTTCATCAAGGGGTTTCTGTTAGAATAATATGAGACAATAAATGTAAAGAACAGTTTTTGTGTGTGACAGAAGTGAGCCCTCGACAAATGTTCTTTTCCATCCAGGGTCGTCTCTCGGCCTCAGCATTATTGATATTTTAGGCCAGGTCATTCTTTGCTGTGGAGGGTTGGGGCATGAAGACTTGGAGCATGAAATGGCTGCCTTTTGACAAGAGGCCAGCGGGATAAAAAATAACCTGAGGCTGCTCCATTCATTCCAGGGCTACTTCTGCTCACTTTCCAGGTCTTCCATCAAGGGGGCAGGAGTATTTAATAGGATTTGTCTGAAACCAGGACATTCTTTGGTCTCTATTTTCCTCTTAGACAGGGTTGCTGGGTCTTATAGCACAGGGCACCTGCTCTCATTCTTTTCTCTTCTTGCCCCCTTGATAAGTGAACCTAGGCAGAGTGTGTCTCCTTGATCCAGACCCATGCGTGGCTCTCTCCTTTTCTTCTCCAGCTCCTCTGAGCACAGAGCTGAGTGGCTAAGTTAGGCCAAGGCCTTCTCTGCAGATCTGACCATCCATCTCTCATCTCTCCCTCTTCCTCCCTGTCTGCACAGGAAGAATTGAATGTCCTGCTTTTAAGATTTATATTTAAACAGTAGAAAAGAAATGGATGGCTCTAGCCCAAGCAGTCCATTCTAAACCATGACATATTTCACTGGGTTCTTGGATCAGTGATGTGATGTTTTGGTTCGTATTCTGCTATTATTCTTTGTATGGTAACTTCTCTTCTCCATGCGGAAGATGGGTAAGTGGCAAGGCCAGATTCTCTCATTCTGCATCCTTGATCATGTAATACTATCTTACGCCATCTCAACTTCAGTCCTTACCTCCAACAAGGAAGGAGAAGGGGATGTTTAGGAAGGATTAGTAAGTTCCATTTTGAATATGTTATTGAAATGTGTAAATGTCCATTGGGAAGTTAAAAATTTGGTCATGGACCTTAGGATAGAAAATTTCTTGGGATTTTTTTCTAGTCTGGGCATGTGTATGAATATACAGAGAGGTTTTTTTACAACTAATCTTTATTTCCTTGTCACATTTTGGCAATAAATCCCTTCAACTGTATCTTGAAATTCTAACTTGTCTATTGCAAAACTTCACACAAAAGAAAATATTTCCACCTCAGATAACTGCCTTTATCTCAGTGCTAAAGCATTGGGACCCACCAAAGAATGCAGCTGTAGAGACCCAGAGATCTGCAAGATAAGCCTACAAAAGCATTTGAATTGACCTCAGCAGTTGGAGCCGCACATAATTTAAACATTTACCTACAAAGAGACAGACAGAGGATGTGAGTGATTCACAGTCCTGAAGCGTGATCTGAGCCCCTGCTGTTGGGCTTCCCTCCTGGCACTGGAGCTGTAAAGAGGGATCAGGCACAGTGAGTGCTTCTAAGCCCTGATTGTGAGTCAACATCACCTATGGAGGGTAAAATAAAATAAAGATGTGCAGGTCTACACCCTGGAAATCTTGAGCCAGTGGGTCTTATTTGGAACCTGAACTTCCGTATTTTTTTTTTTAAAACATACCCAGAGATGATTCTAAAGAACAGCCAGAATGTAGAAGAACCAGAAGAACCTCAACCAAAGGAGGTCCCCCACGGAGCGGGGTCTTCAGAGACACACTCAACCATGCACAGTAACAGCTTGCATTGCAATGGTGTGGATGGGGGTGTAAAGGGGGCACAGAGAAAGTGATGAGGGCTGCAGTGTGGGCACGGCCACGGAGGCTTCATGTCATCGAGGTGACACCCATGCCGGACGCTGTATGCATGTGGAGGTTCTCCGGGTTGATAAGGAAAGGACATTCTTGATAAAAAAGATGGCGTGCGTGGCACTCTTACGTTTGTTAGTTTTTATTTACAAAGCAGAATCCCTGTGGCAAAAGAAATTTTAAGCTCTGTGATCTTTAAAACGAAATAACTTTTGCTGCTTTATCATTACTGATGTTGTAGAGAACAGGAGTTATGTCTGCAATGATTTTTTTGTCATTGTCAGCACCTGGCAGGATGCTGGAAGCCTGGCAGGCATTAGTAATTGTTGAGGCGATGACTCTGGGGCGACGTGTGGGCCTTGTCATTATTTTTCATTTGCATTTGTGTTTTTCTGAAATTTTGAGGGCCAAGAAAACATTGACTTTGACTAAGGAGGTCACATCTGTGCCATCTCTGCGAATCAATCAGCACCATTGAAATAGCTACTTAGCATTCTGCTGACAGCCCGCCCTGCTCCGGGGAGACAAATGCACTCATCTGCCACCTCAGTAAGCACCGAGAATCAGGCAACCAGAATTAGAGGCGCTCAAGTTCCTAATGTCCCCTGCTTCAGGTGGCTCCCAACACGGAAAGGACAGGTCACCCCAAATCATTTCTCCTGTCCCAAGGTCCGAATGGATGATTTCCATTTCCATGTTCTGTGCAGGACAGAGCCCTAAAGACCAGATGAACTTGCAAACACACAAGTTCCAGTGTAATTCTTTGCTCTGCTTTCTTTTATATCAGGGTTATCTTTAATTTTTTTGTCAGAAACACACTAAATGCCAGGTAATCATAAGCAAGGGGGACTTGTATGTCAACTATAGGAACTGCCCCTAGCTCCATTTGTGCTATTTCCTGAGATTCTACTTCTTTAGTTGGCTAGATTGATAACTCCGGATGGTAGATGTTTTTGCAATAAAACACAAGACAACCTGCAATAGGGATTTCAAGGATGTAAAATAAAAGAGCAGATGCCACCAAGGGACTTTATATGCCAGACATCAGTTTTGAAGGTCGGTTCACCCTTTGCCTTTCCTTGGCATGGTTGAAACTCCAGGCCACTGAAGTCACTGGGAGGGAGTGGTAGAATTCTTTACTTCATGGTAACGTATATCTGTGGCCACCAGAACATTAATGATCTTTCGTGTCTTTCAAAGCAACACGCTTTATTCTTCAGAGTGCTGAAATCAACTAACTTTACTGCCACCCTCCATCCACAATATGTTCCTCTGTCACCCAGCACCCAATCGACATCTATCTCAGGCTCCATGGTGATGCTCGTGCCCGTAAAAGAAATTTATGGGTTCCATATGTTTGGTTACAGATGGGGAATGGGGATGTTGAAGGGCACAATGGAAAGAAGGTTTGTACTTTGAACATCAGTTCGGTAGTCAGATTGCCTGAGTCTGAACCTCAGCTCTTCCCTTTATTAGCTCTGTGACCTTGAGCTAGTCACTTAAATGCTCTGGCCCTCTGTTTCCTGATCAGAAAAACTTTCCTATTCAGACCTATGAGAATTTAATACACTAGGAGACTTAAAGAGGTTGGACTTGTGCACAGCATGCAGCCAGCACTCAGTAAATGTTGACTATTATTATTACAAACGAAGTGAGTGTGTATGTATGTGTGCACAAACACAGAGATGTATATCATCCCAACTTTTAAAAGGCTTTGAGTCGCCAACATAACTCTCATAAGAGAGTGAGAAAATGACTGGGTGAGAATTACACAGCCCTTTCTCTCCCGTGGAGCAATGAGGCTCGCTGAGATGAAGGCAGTTATCTGAGAGCAATCTGAGAGCGTTACCTAGGGAGGGAGTCATGGAGTCATTAAAATAGTTGAGTCCCTTTCTGATATGCTCTAAAAAATTCTGCTTTTATCTCCAAAGCAAAAGCTGAATTAGTAACTCAAAGTGCATTAACAAAGTATAACTTTCCAGCTCAGTGAAGGCAGAGCCACAGATCTCCCAGAACTCCTCCCCTTTCTACGAAATGTCACTTCCTTGGTCCCTCTCCTTCTGGTCTCTGAGTTGTCATTGCCTATTTAGATCACTTACTTAGATGTTAAATTTTGCAAGCCCACAAAGGCCTTTAGCTCTCCAGTGTCAAAAAAAAGTGCTTCTGGGCACATACATTATATAGACTGTCAGAGAATGCTGCTCCCCAGCTCCATTCCCACGGAATGAAATAGGAGCCAGAGAATTCTGCAAAGTGACAAGCCTCATTTTCCGAAATTAGCTTTAAAGTACGTCCAGGAAATGGCTTATCTCCCTGCATTCCCAGGTTTGGATCACAGGGCAATCTGTTTAAATGACGAATTACAAAAGTCATTAAAGGCACCAAGGAGTATGGCCTTTGAATGCCCACCTCCCAGGTTTTACAAGCCTTGCTTGGCTTGGCAGTGATGAAACCACTTAACAGTCCAGCGCAGGCGGATGTTAAAAAAAAAAAAGAAAAGGTGACCATATGTGGTTGAGTTTCTCAACTTTCAGATTTCACACTTAACGTTTGTCATTCTGTTACTGGACACCTGTTTAAATTATTTTAAAATGTTAAAGTGTGTTGTTTAAGGCAAAATCAAGAAAAAATGTTTTGGGTTAAGTTGCCATCTTTTGATCACTAAAATCACGACAGAAAATGTTTTCCATGACACCCATCAGGACTGTAACGAGAATACACTCTTCCTCTGTCAATCTTTTCTTGGGGGGAAGAACCCATTTGGGGAGCAGATCGGTTTGAGAGAGATCAAAGGTGATCAGGGGCACTTTTGAAATCATCCTGGTCATTGGTATGAAAGCCCAGGGCGGGGAGAGAATGGTGGTCAGAAGCAGGGGAAGCCCCCGATGGCTGTAAAATACAACAAGCTGTGCTTCTTCAGCTGTAAAGGCCAACAGGCAATGAGGTGTCGAGCTGCACTGCACCCCTTTCAGGTGTGTCGGTCAAGCCCAAGGAGACACGCATCAATTGCCCTATATTTCCTTTCTTTAAAGGGGTATCCATTTGGTAAAATCATAATTGCCTCATTTGCATCTGTTAAAACTACACGCACAGTCTAATGCTACTGCAAATGTTATTTCCCTAGGTCCATAGGGTTTAGGCGTGTTTTGGGTTATTATAGAATAAGCAAGAGCACCAGCTGCCTTGAAGATACTGTAAAACATCCTAGGTTAACCTGTACAATAGCATAGAGTCAGATGTGACTTTAGAGTCTTATTTGAAGTTGAACTGCATTTTCCAAGTGGGAATCAGTAGGAACTAAATAAACTAAGGCCCTGTTTCTTTTCCATCCCCTCCACTATTTTTTCAGAGATGGATGGGGCATTTTATGTGGCAAACACATGGGATTCCTTACCAAGAATTCCTGTTACTGACCCATTCTCCGCTTCCAATTTTTCTCTGACATGGCAGAAGTCCACCATCAGAAAAGTGCAGAAGCCTGTGTCGACATTTCGTTAGAGCAATACTTTCTATGAATAATTAGTGGCCCAGAAAGATGAAGCTTCTGTTTCTGGTTTCCACTTTCTCGTACTGTTCAGCACCTTGTAGGAACTGGGATGGGGAAAGACAGCTCAGATTTCCCTGGTTTAGTAAACTCTGAATTGAGAAATAAGAAGCAGATTCTTTTTCTATTCAATCTCCAATTATTTACAAACATAAAATCATGGAGAAGATTTTTAGGGCTTTAGATTATATAATATTTAATGTTAAGTAAATAAAGAAATTTGAGGGAGGCGCAATGATCAAGCACAGCTGATGAGGATATGCAATTATTTTCCTTCTCTTCCTCTATCTCCTCCTCCTCCATATTATTATTATTTTGATAGCTTTTAAATACACTGGAAGTTACCACTTATACTCTGCGGGGTCAATACAAAGCTCTCCCACCACCTGTGCTGAGAACTGGCCAGGGAGCCCCTAGCCAGAAGGAATGTGTATTGTTTTGGGAATAGATTGTATCTCCCTCCTTATCCCCTTTTGGAAGTGGCTTCTTGTCCTGTGACTGCTCCTTGACCTTTTCCTTCTGCACGTACACATTGATGTAATGTAGCTGCAGCCACCCGTAGGCTTGTGCACCCTGGACCCGTGCAGCTTTTGTCTGGGACCCCTTATAGTGAGCCTCAGACTGGAGAAGGCACAGTCTCTGCCGTACCAACGTCGGTGCCCTCCCCTGTAACGTGGGTAATAAACGGCACGGCTACATCTGCTTGTCTACCGGGCGTTTTTTCCTGAATATCGCGAACACTTGAGCAGCTCCCCAGGTTGGGGTTCCTGTGCTACGTACTCCAACTATGAAGAGTGTTTCACCTTGGTATAAAAATTCGCAGAATAGTAGAGATACTTCAATAAATAGGGTTTGAAGAAAACCTCTAATCTCCTACCCTGAGATTTTTCATTAATTCATGTATCTCATTTTTTCAATTAATTTTCTTAATATTTATTGTTCAACTACATGTCAGACACAGAGTCGGGGAATACAATATTGCTTTATATACATTTATATTAGTGTACCAGACTTTTATTTTTATCAAGGATAAAGGAATGACTGAATAACTAAACCTGGAGGTCCTGAAAAAAAATCCTAATACTCATGTGAGGCATCAAATCTGAGAAGTAAACACATCTGCATTGCTTCTTCCTTAAAAAATAGATTTCTTTCTTTCTTTCTTTCTTTCTTTCTTTCTTTCTTTCTTTCTTTCCCTCCCTCCCTCCCTCCCTCCCTCCCTCCCTCCCTCCCTCCCTTCCTTCCTTCCTTCCTTCCTTTTGCTTAGGTGCAATCAAATCATAACTTAGTCACATTTCCTGATGAAATTTTGCCGATCCAGAAACTGGTGAAAAATTTCACTTTTCTTCTTTCTCCACTTACTGAGGTATCAATGACCCTCATTGTGCAAGAGCAAATATTGGTTAGTGACGTGGAGATTAGATGGGCTCAGATTGTTAGTGCCAGAAAGGGTGGAATAAAATACTTAGTAATAAATCTAACCAAGGAAGGTAAAAAAATATGTCACAGAAAACTGTAAGATATTGATGAAAGGAATTGATGAAAACACAAATAAATGAAAAGATATCACATGTTCATATTTTGGAAGAAATGGTATTGTTAAAATATCTACACTATTCAAAGTTATCTACAGATTCAGTGTAATTCCTATTAACATTCCAATGGCATTTTTCACAGAAATAGAAAAAACAATTCTAAAATTGATATAAAACTATAAAAGACACTGAAAAGCCAAAGTGACCTTGAATAAGAAGAACAAAAATGTAGGCAATCACATTTCCTGGTTTTAAAATATACCACAAAGTTACAGTAATTAAAACAGCATGATATTGGCATAAAAGTAGACACCAATGCAACAGAATAGAGATCCACAAAATAAATCTGTGATCAGCTGATCTTTGAAAAGGTACCAAGAACACATAATGGAAAAAGATAGTCTCTTTAATAAATGGTGTTGGGAAAACTGAAGATCCACATGAAGAAAATGAAATTGGACCCTTATCTCACACTATGTACAAAACAAACACAAAATGGATTAAAGTTTTCAAGGTAAGACCTAAAACTGGAAAACTATTGGGTTGGCCAAAAAAGTTGTTTCAGTTTTTCCGTATGATGGCTGTAGTAGTGCATAGTTGTCTTTAAATTCATTCAAAACAATTTTGTTAGATTGTATTGTGACCGCTATTATATCAGTGTGTGTTTAAAAAAAACATCAAAATTGGTAAATTTTTGTGCAGCCATTTTAATATTGAAGATGGAAGGAGATGTGCAACTTTTTTGTGTATTATGTATTATTATTTCACGAAGGGTAAAAGTACAACTGAAATACAAAAAATGATTTTGCTGTGTATGGAGAAGGTACTGTGACTGATCAAACATGTCAAAAGTGGTTTGTGAAGTTTCTTGGTACTATTGACATTTTGGCCAAGTAATTCTTGCTGTGGAGCTGGCTGTCTTATGCACTGGAAGGTGTTTAGCAGCACCCCTGGCCTCTACCCACTAGAAACCAATAGCAGGAGATAGCCAATATACTTAAATTATCCAAATCAATAAAGTTATTGGCGCAAATGAAAAATGTGCCTTTTATTTTACAGAAAAAAGCTAAATGGACTTTTTGGCCAACTCAACAGAATACATTAGTTCCCAGTACAGAACATAGGGAACCAGCTTCTTGATATTTGTCTTGGCAATGATATTTTTTTGGATATAACCCCAAAAACACAGGCAGCAAAAGCAAAAATAGACAAGGGGATTGCATCAAACTGAGAAGCTTCTATGCAGCAAAGGAAACAAATGGAGTGAAGAGACAACCTACTAAATAGGAGCAAATATTTACGAACTTTATATCTGACGAAGAATTAATATCCAACAGAAAAAATCAAATAACACAATTAAAAAATGAGCAAAGGGCTTGAATAGACATTCTCGAAAGAAGACATGCAAATATCCAATGGATATATAAAAATATGTTCAATTCCACGAATCATAGGGAAATGCAAACCAAAACCAAAATGAGAAATCACCACACACCTTTTAAAATGCAAGGATGTGGAGTAAGGGGAACCTTTATGTGCTGTTGGTGGGGATGTTAACTGGTACAGCCATTATGACAAACCATACGGAGTTCCCTCCAAAAACTAAAAATAGAACTAAAATGTGATCCAGCAACCCCACTTCTGCATATATATCCAAAGTAAATGAAAACAGGATCACAAAAAAATATCTGCACCCCCATATTCATAGCAACGTTATTCACAATATCTAAGACACAGCAGCAAACTCTACGTCCATTAGCAAATGAACGGGTGAAGTAAATGTGGTGTAGATGCACAATGTAACATCACCCAGCCACGAGGAAGAGAAAACCTGTGCCCTTTCCTACTCATCTTTGAACAGCGACACTTAGCGTATAGACTAGCATGCAACAGTTTTCAATGAATTACCTAATCTGAAGTGACATATTCTACCTAGCAGATTTTAGTAGTTATTAGCAAGATAGTGAGGCATTTTAATGCTTCCCTATATTTCATTGTAAACACTCAGTATTTGTATTTGAATTCTAGCCTTAGATTCACTCAGACGCTGGTTCTAACCCAGGACATACTCTAGTTGCATGATGTGGGCCACACTGTGAAGCAGAATTAAGTCTCTCACAATACAATGGGGATGGTGGCACCTGTGTGACACAGTCGTTACAGTCACTAGATAACTAACGTGCACTCTCAGTCTGGTAGCTTGCACACACCACTGACTAACAACACAAAAGTTTTATTCTCCCTGAAATAGATTCCTGCATTTCAGACATGAGGTTGTGGATCACACTGATGGTATCATAGAAGGTATGAGTTCTTTATTTAAAAAGAAAGTTTAACAGACTTATGTGAAGAGTCAAAGGATCTAAATATGCCAAGACAAATTTTCTGGCCCATATCAGAGGTCCTTTAAAAATTAGATTCGCTCTATTGAATATACAGTTATTTTAAGATGTTGGTAGAAATAAATAGAAACTGGAAAAGATGGAAGGGAAAAAGTAATTTCAAAAAATAAAAGGAGTGGGGCATTTATAATGCAAATTGGTCAGGGTGACAACATCTGGAGGGTGTTTATAGCAAATTGCATTGAGATTATGCATATAAAATGCTCAGCGTAGTGTCTGGTGTGCTAGGGCATTCTCCTAGGTAATGGGATGAGTGTAAGTTCCTTTCTTATTGCAAACAGAAATAGCATAAACTGGGAAGATAAAGACATGGGTGCAGAATGAGAGAGAGCAGAGAGAAGGGTAAGAGGTCGGGGATAATAGGGTAAAAACACTCGTAAGTGACACATATCCTGGGCGGACAACAATGAAATTATATGACGCAAGTGTAATAATAGATGGCCACTTCCCTCCGTCCTTCACAAAGCCAAACATAAGTTGGGCTATTTTAACACTAATGGAAATGCAGGCCGGGATTTAAGGGACCCTGAAACTGCCTTTGCTTTTTCATGCACTTGTTTGTTACATGAGCTTTTACTGCATGGTTGCCTAATGTGCGCCAGGTTCTTTGGGAGCCATGGGGAGCCAGGAGTGATGATGACACATTCTGGTGGGGGGCCAGGACAGTAAACAGGTACGTAGAGACCTAGAGAAGACATTTCAGATAGTGATAAATGGTAAGGAAAAAAACCGAGACCAGATGATATGGTAGTGATGGGTGGGAAATCAAGGGAGGCAGTTATAAGCAGATGACCTTGGGGCTGAGCCACAATGTCAGGAAGGAGCCAGCCACGCAAAGCCGTGGAGGACACAGGAGGGCAGCGTGTGCCCATGGCAGGGAGAACCTGGCATGTTTGAGGAAGAGACCGTGGGCTTGAGCTTAGTGAGCAAGGCTGAGGGAAGACTGGCAACCTGGGCTGCAATGGGGAATAGCCCTGTAAGGCCTGGTAAGGACCCGGGGTTTTAGTAAGTGCGAAGATTTCCACCGGATGGATGCTTAGCTTGTTGCAATTCTGTAGGCTTGTATTATTTTGTCAAAATGCACTTTCAAACTAATCCATCAAAAATTTACCAAGAATGTTAAAATCCCGCCTAAAGAAAGGTTTTTCTCCTCCTCCTTCTTTTCTGCCCCCTCCTTCTCCTTCTCCTTCTCCTCCTTCTCCTGCTGCTGCTTCTTCATCTTTTTTTTTTCTTTCACATATACACACAAAGAAACAGAAATCAAAGCACTACATTCAGGTAACTACTCCCCACCCGCAGTGTCAAGAGAATCATCATTTGGAGGCAGGGGACTGGGTGACTAGGCGATTCCATCTCCATGCTCCTGAGATGCCTCTCTCCTTTGCAGCCTTTCTCCCATCTGCCATCACCAGCACTTAAAACAAGTTTATAGTAAAATAAACCCATATTTGGTCGCCCTCCCTCCCTTCATTTCTTTGGCTTCTAAGGCATGGCTTTCTCCTCTGGGTCCACAGGAGCTGTCTCTTTCCTTCATGCAGACACCAAGGAAAAGCTATGGTACCCTGACAATCCCTGCCATTGAGTTCAAGGCCCATGCCCCATCCATCCACACCTGATCTGGGACGCTTTTGTCCCAAAGAAGGAATTTTAGTTTACTAACCAATACTGAGGTACAATTGCTTATTTGTAAACCTTGTTGCCTTTTTAAAAATTAAATTCTGAAAATATGCAAAACATAGAGTCAAAACTAGATTTCTCAGTTTGGGTCATCTGGCCCTATTTCATTTTCCAGGTTCATCTATCTTCACTTTTCCTAAGTATCCTATACGTGGAATACACGGAGCTTCTCATCTGTTTATGAGTAGGCCATACTGGTTCGTGGCTGTGTGCTTTGGCTCATTTCCCCTCTCTTCTCCCCTTCTCCTCATTAAAATCTCACATTCTACAAACTTCCAAATACAAGATAAATCCCGGGGATGCCATGTACAGTATGGTGACTCTAGCTGACATCAATGTATTATATATTTGAAAGATGCTAAGAGAGTAGATCTTAAAAGTTCTCATTACGAGACAAGAAATGTGTAACTGTGAGATGATGGATGTTAACTTATTAAGTGATTATGTTATATGCTGTAAGCTTATGCAATGTTATGTCACTTATAGCTCAATAAAACTGAAAGCAAGCCAGCGAAACTCCTATTCACCCTCCAAGACCTTGCCAAAGACTGGCTGTTTCTGAAGCCTCTCTGACTTCCACCTCTCAAAAGAGTTAGTTTCTACACCTCTTTGTTTGGTAGGCATTTATCACATTCTACAAAAATAGTTATTTACAATTTGACTTTGCCAATTTGACAGAGTCCCTCAAAAGCAGCGGTCTTTATCTTATCTATTTTCTGATCCTCTCCCAGAACCCATCATTGTGTCTAGCATCTCTAAGTAATCATGGGATAGTTTGTTGGATGAACAATTACGGGACATATCAACATTTGAAATATAGATGTGGCCCGTGGGTCCCTGGTTGAGCCCTTAAGGAAGTGGAGCAGATGGGAACAGGTGGTAGAAAGTATAACAGGACAGGTGTCAGCTTAGCCAAATCTGTCACTGTCAGTGAGTCGCAGCTGTCTCTGGAGTTTGCCCTCCTCATAAGTAAGATGAGACTAAAATTTTTGACACGTCTTACTCCCTTTGATTGTTATAAAGATCAAATGGGATAGCATAGTCAAAAGTACTTTGTAAACTGTAAACCATTATCTGTAACCAAGCCATTAACTGTAAACCAAATAATCAGCCATTATCTAAATAGATTATGTACCATATAATTCATATATATTACATATTATAATATATAATAATCATATACCGTTATCACTAACTGCAAATATTACTGCATGGCCCTATATTGTAGAAATTGTATGACAGATTTATTTCTTCCCATAGGAGTAGAGCTTCCCTTCCTCCCCAACCTCCAACATATCTAAAACACACACACTCATACACACACTGACTGGTTGCTTGTCTGACGTGTGGAGAATTGCTTATCGAGGTCTTCCTGTAAGACTACTTGACCATGAGGTTGCAAGTAAAAATCCATGGAAGCCGAGAAATAATTCTTCTGGTGGTAATTGTTGTGCTCAGTTCAGCAAACATTGGCAGAGCAGCTTCTATGTGCCTGATACTATCTGGGGAACTCAAGGTAATGCAACAAAAAAGGAAGCAAAGGTTCTGATCTCAGGAGTCCCCCAGCACTGGGGGCCCACTCTGTGACACAGGGTTTTAATAGGAAGGTCTTGCTTCACTTGTTGTGGGAGTGTGGGCACAGTTAGACTTCTCGGAGTGCCTTCTACCTGGCTGAAGTGGGTGATGCAGTCAAGCAAGCAATTGCTGGATGCACTTTGTGACTTCGTAGAGGGTCCTATCTCTAACATGTTGGAGGAGACAGCTGGTGAACTAATGTTATGCTGAAGTTCACGACACCCTTGGCCTTTACACAAGTTTAGGAGGGTTGAAAGTTAAAGACTGGGTGGTTCTAGAAAATGGAGATGGTTTAAAAAAGCTCACCCACTTCCCTAACAAGAGAGAGGAACTGGCATCTGTGCCAGGGGACGCATCATTGGAGCGGCAGAGCCACAAACCCCCAAATGTGTTCAGGCTTCTTAAAGTGAGAGATTGGCAGTGTTGTTTATTCAAACGGAGGTTCTGCTCTATTACAAGGAAAAAAGTCTCTGTTTTCTGTGGATCGATCCAGCTGACAGGAGCCAGAGGAGGCAGAAGAAACATCACCTGCCTGACTGAGATGGTCTCCTATACATCACATGCCTGTTTAGGAGGAATGAGCGCCTTGGACAGGAGGGCTTGGAGAATTTTAATGTTGAGTTGATTAGAAGGTTTCCTGGGGGCCCTGACTGCGCTGGTCCAGATGGTCTTTGTTGGCTGTGCTGTTCTCAGCAACACATCCCGCCAGCTCCACGCTCCCAGCCCCACTCAGGGTGGGACAGGCTGCCCCCACCTCCTTCAGTGCTTCCACAAATGCTTTACCATCTCAGCACCCAGTGAGTACCAAATCATTAAAATAGCAATAGCAGCCTGAACTTGGCATATCCCTTCAAAAGTCTTGGACAGGAGACAGGAGACACTGAACTGAGTACTGGAGGGAGAGAAAAGGGTCCAACCTTTCCCTCATTATAAATGATAATCATAACAGTGATATATTGTTGATGTAATATCAATGATAATAGTGCCTGGCAAGGAGTAAGGTACCGACCGGGATGAGAAATTAAACATCTTTCCTCATTTAACCCTTAACAAAACTTCTTGAGGGACTATGTATGATAACCTCCATGTTACGGACGGGAACAGCTCAGAGAGTTTAAGTAACTTGCCCAAAGCTATCAAGGAACAGAACTAAGATTCAAACCCAAGTCTGTGTCATTCCAGAGCACATGCTCTAAAACTCCGCCTTCCCCCCAGCTCAGTTCTCATCACGGCCATTTGAATAACAGGAACATGACCTGAGGGGCAAGAGGGGACCTTCAGGTCCCTTGCTAGCACCCAAGGGGCAAAAAGCTCCCCAGTTGTAGAAGGTGAGGCTATGAGATGGGGCTGCAGTGGGCAGACTAAAATAAAGAAAGTAAATTAATGCTCTTCCTTTGCAGTCTGTCTTCTGAGCCTGCTACCCTCAGGAGCAGTGAGAATTTTGCCTCATTTGAGCAAGCCAATTATACTAATAGTAATGGTGAGGATGATGACTACAGAACATCAGAGAAAATTTTCTCAGCTGTTGAATAATAGTCGAAACAGTATCAAGGTTCATTAGCCATAGAATTGTAGTGCAGCTCACACATGCACTGTCCCGAAAACACCGAATGACCTAAGAAACTGGTTGGCATTGCACGTGCCTCCATTTTTTCTATTAAAGACTGGGGGACTAGCATTTTATGTGCATATGTCTATATACACATGTATATGTATATAAAGATGTATATAATTTTTAGTGAAATGAGTAGAAAATTGTGTTTGCATTTGTATTGGAATATGTTACTTAAAAATAAACTTTGCAAAGCAATCACGTTCAACAGCTTAAAATGCTTAATTAAAATACATCTATAGAGTTCTACATCTATCGTTTTTGGATTTTCCACATACAAACATATGCAAAATAAAATTAAATGACTAACTTTTGCTACTATATTTTCCTCGTTTCTCATACTCAGGAATTGGGTGGGGAAGAGTTTTATCTAGAATTTCAGAAAAGGGGCATTTGCATATGAGTGTGATTATCACTGCTCTGTT
Organism: Trachops cirrhosus; assembly: GCA_028533065.1. NCBI lineage: Eukaryota > Metazoa > Chordata > Mammalia > Chiroptera > Phyllostomidae > Trachops > Trachops cirrhosus. Next base: position 110,618,251 of record CM052544.1, read on the forward strand.
CCACAGATCCTTTGGGAGAAAGAAAAGCTCAAAACTTTCAATACTTTCTAGCCATCATTAAAGGGTGGCTATAGTTGCTAAATGATTCACAGCCATCCAAAGGGCCCAAGATCTGGGTTTGACCTTATGTGGCTCACATTCAAATTATTAGACTGTGGCATCAGGGGCAGAATGCAGGAGGGTTGGGCAGGTGAGAGGGGGAGACTTGCACTAAGTAAAGAAAAGATCTTATGATTAATCCAAGGCTTGCTGTAAGGCAGGAGATACCGGGAAGGTATGTGACCGCTTAATGGAAGCTGCTGAAATACGGACTGCCTCCCACTTTTGGAGAGCCTCTTAAGTGCAAGATGTCTTAGAGTTGTGGAAAGTACTTCTGTCAGTAATGTTCACATTTGTCAAGAAGCCTCCTCCTGCTGTACATACCCAAGGCAGATGGATGACCAGTGCTTTCTTCTTGAAACCTTAGTCCGCTCCCGCTCACTCATGTCAACAACCCGCTGCAATGCGAACTGATGTGACTGATGCGTGGAGTACACTGACCTACTACTGCTCTCCGCTGAAACACGAAGCTAATCACCAGGGGCAGCGTGATCTCTGGGTTCCGGGGCCAGACTGCATGGGTGCGACTCCCGGTTCAGCTTTTCTTCTGGTTGCCTGACATTGGGTACTGAAATTTTCTGAGGGTGAGCTTCCCCAGCTATGCTCCTGGTTGGGTTGTAGAGCTAACATATGTAAAGTGCTTAGAATTCCTGACTCGTTACTATTATGTCACACCCCAGCTTCGAACCCTTCGTGTGACTTCTCAGTGCCCCTTGAATGAAGTCTGAAAAGAAACCATGGTGGACAGTGTCTACTGTGACCCATCTGCCCAGCCTCCTCTGACATCTCTCTTCCCTTCTGCCCCCTGGTTGTCACTACAGCCACATTTCCACCCATCAGAAGGCCCAGCTCTCTTCTTTGAGGACTTTGCATATTCCATTTCTCTGCGTAGAAGCTTCCCACCTTCTTCCTCATAGAATAAGGGCTGAATTCTCATTCAAATCTCTATTTAAATGACACACACTTAAGCGTGCTTCAGACCCCCTCCTATTGCACTCCTCTAGCATTCTGAACTTGTTTGTAGCACAAACTACATTTGTAATTAAACGTAGATTTCTGCATTTTCAAAGTGTCTAACCCTGCCACTTTATATTGACCTTAAGTATATGCCAGTGATTAACATAGATCTGACATTTAATGGAGGCATTGAGAAGTATCGGCTGAATAAGTAAGTGAATAAATGCAAGTCCACCACAGGCTGTCGTTGGTACTTTGTGCTTCACAATAATAAACTCACTTCCCAGTCTATCCACAGGGGCCCGATATTACAAGTATTTGGGAAAACTTTTAGAGGTTCTAGATAGGTTTGTGGCTAGAACTCAGTGATGGTTTCAGGGCTATATATTGCACTTAATCATTAACTCATCAAGTTGTACCCATTACATATGCACAGCTATTTGTTCATCAGTTGTAACAGTGTTTTTTAAAGTTCCAGTACAGTACTTATAACATCTTCCTACTGAAAGAAGTACAAATATTTTTACGTTTTTAAATAGATTCCAGTGGCTGTTTGCATGCCTACCTCCCCACTGGGTCCTATACCTATAGTCTTCAAAGTCAGAGGCTAGTGGCTGAAACATACTGAATCTGACACAAAGCATGAAGAAATTGTTTCATTAAAATAATTTAAAAATGCTGGTTATCCCGTGTTCTATACAGCCACCTGCCCTGTGAACAACAAATATTCACTATTACAAATGCATGTATAACAAACATGTGTAAAGTCAACTAGAAGCTGACTTATTAGTGGTGTTATTATTCACAATTATCTGATTGCTGATAATGCCCAAGGCCATGAGGGCAGCACCTGACCTCTCTGTGCGACATTCTTAATAACCATCTGCTGCATGTCACCTGTCATTGCGTTCTGCTCCTTTGCCCTAGTAGTTGTCCAATGCTTTCTGCGCAGAGTCCGCCTACTTCAAGTTATCACATACTCTGCCCACTGTGTCTTTCTGACAAGGCTGGATCTGAGCTGCATCGTGCTGGTTGGGTGTGTGGCTCTTCATGATTAGTGATTTGGCCTGCCCTGTGTACTGTTGCTTCCCTACGAGCCATGGCTTGAGCATCTGCAGGTAAAGCCGTCAATAATCTTGGTCCAGTGGTTTCAGCCTAGTGCTTGTGCAACATGCAAAGTAGCACAATTTTAGTCTCTCTAGGAACAACACAGAGAAGTAGTTAGGGGCACGAACTTGGGAGCAGATGGACCTGGGTTCAATCCTCTCTTTACCATGCATTAGCTGTGTGGTTTAGAAAAATATGAGCCCAGCTTCTTTAACTTTTAAAAGAGCTATCTTATAGGTTGTCAAAAGAATTCAGTGAGACAATGTATGTAAATTATCACTATTAATACTAGCATTATTGTTACTACTACTGCCCTTATTATCATTATTATCTCGGGTTAATCCTGAGCTGATTGAATTTCACCAATCCACATGACATATGGCAGGCAGCCAGAGACCACTGTCCTCCAATTAGAAGTACCTTAAAATATCTAAATAGATGGTTCAGTACTCCTTAGGGAAGCCTCCAAGCAATTTTCAGAATCTTCATGCTAATGGAAACGCTGTGGTTCAAATCATGTTGAAGGGAAGAAGGCAGATGAAACGTAAGGACAGATGAAAGACTTGTAAATTGAAAGTTATACTTGAGAATCACATGGTAACCCTTGCTATTTATTTTGCAAATTATTTTGCTTTTTAAATTTTCAAAAAGCTCAGCTTTGCCAACTAGCAAGTCAGCAGGAAGCAAGAATTTGGTGAGTTTCTTGTGTACACTATGTGTTCATCATAATTCATTTCATAAAGTATAAAAACACACACAAACTATGTCCTTATGTATGAATATATAGCCACTTGTTTGGGGTTTGAAATTCAAGTTCACCATTTATTTGCACTAGATGACTTTGCCCCAGGTCTAGCGAGGGCACTGTGGGGACAAAGACAGGGGCAGGGTGAACTTTTTTAGGGGCGCTTGTTATCCATGCTCTCCTGTAAACCCCCTCACCTGTGGCTTCTTGCAAAGGAAGGGCCTTTGTCCTGGTGACAAGGTGGGTCCAAGCAGCATTCAGGTTTTTAGACAGATGAGTCGAGAATAAGGGTGTTTTTGTGGAATTTCAAGGCAGAGTAAGAGGGGCGCAAATATGTTCTCCATTTTGATGGCTGGTTTGAATTTTTAATCCACTCAGTTGGGTGTGATGCTAAAGTGATTGGCCCACGTCTTGGATTCCGACACCAGATGTTAGGTTCAGGTTAGGGGCGGATTTGCCTTCTTTACCTGTGGGGCCTCCCTGGCCTCCTTCTCTGGACTTAGGACACTGTCATACTGATTCCTACATAATCTTACAGATATTTTTTACCTCCGCAGAATTTCAGCCTCACACTTTTATCTAGCGGTATTTGCCACCATCATAGGTAGTTTACGGAGATGAATTTATAATACATGCAAATACATGTTATGTATACACACACATGCATAGGTACATATGCACACATATACTTATAAAGAGGCTGTCTAATATAAATACATTTATATAGTTTTTATAAATTTACTTCAAAGATTTTACAACTCGCAAACAATACTTCTACAGCTGTTCTCAACCAGATCAGAAATGGGAGGAAGTCTTGACAAACACCCCTCTACACTGTACCTAAACCTTCAATTTTACATATATAATGTATTTATTATAAACATATTATATATTATATAAAAGATAGAGAAGACAAGAACACAGACAGGCCCCAGTCAGGTGGCACTGAGCCTTCCAATCACAGCGAGCAGCCTTGCTCAGATGCAGGAGCTGAAGGCTAGAAGCGGCTCGGTTTACAGTTCTCTCTCAGCGCCCGGCGATCCAATTCATTGTGCAGAATCTGTACCTTACTTAGCACCATCAGGATGCCTCACTCCGGGAGTTTTGGGGATTTCTAAGTTCCAGTCCTGAAAGTCACCATCAAGGTCAAGATAGGCTAAAAGGCGAGTAATAAAAGATGATTTCAACATCTAAATGAAAGACAATCGTAAAGATTTCCAGTACACAAAAGAGTAACTTTACCAATTGTAGCACGTATCAATGGTTAGTGGTAACCATGACCTTTGCAGTGAACCTGCTCACATCTTCTAAGGAGAGGGGAAGTCTTTTCCCCAATCCTGGAATGTGGACTGTCTTGTGACTTGCTTTAGTCGACAGAATGTGATAATGGCAGCGAAAGAACGCTATCTCAAAGTCCAGCCCTCAGAAGGTCTTGTGGGCTTCTGCCCCCTTTCTTCCTCCTCCTCTCAGGCTAGTTTTCTAGCGGATGAGCCACAGGAAGCAGAACAGCCAACCTCATTATCTCAGATGAAGCGCTAGTCCTGGGAGAGAAGCCATTTTAGACCAGGGGTTCCCATCCAACCCACCAGCAGACTCAGAATTTGAGGCCAACTAATGTCAGCCAAGCTCAGAGAGAACTTCCCAGATGACTCATTAACTTGTGAGAGACAGTAATGGTTTTTGTTTTGGAATGGTTTTTACAAAGCATTATGTTATGGTATTAATTAATATGCCCAAGTGTGTAGAAATGTGGAGATGAGGCTATAGATAAGATAAATTGTCAGTGTGACAGTTGATCACAAAACCCCTGTTATTTCCTACACCGCTGAATATAATACAAGAAAAGAATGTGGGTACCTATAGCTAAAATTAATTACCATTTAGTCTTAAGACTTTTAAAAATGGCCACTTGGAGAAGCAATGGCTAATATGTTCTCCATCCTGTGATTCTACGACCTGTCTGTGACTTGGTGTCTATTCTGCCCAGGGAACACATCTCAGACACTCAAAAATGTCAGTGCTAGGACACAGGTTATGATTCTCAGGGGGAAGGCAGTTGTTCAGAACAGCACGTGATTCTGATGACCAGAAGTTAAGTTCTTGGAAGTCAGAGATTTCTTATGCAGTGGGACACTCTGTACTTACAAAATAAACACTGAAAGAGATTGCTTATTTATTACATTCAAGACAAAATGTTCCAAGCCATTTCGACAACCCAAGACAGGGAATTAGAAGCTGCTACACATTGGACTAAGGCCCCTGGGGCCTGAAGTTTCATGGCCTGCTGATAATCCCAAAGCAGCTTCTAGAGGCCTCCCATGTAGCTACAGAGATTCAGGTCTCCACTTAGCCCCGAGGCTCACAATTCCCGTTTAGGGGCTGACTGTGCCAAGGGGCAGAGGAGAAATGCAGGTTGTCCACCGCTTACCTACGAAGAAGTGATGTCTCCTGAGACTACAAGCTGTGCTCTCGGTCCGTTTCTTCCATTAGGCTTACGGGCCAATTCCAGGACCCTCAGCTATTCGTGACTGTTAGGATTCTGCTTCTCAGACCTCAGCGGTGTGGACTGATACTTAGCCGTTTCCAGCACGCCAAATATGACTTCTGCTGTCTTTGCTCTTTTGACATTAGGCAAGGACTATGTGCTTCTGTCCAGATGGTGTCAGTTTAATCATTGGCACCTAATGTACCATGGTACACCGGTGTTGACCCAGTGTCCATTATGGGTAATTTTCCGAGATTTTTGCTGTGGAGAGGAGACTGGAGAACATTTTGGAGGAAAAAAATATTTGTAGTAGTATAAAAATCTGACCTAAACTTTTTATTTCTAAACAGGTATAAAATATACACACATTATCAACTTAGTAATAGCATTAACCTTTTATTAAAAACCTAAAATGTGCTACTGGTTATAATTGGTTATTTATTTTTAATTTTTAAAAATTACTTGTTTGCTTTATTGATGTACACTTACACAAGAAACTGCACTTGGATGAGGTTAGACATAGGCACACACGCATGATAGCGTCGCTACAATCAAGGTAATAAACATATCCATCACCTCCAGCAGACTTCTCTGTTCTCTTGCTTTTCTTGTGTGAATAAGAGCACTGAACATGAGATCTAGCTGCTAACGTTTTAAGTGCACAACACTGTATTGTTAGCTATAGATGCCATGTTTTACAGCAGATCTATAGAATCTATTCATTTCATATAAGTGTAACTTTATATCCATTGGACAGCAGCTCCTTATTTTTCCCTACCACCACACCCATTTTATTCTTTGCTTTTATGAGTTTGACTATTTTAAATACCTCCTATAAGTGGGATCATGTAGTAGTTATCCAGGTCCATCCATGTTGTCACCAATAATATTCTCTTGTACGTTTACACCATGATCTTTGCTTAATCATCTCGACGGACACATAGGGTTGTTTCCACATTTTGGCTACTGTGAATAATGGTGCAATGAACACAGCAGTGCCGATATCTCTTTGGAACCCTGATTTCAATTCTTTGGATACACACCCAGGTGTGGGATTGCTGAATCATTTGGCAGTTCTATTTTTAATATTTTGAGAACCTCTACCCTATTTTCCAAAGGGGTTGCACCAATTTACATTCCCACCATTACAGTGTAGGGGTACCCTTTCCTCTACATCCTCGCAACACTGGTTACCTTTTGTTACTTCGATAATAGCCCCTCTAAGAGGTGAGAGGTGATATCTCATTGTGCTTTTGACTTGCACTGCTCTGATATTCAGTGATGTTGAGCACCTCTTCATGGACCTGTTGACCATCTCTATGTCTTATTCTGGGAAATATTTCTTCAAGTTCTTTGCCCATTTTTTATCAGGTTATTTGTGGGGGTTTTTTGAGTTGTAATTTATATATATTTTGGAAATTAGCCGCATATCAGATACATGGTGTGCAAATAGTTCCTCTCATTCCATAAGTTGTCTTTTCATTTTTTGTTTCCTTTGCTGTTTAGCTTGATGTAGTCCTGCTTGTCTATTTTTGCTTCTGTTGTCTATGTTTTTGGTGTCCTTTGCATATAATCAAGGCCAAGACCTCTGTCATGAAGTTTCTTTCCCATGTTTTCTTGTAGTAGTTTTAGTTTCCATTTTGAGTTTATTTTTGTAGGATGAAAAATAGGGTCCCATTTTCTCAGCACCATTTGTTGAAGAAACTATTTCCCATTTTGTGTTCTTGGCACCTTTGTTGAAGGTCAGTTGCTCATGTATGTGTGGGTTTGTTCCTGGCCTCTCTTGTGTTCCATTGGCCTATGTATCTGATTTTATGTCAGTAACCTAAGGTTTTGGTTACTGTAGCTTTGTAATATAGTTTGAAATCAAGAAATATAATGCCACCTTGACGGGCGTGGCTCAGTTGGTTGGGCATTGTTCTGCAAAGCAATAGTTCGTTGGTTCCATCCTCAGTTGGGGCACATGCCTGGGTTGTGGGTAACGCTCCCCCCAGTCAGGGCACATGTGAGAGGCAACCAATGGATGTTTCTCTCTCACATAGACGTTTCTCTTCCTCGCCTCCTCCCTCCTTTCACCTCTCTCTAAAACCGAGTGAATAAAATCTTAAGAAATAAAAGAAATGTAATGCCTTTAGCTTATTCTTCTTTCTCAAGATCTCTTTTGCTGTTCTAGATATTTTATTGTTCCATGCAAATTTTAGGATTGTTTTTCTTCTATTTCTGTAAAAGATGCCAATGGAATTTTGATGGGAATAACATTAAATCTGTAGGTCTCTTTGGGTAGTATGGACATTTTAACAATATTAATTCTTCTAATCCATGAACAAAAGATGCCTTTTAATCTATTCGAGCCTTCTTTAAGGTTCTTTCAGCAATGCATTGTAGTTTTCAGTATATAAATCTTTCAGCTCCTTGGTTAAGTTCATTCCAAAGTATTTTTTTCATGCTATTTAATTTCCCCTTTTGGATAATTGACTTGTAGCATATAAAATGCAATGGATTTTTGTATGTTAATTCCGTATCCTGCAACTTTATTGAATCATTTGTTAGTCCTAACAGCTTGTGTGTGTGTGTGTGTGTGTGTGTGTGTGTGTGTGTGTGTGTGAAGCCTCTAGGTTTCCTGCATACAATATCATTTCTTACAGCTATACAGCTGTTGATCGGGTCAGTGTCAGAATTCAGACCTGCGTCTTCCTGGTTCTAGCACCGATTCTCTTTCCAGAAACACTGCTTCCTATGGAGACAGGCTCCACTGGCAGTTCTCCCGAATCTCTGTTTCGGGGCACAGAGGTCAGGCTCTGTGCACCCCGCTAGTCGATTTGTTTGCCACTTCCACGGTAGCAGTGGGGTACTGATGTTGGCACTCCCCTAAAACGTCAGCCTTTTCACTTGATTCTCTCAAGAAGGCCAGAAATCAGTGCTTATAGTTCCCCTTGAGTGGCTTCATCTTCTGTGATGGAAAGTGAACTTCATCCTCCTGACCAGTAAATGAGAAACTCTAGGCCTTAACATATTTATTAACAATGTGTTTTCACTTCGGGGCTAAGGGAGTTATTCTCCTCAGAAAGAGGACCCCTCTGGACTCAGGTTGGTTATTGCTAAGCATTATTTCTAAACTGCAGTCAAATCAGGTCTGCATATAAATCTTATTTAATGAGACCATTTCCTGATGCAACTTTTATCAAAGGAACTGTTGACCTGGGGCTCCAGTCCTTACAAATGACTCAGACATTAGAAATGGGTTAGTTGCCTGGTTCGTCCCCTTGGCAATGAGACTTCCTGCCTCTCGCACACTCCCACATTCTCGTTCTGAGTGCCCTGAATGCGTCCCCATTCCTACTCAGGAAACCTCACTACACAGTTGGAAGTTTTGTTGTTGTTTGTTAGTTTGTTGATTTATTTTCCTGTCAGTCATCCTCCTCTCTCTGCTTCTGCCCGGATTACCACCAGAAGCTTCCTCCTTTTGCCCTTTTTCTGTGTTAAGTTAATAGGGGCTCTGGTTGGTCGCTCTCCATAATAACTGCTATTCATTTTCTTCCTCAGTTTTTAATCATGGATGCACAGAGAGAGCTGTGTTCCATCAGAAGTGCTCATTTTTTGGCCTTAATTGTCACACCCCTCTAGTCCCGATCACAGGCTCCTTAAATGATTTCACTGTACTCCTCATGTATGTCTAGTCTTCATCAGATTATAAAGAACCCATATCACACTTGCCCCATATTAGAGACTGCCCCTTCTCCTGCTCCCAACCTCAATCACACATGAATATTAGTGAAAATAAACAAATAAACAAATAAATAAATTGCCAACATACTTGTCTTGCCCATAGTAAACTGGAAAAAGAGTACGTGACACAAAAATACGATAGTATTCAGTATTTGATGAATAGGTAGTTAATAGATTGTTTGCTTTGAATCATCTCTTGCGAATGAATCAACTTTTTTGCTGCTTTATTCCCACCAATTTTGTCTGTGGCCTTTACCTTTTCATCAGTCCTGACGTAAAACTCAGTGAGACCACCTGATGTCGTGGGTAAATCGAGTTTATGGCTCGAATTCAACTTACTGAGCTCCTACAGGGTCCAGCAGAAGTAACACCTGCTTAAGTGCGGTTGGCAGGGTGATCATATGGGTGTAATGATTTATAGCTTTAATTTGAACATTTTACCTAAAATGTCATATGGTGTGCTTGAGTGTGATATTGTTATATTAGAGAATTACATGCTTATGATTTTGTAGTAAAAGATTTTTATGTGATAACATGGGGGTGTTATTTGTACCGGACCCTGTATGTTTGTGAGGCACCGACGAGAACACACAGATGAGAAAGACACAGTCCCCATCATTTCAAATCCGAAAATTCAGCACTATACAGTCATGAAGTAGTTCAGGGGCAGATCCAGCCAGGGCTACAAATCCAATAAAAACTAAATGGCACGGAAGACTAGTGAAGGAGAAGATAACTTCTTTTTCCTGGGTGTGGACTGGGAGTGATTTCTTTGGCTCTAAAGATGACCAAAATACCCTCTTTCAGAAAAGTTAAAATGAAAAAGAGTAGAGTATGGTGAGCTGGTGCATCAGGTTGCCATGGACTGACCGGATCTCCATTCTACTCAGCATGGGTACCCCCTCCCCACTCCTGCCTGAGGCCAGGGCTGGGAATAACCCCCCACAGCTGCTATCCTGGACTTTGTAGAGTCCAGTGATTAGACATGCCCAAGGCACTCTGTTTGAATGTGCTCTCTGTTTACTACCGGGGCAACACTGAAACAGCTACATTCTAAGTGCCAGGCATTGCTCATTTTCTGATTTAATCTTCAAAACAAAATCGAGGAGTAGGAATTATATTCACTGCCTTATATATGAAAAATACTCACTTCTGAAAGATTAATTAGCTTAGAAAGTGGCGGGAGAACCAGATAGCCTGAGACCTCATTTTGAATTCTTTATCTAATCTCCCTTTGCTTCTAACTATAAAAACATACTTGAACATATTTTTCCTCTTTCCCTTTATATCAATGCTCAGGGTCTATTCATTATTTTTGCTTTTAGGCTTTTCTCCCCTTTGTTATAAACTCTACATATATGCATCTGAGGGACTTCCTTGTCAACTTTTTAATGAATAATCTGTGAAAATGAAAGCACAGAGAGACCATTTCTCATCCACCACAGGTACTTCAGAGCGGTAAAAAAAAATAAAGTTCAATTCTTGCAAGTGACAACCACAGGTAATAGATACTATCAAACCAGAATTTTGCGAGGGGGTTGTAAATCAAAACAACACGTATGCAAATCAACAGATAAGGCATAGGAGTGATCAGGGTTTTTTTTCACATATACTGTCTACTCTCAGCAAATGGCTCAGGCTCTGGAGGCTCTGAGCTCCTAGAAACGCCAGTTCCCACTGCCAGGCAAGGCTGGGCACTGATGGGTTATCTCACATGCCAGGTGGCAAGCTGCCAGGGTGGTCTCTGTGGCAGAACCCACCAGACACTGGACAAGGCTGTGATGGAGGGGAGCTCATGTTCCATAATGGTAAGAAAAATAATAAGGCCCCCAAATAGAAGCAAAAGGCAGAGTGGAGGCTAGCAGACGTCTTTGACAGGAAAAAGACCAAAGCTGCTTCTCTGCAGTACCAGGAGAAGCTGATTGGCACCTCCATTCCATGATAGTGGTGATGTCATTTACAATTTAAAAATAAAGACTTTTTTGGTTGTTGTTTTGAAGGAGACAGAAAGAGGGAGAACCACAGAAAAAGCATTGTGAGTTTTGCTCTTTTGGCACTAAATGGCTTAGCGACAAGATAATTTGCAGGCTGGAGAATACAATAGGATTGGGTAGGGCATTTATCTTGTTTTTGGATTAGCATTTTCCTGGTTCAGGAAAGAGGGTATCAATCAATAGCACATGGCAGGTATTTGTTTCACAATATTCAGGCACATGAAACATCCGTTGCTTTGTTTTCCTAATCAAATTGAATCTGGTTCCGATCGCCCCAGAGCCACAAAGGGAGAGCCCATGCCTGTCATTACCAAGGAGCTCTTCCTTTTCCTCTTGGTGTTCTGGGTCCCAAATGGTTGTGTGATCCAGTGAACTTGAGCAACTGCACACACCGTGCAACTATTGCACCACCATATTGAGGACACAGAACATTTCTGTCACTCCCAAAACTCCCTGGTACGGTCTTGCAGGCTCTCTACCCTGCACTTCTGGCCCCAGGCCCCCACGGACCTCCTTTCTGCTACTGTACTTTAGTTTTGCCTGTTCTAGAATTTCATATACATTAAAAGGATCTAGTATGCATTCCTTTGATCTAGCTTCTATGGCTCAGCATTATGTTTCTTCTGATTCATCCACGTTATTGTGTGTATTATAGTTTGTTCATCTTATGGCTGAGTCATATGCCATTGAGTACTTTCACCCCATTTTCTTTATCCACTTACCTGGTGACAGGCATGTAGGTTGTTTCTATCTCTTGGCTATTCAGAATCAAGCCGCCATGAACACAGGAATATGGGTCTTTGTGTGGACACGTGTTCATTTCCATCCGGGAAAGATCTAGGAGTACAATTAGGTTGTTAGGTTACCTGGTAGGTATATTTGACTGTATAAGATACTGATAGTCACTTTTGCAAATACCACTTTTGAGTATACCATTTTATACTTCTATCAGCAGTATTTGGGAATTGTGGTTGCTCTATAACCTAACAAAATCATGGTATTTTAAATCTTTTTAAAAAAATCCATTGAATCAGTCTCAATTTGCTTTTAATTACCATTTCATTGGTGACTAATGACATTGAACATCTTTTCATTCGCTATTATTTATCTTCTTTTGGGAAATTTGTTCAAATCTTTTGCTTATTTTTTTTGTCTTCTCATTCTTCAGATGTTGGAGTTCTTTATAAATTGTGAATACAAGTCCTTTGTCAGATATATGCATTGCAAATATAGTCTTCTAGTCAGTGGCTAGAGTTTTCATATTCTTAAGACTATCTTTCAAAGAGCGAGAGTTTCTAATTTTAATGAAATCTAATTTATTATTTCATTATTTGTGCTTTCTGTGCTCTATCCAAGAAAACTTTGTGTGTACCAACTTTGCAAAGATTGTTCCCTTTGTCTTTATCTTTGTAAATATCAGGAATTTGCAGCATTTCATCTCCTTACATCTTGGTTCCAAGTTTAATTGCCTGCTCATGTCCTGATATCCTTGCCATGAAATTTTTTCCTTCTTCTCCTCTTTCTCTTCCCTTCTTCATTTCCATATTCCACAATATTTCAAAGTACTGTCGTAAGTACAGACTTGAAAACAGGTAAGACAAAGATCTGGGAATATTGAATAAACTATGACATTCTCCATACACATGTGAGTTCACATGCATAGACATGTATACACAGACGCACAAGTATGAAATCACCAGGTGCCCGAAAAAAAGAACTGAAAATTGTGTGATGTAGTTGTAACTGAAGAGTGAGGAGAGGGAGTTACTGGAATCCGTAACCTATTAGTTTACGGATAGTCGTAAGCAATGAAACCTTAGAAATATAGAGGTCTGGGAGTTGGAGTTATGACTGTTGCATGATTCTGGGACCCTTTAAGAAGTGCACTCATTGTGAAAGACTGGCTTGGAAAACATCTACTCACTGAAACAGGGAGGAAGCAAAGATTATTGTCTGTCTAGGCCTGGCTTATGAGAGAGAAAGGTAATTTAAGGTCTTACAGCACCTGTGTACTCTGGGAACTCCAACCCCAAAATTTAACATAAGAATTGGCCCTAAAATGTGCTTGCCAAAAGAAATACAAACCAACTTTTGAAAGACAGTTCTAGAATCTCAGTCATACAATATATACCCAGTTAAAGCAACAATAACAAAGATATCAGCTAGATGAACCTGTTATATGAGAGCATTTGAGGAAACAATTCAAATGCATTAGGAACAATTCAATTGCATAATTCAAATGTATCCACACAAAGAATAACAGTAGTATTAGTGCCATGCAAACTTAGAATGACATTAGAATGGTATGAGAATGACAATCTGTAAAAAAGTAATATTTCAGATGAATAGGAGCTTTAAAAAAGAATCAAAACCATCAAATTGATACAAGATATTACATAAGAAGAGTAAGATTTGGAAAAATGAGTAAAACTTTGAAAAGTAAAAGAATACAATAAGTGAACCTAAAAATTTAACAGCTGTGTTTAATGGCAGATGGACACATGAAATTAATGGATAGAAGCATGTGTCCGAGAAAAAACCCATAACGCATCATATAAGAGACAAAAAATAGAAAAGCAACATGTAGAAACAAAGGTGTTGAAATGAGAAGTTCCAAAATACATCCAATAGGAATTTCAAATAGAAACACTAGAAAGAACGGGACAATGGTAATGTTCATAAAGGGTAATAGCTTCTAACTTTCCAAAAGTAAAGAAAGGAATCTATAAATTAAAAAATAGAACAAAGCTTAAGAACAATGGCTAATTTTTGAAATTGAAAAAAGTAAATTACTCCTAATAGACGAAAATAATTAAATTGAAATAAAACTTATCAACGGAAATAACAGAGGTCAAAAGACCTTAGGCGCTGAGGGCAAATGTTTGATACTCCAGTCAGCTAGAACCCTGTAAAACTGTGGACGCTCAAGTTCGCCTAAAAAACAGCAACTGCATATAGTGTAACCAAATAATGAACTATTCAGACAACTTCTTATTTGGTTGCAAAGGTAAAACTATGACATTTTCAGAAGAAGAAACTGAGTGTGTTTAGCCCTAGGATTCTTACAGAAAGAATAGTTCAGGAGGGAAAAAATTGAATCAGAGGACAGAGAGGAATGCAGAAAGTGGTTGAACTAAGAAACAACTTAACACTAATAGGCTGACACCTAAACAGACATTGGCTCTATTAAACAACCCAAAACAATGACTAATACGATGACATAAACCCAAGGGACAACTAAATACTAAACAATGATTGCATGAAATGAGGAGAGAGCAAATTTAGTAATAAATGTTTTAAGAACCATACAGAGTTCAGAGAAGGATAAAGATAGTAATTCCCTTTACATATATTGTTTAAATCTGAGAGAGTGATAAAAATTTAATGGTAATCTCACAAGGATAGAAATTGAATGCATAACATCTAAGTGAGTAAAGGAGGAAAAAACTGGGTCAGTATATTAGTAGCAGAAAGGAGAATAAAAGAAACAAAATTAAAAACTCTTTCAATTGAGAGCAAAAAATTATATAATAAATAAAAATACATTAGCAGTAGGAATAAATGGTAGTGGATCAAATTTGCTGGTAAAAGATATTCACAGCTTCATTAGAGAAAAAAATGTGCTTTGTTCATTGCTTTACTTCCAACATCCAAAATAGGGCATAATATTTAGAAGGAAATAAACAAAAAACTTTAATGTTTATTGAAATAATTAAAAATTAGATTGATTGAGAAATACAAATTGGTAGTTATCAAGTAGTCACAGAGCTGTAAATTACAGCATAGAGAATATAGTTAATAATATTGTAATAACTATATATGGGGCCTGGTGGGTACTTGAAATATTGGGGGAACCACTGCCCTGGCTGGTATGGCTCAGTGGGTTGAGCTTTGGCCTGGAACCAAAGGGTCATCGGTTCGATTCCCAGTCAGGGCACATGCCTGGGTTGGGTGCCAGGTCCCCACTTGGGGGCACATAAGGGGCAACCACACACTGATGTTCCTCTCCCTCTCTTTCTCCCTCCCTTCCTCTGTCTCTAAAAATAAACAAATAAAATCTTTAAAAATGACATTGTAATATCTATGTGTGGGGCCTGGTGGGTACTTGAAATATCAGAGAAACCACTCTGTAAAGTACATGATTGTCTAACCTCCATGCTTTACATCTGAAACTAATACAGAATAACACTGAATGTAAACCGTAATTGAAAAAAAAGTCACTAATAAAAAATTAGAGTAAAATCCAATTATATTCTGTTCATAAGAGACACAGTTAAAATTAAATAAGAATTTTAAAAGGGACAAAAATAAAGGACAAATCAAAGATTCTCCATGCAGCCAGTATTGAAAGTGAAGCTAATGTAGTTACAAATAACACAAAATATAGTTTAAAATTTATTAAAGATGAAAGCATCGTTAGGAATAGAGCATCACTGTGTAAATTAGTTAGGACAGGTTTGCTGCAGGAGAAATTAACCCGAATCCCAGTTTTCTCACATGTTTTGCTCACACTTTAGTGCTACCAGAGGGCAGTGTGGTGGTGTGGTCCACATAATCACCCAGGAACTCAGGCTGATGGATTCTCTATTATCTTGCAGCTGCCCTGTCAGAAATGCACAGCTGTTTTTGCCATGGAAGGGTAAGAGGGCACTAGAGGGTCTCATGCTATGAACTAAATACTTCATCCTGGAAGTGACACTCACTTCTCCTCACAGCCCACTTGATATAAACTGGTCATTTTGTCTTGTCTTACTACAAAGGGCCAGGGAAGTACAGTATAATATTCCAATGTACAGAAGGCAAGAAGAAATATATATGGGTGAGCACTAGAAATCCCTCCATAATGACAAAAGAACTATTCTAAACTTATATGCACCTAACAACATGTCTTCATATAAAGGAATATATATATATTCAGAAAATAGATAGATGGATAGACAGATAGATAGATAGATAGATAGGTAGATAGATTTCCACTTCTGGCATAACCAGAAAATTCTTCAGGAGCAAAACACCTAGATATGCTGGTGAAGATGAGAATTTTAAAATGTGCAATTGAGCTCTCTCACACACAAAAATCAGTGAAATCTTCAGGAGCTACAAGGAGAAAGACGAAAATTCCACAGCTGCACTTGAGTTGGGTTTGGAATTCAGACGGGTCTGCAGGTAACAATTCGATAAGATTGAAAACCCAAGCAGGTGCAGGAGATAAACCCTTCAAGCCTTCACAAAACAATGAGTCACTATGGGGCCTTAAAATGCCACCTCCTGTCTGGAACAGTAGACTAAAACTTATTGTTCATCCACCATCATCACAAGATAAGGTAACTTGTAGGTTTTTACCTGAAATTTGGAGGAGAGGGCCTTTCTTAAAATTGATAACCATATGCATTTGAGGTTTGACTAGACTACCTGCATTTTCAACAAAAAGTAACAAAAGTTCCAGGTTAGCAATACTGAAGCACTTGGTAGAAGCAGAGAGCAAGTCCTATTTCATGGGACGCATCCTAAATCCAGACCTCCCAGAATTCTCACAAAGAAGCCTCCTAAAGACATGCTCACAATCCAAAAGGACAAAGTTCCGATGGAAAACAGAGGGTGGACAAAATGAGCAGCAGTTCAGTGTTCCAAAAATGTGAGACAAAACTTGCATGGACTATTTCAACTGGGGAAAAATAGTATATTTAGTACTTAACTTAATAATTATACATTTCAAGCTATAGTCTTCTGCTTCATAAAAGTCACTATCATTCACAAAAAAATAAAAATTTTAATTTGCAAAGAAATGTGTAGCTATCACAATCATGTACTTCAAAGTTAGGATCCAATTCAGTAATTGCACGTGTAGTTCTCTGATCTGCAATATTGCTCTCAGAAAGCTCTAATTCTTCTATTTCTCTTGTACGTGAGATATAATAAACAAAAACAATACCACATTTAACTTGAAAACAATTTTATAAATTTAGAGGTCAGTGTTTATCTATGCTAATACAGAAATCAAAATTTATTTTTTAATTATTTATTTCATGTTAGGCTTTAGTGATTTTTATTTAGCATATGTCATGTGTGTGTGTGTGTGTGTTTAACGACATCTATTTAAAACTAGAAGTTTTTGTTCCAGCCAAGATGGAGGCATAGGCAGAAATACTTTGCTTCCTTGCACAACCAAAAGAATGATAACAATCAATTTAAAACAAAAAAGCAACCAGAATTGCCAGAAAATCAAACTGCATGGACATCCAACAACCAAGGAGTTAAAGAAACATTCATCCAGACTGGTAGGAGGGGCGGAGATGGGGTTAGAGAGGATGCCTGGCAAGGTGGCAGACTGCTGTGGTGAGGCGGGGGCTGGCAGACTGGTTGGTCCCGCATTCGCATGCCCATAAGCTGAGAAGAACAACTGGGGAGCAAGAAAGCCCGCGCAACCCAGGGTGTCAGTGCGGGAAACTAAAGGCTCAAAACCTCTGGTTGTAGAAACCTGTGGGGGCTGCGGCAGCAGGAAAAACTCCCAGTCTCACAGGAGAGACCCACAGGGTCCTAGAACGTACACAAACCCACCCACCTACAAATCAGCACCTGAAAGGGCACAGTCCACTTGTGGGAAATGAGAGAAGTGATGGAAAGTGGGGTAAGAGCTGAGCAAGTGGCACTGTTCTCTCTAGGACCCTTGCCCCACATACAGTGCAACAACACAGCAAGAGGGTTGCCCCACCCTGGAAAATACCTAAGGCTCTGCCCCTTACAATGTAATAGGAGTGCTGAGACAAAAAAAAAATATGGTCTGAATGAAAGAACAGATCAAAGCTCCAGAAAAAGAACTAAGCAACCAGGAGATAGACAACCTATCTGATGCAGAGTTCAAAACACTGGTAATCAGGATGCTCACAGAAATGACTGAGCTCAGTTGCAAAATGAAGGAAGAAATGAAGGGCTTACAAAGTGAAATAAAGGAAAATAGGGAACCAACAGAACTCAAATGAACAATTTGGAACAAAAGGAAGAAATAAACATCCAGCCAGAAAAGCATGAAGAAATAACAATTCAAAAAATAGAGGAGAGGCTTAGGAACTTCTGGGACAACTTTAAATGCTCCAACATCTGAATCATAGGGGTGTCAGAAGGAGAAGAGAAAGAGCATTAAATTGAAAACTTATTTGAACAAATAATGAAGGAAAGCTTCCAGAATCTGGTGAAGGACATAGAACTTCCAGGAAGCCCAGGAAATCCAGGAAACCCAGAGAGTCCCAAAAAAGTTGGACCCAAGGAGGAACACATCAAGACACACCATAATTAAGTTACCCAAGATTAAAGATAAGGAGAGAATCTTAAAAGCAGCAAGAGAAAAGGAGACAGTTACCTACAAAGGAGTTCTCATAAGGCTATCTGCTATTTTCTCAAAAGAAACCTTATAGGCAAGAAGGGGCTGGGAAGAAGTATTCAAATCACGAAACGAAGGACCTACATCCAAGATTACTCTATCCAGCAAAGCTATCATCTAGAATGGAAGGGCAGATGAAGTGCTAACCAGATAAGGTCAAGTTAAAGGAGTTCATCATCACCAAACCCTTATTATATGAAATGTTAAAGGGACTTATCTAAGAAAAAGAAGATCAAAACGATGAACAGTAATATGATAACAAACTCACAACTATCAACAACTGTTCTTAAAAAACAAAAAGTAAACAACTAGAAGAGGAACAGGATCACAGAAATAGAGATCAATGGAGGGATATCAGTGGGGAGGGGGAGGAAGAGAACAGGGGAAAAGGTACAGGGAAAAAGAAGCATAAATGGTAGGTACAAAATAGACAAGGGGAGGTTAAGAATAGTGTAGGAAATGGAGAAGTCAAAGAACTTACATGTACAACCTGTGGACATGAACTAACTGGGAGGATGCTGGAGAGTGGGGGGATGCAGGAAGGAGGGGGAAAAGGGAGAAAAAATATTTGGGACAACTGTAATAGCATAATCGATAAAATATACTTAAAAAATAACACTAGATGTTTTTATTTTTTATCTAATCTTTATTGTATTTTTCCATTACCATTTTGTCCACTTATAACTCCCTCCCCCAGCAATCACCACCCTGTTGTCCACGTCTATGAGTCCTTTATCCTTTTTGCTCAATCCCTCCACCCACTCACTTATTCCCCTCTAGCTATCAGCTGCTCTCCATTTATGAGTCTGTGACTATTTTCCATGTTAGTTCAGTTTGTTCATTAGAGTCCACATACCAGTGAAATCATATGCTGTTTGTCTTTCTCTGACTTATTTCACTTAGCATAAGTTTCTCCAGCTCCATCTATACTGTGGCAAAGGGTGAAACCTTTTTTACAGCCGAGTAGTATTCCATTGTGTAAATGTTCCATGGTTGTTTTATCCACTCATGTACCAATGGACACTTGGGCTGCTTCCATATCTTGCAGTTGTAAATAACACTGCAATGAACATAGGAGAGTTTATGTTCTTTCAAAATAATGTTTTGGGTTCCTTCAGATATATTCCCAGAAGTGAGATCACTGAGTCAAAAGGCAGCCCCATTTTTAATTTTTCTGAGGTATCTCTATACCGCTTTCCACATTGGCTGCACCAGTCTGCATTCCCACCAACAGTGCAAAAGGGTTCTCCTTTCTCAGCATCCTCACCAGCACTTGTTGCTTGTTAATTTATTGAAGATAGCCATTCTGACAAGTGTGGAATGCTATCTCATTGTGCTTTTTATTTGTATTTCTCTGGTAATTAGTGATGTTGAGCATCTTTTCATATGATTGGCCATCTGTATGTCCTCCTTGGAAAAATGCCTATTCAGGTCCTCTGCCCATTTTTTAATTGGATTGTTTGTCTTCCTGGTGTTGAATCGTTTGAGCTGTTTATGTGATTTGGAGATTAAGCCCTTGTCCAATATATCATTGGCAAATATGTTCTCCCATACACTCAGTTGCATTCTTTATTTCTGACTGGTCCTTTTTATGGTTTCCACATCTGTTTTCACGCTGTTGAGTATCCTTATAATTATTACTCTAAACTCTCTATCTGATAAATTTCTTGCCTCCATTTCCTCTAGTTTGTCTTCTGGAGAATTTTCTTGTTTTTTTCATTTGGGGTCTCTTTCTTTATCTTCCCATTTTGGATGCTTCTTTGTATTTTCTGCCTTAGTTGTTAAACTTATCAGTGATATAGCCTCAAGCTGAATCAGCAGCCCCGTTTAAGCACCAAAGGGTGGGGCAGAGTAATTCTTGTGGGCAGGGCTATTGCGTCCCCTCAGGCTTATGCTGCTTGGAGAGGAGTGTTAGGCCTGAGAGAGATGGCTCCTGCAGTGTGGGGGATGACTCAGCACAGGGATCCTGGCAGCTATTTCTTCAGTTCTCTCCCCAGAGCCACCAACCCCTGACTCTCATCAAGCATCTCTAGTCCACTCTGCCCTCCCTCTGCCAGAGCCCAGGTTGAGTGGCTGCAACAAAATTTTGTGCATTGGTCCTTTAAGAGGTTCTCTGTGTCTCCAGTCATCTCTCCCTGGCAGAAAGAAACCCTGCTGCTTTTCACAGCTGGATGTTATCTGGGTTCCTTTCTGGCTCTGGTGCTGTAGGCTGGGGAGCCTAGCTTGGGGTTCAGACCCCACACTTCTCAGGGAGACACCTCAGCCACTGAAACATCCCTCCAGAACTTCAGCTGCTGCCCATGGGAGCCCAGCCAGCCCTCTCGTGCTTCCTCTGCACTCCCTGCCAGTCTCATCGCGGTGAAGTGGTTTCTTCTGTCTGTCCTTGATTATAAGGCTTCTCTCCAGCCAGTGTTCAGCTGCTTACTCGGGATGATTTCTCTGCCATTTAGTGGTAATTCCAGACTTGTCCTGGGAGGAACTTCCACTTACTCCTCCACCATCTTGGATCTTCTAAAACTAAATGTTTTTTAAAAGTGAGTGTCTGAGCCCAAATAAAATTTGGCACATTTTTTTATGTGATTCTAAGTTTGTTTAACAGTTATACTATGGGATTTTTTAGCTTGCCTAATAGTTGTTTTCTTTTGAAAGCCCAGATTTAAGGTTTCATTTGGCTAAGCCCATTTATCTTCTGCAAGGATCACGAGATGATTGGTGCAACTCTGCAATGACCTTGCCTATTTGTTATTAAGCAGTGAACATTATGGGCATGTTAGCTGGGGTTAAGATTGTTTTATCACCAATTTCTTCTTCCAGAGGTGCTTTAATCGCAATGTGTGCTCTGACAACTAATGTGAGTTCAGTAGTTTCAAGGACATTATACATTATTGGCTATGGACACAAAGGATCTTGGCAGAGAAACAGAGAAACACTAAGACAGCTCTTGCCCAGGTGTGTTTCTGGAAGCTCTGTGAATATTCAGGAAAAAGAATCTGGGTAAATCTACTATGGTTCCCTTATTCTACTGCAAATTGTAGTTTGGAATGACCTTCTGTGTAATGAAGGGGAAAAACATTCCAGTCTTGGTAGAGATGCACCTTAAGTGTCCCGAGAATGCCTGAAGACTTCTGGGAGTAATTAATGGAATTTTCTTTCAGGAGAGACAATGAGGTTGTCAAATCTGAATTTCATGTATTCTTATTCACCATTGAAGACCTTGAATGACTCTAAAGGAGAGACTACATGGCTCAGGCCTTCACTTTCTCTACTTAGGATAAACTATATCTTTTAGAAGACATTTGAAGGATTTCCTAATAACACAACTCAGCCATGGTGACTTTATTAGGGCATATTAGTGGGACTGGCCCAGGCTGAATTGGAGGATAGATGAATTGTGATTTCTGGTGCTTGGAACATTCTATCTCTAGGACCCTCCGTGTTTAAGTCAATACTTCCAAAGAGCTCAGTGCTTTTCCAATCATCCTCCTCCATCAAAATTAGTGTATTTCATGCATCTTTATTGAGTGCTTCCAATATTCCAGTGTTTGGGTTAAGTGTGCTGAAGTTGTAACGATGGGAAGGCACAGGCCACAAATGCATAGTGGATAGAGACTATAGCTTTTGTAGGGAGATTCTGTGGGGTGCTCTGGGAACACTTAGGAAGAGCCCTGCATGCATGTTGGAAGACCAAAGACAAACTCCTGGGGAAAGTGACACCTGGCTGAAACCTGGAGGAGTGGAGATGGAGGAGAGGGGTGTTCCAAGTAGGAGCGTGCTCGAGGGGGGGAACATGGCACATTTAGGGAGGGACAGGAGCTCTTGCGCAGTGTTCCTGAGAACACCCTGGACCCTCTTTTAGAAAAGCTTGGCAGCTGCTGTTTACAGAAGCATTTGCTTCTTAACTATCTGATATTGGCAAACCAATGCTGACAGGTGGCCTTGGTGCCTGGCACTTCTAAGACATGCTTAAGAGTAAATGCTTTTTAAAATGTTGCGACATCATTAGTATCATGAAATAATTCTGAAAAGTACCTTTTATCAAAGTGGTCAAATTTAAGTCCTGAATTTCGTTCTCGTGACTAATCTTCCACCACAGGTACACAGACCATGGAGAAAGAATTTTCCTTCATAAGTCATTTTTACAGGTCATTCAGTTCCTCTTCCTGCAAATGTCTAATAAATGTCTCCTGGGTGCTGGGCACCGTGCCAACATCAGAGCTAAACAGACTGGGTTAGGAAAAGCTTCGGCAAAAATGACCACTCAAGATCTGCTGCTTCTTAAGTCAGTTTCATGACAAATGTCCTTATTAGAAAAATTCCTTTCAAGTGAAGATTTCTTTACTTTATTATTGCCATGTAGAACATTCATTCATTTACTCATTCATTCAATAAATGTTTATTAAATACGTATTATGAAATAAGACAATATCCCCATCCATAAGGCTTATAGCCTATTAGGGAAATTTCATATAAATCAATAAGTACAGTGATGATTAAGTAATTAGTTATTAACCAATGATAAATGTGGTAAAAGTTGTCATTAAAGCCTCAGAAACACCTCTAGGTTTTCAAAGGAAGATACCTCTTAGCTGTATCCAGAGAGGTCAGAGAGGTATTTCCTGGAGGAGGTGATATTTGCTTTGTCTTAAACAAATTATACCAATTTGTGTTTCTTTCAAAACTGTAGATGAAGGAGGAACTTGAAGGAACTGGGTTAAGTATCGGTGAACAAGGAATCGGCCGAATAAAGGAAATGGGCAGGCAAGGAGGGAACATCCTGGCTGGAGACACTACCTGTGCAACGAGAAGGAGATGAGAAAGCACAACGTGGTTCCACGAGGCTGGGTACCACGTGGGTGGTAAGATACAGTGACAGATGTGACTGGAGAAGCAGGCAGGGCTGGACGATAAAGCCCATTTATTTCTCCGAACTGTCAAGAGTAAGAAGCACTACCATTATCTAAATGTCAATATTTCCATTCGAAAGTCTATTTGGCCTTTTAAACAACATGCACGAAAGCCAACTCCTGTCCTCCCCCCGAACCTGCCACTCCTGCAGATTTCTCCGACTCAGGCAGTAGCTTCTCCATATGTCTCGTTGCTCGAGTGAATGTCATTCTCAGTGCCTCTCTTTTCCTCATATCATGTATCGTAACTGTCAGATCTCGCTGATCTTACATTTCTCACCCCCTCCTGGCCCTAACCAACCTCCCCTCTAGGTAACTGACTTCACTTGTTAAGCTACCTCCCTGCTTCTGTCCTGGACCACCCTTGGCTCCTCCTGTTCTCAAACCAATGGTGGGATCCTTTTAAATTCTAAAAGCATATTACTTTGCTCAAAACCTTGTTACGGCTTTCCATTGTACTCTGAATAAAGGCCAATGCAGCCCAAAGGATGACAAATCTGTCCCTGTTACAGCCTTTTGGCTTCACTTCTTAGTCCTTTAACACCACCTCAGGCTCCTTGCTCTTCCTGGCACTTAGTCACACTCCCCGCCTGGCTTTCTGACTTCCTTGTTGTGCCCCCAGGTATCCCTGTGACTCATCACCTCACCTCCTTCCAGTCCGCTAGAAGGTCACAGTAGCAGAAAGACCTTACCAGGCTCCCCTATTTAAAATTGCAACTCTGCCCTGCATTTCTGTCTTCTTCCCGGCTTTGTTCTTCTCCAAATACTTTATTCACTTAATTTTTTTAATTGTCCAAATCCTCTCAGTAGAATGTAAGCTAATCTGTAGGGTAGAGATTTATTTATTTATTTGTGGTCACTGATGTATTCCCAGTATCTAAAACCACTCCCGACACATGATAAACACTGACAAATATTTCATAAGTGCATAGACTGTCTCCATAGAGAGGTGGAGAAACTTGCTCAAAGTCCTTCAGCAACTTCGGTGCCGTGCTGATCTTGGCTGGCCATTTCATAGGGAAGAGACAAAGTTTACAGAACTGAGGGCTGTAGGCTGGGCCGTATCTTTCAGAAATACTAGAGCCTGAATCAGAGTGAAGGACCGACGCAGGTCAGTAGGATCCCCAAGGCCCCGAGAGCACCGACTCTCTGTCATTGTGGATGATAGGAAGTGACCCCACAGAGCTGCGTGCCATGGGCAACAACTCGTGTCTCCAGCCAGCTGAGCTCTTCCAGGCTTCTTCACAAAGGGAGTCTGCTTCTGCCTCCTCTTCCCCCGGGTCAGGAGCTCCCGGGAGGCCTTGAATAGGGTGAAAAGGATGTGAGGCACTTCAGGGGTCTTTATTATGAAATAGGAAGCACTGGGCTAAAGGAATCCCTTGAAGACTTGCCTCTGAAAAGGTCTTCTGATGGTTCCATGGGGTTTTCCTTGTAGAGTCTCCACGGGAAAAAAAACTTTATGATAAAAATTACGTATTCTGCTTTGACTATTTCTTGATAAATATATGTGAAATTTAAAATCTCATTTCAAAGGGAAAAAAGGGATTATTGTTCAATGGAATGCTATGAAAAAAAAACAACCGAGAGAAAGGGGATTTCTCTATTGTCAATGCATCGTTATGCAGGGAGACACACTTTGATGTAATTGATAGTTTTGTTCCGTAACAGCTCAAGAACACAGAAAGGGTATGTGACCTATTACGCAGTACTTGAGACTAAAAGTTTGTTCCACTTAGACTAGAATGAAAGTTCAAACAAAAGCCTGAAAGCTTTGGTTGAAAGAGACGTGTTTTGTAATACATCAGGAGAACCTGTTAAAGTTACCTTCAGTAGGCACCTCATACACTTTGGGAAAAAATTAACTCATTAAGCTTAATGGCCCCCAAAGCGTCCCTGGATGCTACAGAAGCTAAACCTTATTAAAGGACTTCACTTGTAAGGAGGTAACTATTGAACATACAAAAAGGAAATTCTTTAAGGTAGAGATTAGAAAGCTGAACTATTATGAAAGAGCCAGAACAGAAACTAAGCCTTTTTTTTTTTTTACTATGGGCAGTTAACAGAGGTGGATACATGTTGTGTACACCAGAAAAAATCACTTAATAATAGTCACCTGGTAATATTATGAATCTTAAAAGACCCAAAATATCCCCAAAAAAGAGGTCAGGAGGAAAAACACTTCTACTGGGAAGCTTTGTAAGAACATCAAAATATTCATCCTGGACGTCACATGAATTAACATAAAAAGCAATGGAGCACAATAAACACATAGGAAGTGATACTAGGCCCTTCAATTAGTAGTCTGCAAATAAAACACTGGAGGATTTCTAGTTCTATGGTCATGATTTCAGCATAAAAAATGCAAAACTAAATCGAAAAGTGAGACATAATCGCACATAAGGAGACATAATGCTTTCTGAATTCCACATTAAATGCAGTAAAAAGAATGGTGAGCTCAGTGCCTGGCTTACAATATGAGCTTAAAGACTGTTAGCTTTCATAATTATTATTATTACTGTACTATAGACCAAGCTTTGCGTTAGCAGATTTATAGGTGCTATCTCATTCAATTGCATATACAAAAGGCTGAAAAGACTGAATGAAAACTTCTTTTCAAATGAAGCTGAACACCAAAGAAATAAAATCTCAAGAAATCTAGGTATGAATCAGAAAGATCCAGCCCTGGCTGGTGTGGCTCAATGGATTGAGCTCCAGCCTGCAAATTGAAAGGTCACTGGTACGATTCCCAGTCAGGGCACAGGCCTCAGTTTCGGACCAGGTCCCTGGTTGGGGGTCGTGTAAGAGGCAACCACACATTGATGTTTCTCTCCCTCTCTTTCTCCCTCCCTTCCACTCTCTCTAAAAATTAAAAAATCTCAAAAAAAATACCCAATTTTGTATTTATCTATAGATAACACCTTTTGCCTGACCATCTGAAACTACCAAACTGAACTTGGCATTGGGCAAATATATGGCAGAGCTTCTGCTGAATCACTTTTCTAATAGTTCAGAGGTTCATCTCCCTAATTTATTATGGCCAGACACTTATTTCCAGCTCTGTCCCCATTTTTACTTCTGGCATTGACACTCAAACTCCCATATGTCATTCAGAGATATACTCCTTGTCTTTTTCTTTTCCAAATTATTTCACAAAGACGCTATATTTTAGCATGGGCGACTTGAGTGAGAGCTACAGTTAAAATTATTGCTTGCCTGAGGTTTCATTTTGGAATCCTGATAAGTCACTTCAGATGTGAGCTGTGTCGAGTACATTTCAATTTATTACTTTTTCTAAGTGAACTAATCTAAATTAAAATCTCACAGAATCAATACCTCATTTTTATCATAAAGCATTCTGATTCTACCTCCCACTCGTTCATCTATCGTTCCAGGCCAAGTGGCTTGGAAATTTCTAACAATGAGGAGGTACTTTTTATCATATGGAAATGACACATCTGTAATCTGTTCTTTCATACATACGAGCCCAAGTTTACAGTAAATGTTGCCTTATATCAATCCCCTCATTTTACTTATTCTGCAGGACCTTCCCACAATCCTTATCACCAGAATTACCTAGTGCTTATTATGGGTTCACAATATGCACGATTACAATCTGAAAACTATCACTAGAAATGATCTCATTTGCTCAACTTCAGTTTCTTACTACAGCCACCAGTGCAGACAAATGCGGAGTTAGTTTCAGGTTTTCCAAATGTTATTCAGTGCCCTTCCCCCAATGCACTCATTGTGAGTATTTCCTTTGGGTTTTTAAAGGTCTAGTGTTGACTTGGAGATATTGCATAGATTTTTAACTCACACGCCACTCTCCTAATATATTTTTATTTCTGGTGACCTAGAAAAGAACAGAAGCAAAGAATGGTGCAAGGAAAATGTATTCTCATGACAGAGTGTTTAAAAAAAAAGCTTTCAAGGGATTTATTTAGTCAGGTCGCGTCTTTTCCATTATTCTTTTATATGCCACTTGTATTGCATAGTCTATGGCCGATCCATAAAAGAATCATAAAAAAGACCCCATTTTATGCAGCCACGTAATAGCATGTCTGCATAAAATAGGTGATGCATATATTTTATGTCCAGAATTCCAAATGGCCACTCGTATTTCTTTTCTCCCTCAGCGTTCAAGGTTGGGTTCATAGTTTTTCAAGAGCAAAAAGATCTTCAATGCCTTTGTCTCAGGAGGGCAAGGGCTTGTCTGTCGTATTCACTCCTTGATTCCAGAACCTAGGACGGGTCCTGGCACCTGGCAGGACATCAATAAATGTTTGGAAATGCTCTCTCTTCTCTAATTATTTACCATCAGTCCATGTCTCAGGCAGGTACCCCTGGCACTCTCTTGCCTAAAATTCTGAGAAACAGCTACAAACCAACATTCTATTTTCCGAATGTATAAACACAGAGTTTTTAAGGATAGTAATACACTTGCCACCTTAGAAAAAAGTGAAGAAAAAAACCTCTGAGTACTGTGGCTTAGTGGGTGTATGCCATATGTCATTTAAAAAATTCAAAATACCAATGAGGAGAGCCACAGAAGATGCTGAGAGTCTACTCAGTAGGTTCTACGCCAACTTGACCGTACATCACCTGCGCCTCTGCCCCACAGTCTCTAGAAAATGAGAGGGGATGTGTTTGTTTCAATCCGTAAGGACGAAAAGACAGTTGCTGACTTTGAGATGCTTATAATCCAATTGAAGAGAAAGTGCACAGAGATTTTGCTAATGGTAAATAAAAGTACAAGGTTAGGTATGGTAAATGCCTAGTGAAATGAGGAAAAGGAGATGCTGGAGCACTCAGGGTGGTCAGGTCAGGAGGGACTTCTGAAAAGTATTGGACAGGATCTAAGTCCTGAAGAACAGATACAACTCAAAATTGGAAAGGATGGTCGTGGGGGTGAGGAAAGGGGAGAAAGAATGGAAGATATTTGGGGAAGGAGGAGTGGTGTCAGCTGGTGATGTCTGGACACAAGAATGAGGATGATAACTAGCTAGTGATGTTTGGATAAAACAGCACGAAGGCGGCCTGTGGTGGAAAGTAATCTATAATGCAGCTATGCCAGGGTTTATGCAACTATCACAGTCATAATGAAAACTGGATGGGCTCAGAGTTTTTCGAAAATACATGACTGATGATCATGTTTATAGACCAGAATATATCTGATTCTCAATTGCAAGTGAGTCACTTAGCCAAATATTGACTGAGAAATTCTATCCACCAATGGAAACAGGAGCTGAAGACTAAGTAGAGATGAGCATCACTAGTTGTCTAGGAAGCAGAGGGGCTTTGGAGAGATGATCACTGTGCCCCAGGCACTTCTCATTTTGTAACCAGCCCAAATGAGTAAGAAGGGCCCGAAAGCTTTGGGATGAAGGCAGTGCAGAGGAGGAGTGCAAACTTGGTGACTGGTGCAGTTAACTCAGACATCGCGTGGGCTACTTAAGTGCCATTCAGGAAGGTCATGCGCATTGGCCTGGAAGGTAGAGGAGCTCGCCTGCTGCCTCTAGCAGACTTTTTATTTGGTGAAAATGTTCATCCAGATCCGGAATGAAAGCAGGGTGAAACAGAGAGCTGGCTGCTCTAGAAATGCCCCAGAGGAGGCATTGTCTTGTCTGTCCTTGAACCTCGAGCCCTCCTGCTCTAATGGTGACTAGAGGGACACTGAGAATTCCAATGCAGAGGGAGATGACTGCACTCCGGAGTGCACTCCATGCAGCAACTTCGGTGAAGTGCAGGAGTTAGTTTGCAGCGTATACATCAAGACCAGGTCAAGGCCATGCATTCCATTTTTAGGAGTCTATCTAAAGACAATAATCATGAATATGTGCTACAATTCCCACACGGAGGTTAAAAACAGCAAGAACTTGCTAGCAACTCAACTCACCACCAATAGGAGCTTTGCCAAGTAAAATGGTATCATATGCATACACTGGGATAGTGAGGACACAGCCCGTGAAACAGGATGAGGGTCTATGAGATGTTGGTTGAAGTTCTTTGAAAAAACAAAAGGAAAAAGAACCCCCTGTTCAAACACATTTGAGAAACACTGAGCGAAGCTAAAATTTGTTACTTGGTATGTGAGAGCCTTAAATACGTGAAGCCCCCCCAGTGATTCTCCTGGAGGGAGGGGAATAGGCAGTCTTCCCGGGATCGTTATCTCCTTTGCAGAGGAGGACACCATTGCACAGAAGTTTGAATTCTATGAAGAACTCAGCCTTTGTTGAAGGTCTGAGCTAAAGCTTCACACTTTAGTTTTCTTTGTTTCTTCATCATGATGGGAAAGAGTGAAATGCACCTTCTGCAAAGTCCAGGAAAAGTGACTTTTTGTTTGTCAAATTCCTAATAACTCTGGTGAACTCTGGTGTTCAATTCTGGTATAAACATTCAGTCGTTTTTAAGGACACCATTTAGAGGTTTTAAAATTAATGTGAAAGTATATGTATTCTGGGCAAGAGCAACAAATTTTATTTAATCAGCATCCCATCCATCACCGTATAATGTATGCGGTCTCCATAAATGCATAGGAAGGTGTGGGAAAGTGGAGCTGATGAATTATGGAAACCTTATACGTGCGCTTAGTGCACTAAACACTTTCTGCTAACCCTTCCCCTCAACCTCAGTCTCTCGGCAGATATGGCCCAAATAGTCCTACATGAACAAAGCCACTTCATCACCTTTAATATTCAAGAAATATGCATAACAATTAAAAAATATGATCACATTTTCCTGAGTGCTAAACTCAGCTGTATTATTGTTTATATCAAGACTGTTAACTAAGGGAAAAAATGGAAATTTGTTCCCAACTGCATCTCCTATTAATTCTACATATTGTATAACCTATCAAATTGAATAATTAAAAAGTAATTCATAATTTCAGTGCTTCCATCATCAATAACATGGATCACATTTATCATCCAAAAAATAAATAATGGGCACCAGAAAAGCTTTAACTTTCTAGTTGGTATTTGAATTTAGACTAAAAGAAGGAGTTCTATTTATAATCAACCAATATGAATAAATCATATATTTGAATTACATGCAAACTCAAAGTACTGGTCATTTATTTACTTGAAAGATTTTGCTTGGATCATTTGATTTTTATAGTTTGTGACCTTGAGAAATTATTTAATAAGCAATTGTTTAATGTTTCAGTTGCTATATCTCATCTCCAAAATGTTTCTACCATTTATAGAATATTTACTATATTCTAGGCATGAAGTAGTCCTTCACAGACCTTATCTCATTTAAGCTTCATAAGAGCCATATTTTTTAGAGTTAATACATAAGGCAACAGAAATTCTGAGAAGTAACTTTTCCCAGCATGACTCAGAGAATAAGCTTTAGAGCATAGATTTGAACCCAGCACTATCAGGCTTCTTCCTGATGAAATTCTTTGTAGTGTTCTCCAGCGAGGAGGGAAGATAAAAATGTTTGCCCTACCCATCTTCCAAGTTTGTGAAGCTTGTAGCATATTGCCTTTCCCAAAGATGGTTGCATCTGTATATCCCATTCTACACGTTCTCTAATCTCATAATCCAACTGTATATTGGACTAGGAAGAGGAAGCCCAGGGTACAGCAAGGGTGAAGGTAGAAAGGCCAGCTGATGCTGAGCTGTACTTTCCTGGGGAGGGTCACAAGAGAGACAGAATGAAGAATGTTTGCCTTGAGGATGACTTGGCCAGCATCACCTACATACTACTTCTGAAACTGCCCTTGAATTCATGCCCCATTTGCCAGGGAGCTCTTCCCTCCAGGGCTGTCCTGCCTCCTTCCCAGCACAGAGCATCACTCTGGGCTGTTCTTGATTCTTGTGCAAAGGGGAGTGCACCCCAATTCTGCATTCCAGTGGAAGCAGTCTGTTTTGAAAGCTGAATTACCTCACTGAGGCCTCTTGGATCGAACAGATCAGCTGACCAATGAGAACCCTATCTGCTGATGCAGGTATGGGAAGAAATAGAGCTTTCCCAGGGGCAAAGCTGAACTGAGTAGCGTTGAGGCACTGGAACAATTGATTTCAATTAGTCTTCAATAGTGATAACAGATGCTCAAAAGATCTCTTCTTCAAACGTCCTTCAGCTGATAATTTATCTCCATCCCTTTCCTTCTTCAGAGGCAAAACTTTAATGGACTGTCTTTTTGCAGCAAATCTTAATATAACAGTTAATATGCAGACCAAGTGACCAAGTCCCCTTGACACATGTGTCTGATCTCCATTCAGCAGGAAGGGGAGGGAGGTGGGCAGGAAGGAGGAAGTACCTAAGTGAAGACTCGGTGCCCTTCTCCCCTCCCCTGCAAGCTCAGGCTCTGTCTGTCATTCAGATTCTTCCACCAGTGTCTTACAAACCTCTCTCCAAAGGCTGCACATTTTCAATTCCACCTACGGCATTTTGGCTTAAATATAATTTCTACATTAGAAATTATAAATAATACATATAGTTGATATTTTTTATTATGTAGATTTCTGGCATTGCACTTGATCTTTTCCAAGATAAACAAATAAGACATGAATTCATCTAGCTCCTCTTGCTTCATTTTATGTTTAAAGTATCCTGCCTGGTCTCTCTTCTCCTCTCTTCTTTACCTTGTCCCAATTTCCTAATGAACTACTCATTAAACCACCAATTAATCTGCATGTCATTTTGCCCCTAAGCCTTCTTGTCCTCTCACTTCTTAAATTCTCCTAGGATTTCAAGGCTTGTTCTTACCAGTTTCTATGTTTAGCTTCTTCTCTTCTTTCTATAATGAGGTTTAAAATTGTATTCACCAGTATTCCAGAGGGCTGTCCCCTGCAGAGATGAGCAATCAGACCTCCGAGGACATGCCGAGAGCTGACACAGCCACAGGTCAGCCATGTGGTTGCCAGCGCCAGGGCTTTGGGAGGACGTGAGAGAGGAGAGAAGTGGAGAGGGGAACAGCCCAGGGATGCTGTGGGCACCATGGGGACCCAGACCAGGGAAGCTTGGAGAAGAGACTTGTGAGTAATCCCCATGAACACATCAGGAAGTTGGACACAAAAAATTTTAGGATTCTTGGCTGTGATTTACCTTCTTCAAGAAAACCTACAATAAAGAGAAACTGTATTCTTAAAGTTTTCCTCTAATGAAAATGTGTGTGTGTATGTGTGTGTGTGTGTGTGTTTGGGAGTGGTGTGAGGGGAAGCAGAGACTTCAATATTCAGCTTCAATGTCACATAGAAACAGTGGGGAGACGGATCCTCCTACTCTCCCTTGACAGCCCCTTTCTGCTGACTGAGTAGCACCCCACATGGATAAGATCCCACAGGAGACGGGAATCACCTCGGGTTACATGACCATTGAGGCTCCACTTTAGAGACATGGTTTTGTGGCACAGTGCCTCCTGTGGGCCACGCTTGCATTGGTTGACTTCTGGTGGCAGGCAGGGTTTCTTTGCTATCTTGAGGAGGTTGCTTATAAAATTTAAGACAGAGTATGAACAAAGCTCTCCTGCATAACTCTGATACTTCCTTTCACTCCCACACTCACTTGCTCATTCACTCTCAGGAACTCTGTTTCTCCTCTTTGGAAAAACACCCATAGGCCTTGTCAGTCACCCCAGCTTAGCTTGTGCATCAATTTGGCCACGTGCACTTCTAGAAAACAGCTTTCTTGTTAGCCTTCATGAATAAAACAAACAGACAAAGTAGTTATAATTGTGTGTTACGGTGTTTACTTGTGCGCATGTCACCCTCTTGCCCTGTGATATTAGTAGTTGTTATAAAGGAGAAAGGCTTTAGAAAAAGTCCCCTGGGCCACCTAAAATCTCAGCAGCAGTCATTGCTTAGGACTTTAGAGCAGGAAGGGCTTCACGTGCCGTATTAACTTCAGGGAAGGAAGGACACTCAGCAGGTGTCTGGTTAATGATCTTAAGACGCTTGTTTGTCCTTGCTAAACTCTCTGTCAGGCAAAAATCTTAACCCAGACTAGTAAGTGAAGGAGGTTGAAACTGCGGATGGTACTGACCCTGGTCCCAGCCCTCCACTCACTCCTTTTTCCCCTCACCACGTGGCTGTGTGACCTTGGGCGAGTTGCTATATATATCGTCCAGTGTCCTCCCGTGCTGGAAGGGACGGTGGCAGCACCTGCTGGCTGCATGGAGTTGGTATGAGGATTGCATGGGAGGGCACCGATGAAACCCTTAGTG
Organism: Trachops cirrhosus; assembly: GCA_028533065.1. Taxonomy (NCBI): domain Eukaryota; kingdom Metazoa; phylum Chordata; class Mammalia; order Chiroptera; family Phyllostomidae; genus Trachops; species Trachops cirrhosus. The sequence continues at coordinate 110,651,820 of CM052544.1, forward strand.
TCATGCCTGGAAGCAGCAATCTCTAATACATGTTGCCACGACCACCTTTATCATTCATGGCAGAATGAGCACTAGAGGCCTTCTGATTCCTCTTCTGGGCTCTTACACCTCTCTCTGCTGAAACGTACAATCCGTCTAGGCTTTGCCTTACTTTTATTTTCACTATCCCCTTCCTTGTTCATTCCTAGTTAGATGACCGTCAGCCCAGGCAGCTGTCCCAGCCTGCCCTCCTACCCTATTAGCAAGCTAGTGCCTGCGTGCGTGCACACACAAAACACACATGTGCACACACACTAACACACAGATGTGCAGTCTTATCACTCAGTGGTTGCTCATCTGGTCTCCCTCTCCACTGGTATCACTGCGTCTCAGTCTGTCTCAGTTTTTCCCCTTTGCCTTACAGAATAATGGGTTTGTCTCTGTCCCCCTCCCCCCTGCTTTTTATAGTCTCTGTCTTTTCCTCCCTTTTTGCCTTGTAAGTCTACCCTCTTGTCCCCTTTGTCTTTCCTCTCTCCCGCTCCTGCCTCCTTACTGACAGAGGAGCCTACGCAGTTACATGCTTGGTTCCGTTCCATCCAACTGCATCCAGCACTCTCGGTCTTTGCCTCGCTCTGGAGGCCTTATGCAGGGACTGAAGTGCCCAACTGATGCTTGCAGCAGTATTGTCACCTCACATCAGGGTCTTACGGTAACAACAGGGACACTGTTGGCACAGAAACAGGAGCCAGGTGCCACCGATGGTGCCAGCACAAGCCCTTAGTCTCCGGTCAAGGGCTCCCTGAGGCCCACGGTGATGTCCTAGCACATGAATAAATGCCATCTGGAGGCTCGAGTCTGGCCGGGAGGGCAGCCATGTCATGGTGCTCAGTATTTAATTTTAATTTCCCCTGAATAACCCAGAGTGAATTTTGTAATTTGCAATGTTGTAAATTTTGTCAACATGTGGGGGATGAAACACTGTTTATCCAGCACACTCTGGCTAATCATACCCTGGCTGTCTTTTTGATTGCTGGTCCATTCTATTTGTACTTACAAGGGCAGAAGTATATTCTAGAGAAAGCACTTGTCTCAATGAGCTCTGAAACTACTCAAGGATAACTGGGTTCAGAGTTAAAATGCACTACTTCTGGGGCAAAGTAAACCTACAGAGCCAGGTATAACTGGGGTCAAGAAATAAGGAGGAAAACTTACCTTTCCAAGTTTCCCTAGTCATTCAGGGACTCACCTCTCCATCATACCTTTCACTGGCCATTGATAAAAATATAACCTCTTGTACCCAAAATTCTGACAACCAGAGAATTCTGTTAACCAGAAATCTCTATTGTTGGAGCTCTGCTAGTATAACTTTATATTCTATATAATATATATAACTATATAATTGTATGATATGATCTATATAACTCTATGTAATTACATGATATACTATAGATGTACTATATTATATGATTATATATAAAATATGTTGCATATATTGCATGTATAATAAATATATGTCTACTGGTGCTTTGATAGTAAAATTTAAATATGTAGTAAGTAAAATGTAATATATATGTTTATATAAAGAACTCATGGTTCATTTAAATTATGAGGTGATCACTTAAGAAATTCATTCATCATTTCAACAATATCTAAGAAACTTCTGTTTATGTGATAGAACTCCAACTACCAAATTCTGTTCAGTTAATTCTTATGTTATGGCTATGTTTGCATTTTAATTTAATTGCATTTAAATGAATTATGGTGCACGTACAAGATCAGATTTGTTTCTCTTTCTTGTTTGTCAAATGCTATACATTGAATGATATATACGGTTCACTATACATAATTTGTGCAAGGTACACGTGCTTGTTTTGTCTGCCTGTCAAGACTGCCCTCTTTCTGTGAACAGTGCCCAAAATTATCTTTGGGAAACTATCCCTCCCCACTATAAGCAGGAAAAGAAAATATATTTAAAGGATATATTTTTAATCAAATAACTTCCACAAATAATTTACTTCTTTTTCCTCCTGGAGTATTTGCAGGCCAAGTGATTTCCTTTTGTTTCCTCTTGAATACATTCCTTCTTCCCCACAAACCAGTAAAATCGAGGCCATTGGGGCACTGTCCTGAAATTCATAATCCAGGGGGTTACAAGTGTGGTTCCTTTTCATCTCTCAGCCAGGCTCTCCCCTACCCCCCTGAAGCTCATCATTTCCACTGTGTGTGGTTTCTGGCTCTCTACAACTTTGACTCTCCTCAACCAGCAAAGTGGAGCACAAAGGGGGTGAACGGGGTTGTGAGACACTCCAGCCTGTTAAACAGGCATGTCACTGAGGTTCCCCTCTTCCGCAATTTTTAGATAGGTTTGGGGATAAACCCGAGCTGTCTATTCTCTCTCAAGTGGGGGATTCAGCCACCAGACTAGCCTGCAGGACTTCATTATATCAGTGTCTCCTACACCTCCAGGCTGCAGCCTGGACCCTAGAACTGTGTCTCAGAAAGGGGTGACAGAATTATTAATCCATGGGAAAAGCTTGAGGCTTTAATAACATTTGCTCTCCATCCTGCAAGTTTTACATCCCAATGACTTTTCAGAGGATTCATTGCAGTTTTCTCTTAAGAGCAAATTGTGAAACTCAGTAGCTCACCTTACTTTGCTGCAGGAATGATTCTCATTTGGCTAAAATTAAAAATTTAAATAGATGCCCTAGGAGCCCAGCTAGCTTAAGAACTCCCTGGGTCCTCTTTACAGCTGAGTTATGCTCTACAAGATCCTGTTTGAAAAAAAACCCACCTGTGACTGTGGAGACTGCTTCTTTTATCCACTAATTAATACTTCTCTTCCCCACCTCCACTCCCTCTTTAGGGACTCCACCAAGATGCTTGTCCATTCATTTGTGAATAGGCTGTTTTTCTCTCAATCCTCCTAATGTGATGCACTCATCCTTCTAAGTCTTCTGCATGCATGTTTATATCTCCCACATTATTATCATATAAGATCTCGGACAATGAGAAGGCAACTGTGTAGTTGCCTTGTTTGAAAGTGTCTGGTTTGGGTTGGAAGATAAATATCTCCCACATGCTTCCCTACCCCACCCCATCCCGCTAAACAGCACCCTACTGATTCTTACTGGATGGGAGTGGCTTCAAGAAGCCTGAATTAATTTTGGTGGCTCTGGAAAAGAAGTGGGTGTTTTTATATCATCTGCATCCAGACAAAAAGCTTCTTCACATTCACTGTACTATATCATCAATGGAGCCTTGACATAAACATTGACTTTATCTAATTTTCCAGTAAAGATCGAATGATTTAAACTCCCTGCATTTAAATTTGTTCCGTCACATGTTAATTCTGAAATCTTGGGCAGGTTCCTTATCTCTCTCTGTGCCCCTGTTCTGTAAAATGGGAACTAATAATAATGGTACCAACCTCATAAGGCAACAGTGAGGATTAAATGGGGCCATCGGTGAAAGTGTTTACCCTGCTGCTGTCCCTGGTAAGTACTCAGTTGATGCTAGGTATTAAATTGCTACAGGAGAGACCACTGAAATTGGGTTCCCATCCCTGACTCAAACGTGCAACAAGCTTCTACTGTGCAGGCTCTTCGAGTCACTTGGCTACAATGATGAACAAAATACCATTTCTGTTCTCAGGGAGAGAGCAGTTGGTCCAGGAAAGAGTGACAGAATCAGTTAGAAAGTCTATAATACGGTGATAAATGGTAGCAACCATTAATATTTATTGAATCCTTAATACTAGGCTGGGTATTTTACATGGATTATTATATTTAATATTTTCAGAAACTTATGCAGCAGGCACTATCCTCTTATTTATTATCCTAGTGAACAAATTAAGGCTTAGAAAGATTAAGTAAGTTCAGATCTGTCAGACTCCAGAAACTAAGCTTTTCATCACTTTTCTTTCCTGAGTGCTGAATTACGAATAAGTGCCATGAGCTAAGAGTGCCCATTAGTGGAGGAACTAATTCCGTGTTTTGAGAATCAGGTGAAGAGGAAGTGACACACGAGCTGGGTCTTGATGTAAGAAGGAAAACTCAAAAGGTAAGGGATGAGGAAAGCACGCAAAACCATGTGCGTGTGGCCGTGGCACCACAGGATCACGGGTGCAGAGGGTGGAAATTGGTGACGGAAACGGGGCAGTCCATTGGGTATGGTCTGGGACACGATGCTCAAGAATTTGGATTCTGGCCATGTGTTCAAGAGATGGTTTTAAGAAGAGATAACACATGATCAAAAACAACAACTTTGTTAACTCCGTGCCCAGGGGAGAGCGTGACCAAAAGTCAAGAATAAACCGAAGACCACGAGCCCCCTGCCACGAGGAGCAGGCGCGCACACAGCGAGGCCAGCACACTGATCTGTGTGCTTAGTTGGTGACTTTGTGTCTCCTTCACCAGACTGTTGATTTGTAAGTGTGCTAATTATGCTAGCTATTTTAATTCTAGGACCTAATACAGTACTGGTACTTAGTAGATTCTCTATAAATACATATTGCTTGAAATTTTGGATGACTAAAAGTTCAGAAGAGGGGCGCCGGGCATTGTGAATGGTCAGGGAGTCCAAACAAGGGGATGCTGAAGCTGAGCCTTGGAGCATGATGAGACAGTAACAGACAAATGGTGGGAGGAAGGGATGCACTGGAGAGAAAAGGCCATGGACAAAGATCTGGAGGCACAAGAAGACATAGTTCGTTCAGACAACTCCAATAGTCGGTCTGGCTAGAACAGGGTTTCTCAGCCTGTGCACTGCTGACGTTTTGGCTGGATAATTCTTTGCCAGGTGCAGCTGTCCTGGGCATTGAATGATGTTGATCAGCACCCTGGCTTCCATCCAGTAGATGCCAGTAGCACACGCGCTTCCCCCAGTTGTGACAACCAAAGAGGTCTCCAGATATTGCCAAATGTCCTCCCCCTATCAATTCACAACAACTGCCAGGGCTTTCTGGTAAAGAGAAAAAACTAGAAGGACATACACAGTACGCTGCGAGAGAGAAAAACAGGATACATTTGAAAAGACATGACCAGAGCAGATGGGCTCCATGGGATCCCAGTGGTAAAACTCCTGAAGGGTTTAAGCAGAGCAGTGCCACGAACACAGCCTTGGGCTTTAGGAAAGTCACTGGGCAACTGTGCTTTGCAGGAGGTCAGGCTTGTCTACTAGGGGAACTGGCTGTTTCAGTCCCCCGGGCAAGGAGAGCTGAGAGTCTGAACTGAGACCAGCGCAGGAGAACAGGAGGAAGCTGACAGCGAGAGGGGGAGTAAACCAACAGACGGTGGTCGGTGCTTCTGAAGGAAGGTGCTGTCCGAATGCACGAGATGCAAGGAACCCTTTCAAGGTCGAAAGGAAAGCTAACCAAGAGACCACTTGCTGGAAACTAAACAGTTAATCACAAGAGAAGGACTCTAATCAAATGAACAAGTGGGAAGTGAAAACACTGCTGACCCCAGTGAAGAAAGCCTGCCAAAACCAGCACACGCAAATGGAGAAAAATGCAGGCAGCCTCAGCGAGGCGCTCCTGACAATGGAGTCTAACTACAGTAAAAGATTCAGACAGAGGGAAACAGATGGTGGTCGCGATGTCCTCTCTCACTTGACAAGCTGGATAAGTCATTGTTGCCAGGGAAGGGATAATAAAAGCAGGGTTTTGCCAGCATGAGCTGCTGCTGTGGCCTTTGGTTCAGAGCTTGCTTCTGGAGGCGAGGAAAAAGAAAATAAATATGGAGTGATGGAGGGAAATCAATTAGCCCCTCACAGACGGGCCTGCAACATCCTAGAGACTGTTACTATCTCGAATATGAAAGGTTAAGTAAGGTGGGGAGAGAATCACAGAGGGAGAGCTATGCCCTGGGCTTTATGAGACCCCCTCATGGCTGCAGGAGCACCAGAGGGGTAGGGGACAGCTGGGGAAGACGGGACCTGGACCACGATGGCCAGGTCGGTGCCTGGGAGCCTTCAGCTCCCCTGAAAGTGTGGAAAGTCAGATTTGCAGAACTGGAGTGAGGCAGTTATGGGTCCTGAAAACTTGAGTGACTAGAGAAACCCACAGGGCGTACGCGAGAGTTCAGTGGGGGAAAGAGATGGATGGACTGTCTAAAAGACACTGTTCTCTTCCCAGTAAGTATATTATTTCCACAAGTTTATGTTATACAGCCTTATGCTCAAAGTAAATATTCAGCACAATAGGCCAACTCACAGAACAGAAAGAGTTCAGGAAAGAGAATAGTATATATGTAAATATGGAGAATTTTATAAGGTATTTAAGCTAGACTCTGGCTTCATGTAATGCTCAACAAATTGAGATGGAGGAGAAGAAAGGAGAGGAGAATGAAGAGGGGGACAAGAACAGGAACAAGAAGAAATAATTTGTAAGCAAAAATCGTCATAAATTTTTTCAGTAGAAAGAACGTTTATTAAGACAGAACCTGGGGTAATCACTTGAGATTTTGCTGATATCTCTTTTATCACTCATAATTGAAATAGTATTGACATTTCTTGGGCATCTGAAGATGAGTTTAATTTATTGTCATGTTTTCTGAATTTGATATCAATAATATGCAGGAAGCCACAGAGTGCCTAAATGAGGCTTCAGAAGCAGTTGCTATAATTAAAGAAATTACCTGCATCTTTTATAGCTCTTTACATGATTTTATTTAATCCTGGTAACTCTGTGAGAAAGGCAGAGGAGGCGTTATTATCTTCACTTTTGTTTTTCGATACATGCAGCAATGCAGACGTACAAAGCCTGAGGAGGCTTCCACGCTTCCTCAGCTAGTTGTGCGAGGGCTGGGACTGACTCCCTGTCTAGTGCTCTCTCCCTGGCCCTTGCTAAAGGGAGCAAGGTTTAAATAGAATCAGGAACCCAGAGTGACAGTGAAAATCCCCTTGTTGGTCACCTAAACGTGCCTTTTGATAATAATTATCAAAATTGTTTCTTACTCAAGCAATTTACCTTTTAAGCAACTCACCCACTCTGAAGCCATTCCTGTTCTGAATGTGCTTTACCTCAGTTTCCCCATTAGCCTATGTCTCAACTTTAAGACCAGGAAAGTTCACCTCATCTAGAAAGTTCTTTGATTAATTCTACCTTAATTAACCCCACTTTTAGACTAAGGATTTTTAAATCCTTAGTTTGCATCAGGTTGGGTTGTATATTTTTAAAAATAGTGATTTTAATGATAGTAAAGGCTTTTCCGTACACTTTTGTGTAGTAGGAAAAGTTTTAAAAATTTAAACAATATAAAATCGCTCTGTTTAAGTAATAAGGGTTGAATATCAACAATTTCATATGGGTCACCTCAATGTTAAGCATCATTTTGTGGAGATTATTTTCTCCCAGCCCCTAAATAAAAAAGGTCATAACAAAAAGCAGAAGAAAAAGAATATTTTCTGTCTAGTAAGTCTCAAAAACCTGGGCATTTAAGGAAAGAGAATTAACTTTAAAAATAGATGAAATTTCACTTAGCATAATCACATAAAACAAACAAGTAAGCAAAATATAACCAGAGACATTACAATTAAGAACAAACTGACAGTAACCAGAGGGGAGAGGGGAGGGGGTAGTGGGGGGGAGGGGGAAGGGTTTTCAGAAACATCTATAAAGGATGTATGGACAAAACCAAGGGGGGATGGGATCAGGGCAGGGAGGTGGGGATTGGATGGCTGGGGTTGGGGTCAGGGGGAGAGAAAATGCAGACAACTGTACTTGAACAACAAAAAAAAAGAAGAAAAAAATAGATGAAATGGTTGCAAAAATATTTGGGGTAAGGGCAAGACCTTTCCACCCTTTTTAACTAGGAGGAAAAAAAGAGATTTATCAGGCTAGGGAGAAGGTGGGGGAGGAATGGAGCTGAATGGAGACAGCAAACTCCATGTGTCCGTGCTTAGCTGGTTTGAGACCAGAGGGCTGGATCGGAGAGGAGCCCAGGCTGTGAGAAGACCTAGATGTACAGAAGGATCTCCAAGCCCCTCTCAGGAGAGCACTGCCCGTCAGCAGTGGGCAGAGCCACCGGGAAACTGACACAGCACCAGAGAGTGACCACCTAATCGGGTCTGTCTCAGAGCTACATGCACTGTCCTCTGAGAGCCACTAGCATGTTGCTCCTTGATCACCCCAAAAGGAATGACCCCATTCTGCACCCCGAGACTCTGCATGACTCTGCATGACCCCTATCTACTTACCTCCCCTTTGCATCCAGAACCCCAACCCCAAGCATTGTCTACTCGACACCGTGGCAACTTGCTTGACTACTGCACTCAAGGCAGACCTGTCCTTCAGACACACATTTCCCGTCGCACACCTGCACATGAATTTACAAAGCCTGAAGCACTTTGCTATCTGGTCTTTACAGTGTTCCAACACACTTTTTCAAGTGAGAGAGAAAAGTGCTAAGAAGTAAATTCTTTCTTTTTATTTTCCCCACTGAGTTCGCACAAAGGAATACTCCCCAGCTACTGACACATACAGCATTTATCCCCCATTGTAACATTGTCTTCAGAGAAAGGGGAGAGACTCAGTAACTGAGACATTGAGTTGAGGTGCTTCCAGGAAATTGACGTGGCATTGGTGTGCAAGATGGATAAAGTGGCGAGAAGCCAGGTTTTGGAAGGTTTTGCAGCAACCTCCAGGTGAGGTGATATGTTCCGAGGTGCCTTATTGCACAAAGCTTTAAAAATAATTACTATGTTAGTGATTTGTTATGTAAAACCTGGGCTAGTCACTAGAACAAATAAATCACTTATTCACACATTTCTCATTCTTTGGTGCACTAAAATTACTGGGCCAGGAAAGATTTATGTGGCATATTTAAAGGCCCAAGACAAACTGTTGAAAGAAGATCAATTTCATAGAGATTGCTTCCTTTTGTCATCGACAGTCTCCCGCCTCTTTCAACTCCTTCCCATGTGGCATCTCAGTAGCGTTTCAGAACCCTCCTCTGAATAGGAATTGTCAAGGATTCTGGCTGCATAGCTGTGTGCTGATAAAACAAAAACTGACTTTCAATGGAAGCTAACTGCCATTGAAATTAGCATGGGGGAAGTCAAATGTGGAAAACAGGGTAAAGCCTCCAGCATTTCCATGGGTTTTGAAAGAAGACTGTTGCTCAGAAATGGCTTAAGACTAACCTGGTCCCTGCTCCAGTATCCGTGGGATGTGAGCATAACTCCACTTAGAAAGTACTAGCACACGGGTTATCTCGAATTTCATTTTCCAAAATTATTGCCACATTGTTCAGGCCAAAAAGTGGACATTGTCTTCATTTCCCCTTCCTCTCCTTCAACCCTCATGTCCAGTTACTGATTCCCGGAGCTCAGTGTCTCTCAAATTTAGCATACATCAGAAATAACCTGGTGGGCTTGTTAAGGCACAGACTGCTGGGCCCTAGCCTCTCCATGTTTCTGGGGTAAGGCCTGAGAATTTGCATTTCTAACAAATTCTGGGTGATGCTGTCCATTTGGAGATGACACGCTGAGAACCACTGCTGTAGATTGATTTCTGAGCATCTTTGACTTTCATCCGTTTCTGTCAACTGCGCTATTTTAATTCAAGTCATCAGCTGTATTCTGGCAATGCTCTCCTTTAAAACAAAACTGATTAATTCACACCCCTGCTGAAAGCTCCCGTGGCTCTCTAGAGCCCAAAAGATGATGCCCTCTTTCCTACTTCTTTGCCTTCCTCAGAAGCAAAATTCTGGTCTTTTATCTGATGATTCTGTTATTTATCACCATATTTCAAAATAATTTACTTGAATTACTAGTTGTCATGTTTTTAGTTTTGCCATATCTACTGAAGTACCGCCGCAGAAAGTAAGGCCCTTGTTCTCTCTAGAGCTATAACCCTTCTGAGCCCTGCACACACTGCCGTTCTCTCATTGTAAATATGCAGCCTTTTGCTTACTGTAAATGTGCAGTGTTGATACGATATTATGAATATGTAAATTCTACTCACAGCTCAGCCATCTATGATAATTTTGTTTCCTGAACAATATTTTTCCCTATAGCTAATAATGAGCTTGAATGTGTTTGCTTAATTTTTTTATATATGTGTTGTAATTCAACCCCAAACACTTCTTCGTTCTTTAAATCTCATCCTAAGATATTTAGATGCACCAGGAGCCCTATTATTTTACCTTCCTGAAGAAGTTTATCTAAGAGTCTATCGGCCTCTTCCGTTCTGGACTTGGTTGCCTTCTGCGTGCAGCCGTCATCCTGGCTTCTCCCTACTCTACTGTCCTGGGCAATTTCTTCATCTCTCTCTTCCCGTGCTTGGTACGATTTCTGTATCTGGCGTATTTTTCTCCCAGATTTTCTCTATAGCTTTTGTGAAGTATATTCTCAAGTAGCTTTCAGAGTCACATTGCATGGAAATAAATCTATTGACACCTTGCATGTCTTAAAATGTTTCTTATTCTATCCTAATGTTTCTTTGATAATTTGGCTCAAGATCAGATTTTAAGTTGAAAATAACATCCCCTTTAGATTTTTATCTAGTGTCCATTGCCTTTGAGTTACCAGCTTTTCTTTTGATAAAATCTTTTGAGTGTGACATTTTATCTTCTTCTGGAAATTTATAGGATAGTCTCTTTATCCTCAGCGTTCTGGAATCCCTCTATAATACACCTCGGTGTGGGTCTGCTTTGACCCTTGTGTCAGACACGTGACGCCCCTTTCATCTAAAAACTGACACATTTCAGTGGTGGAAATCTTCCTAACTATTATTTTAATAATTCTCTCCCTTTCATGTTTCAATGCTCTCTTTTTGTGCACCTCAAATTTTTTCATATATTGTAGTTTACATTTACATATATATACACGCTCACACATATGCACACTGAGAACACTACAGATCATCAATTCCCACATGCACATATCAGAAAACATAGAGGAATGAAAATCAACACAGTAAGAATACACATATGTATGTGTATATACTACATACAAATACATATATATGTTTAGTTGAATTCAGTGGCACAATATTTTTTTAGGATTTTTAAATTTTATTCATAGACGAATTTTTGCCTAAATATAGGGATCCAATTTTACTGTCCTTTTAAAATGGGACAGGGAGGTAGGTATATTAGATTCCTGGGATGGCCATAATAAATTAACACAAACTCAGTGGCTTAAAACCACAGACATTAATCGCACAATTGTAGAGACCAGCTGTGTGAAGTTGAGGTGCCAGTAGGGCCACAGTCCCCCCAAAAGCTCTAGAGGAAACTGCCTCTTTCCTTTTCCAGCTTCTGGTGGCTGCGAGCTTTCCTTGGTTCGTAGTCACATCACCCCAATCTCTGCGTCTGTCGTCACGTTGCTGCACTGTCCGAAAACTCCCCTGCCTCTCTGTTGTGAGGATGTATATCCACATAATCCTGGACAAACTTCTCCTCTCAAAATCCTCACATTAAGCACATGTTTTGCCGTACGCATGAGGTAGAGTCACCCTTTTGCCATATCAGAAAACACCCACAGTTTCCAGGGGTTAAGAAGACACGCACATATCTTTTTTGGAAGGGGGTACTATTCAACCCATTATGAGGAGGTTTACTTCTTGGTTTATATTCTGAAAAATTTTTATAAAAGAGAGGTTAATTATTCCATGAAATTTCCTATGAAATCTCCCACAGGTTTTGAACCATTTACATAATTAATTATGACACCATTTTAACCAGTTATTTAATTCCTTTAATGTTTATAAATCTAATGAAGGGTTCTTCCCCTTCTTTTATCGGTTTTATCCAGTTTTGTTCTCCTAGGAAATGACTCACTTTCTCTGAGCTCTGACGTGATAGGCACAATGGCATTTAGAATACTCAGTTGTAGATTTTTCCATTGCTGCTGCACGCCCGGCTGCTCTCCTTTTCATGCCAAATACCACTGATGAAAACTTCCTATAATTTCTAGATAAATCTTAATTATTAATTTACATATTTCATCCTCTAATGGTTTGGAAGTTTTATAATTTCTAATGCATTTCTATTTAGATTTCAGTTTTTTCCACCTTGGGCAAGTTGCCTTATTTTTCTGTAAGTTACTGTTAGAATTTAATCAGAAAATATATCTAACACATTCAGATATTTAGCATATTGTGTAACTCATAGCCAACACCCAATAAAACATAGATTGTGGTTATTGTTATGAATATGTTGAATATTTGCTACAAATGATCTGAAACACTTTCTAAATGGTCCACTAACTGAAAATTTTGAAAAGCAGATTGAGTATTGCAGTGCAATAATGCGGTTAACTAGTGTGCGGGGCGTTTAATTATGTGCCTTCCTGTTAAAGCCTTTAGTGGGAAGTTGATTGATTAACTCAATCAAGATCATCCTCCAGGATGACTCCAAAAATACAAGTGACAACTTGTGGCTCAGGAAATCAGTCAGCATTTGGGAGTAAGAGGGGGAAGTAGAGGGATCATTTTGTCTGAATTATTAGTCCTGTACAAGAGGGATATTACGTGATAACCCCATGCAGAGAATCTTTCCTGTTACTTGCAGAGTTTTAAAAAATATCTCTTCAAAATTCACTCCAAAGTGGTTTTGGTTTCAAATTGTCAAGTTTGGGGGTAAATACCTTTGCCCTTCAGAACACAGAACCTTTTTTGGTTCTCCTCAATTTTATTAAAGAATAATTTTAAAATATAAGTGTACATCAAATTATCATGTATACTTTAAATATGTGCATGTATGCTGTGGAATAATTTTCAAGATCAAGATAATTAACACATCTATGGTCTTACATAGTTAACTCTTTGTTATGGTGAGTACACTTCAGATCTACTTTCGGCTACTTCCCAGTATGCAATACTACTTTAACTTCAGAATAGAGACCACAGAAATAACCATCCTTTTTATAAAAATGTACTGAAAAGAGACCACTTGGAGGCGCCATCTCTGGCACAGGAAAGAATCTCTGCCAAGCAGCCAGGTCACAGAGGCATGGACCAGCTGCTCCTGTTCCCAGACCCGAGAGGATGACACACAAACTTAGGTCAGGGCTGGGCGGCACGTGCTTCTTTCTCACCTTTGCATTCGAATAAGTCACTTATCCGTCAGGCCAATCAGTGCAGAGCTGAGAAGAGGCCAAGGTGTCCTCAGGCGGTACTCCACTGTCCCCATCCAGCAAGCAGGTGCCTGTACACACGCACACACACACGGGCTTGCACACTTCCAGGGCCCAGAACAAAGCTGCTATTTCATGAGCCAGCCCATTTCATCCTTGGGTGACTTCAACTATCAAATGATGAAATCCTTATCCTGTCATTCAAAATGTTAGCGACATCTGGCAACTTGTGTCATCGCTCTTTCGTCAGGGTGCCTTCTGTGTGTTCACCCAAGGTCCTGAGAAAAATTTTGGACAGGACCCGATTCAGGGCAGAGCAAGCCCCCTCCATCACTGAAGACATCGTTGTGAGTCTGTGCACTGTGGCTATGGTCCTTCTAAGGAGCTCAGCTCTTTTGCCTAAAACATTTCAATGGCTCTCCATCATCTCCAGCCGTGTCACTTAAAGTGTGGTCCGTAAAATATGTTGGGCAGCACAACATTTATTTTTAGTGTGCAACAGGGTAAGTACAGAAATTAAGAAGTGTTATAGTTACTTGAAAGAGTGATTTTATGTCAGTTTAATCTTATAATTAAAAATTTGGCTAGGATTTTGTATATCTTTATTTCCTTTTTCTAATCGTTCATTTTAAAGTGTTCTACAAATGCACTGGCCTGTCACGGAATAAAAATTTAAGAAAGAAAAATGCATCTTTTATGGAAAGGGTTTGAGAAGTGCTGATCAGCAGGATAAAGTCCCTGCTCTGTGTGCTTTACATGGTCCGCTGTGTGCTGATCACTGCCCGACTCTTCCGCTTGTCCCCTGCCACTCCCCCACCACGGCCTTCACAGCACTGTGGTCTAGCCGCGTGAAATCCCATGCACTGTCCCGTTCTGCCCGGAATGCAATCTGTACTCGCAGCTGACTGCTAAATCTCTACTTATCAGTGGAGCCCAACCTTTCTGTATGAGTCAGGACCCTTAGTTACAAGGGACACATCTCAAATCATTTAAACAGAAAGGAATTTAGGGACAGAGGTAGAGCTAGCTTAGTATTCAATAGAATAGGATCCAGGTAGGTGAACTATTCTCTCTCCCCGCCACCCCTCTCCTTCTCCCATCCCTCTCATTGTCTCAGTCTTACTTTCTTTTAGTGCAGACAGGCTTGCTTCATAGAGCAGAAGAATTGCAGGACCCAGCTTTGTCAACCCAACCGAACAAGGCAAGAGGAAAGAGAAGATGTCTCCTTTGGCTTCAGAATAAAATCATCCCAGAAAGGATTCTTGTTGTTCTCAGTTGGTTCTAGTGCCTGTTTTTGACCTTGGGACTATTTGCTATGGCCAGGGAAAAGGGATATTCTCTGCAGATCAACTCCTACCCTTCCATTTGAGTGATTATTCTAAAATTCAATTATGCTTCTATCTCTCCTCTTCTTTGAGACCTCACTTTCCCTTTCTGCAGAAAAAGAAATCCAGATGTTTTGTTCTTCGTGAGCAAGGTTTGGTGTTTTCCACCATGTTCACTGCTGGAGTAAAACGCAATCATTATCTGCCTCTGTGCCTTCCACATGATGAAATACCTACCCCTCCTGCCCAGTCCAGGAATGAATCCCTAAGTATCTCTTAAAATAAAATGAAGTGTTCCCTCTTTTAATAAGTCTTCTCTGGTCATGTCTAAATAAAGACACTGACTATTCATTGAAGCTATTTTATGCTTTGTATCCTTTTATTGTTATTCTTGTTAACACTTTATTATAATAACACATCTTTCTTCCCTAATACATTTTCTACTGAACTCTTCGAGTTTATCCATGTTGTCTAACATACTGTTTAGAACATAGTAGATGCTCAACTTGATGTTTCTTGAAACAAATTATAGCCCTGATGATCTCTGTACAATATCATAGATCTACATTTTCATCAGTTCCTTTCACACTAAAGTTTGATCTCCCTGAATGTGAAGAGTTCATCACTGCATCCTTAGAGACTAGCATGGTGTTTAAAACACAGTACATGACAAGTAAATGTGTGTTGAGGATGAATAATTGAATACATAAATTAAGAAAAAATAAGTATACATGGGGCATCCTTGATGAATCTACCAAGACTTTGTTTGCTACAGATTCATTCAAGACTTTATTGGCTGGTACTGCATGGTTACATGGGCCATTATTACGAGCCTTCCTTCTATACAACAAATCATATCATTGGTTGGGTACAAGACAGGTGAGCAGAGGCTGTTAAACTAAAGAGACAAAATTGGTTGCTGGGCACTGGGTCATACCTGAGACTCATGACTAATCTAGTTCCACTCAAGTCAACTCACTTCCTTTGCTCAGAAGGCAGGGATCTTTTCCTCTGTGCTCCTGATAACCACAAAGAAATATTCATCTCTAACAGAGCCTCCCATATAGATTCTCATGAGCCACAAACATCCAGCGAATGATGGGGTCCTACAGAAATGCTTGCAGCAGGAAATGGGTGAGTATCTTATATGTGGGTTTGGGGCAGGTGGTAAGGAAAGGAGACGGGACAGCTGAGACTCGCCATTGTGCATAATAACAAAATCAGATCATGATAACCATTGCCATGGTGACAAGCCACTTCTGTCTACCATGAACATAACTTATCATTCATCACCATCTCCACAATGTCAGGTTGACATGACCTGAGGAGTAATTAATGTCTCAGAACAGCAGGCACAGAATGGTTAGACTTTCACTATTTATTTCTGCTAAGGAAAAGCTAAGAACAAGTCCTGAGGTCTTTGTTTGCACAGAGTCTGTGCTACATTGGGATCTGGAAAACAGACGAATTTGGCTTATGGTCTTGATGTGTCTTGTTTGAAAATATGCCACAGTCTGATTAGAAATAATCACTTTGGAAGGAGCTCTGTTACTTGTAAGAGGATGAGATTTTTGCTATTACTGAGCAGCCTACTGTTTATAAAAGTACTTGGTAACTATTCTGTTAGTCTTCTGTGAAATCCTCTGAAGAAGGTCCCTGCTAAATTTACTCTTTGATCAATGTGTACATGGGCACTGGGCTGCTTCAGCATCTGTTCGTAGTGCCAGAATGATTTTGACTTCTAAAATAGAATCACCTAGGCAGAAATATTATGGAAAACTTGGAAACACTACTTTTTCATTCAATTAGATGTTATAACTATAAGATTTGAAAATATCAATAGAATCAAATTGCCTAAAACATAGCACATACTCAAAGATATTTGTAGAATAAAAAATAAATTAACAACTGCAGACTGTAGGTATATGATTATAAATTTAGTGGCTGGAGTGAAATCCTGAGAAACACAGGAAATGATAAACACGGAATCCAACCTCAAATATTTGCCATTTTCCAAATATGTCCGGCTGTTCAACTCCCAATGTCTTGATCCACTACATTCCTTCTGCCTTAAAAGCCCTTTCCCACTTTGTCCATAAGATAAACTTATACATAGTCTATTCTGATCTCACTTCTCACAGCCCAGCCCTTCCCACTGCCCCCTGCTAAAGGCACAGTTAGTTATTCTGCCCTCCATGCGAGCCTGTAGCTTGTGAATTCCTGCCAGTCTGAGCCCAGCAACTGCACTGCACTGTAATGACTTCTGAAGTTAAACTTCATCTGGCTCTCTCAAGGCCAGATGGGTCTCACTCAGCTTTGTATTTCCAGTGCCTGTGTAAGTACTCAATTAATGTTTTCAAAAACAATTCCAGCATACATGAGGACACAATACAGATGCAGTCAGAATTTATACACTTGATGAATGGTGCATTGATTCAAATCTAAGTTATTCAAAATCACATAGCATGGGGGTGGTAGCTTCTGAAGACCTTCCAAGATTTGAACTTGGCTCTATCTAATGCCAATGCCCATATTCTTTCTATCAGGTGTTGAGGTATGTCCAGGGGTTATGGCGGGGTGTTGGAGCTAGGAGGGAAGGCTCCTGAAAGAGGTCACCAAATTTGACATCTGTGAATGCCTGGGAAGAAATTGCTCCAGGGAATTAATAACAGAAGCAGGGAGAAATGAAAATAAGAATCCATTCTTTAGGTTCCACCGATCACCACCATGCTAGGAAAGTATTCCTGTGATGCTCTGTCACGCCATTCTCCGCAGCTGGGCTAGGAAGGCAAAGGCACACTTGCCGTTTTGAAATGGCACTGCCAACCCCACGAAAGAAATTCCATTTTTATCTCCTTCTGCAGAGGTGCACATAGCGGGTGCTGAATAAATACTTAATGAACCGAAGAACATGAAACCAAAGCAATTACGAAGTTTCCAGCGCTCCTCACAAAGCTGTGGGAATCACACATTTTAACTTGGTTTATTTTTACTTCAGCACTCTGAAGGTTGGAGCGCAGGAAAAAAACAGAACTTCTCTGAAGTAGTGATTCTTACTCTGAGTCCTACCCCCGCCATTCTCTGTGGTGCAAGGGAATTTTTCCAAGAGGTCCTTTAACTGCTTCAAACCTCCAGGTAGTGGTACTTTAATGTCTTCTAAAAAATTAAAAACTACCCCCCCCCCAGAATCTTCTACCTGGTGCTCCCCCCGGGGAACACCCAGAACTGCACAGCATCTGGGCGCATCTGCATCAGATCCTGTACACGCTGAACCGCATGCAGTTCTTGGGTCTTAGACTAAAGACAACTTCCAGCTCTTACATAAAGGCTACTTTGAGCACTCTGCCAAAAATGTGGGAGGCACTTTTTCCAAAGAAACAAATACATTTTGTTTCCACAGTTAGCATGAGGCAAGACTGAGTTTTATTCCCCCCTACCTGTTCTCTGTCTTGGGCTGAGATGTAGCTAATTAGGGGCTGAAGGGACCGGTCGCCAAGATCACGTCTTCACATGGGCTCTACATGAGACGCAAATCTGGGTCAGGGCTGTCATCCAGAAATGCAAATTAATATAATAGCCTCTGCCTGCATGTCAGGGCTAACTAACAAGCTTTAAACCACGGTGACAACAGAGGGGATGGAGTTCACAGGCTTGCGATCGGTAAAAATGTACTCTTTCATCTTTGGCGACAGAAATTGATTTTCTGAGTCTTTTCACATTGTTCCCAAATGCCTTCGATGTTAAATCCCTGAAGTGTCAACATAAAACAAGAAGCTAGGGGTGCCGAGATCAAACTTCCTGTGGCCTTGAACATAATCTGAGCATCTGGTCTCCTATTAGCACTAGAGTCAGCATTAGCACAGGGCCTGTGTTCAAGGGGCATCCGGGGTGCAGATGCGCAGACTCGGTGACTAGATCTAACCCAGGTCTACACCTAAGAATACAAAGGCATTTGTCTGGTGGGATTGAGTAAAGCCTGTGTGGGACCCGGTTTCCATAGAGTGAATGTAAATGGATAGATTAGCAGTAGCCTCTTTCCTATCTAAGGGCATCTGGAGACTTTGCCTAGCCTGATATTCAAGGTCAGCCTCCCTGGTAGGATCTCATTCTACATTTTCCCTGTTACCACATTACATTTCAGATTGCAAAATTTTTAAATAACTATTTCTCTGCGTGTATATTATGTTCCCAACACTCCTCTCAGCACTTTACATGTTATTTCAGTATTTGTAACTTTATAAATATAACTTTACCAGGCCTTTACAAATATTAAAAACACTTCATGTTCTTTACCCATTCCAAAAGGATTTCTTGAGCACCTGCTATGTTCCAGGCATTGTTCCGGGTCTGGGTGTTAACACCTCACAGAGCTTACGTGCTGCAGAGACACAGACGAGATACCAATGTGTAACTCATTTATTAGTCCCAGAATAGAAGTGCTAATGAGGACATAGACTTATTTAAGGGAGAAAAGGGACATATAGAAGGTAGAAGGAGGGACATTTAGTGAGGATGTTCAGGGAAACCTTGTTGAATAGCCATCTGAATGATCAAAGCCATGAGTCATGAAAAAACCCGGGGAGAAAATCTTCTCAACAGAGAGGCCAAGAAGTCCAACACCCCTGAGCTTCCCTCTGGTGCGTTTGAGCAATGGCTGGACATAAGTGAGGACGATAATGACAGGGGATGAGGTCCAACAGAACGTCAGAACTTGACCATGCAAGGCCTTGGAGAACACGGTTATGGGTTTCCATTTTATTCTGAAGATAACTCGTGAGCCTATCTGCATATTTTAAATACCATTACATTGGCTCTTGGTAGGCAAGAGTGGAAAGAGAGACAGGAGGCTGTCACAGACGTTCAAGTGAGGGGCGACAGACAGTGGTTTGCTGTCACATGGGGTTATTGAGGTGGAACTGGGGCGTAGTTGGAGGCACAGCTGGTAGGAAATGCCCATCAGACCACACAATAACTCTCTGAGATGAAGAAACGAAAATGGCTAGGCAGACCTGCAATATATTTTAGGGTGGAGGTAATAGGAGTTAACTTTACTCCTATTATAATCCTAACTCCTACATACTACTCCAGAGTGGCGAAAAAGTGAGCCAACAGGGAAGTCAGACTCTATCGGAAAATCAAGAAGGGAATTGAGGCGATTAGATAGATAATTCGAGCCCACACCATCTTTCTTTCATTGTTACCTGGACATTTCCAAGGGACGCTTTCCTTTCGGCTGACTCTCCCCATCCCTACATGGAGAAAGACTCAGCAACACCAGTTTGTCCCTTACTTACTCAGATGACTTACGATACCATTTGATGTTTGCTTCTCTCTTATCACTGCTTATGAGTCACCAGAAAAAACAAACCTGCCTTCGCAAACTTTCAGAGCTGCATCTGTTGCTCTGTGTTGACAAGAAAGAGAACGCTGTCGGCAAAATCCGACACAGCTGGCTGTTTGTTTTCTTGGAGAACCCAAAGGTGAGTATAAATAATTTAGAATAGCTTTTATGATCTGCCTGTTCCTGGGTGACAAAAGTAAATGACTAAAGCTAAGATTGAAGAGGGAGAAATATTTTTAAAAGTTGAAGGAAAACCTAAAATGTCATTTGCCTTAACAAATATTTATTGAACCATCAGAGTATGCAAGGAAACAGAAAAGGACTAAAAGCCTGTATTTCTTGAGTGTTAGGTGCCATGTACGTTGGATCTGGAAAAGACACGAGGCGATAGGTACGATTCTTTGCATCATTTCACGGATGAGGAAGTGAACGGGCTGGAGAGGTGAGGGAACTGCTCTTACTCCCACATGTAGAAAATGGCAGAGTGGGCCCACGTGCACTGCCTGATTCCAAAGGTCATGTTCTGGGTGGTCGTGTGGGCAGCTTCAGAATCGAGGGGCTCATTAGGCATTCACTCTCCAGTGGTGCGCGGTGAGGAAAGGCTGTTGACAGCCAGAAGCGATTTAGGATCACTGAGAAAGGTTACATGGCAAAGCTGTCACTTCTGCTGGGATTGGAAGGAAGGAGGACTTACACAGGAAGAGGGCAGGTGTGCTCGGGGCAAAAGGACGAAAATAAGGGAGGAATCTCGGCTGTCACCTAACGAGTGTTCTCTAGGTTGCCAACCAACTTTTTTGGCATATTTATTCATCTTATTGATAATAGTTATGCATAATATATAATATGATACATATAAATAAAACTAATATAAGTTATACATCACAATATATAAGGCATAGCATATTATGTAATTTTAATATATGCTATATATAATTTGGTACAAATATACAAAAAACTATATATACCTCTATAATAGTCTATTCATAATATGTGTTTATATATTTATAATATATAAATATTATATTTCAACATGTATACTATACATGTAATGTTATATATATATTTCTATCACAGACTTGGTTTCAACTTGTGTACTGAAGAAAATCCAGCCCAGAAGTCCTGAGATGTAAGTTTCCAGATCTTTGTCAAGTCCCTTCATTTCTCAAGGTCTCATGCTCCAACTCAGACAGTGAAAGGGTAGCACTACACAGTTTGAGTATCCCTATCAGCTCTAAAATTCTTGGATTTGGACGTGAGAACCCAGCCAAAAGCTCTACCAGCTGGTGCTGTGTCCCCCAAGGCGGCTCTGGGTGCGGGCACGCCCCTGCTGCTGGACATGCTTGTTTATGCGCCTGTCAGCCCCTCTGGACTGCGTGCTGTCTGAGGTTCCGGGATGAGGTCTCCTCCACCTTTGTCCCCAGCATCTAGCCCATAGTCAAGCAGAACAGCTAAATATTGTCTTTCTTGCACCACGCTCTTAAATGATTCGGTATCACTTTTATTGGAAAATATCACTTCAAACACACTTCTTCCCTCATTATTTCAAAGTAGTTCATTTTCAGCTTAATAAAAATAAATGGTTCCTGGCACTTGGGATTGAGGTTGGAATCCCTTGTCAGAAAGTTGTAAAGGGCTTCATAATTACTACATATTTATCCTTTCAACAAGAACTCTCAAAACAATTTACCAAGAAAGCTATTGCTGCATAATTCAGACTGAGGGACAAAGAGATCAGGAACTTATTAAAGGTTAATAAATTATTCACTGATTGGGACTTGAGCTTCTGAGCCCCAGAATCACAACTTCCTGTATAAACCCAAAAGAGTAGGCAAAGGCAGCAGCATGCAGACAGAGGCTGTGTGTGCCCAGTGGACTTGGCATAATCAGTGTACCTGTGTCAGTTTCATTTCTGTTTATGAATAGGGATGCTGCCTTGTGGGAACAGAAAGCTTCCCCACTCTTTTTCCATCTTCAAGCAGGCTGATTCACCATTCAGATCTATTCTGAAAGGAACACAGAGTTTATTTCAGCCAGCTCTGAAAAGGGAGGGAGCTCTCTGCAGAAGCAGCCGCTCTAGGCTTGACTGGGGTCGCCGGCATCTTAGGCTGGGTGTTATATGTCCCTCCACCATTCATTCTGACTGCCTTCCTCATCAGAACCTTGTTTGAAAATCCCTTTATCTTCTTTTGACCCTGCTAGACTGCTACCCAAAGGAATACACTGTCATCCTTCTCAGCCTGTCTGGAGAGATTTAGCACTCAGTTAAAGGAGTTTCAAAGAAAAGAGTTTTAGCAGTCCTGGAAGGAAAAAAATGTATGTTTTCTATAAAGAAATGGGTCACATTTACTTGTTTTTGTGAGTGAGCGGAAGATGCTTCAGGAAATTTAGACATATATGGGTGTTATCATCACTTCAATATTTCAGGGAGAAGAAAATTCATAAATTTGTATAAATTTGAATTGACTACCAGCATATTCCAGAAGAGCTTGAATTAGGCAATATTTAACACCAAAGAAATGTTCCTTTGTTACTTTCCAGCAAAAAATGAATTCATATTAAGAAAAGTATGCCTAATGAAAGTCCTAAGGGAATGTGCTTTCCTGAGTAAAAAAGAATTGTTAAAATTAAATTAACTTCATGGTAATATAAAACAAATTTTCTTGAGGTTACTTTAAAATTTGACTCACTCTTTTTTTTACTACCATTTAAAATATTTCTTGTGCAAACTTATTTACACTTTTAACTGCACATTTGTATCTAAGAAAGCAAACTGCGTCCTGGAAATAACACCCACTTTGGCATCACACCTGGAACCAATTCCAACTTTGCCTCTTGCTGGTTGGATGGACTTGGGGGTATTTCTTAACCTTTCTAAAACGTCAGATTCTTCTGTAAAAATATGACAAAATTCCTCCCATAAGTGATTGTTGTGTGAATAAGATAACGTATTTGCAGTGCCTACCAGCTGGTAGAAATTTTAAAAATCATGCTTTTTATTTTTAAGCCAAGTTTTATCCCAATTTCCCTAAAAGCCAAAATAACTGAGATTGAATTAAGAAGCTATCTATCTCTTTGCTATGCTGACCTCTTTTCCCAAAATGTTCATCTATTTCCCATTATGCTTCTCTAATAAATAGTTTTAAAATGTGACTTGTGGTAAATTGGGAAAGAATAATCGACCCTTTTCACGAAGATGGTGACCAAAGCAAAGAAGGAAGCCCCTGCCCCTCCCGAAACTGAAGCCAAAACAAAGGTTTTGAAGGCAAAGAAAGTGGTTCTGAAAGGTATCCACAGCCACCAAAAAGATCTGCACATCACCCACCTTCCGGAGGCCTAAGACACTAGTGCTCTGAAGGCAGCCAGCTCTCCCTCAGAAGAGCGCCCCCTGGAGACACCGGCGTGGCCACTATGTTATCATCAAGTTCCCCCTGACTGCCAAGTCAGGCATGAAGAAGATAGAAGACAACAAGACACTTGGGTTCATAGTGGATGTCAAGGCCAACAAGCACGGGATCAAACAGGCTGTGAAGAAGCTCAGTGACATTGACGTGGCCAAGGTCAACACCCTGATCAGGCCTGTAGGAAGGGAGAAGGCTGTAGTAGACCGTTCTGCGTGGCTTGGGCCCAGCTCCCACTCAGAGATGCACAGGACCCACGCTCACAGATAGGTTCTCCCATGGGGGATCAGGCCTGCAATGTACCTAGGCCGCTATGAGTCTTGCTTTTTGCTAAAACTCCCTCACCCAGAATTGAGTATATTTACTGCAATGCAACTTCCTAAAAACCATGCTAAACCTTCCAAGGATGAGTGTAACCACTCCAACTACTTTTGCCTTTTCATTTGCAAATATCTCTTCTGTGATGTGATTAGTAGCATTGGCTCCTTCGTTTTCTGTAAAAGGTAGCCACCTAAAGCAAGCCTGTGCATAGTTAATGAGGACCTTCTTGTAATGTGCCCAGTAAGACAATAAAAGCTCATTGGAGCAAGCGCTGAGGCTGTTGCTCCCCTTGAGAGAAAAGCCATGCTGTCCCTTTTCCTCCATGAGCCGGTCCGCATCAGAAGGCATATGTTCAACTGGCTCTAGGCTAAGATGCTTTGGAGGTCACCAACAAAATTGGGATCATCTAAAGTGAGCCCAGCTGGCTAATTCTAAATACAAACATTTATACTAAAAAGTAAAAAAGAATAATTGACTTTCTCTTTTGCTTTGGGAAAAGAAAATGACAAATGAGGATTACTGAAAAAGTGATCACCTTTTTCTAACTCCAACCCTACTGCTAACTTACAGATATTCAAACCCTCATTTAAGTCAAATGGTGGAGACATGTGTGAATTTGGGGATTAATATGATGGAACACAACATATTGAACTTTTCTCTCTCAGTCAATTCCTTCTTCGGTTACTACTTCTTTTAGTGACTTGGAACAAAACATCTACATTCGCTAAGAATCTAGTTCCCCACCAACAAATAAGAAAATATTGTTACAGAGACTGAAACCTGAAATAGCTGCGGGGATCAGGCGAAGAGTGAGGCACGAAGGCCAGCTGGCGATGAAATTACTTGTGGCCAACGAATTCAAATTTTAAAAAATGTGTCCAAACGGTGACCTGTGCTTTCAATGATCTTGTCAGGTTCCACCTGCTAGGATTCCCTATGGAGCGGGCCTTGCCTGTGATCAATGGTTTAATACATTCCCTTTCGCACAGCTTAATGTAGCCGTCATTACAGCGGTTCTGTGAGAATCAAACATTTCTTAGAATTCCTGATCAGTGGAAATCTTCAGAGATATAGAGGATATAGTGTAATTATACTATCAGATAAGTAGGGAGGGTGATGAAAGAAATGTCTCTAAAAGGTCATTTTAAGGTCATGACTCATCTGTCTTTGATTTCAAGGAGGGAAGAACCATTCCCTGGTATTGGTGACCCCTTGGAATTCTTCCCTGGGCTTAGGAACTTCAGCGTTAGACAAATAACCAATTTGTCTTGGTCCTCCCTCCTCTCCCCAAATGAAGGCGTAACTATATGCATCTTTACATGAGAAAATGTACATGTATTTGAATATATTACTAACTGCTCTATTTTCTGCACTAGAGAAATGGCAGAACCTGTATTCTTTTACCGGTATTATCATTCCCTGTGATACTGTATTCTTTATTTTTATTTGTTTTTTTAAAGATTTTATTTATTTATTTTTAGAGAGAGGGGAACAGGGTGGGGAGAAAGAGAGGGAGAGAAGCATCAACGTGTGGTTGCCTGTCACATGCTCTCAATGATGGGACCTGGCCCACAACCCAGGTATGTGCTGTGACTGGGAGTTGAACCAGTGACCCTTGGGTTCCCAAGCCAGCATTCAATCCACTGAGCCACACCAGCCAGAGTGTACTTTTTATTAAAATGCAGTTGATATACAATATTGTATTAGTTTCAGGTATACATAGATCTTCAGCATTCATATACCTCACAAGGTGATCCAGATGCTAAGTCAAGTAAGCACATGGCATTGTGCAGGGTTATTATAATATCATTGACTACTTTCCCTATGCTGTACATTACGTCCCCATGACATGTCTATTTTATAACTTGAAACGTGTACCTCTAATTTCCCTTCACCTGTTTCACCCACTCCACCCACCCCTGCCCTCTGGCACCATCCATTTTTCTCTATGTCTAGGAAGCTGTTTGTTTTGTACTATTTCTTCAGTTGTTTTGTTTTCAGATTCCACGTATAAATGAAATCATACAGTATTTGTACTTCTCTGTCTGGGTGACATTGTATTTTTAGTTCTTTTTTCTTTAACTGAGTAATTGGTATTTGATGATTAATTTAAATTTGTGAACTTCAGCATGCATTTTGTCGATATGCATAAAGACTCATGTTCAGTGACATAAGCGCTTTCAGGAAGTAAAACACATTGCCTCATTCTAACTTGATGCAAACAGCCAGCTTGCAACCCGGTTTTAACTGAGCACTACTGCACTGTAACGCCTGAGGCCAGTCCATTTAGCGAGAGGAGGCAGGGGAATGCACTTTGGAAGGATGGTTATGGGTGGTAAACGAGAGAGTGTCTAAGAAACCAGTAAAGCTGCAATACAACAACAATCACTTTATTATTAGATGCTAAAGAACTTCAAGGAAGATTTATATCTTCTTTTAACTTCACCCTGAGATTGTTTCAAATTCAATTGCTGGACTGTTTTACAGTAAAGCAGAAGTTCAAGGGGAGAATGCCTTTAACAGACTTAGGATGATTTAGGGTAGGTTTAATCATTTTCTGCTCTCTCCAGGCAGATTACTGACGTGACTTAAGAGGCAGAATGTACACTGATTTTATCCTCAGAGAGGAGGAGAGATGCTAAAAGCTCATTATGAACCAATGCATTTGCATGCCGCCTACTTCACATTCCGAGAGTGAGCAGAGAGGCACACCGCGGAATCGGAAACAGAGCATTTGGAATGTAAAACATGGTGTGGCTTCTAATGTAACAAACAGAATTCTCAGGGCCTCAAGGCTGTTAGCATAAATGAGCTGGTCTCTAGCTGCGGATTGAATACCCACCTTAAATAAATGTAACATCTGCATGTGCATATGAGTAAGTTGTTTTTAGTGGAAAACAACAGATCCTTTGTCTGGGGACTTAGTTGAGATATCTTTATTTTCTGGGTACAGCCTATTAGCTCATACTTTGCTTTTCACACCCTAATTTCAAGACAAGTGAAAGTGTCCCCAGTTCCCCAGATTTGCTTTGCCTCCTCTTTGAGCCGTTGGCATAACAATGTCGAATGGTCTTCCCACCCATCTTTGTATTCATAAGTCCTAATTATTCTTCAAGGCCCAATGCAAATATTTTCTCCCTCAAAAAAAGCCTTCCCTTATGTTCCCAAATAAAAAATGGCATGCATATCCTTTTTGGAACTCCCATAGCTTTAAAATGTGCACACTTTCTATTTTATACTCTGACCGTATATACAGCACGTTTCTTATTTCCCCCACTGGCTCCTCTATTTCAACTTTGCATCTCTCATAGTCCCTAAAATAGTCTGTCGTCCTTAAGAGATTCTCCTTAAAATTTGTCAGAGGAAATTAACACTTCACTCACTGGTATTCCTAGGTACACATAAAAGTGTTATGTGAGGGCCAGTGCTCATTCATTCATTCCACAAATATTTATTAGGGGCCTCCTAGGTGCCGAACACTGTTCTAGATACTGGGAATACACAGAGAAACAAGCTCACTTCTCTTTTAGTGAATAAATAAATGAACAACAAAAATATATCATTATAAATAGCGTGCCACAAATTAAATTAAGATGATACGTGAATGAGTGACTGGCTGGACGAGCAGCAGGTGCTACTTAAGGTGAAAACCAGATAACGAATAGGAAGCAACTAGCTCTGATCAGGGAAAGAAAACAGAATGTTCCAAAAAGAAAGATGACATAGAGCAATGTTTTAAGGCAATAAAGTTTGATATGGTGTCAATCAGGAAATGGACGGGAGAGTAGAAACCATTCCAAATATTACAAAGCAGAAAGGGATTTAACACAGGGGATAAGAGGCTTTGGAAATCTTCGAAAGGTTCTGGGACCAAAAGTCCAAGAGAGCCTTACGTAGTATTTAGAAAATGTGCACAGAGAGAGGAAGCCAAGGCAACTGCTAACAAAATGTGTAATTTTCATGAGGACATCCAAAAGCAAATATAAACGACATTGCAACAGGCTTGTATGTTGATGGAAATGACTCAGGAGATAGGATAAATGGAGGATGTGGGGAAAGTGTAAAATTTCAGAGCCATCGTCCTTGCAAAGTCTGCAGGGAATGGGACCCAGTGCACAACTGGCCCTTGAAGGGAATGAAAACGTTTTACTCAGAGGTAAGAAGAGAGAAGGCAGAGGCTACAGGAACAGGTGCGAGTGGCATTGCAGGTTTTGGAGCAGGGAAAAGAAAACGTTCCTCTATGGCAGGTTTTATTAATGTTCAATGGTGTATGAGGTCAGTGGCCGACAGTGTGATACTGGAAAGAAGAGGCAGGAAGATTGGGGCAAGGAAAGAAACTATGAGAAAATCGTTTTGGAGAGCGGAAAAGCCAGGGAAGTGACGCACCCTTGAACACGTTGAGTACCCAAGTGTGATTTGAAGTCCTGATTTTAGGGGGAAAGCAGTCATCAGCAGGTTTGCTTTTTCTCTCCACAAATGTTCAGCTCCTGGGGTGCGGGCAAAAATGAGTAGACAGTTTGAGTTGAACAGACTTGAGACTTTTCTGAGTGAGCCCAGTATAGGGAGAGAAGAATGCGTGTGGGGAAATTAAAGCGTTGGCGAGGGGGTGCTGGTAGTGACGAACAGTGGAAGCTGGAAAGGAGAGCTGTGGAAACACGAGAGGGTTGACAGGAACTCGTGGCTGCATCCATGAATCTCCTGCTTCAGTGAGATCTGGAATCGGTAGAGAATTGGTGTAAGTGTGTTGGAAGCACAGGAGGTCGTGGTCAGAAAGGGGTCAGCAGTTGGTGAGGATGAGGTCAAAGGTTGTGTTCCTGAAAGGGTTTCAGCTGGCTCAGAGTCTGTGCAGCGACTGGGATAAAAGACCTCAGCCCTGCCTTGCTTGTGATTCAAGCTTTCCATGTGTTTCTTATTTATCTATTTAGAAGAGTAAAGGTTTGAGAGTGAATCAGAAACTGACAAAAATATATAAAAGCCAGCCTGAAGTAAAATAGATAAGATAGTAAAAAATGAATTCCAATTTAGTTTTTTAAATGTCTTTAAAGACCAATTGAGACTCTTTACTTGAACCTAAAGACCCGAAATAAATTAACAATGCCCTGAGCAATAACGAGTGGAGCTTTGGCTCCGGGGGAAAAAAACCCTTAAGAAAATAGGTCATGATTGAGTTTCCCAGAATCAATGAGCAAAGGACCCTTTGCTGTGAACCTTAGGCAAGAGTTTGAATTACAATGATGGCGATAATTAAAAAGCTGGTAAGGATAGCATCGCTGATGATGACACTAATTGACCACTCGCTATGTGCCAAGCATTTTGCACAGCATTACTTTTCCACTTAATTATCTCAATAATCTCTTTTACAGATGACGAAACAGAAACCCAGAGAAATTAAGTAACATGCCCAAGTAAACAAAGCTGGTAAGTTTAAAACCAGGCATTTTTGACTCCAGAGGTTATCCTTTTAGCGACTTCATTGCACTGCCTCTCACGCTAATGCATCCCCGTGTAGAAGAATCTCAGAGCGATCTGCTTCTCTAACTCCCAGCACAAGCCAGGCCATCCTGGGAGCTAAGTGAACACTGACAAGTCAGGGCTTATGAGGGAAAAACAAAGGCCACAGGATTCACACAGGCCAGGGTGGGAAATACAGACTGTCACGCACGCAGGGATTCACCATGTGACCTTGGGCACATCTCTTAATCTCTTTGGTGGTTTTTTTTTTTTTTTTACCTATAAAGATGGAGAGAATATTCACATCTTACCATCATTAATGGAAAGATTAAATGAGATAGTATCTGTGTAGCTCAGGGTGGAGTTCTTCCTCTTTTGTCTAAGCAAAAGGAATGGATCCTACTCATCTTTATGTTACTGGAATTATCTAGCAAGTACCATGCAGATAATTAATGTTTAATAAATATGAGATAATGAAGGATTGATGGATAATAGATGACCAGTTTGAGGTTATGGGAGACAAACAAAAGAGAGGATGGAAGTGTTGTGAGGCGTCCTGCTCACTCTGCTCCCAGCCCCATCTGTCTCCCAGCGGGGCGGTATCTTGCAACTTGTTTTGGCCAATGAGCTAAAAGCAGAAGTGATGCCTGTGACCTCTAGTCCAATGCTGGAGCCAGTGAGTGACTTTCTGGAGCCCTCTCACACTGCTATGGCAATGACAAAGGACCTATGACAAAAGAGCCACAAGACAGGAGCAGCCAGGATGACAGAATCACTGCAAGAAAGAGAGCTCCCTGGAGTTACAGGACTCCTACCAGACTGTGAGTAAGCTGTGATTTAACTGAGTCCATTCGTTTCTGCAGCATAACCAAGTTTCTTCTGTTTCAAAGGGGGACAGGAAGTCATCTTTCTGGCATGACAAATTGCTGAATTTAAACCAGGATCAAAATGAGAAATAATGCCAAAGATAAGCAAAAACAAACAAACAAACAAAAAACAACTTGAACAAAGAAAATGCCTTAAATAAAAGTAATTTCAAAAGATTTACAGAAGTTATTGATGAAATCTACATGAGAACATATGTTATAAGAACATGTCTTATAAAAGTACCATCTAATTTAAGGTATGAGATCCATATTAGAGTGTATTAGAATATTTTATCAGAGCTTGTTTTCTCAGACTTCAGAACCTCACAAAGAAGATCCTCCGAAAGTCATCAATATGACCTCTTTATTTTACTGATGAAAAAATGTGACATTCCTGCAGTTAACTGAGTTCCCCACAGCATCTAGGACTCTAGGGCAGAACTGGTCTTACACAGCCCATCCGCCATGCCTCAGTCTACTGCCTTCATCACCCTACACTCAGAAAGCTTTTTCCGTTACTAAGATTGCCTAATGATAACCCGTGTGCCCTGAAAGAGTTAATGAATCTTCCATAGCGTTATTTTTTTTAAGTTCTGAAGAAAGCCAAACTGAATAAAAGACATCAGAGCATTTGATCTTTCTTAAGGGTGCTCATCTAGAAAATGTTAGAAGATGAAAGCTATTTAGAGAGAATCTCAGCATAATACTTATAGGGGAAAAAAAAGTTCTAGCTATCCGATTGAAAATTTACATAAGTCTTTATAGAGAATTGATGTCAGTGTAGTCAGCACTTCTCCCAGGAGGATAATGGGATCATGCCTTAATTCTCTCCATTTTTTAATTTTGAAGTGCTAACACTAGGTGGATCTGAATGAGTCAGCAGAAAGTGAATCTTGTTAGAGAGCTGGTCTGTGAAGCACAGAGCTTATCACATAGTGATCACTTTTCTCTTTGGAGCAGCTTTCTGCAGTGCCCAACTTTTTCTCTTCCCTGGTTTTTCCTGTTCCTAAAGAAAATAGTTCTAAGACCTCTACCTTAAGTGCCAAGGAGTTCTGATCGTCCTTCAAAAATTCACGAGATTTTATTAATTCAGAATAATGAGAACGCTGGTCAATCCACATTTTTTTACCCTCACCCTTCACCGTATTTTTTCAGGGATGTCTGATTAATTTAGTTTGGGGGAATAGCATATGTCTTGTGTGTAAAAAAGAAAACAAAGCAAAAAATATAAATAAGACCAAAAAACAGCCTGTGGTTACAAATGTCCTCTCCCTGAAGGCACACCAGGGAGAGAAAGCGTGTCACCTTCCGCCCAAAGCCGCAGGTTTCCGGAGGCTCCGGAGTAAACACTGCAAGTCTACTTTAATTTTTGCATTTTGTTTCAGCTTTCTTACTGGGTCTACTGTGAGTTTTATCAATGAAGAAATATCAATTAAATTAGGAGGAAAGAGAAAAAATAATCATCCTTTCTGGAATTTCCAAATCATTGCAACTCACTTAAATCCCTGAGATGTTGACCGAAGCTAACCCTTCCTTCTCTCTGAGTCGAATATAAATGTGTATTCGCACCCTTGTGGCCCTGTTTCTTCATAGCAACTTTTTGACTATTTGCAAATTAAATAGCTGGAGGTATCTCAACGTTTGTATTTGCATTGCTTTAATTATTAGTAATATTAAACATCTTTTTACATGGCTTACTGGTTATTGTATTTTGGCTTCTGTGATTTGCCTTTTCCTAATTTATTTCTTACCTCTTTTTTTTATTACATATTTTTTTTTCATTGACTTGTAGGAGTCCTATAAACACCATTAACTTCTTGTATGTTAAGGATATGGCAAATCATTTCCCTCAGACTGGCATTTATATATTACATGTATATGTGGCTTCTTAGACTGGACAATGGTTTTTATTTGTTACATAGCCAAACATGCCTGTTTTTTCATGGATTCTAGGTTAGAAATAACCTAGAAAATCCTTCTACACTCTAAGACATAAAACCTCCTCCTAAATTTTCCTCTAGTGTGTTTCCAGTTCTACAGGATGACCCTATGCATCTAGCCAGACCCCTGGACTGGGGTTTGTAAACCACATGGGTGAAGAACCCAACTCCAAAGCCAGTTGCTTTGGTTCACATTCTGGCTTCACTTATTACTAACCTTGAGCATCTGGGAAAAGCAGTAATAATGGTCTGTACATCACAGAGCTGTTGTTAGTATTAATAAATTCATTCACATAAAGTATTTAGAATGGTGTTCCATAAATATTAGCTACGGGACGGCACTGGGGACGGCACTGAACCCCATTTATCTCTCTGCGTCTGGGCCTGAGCACAGTTTCTGCCATATCGCTCACCCTCAGCAAACAGAAAGTTAATCAATTCATTCAAAATATGTTTTCCTCATTCTGACTTTTCATAAATTATTTATTACTGAATCTTTCTGGCCACAGTCCCCATAATCATTTCAGCAACTCAGCATAAATAGTTGTTTCGATTGTTGGTTGATCTTGAGGCTCTTAGATGTAACATGTGAAACAGCTTTGCAGTAAGATTTAAACCAGCCTGTGGTCTTTCCTCACATACCCCATCATGGCCACAATTCTTTGGAAGCAACAAACATTTATTAGCCTGAAAGTGTAAATAAGGAACTTGCATCTTTTTTCTCTCAAATTTTATTGATGCATTTTCATCTCACAGCTTCTACCTTGGAGTTCAATGATGATTTGCATGGTTATTGGAAAGAACTCCCCAGTCTTTGGCACCCATAAATCAGAAAGCTTTGCAAGGAGAAAGTATGAAATTGAAAAGACATCAAAATACAAAACCCCCAAAGCCTTATCTATGTGGCAGAGTTGCTGAAGAGTTATTCAGGGAGCTGAAGCCAGGGCCCACGGCAGCATATCCCTCAGCTGTGATCAGACACCCTCCTTCCAACTCACGTCTGAACTATAGAGAGAGACTCGACTGATCGCTTTCACTCCGTAGGCCCTTATTTCCCACGAGCCACTGCAGCTAGAAAAGCCAGGCTTTTTCCTCTTTCCCTGTTGTGAGTTCTTTGTGGCCCGAGCAGCACAGCTCAGGGCCTAGCCATCACAGGACACACCCCGCACCGTCCAGGCTTTGTTCTTACTAACACGTAGCAACTAGAGGAATTTTGAAAATTCTCTCTCTCTCGGAAAACCAGGTCATAAGCCAGCTCCCTACTGATAATTACTCTCTTGGATGTCAGAAGTTCAGCATTACCTCGTTTCTTCCAAATTCTCTCCCGTGGCAACAATTTGATTCCCTCTTGGTGGACAGATGTTTCTGCCTCACCAGGGAGAAGACGATGACCTGAAAATGCAAAGGAGAAAAGCACATTAAGATTTTCCCCAAGGATTATCCTGGCTGAGCATGCAGAGTGGCTTTAGGCAACCATTAGGCATGTGGCTTGAAGGGGACATTAGGTAAGAAACTAACAGGGACAAGGAGGTCAGAGTAGCAGGGGAGGAAAAACAATTTGGTAATGCCCTCGAAGCCCATGAGGTAGCATTTGAGTTTACTTTAATGGGTGACCAGTAGCTTTGGTTTGATCACTTGAAGAGGGGCACTTTGATCAAAATGGCACTTTGGTACAAGTGTCATAAAAACAAAGGGTGTATTCTAAGAGTGAGAGCAGAACACACTGATGGGGAAGCAGAGCACCTAGGAGTTTGGTGAAATCCTTCTGGAAAAAAAGAGCTTCCTCTGGCCTCAGCAAGGCTTGCAGATCACATGGAAGAACGCATGTAGCATGTAGTAGCCAACTACACACCACTGGAAATCAATAATCAATAAAATCTGACATTTAGCTCAGAGCCCACGTCTATGTGACAGCTGCTGAGGCTACAGAGACAACTGATGCCAAGAGGGCGGTGTGATGCTCAGTCCATCTGACACGTTCTCTGCCTTTGTCTCGGGTCTTTTTCTTTGTGAACTGTAAAGGGTCGTGACCCTATGAGCTAGATGCCATGGTCATTCCTACTTTACAGATGTGTGGGTGAAGCTCAGGGAAACTAAACAACATGGTCAAGGTCACATACTTACGACGTGGCAAAGCCAGGATTTGACCCCAGACTCCCTAACTCTGGAACCTGTACATTTAACCCCTGACCCTGTAGGTCTCTGCAGAGACTCTGTCTGATTAAAGAAGAAACGGGGGATTGGGCGAATTGACTGTAATGGTCAGTAATTAAAAGGATTTAAGATCCTGACTTCAAAGTTACTAATTGAGCCCAGGTACCAATAATGGAGACAAAAGATTGTTAAGGGAATTGCCAGTTTCATAGGAAAAATACTTAAGTTCATGAGTCCTTTAACAACCACTTATTGGAGGTAAATGGGGGTCCAGGCCAAGTGTTCAGCAGGCATTCTGCATGTTCCTGGAGATGAAGAAGGGAAGCAGTCCTCACCTTCAAGGAGATCAGACTAGGCAGTGAGGTAGACGCTTTAATTAACACTATAAGGATTTTGCTTAAATGTAATACAGTGCACAAAGCAGACAGCTCAAGGTGAACATCTAGGATGGTATAAGAGCTCAGAGGAAGGTACCTACTTGGCACAGGGACTAAGAAGGTTTCCTATACAGAGTGGGGCACACACTGAGTTTAATGGATAATAAATGGCACTAGATGGCAAGACAGATACATAGTGATAAGCAGAGGGATGTGCCAGGAGTGGGAATAGCATGGACAAAGGCACCGAGGCAAGACGGAGTGCACGGAGCCATCACCAGCGGGCTTTATCCTGCAGGGACCGAGGCAACATCACAGAGTTGTAAGCAAGTCAGGCTCTTGATTAGTTCTGCATTTTGTCCAAATCTCTTTGTCAAGTGTGTGTGCAGCATGTATTTGAGTGGGATGATCTGAGAAGCAGGAAAACATTGCAATATTTTGTGTAAGTCCAGATAAGAGATGACAGTAGCTTCAACCCAAGTGGTGGTGAATGCATTTGGAGAATGAAGGCCAGAGATGAGAATTACTCAGATACAAGGTTTGGAGATTGGTTGGATGAGGAGGGGGATGTTGAAGGTGATGAGCTGGGTAATCTATGGAATAGAGGTGTCACAACATGAATTAGAAAATACGAGCAGAGAAATACATTCAGAGACATAAATGCAGAGTTCAACTGGGGACATTCTACAACATATTTGTGTCCTCAGTCTGCCATAACAAGTTACTATAAACTTGGTGGCTTAAAGCAAGATAAATTTATTTTCTCAGAGTTTGGAAGTCTAGAAATCCAAAATCAAGGTGTTGGCAGGGTTAGTTCTTTCGAGAAGCTCTGAGTGAGAATTTGTTCCATCCCTCTTCCTAGCTTCTGGGGGCTGCTGGTAATTCTTCGTGTTCCTTGGCTTATAGATACATCACGACAATCTCTGCCTCTTCTTCAATGTGAACTTTCCCCCTATGTCTCTGTGTGTCTTCTCCTTTTCTGACGCCTGTTGCTAGATAAAGAACCCGCCCTAATCTAGCATGTTCTCATTTCAAGATCCTTCTTAATTATATATGCAAAGATTCTTATTCCAAGTAAGTTCACATTCTGAGTTTCTGGGTGGGCACGTCTTTTTGGGGGCAACTATTCAACCCATTGCAGACAGTTGAGAATACCCAGAGCTGAATCAGAAGCCAAGAGTCATAGCATTTGAGAGCTAATTGAAACCAAGGTAATGGATGAGAAACAGAATGAGGGGGCCATGGAGCAAAGAACAAAATCTGAGAATATCATTACTTACTTGGCAGGAAAAAAGGAAGTGTCCAGACAGGCAGTAAGAAGGCACAGTTGTTTCAGAGAAAATCAAAGCATTATTTTATGGTATCTATATATCTACAAATGATTGAGAAGTTACTGTTTCAGGCACTAGAGTAGCTTTTTACACTTAACTTAGTTCCCCAAACAGGTGTTCACAATAGGTATTTTTATCTCCATGTTATACATAGAGACAAAGGCTGGGGAATTTTAAATAACTTGAGCAAAATCCAAGAACTAATTAGTGATGAACTTAGTAAGTGAACATCTGTCTGATTCCAAAGCTTCGAGTCCATGTCTTCACTGCCCTTTTTGTAGCATTTCAACAAGAGGAAAATTTGAAGATAGAGAAAATGTTTTAAGGTCTTATGGCACTGACTGAGTTGCTTATTGAAATCCATTGTCATCTTTACCCTTTCTAATAGAATCTTGTTGTGGATTTTTTGGAGGTAGCGATGTGCCAAGTTTTAGAAGACTTGTCTCTTATTTTTCCTTGGAGATAGGACTGGCCATTTCACAGAAAGGTGGCCAATAAGACAATAGTAGAAATTGTTGGGTCTAGGAAATCTCCTTACAAAGATGGTTATCTAAGCTGTAAGATGTCCTTTTCATTTTTTCCTCTTTCTTCTTTCATACTTCCAGGCACATGACATGATGGCTGGAGCTACAGCAACCATTTTTTGATCATGAGGCAACAACTGAATGGGAGTCAACTGCCAAGCATGAAGGAACAGAAAAATCAAAGGAGCTTGGGCCACTGTTGCCAATAAAGAGCTTCTGCTCCAGCCCTGGAATACCTCTTTCATTCTTAATGACATGAGGGAAAAGGACACCCTAACTTCTTTAAGCTTCTGTTTTCTGGACTCTGGATACAAGCAGCCAATGAACACCCCAGTGTGGTGGTCCCTTCCCTTAGCTTCTGAAATGAAAGTATTAGAAGACAGAAGTGGATATAGATAAGTTTTAGGTAGGAAGGTAAGACAGTTAAGGGAGATGAAACTCAATCACTTCAACTTTTAGGAGAACTAAGAGGTCATGTCAACTAACATTGAGTATTGTAGGTCTTGGAGGAGGGAGACTTTTAATCACTTTAATGGTGTGCTAAAATGAAATACTGGACTAACTGCTGATCTAATGTATCTTGTCTACTTTGTGCTATAACCTGTCTCTGAAAAAAAAATGGATAGCATCTCTCCCTTTCCAAGCACAAAGAACATTGATTTTTGTACTTGTGCCGACTAATTCTCTTTGGAAGCTCATCGCGAACCTTTTCAATTTTTCAGTGATAATAATAATAACCTTCAAGCTGGTCCAACCTAAAGAACATTCTTCCTTTTTTATACTTCAAAAGAGCTACTAGAACCTCACTTGACTACAGAAAAATCTTCAAAGTACCTTTGGAGACAGTCAGACAAGTGAAACTTTGGAGGTAAACATTGGCATGTATCTGAAATAGCCCCCTCTTCATAAGCTCAAAAGAAAGTGATTGAGATAAGAGGCTTTCTGGGTAAGACTCCACGGTTTTCTCTCTCCTTCTTTTGCCTCCCTTTGGTTTTTAATTAATGTTCTTAATCCAATTTTTCAGTGTACCTGAAATAATATTCTCAGATTTTTATCACTAGCTTCATGGCTACAGTCCTTACATTCACTGTACCCCAGTTTATGCTCAAGCACAGGTAACTGCGAGATGAACTTTTTATTTTTACCAGGACTGGCTGTAATTACAGGCCCCATGATGGTTTTGGTTTCCTAGCAGGGATCATATTCTTAGGAACACACCCTTTTAAGAGGAAATGGTTTTGTTCTCCAAAGTACTTTGTTAGTGATAATTCGATCTGACGCTTAACTAAATTTAAACTTAGGAGGCATTGAAATATGTGGGGGGGGGGGGAGAATATAAATGACCACAAATCTGAAACGTCATTATCGGAAACAAGATGACACACACATATATACATACGCTGAGACTATAAAAGGTAAATGTTAACTGAGATTACTAGGTCCATCTTTACTTTTTCTTGTTTTTTTTTTTTAATATTTTTTATTTACTTATTTTTAGAGAGAGGGGAAGGGAGTGAGTGAGAGAAACATTAATGTGCAGGAGAACCATCAATCAGTTGTCTCTCACACACCCCCACATGGGGACCTGGCCCACAACCCAGGCAAGTGCCCTGATCAGGAATTAAACCTCGATCTTTTGGTCTGTGGGATGATGCCCAACCCACTGAGCCACACCAGTCAGGGCATAAATTCAATTTTTCAATATTATTTATTGATGTGTTTGCTTTTCCTAGTCCTCTGCGGGCTACTAGAGAGCAAGTATGGTGTATTGTTCATCTCTGTGTCCTCAGTATCAGGCAAGCACAATTCTAATCAATGTGTGTTGAGTGAGTTAATAACTGATTATAAATAATAGATATGACAGAGTTCCTTCAACAAGAATTTCTTGTACACCTCCCAGTGTTAGGTAGGGTGTTCAGCACCGGGGATAGAATCAATGATTAAGAAGCCATAGGCTCTACTCAGAGCTCACACATGTGGGAATACTTACAGCATCATGTGATTAGTGCATCAATCAAGTAAATGCCAAACGCTAAGGACAGATGTGGAAAGAAATAAATGGAAGTCAAAGTGTCAGAATTTGGAAGTGAGGACTTAATGAAGTATAGGAAGAACACAGAACCGAGAATGAGCCTGAGGTTGGTGGCTTAAATCAGCTGTGACTGGGTCCCTGGGCCACCTACTCTGTGCTTCCATGAACCCCAGGCTCATCATGTTCCAGATGGAAGAGTCTCCTCTTTTAAGGCTGAATAGTGTTCCATTTTGTAAATTAGACATGTAATATTTATTACATAAAAGTATATAATATGATACACACATATATATACAATGTATACATGGTGTGAATGTGTGTGTGTGTGTGTGTGTGTGTGTGTGTATATATATATATATATATATATATATATATATATATATATATATATAAACAATTTCTTTATCCATTCACCCATCAGTGGACCCTTAGGTTGTTTCCATACTCAGGCTTTTGTGAATAATGCTGCAGTGAACACAGGGCTGCAGATTTAATTTCCTTTGGTTGCCTACCCAGAAGAGGGACTGCTGGATCAGATCACATGGTGGTTCCATTTTTACTTTTTTGAAGGAGCTTCACACCATTTTCTGTAGTGGCTATACTGTTAAGGTATTTGTAAGAGATGTGCATAGGAAGCAGAATGAGAATCTCCCTCAGAGAGAGGCCTGGGATTAAAACATAAAGCTGATCATCATGAGCACATACAAAGGGTATTCAAAACTGTAGCAATAAAAAAGCTAATTCCAGAGGAGCATGTGGAAACTGGAAAAAAAAAACACCCAAGTATAACACAGCCTCATTAACCTACCTCTCTTCTATTCTTAGACTGAAGGGTCATCTTTTAAAGACCCAAATAATAGCCCAGCTTCTCAATGATATCAGCATGACTGCCACCACCATGCCACCTTCTCCCCTGGACGTGGCTGTGCATGCTATAATTTTGTCATCAGAGTTCTGAATGATAGAGAGCCCACTTCTTTTCGCCTCTGCATGTAACACAGCTCTTTGTGCAGGTCAGTACTCGTGTCTGTGGATAAAACTGATGACTACCTGTTTTGACCATTAGATGATGCAAGCAAAGAGTAGACAAGGAGATTGAGCAGCAAACAAAATCACTGTCATCCCACTTTGTTTATTAACAATGACCAAAAAGAGTATTCAGGATTACCTATACTCTGACCTCAGCCACAGTAGCAGACACTGCGTACAAGAACACAGCCACTTGTTTTTCTGATTAATTTTACAAAAGTTCCCATCCAGGAAGCAGGTTTTCCCTTAAGACAGGTTCTAATATACAAATTCAAACGCCCTATGAAAATTCTGTGAGTGAAAACTCTTTCTGGTTGTACTCATTTAACTACCCAAACTTAATTAAAGCCTCATTCATTTTCCCTGGAACTGAGATGAAGAGAGTCAATGATCTGCAATTTCTGGAATCCCCTTTCATTTCCCCCCTTTTCTCCCTGACGGCTGCAGCTCGACACTTCATCCTCCCCCCTCCACCCCCACGAGGAGGATTTTAGTTTATAGAGGACACGCTGCGTCCTTACTGATAGAGCTGCCATTTCAGTTCATTTCCTTCCAAACTCTCAGATGATGACCAAGGAAATCTAGTGATTTGCTGCATCTGAGTTCCTGAAAGTTACTCAAGAACTGAACCCTGGGAGACTGAGACACACTTGCATTTCCCATAAAGAATATTTGTGCTGCAGAAATGGTAAAGATTTCAGCCTCTGCTCATGTTGGAACAAATTACCAAATGAGGTTTTTTTTCCCCCAAATGTGCTCTGCCTTATGATCTTTGGCCATTGTTCACAAAAACTAAATATTAGAAAATGTATTTTCTTCTTATTTAATGGGCTATTTTATGCTCCCAGTTGAAGACTCTCGCCCATAGTTTGGATGCTGCCCCTCAAACGGGGGAGGAAAACTCTTCACTTGGGGAGAGGCAGCCCCCAGCGCATAACCAACCTCCAGGACTTTTCAGTAAAGGCCACCACCCTTTGCTCAAGCTGCATCATGGAATGAACATGTGGCTTTGTTGTTTTTTACCTGCCCAGCATCCATTTATACTTCCTCTGGAAACAGCACCATCCCTACTGTTAGTTCCTGTAGTTCAGATGGAGTCGAACTGGCCAGCGGGCCTCAGGGGTGCAGTGAACCTGAGCCGGGTCAGTCGAAGCATCACGTCCTGGCCACAGAGACTGCTTCGGGGAGGGCCACAGTGCCCAAGCCGGACCAAAGCGCTCAGTCCTGGTTCGTTGTTGTGACATCCTCCACAGAGTCCCAGAATGATCATTCTAAAAGGCCACGTTCTAGGTCTTGGCTGTCCTCAAACAACTCTCAGTGCAACCAGGATTGCATGCAAACTCCTACGGTGGCCCATGAAGCCATTGCCACCTAACTCCTACCTGCCTCGTTTATGGCATCCTGTTCTTGAGCATTCACTTTACTCTAGAAAAAGCCTTGCTGATTCCCATCTTAGAAGCTGCACACTTGCTATTCTCTCCACTTGCAATATCCTTTCCCTAGAGTATCTCCTGCCTTTTTCTCATGATAATTCATGTCCTAAGTCCAATGCCTCTTAAAGAGATAGGAATTCCTGAATGATGAAACAAAAATAGCTATCATATTGACTTTCTATCACCTCACCCTGTATTCTATTTTGGTATCCATTTCCAGGGTCCAAATAATTTTACTTGTTCACTCTTCATTGTCTCTCTCATGTTACCAAAATGCAAGCTCTCTGACAGCAACAACATTAGTGATCTAGTTCGCCCCTGGACATAATTCC
Source organism: Trachops cirrhosus (assembly GCA_028533065.1). Lineage (NCBI taxonomy): Eukaryota > Metazoa > Chordata > Mammalia > Chiroptera > Phyllostomidae > Trachops > Trachops cirrhosus. Next base: position 110,692,736 of record CM052544.1, read on the forward strand.
TCTCTTACACACGTATCAGGCTCTCAGTAACTCTTTGTTGGCTGACAGAGGAGCTCTCCCTTGCTGGGCTTGCGAAGCTGGCAGGATACCAGCCAGGAGTTGCTCGTGTCGAACCACTAGCCAACAAGGTCAATACGGGGGAAGGAAGAACTGAGGAATGGAGAGACACATTCCCAATAGTATACCAAAGCCAGACCTGGGATGTTGGTTATACAAGCCAATAAATTCACCTTTATGCTTAATTCACTTAGGTTTCTGTCGCCTGTAACCCAGAGTCCTAATAGAGAGGCAACTCAGGGGACTCAGCAGTGGAACATTATTTAAAATGTGCCTTCAAATCACAACCTATGTAATTAGCTAGACTGGGGAAATCACTTCACAGCACGTGCATATATCGAAACATCACATTGTACATGTTAAATATACACAATGTTTATTTGTCAATCATGCCTCAACAAAGCTGGAAAAAATTTAAAGATAAAAACAACCTACATATTAAGGTAGTAGGATTACCTGACTTTACCTTGTTACAGTCTGTGGTGTTTTTATTGTATTTGGTTTAAAAGGTGAGTTGTTTAGGTACCTCTCCTTCTAGGCAGGACACAGTGGCCACACTAGATTTGCTCTCACCATGAAAATAGCTATTAATTAAAAATGGATAATGAATAAAAGTGGATAAAACACGCAGGGTAACTGTGTTTTAGGAACTGGACAACAGGCAGCAGCACTGCCGTGCCCGAGAGAAGGAAACACACAAGGAAGGGGCACCGGTTACGTCACGATCGCCCGGACTTCCTCGCTGCTGCAGAGCCGGCAGAAGCAGCCCCGCCGGGGCAGGGGCTCAGGGAGTCAAGGAGGCAGAGATTGGAACTGTCAGTTGCTGAAGTGGCTGCACTGTGCAGGGCAGGATACCAGAGAAGAAAGGGCTGCAAGGAAATGGGGGTGGGGGCGGGCGAGGTAAGTACTGTATGAAGATTCAGTAATCATGTGAAATGTAAATGGACTAAATGCTTCCATTAAAAAGCAGAGATTTTCCAGAAAAGAAGAGCTAACTATTTCCATGCACAAGAAATCCACTTTAAATATCCACAAAAGGGGTTGGAAGATGAAAAAAAAAAGGAAACGTATGCCAGGTAAAAAACAAGCACTAGAAAGCTGGAACAGACATTTTAATGCTAGACAAAATGGACTTTGAGACAAGCAATGTTGCCAGTGATCTCCCTCCATTTAAAACCATGAATTTATACTGAAATATTAAATTTCAATCCAGATCCAGAGTACCTCTTATTCTTCCTCCTTCCCATGTTTCTAATTCCCTTCAAGAGTGAGGAACAGGGTCCCCACTTTCCCTCATATGTTAGTCATTGGCTCAAACCTACATATGACATAGTTCCAACATGACTAACAGTGTGAAGAGCAAGCCTACTGGGGCAGAAATGTACAAAATGCACTTGGAGCACCAGAACATAAGAAAGTGCTCAAAAACGAGTAAACAAAAACTGCATTAACAGGCTCACGT
>CM052544.1:110694354-110711671 GCA_028533065.1 Trachops cirrhosus
CCAAAGTACAAAATAAATATCCATGAGGCCACAATGGTAGAAAGAATGAGAGAGAGAGAGAGAGAGAGAGAGAGAGAAAGAAAAGAAAGGAAGGAAGGAAGAAAGGGAGGGAGGGAGGGAGGGAGGGAGGGAGGAAGAAAACGAGGGAGAGGAGACAAATCTCCCATGAAAGAATCCCAAATAATTAATGTGCACACTCCACCATCACAGAGAAGAGATACTAGGCTTTGGGTAGTGACTTCCTTCCAAAAAGTACAATAAGGAAGGGGGTGGGGTGGGGGTGGAGGGGTGGGGTCACCTTGCTGGGGAGAAACCTGATAAGCACACACACCTTCTGCATGGTGATCCAGGTTAATGTCGACAGAGAAAAATTATATTGCTAGCGTGTACCCGTGATAGGATGGGATGAGGGCGTCCCTTTACCTCTGTGCTCTTCCTCTAAAAAGTACACAATCCCAATGTGTTCATTAGAAAAACAGCAAACAAAGGCCAATGGAGGAGCATCCTATAACAAAACACCTGACCGATTCTCCCCAAAACTGTCAACTTAACACACAGGCAGAGTTTGAGAAATTGTCACAGTCAAGAAAAGCCTAAAGAGGCCTGACAACTAAATATAATACAGCATCCTGCCTGGGACCTGAAATATAAAAAGAACATTAAGCACAGCTAAGGAAACTTGAGTAAACTATAAATTTTAATTATTAAGAATGTATCGGTTTGAGTTCATTGATGGTAACATGGAAATAGTAATGCTAAGAAGAAACTAATACAGGAAAATGGGCACAGAATGCAAGAAGCCTCTCTGTACTATGTGCTCAGATCTTCATTTTTTTTTTTTTTTTTTTTTGTAAATCTAAAGCTGCTCTACAAAACAGTGTTCATTACAAAACGGATTTAGCATGGATTGCTGACTACTGCTTCTTCAACATGATAAAAACAGTGCTGTGAGCCTTCTGATTGCTTCTCCCATCTGTGAAGTGGACAGAAATGCCCACCCAATTTCTGTAATGAAACAGGCAAACCCACTAACCTGACTAGTATTTGTATTTGTTGAAATAAAGAAATGTCTGTGTGCATTTGTGTATTATACCTTAGCCATCTCTGCTGAGAATTCACAAAGGTAATAATGTACCAGAAGCAATGAGAATGCCCAGTGATTGGTTTCTGAATTATATTCTCCTCTAAAAAGCAACTGGTCTTTTTGAAGAAAAAGTCGATTCGAGGCTCAAATACAAGAAAAGCCTTGAGCATTCTCCTATATCAAAAAATAAGGAAGTAATCTAAGGTGATGGGGGTGCATCAACAGGACACAGGAGTGAGCATGGAAGAACCCCACTGGCCAAATCTGGGTCAAATTGAGCCTCAATATAAGTGAAGATATAAATGATTTATAGTAAATTGAGTACAATAAAAATCTATAAGTCTATACTGATAGAAATAAATACATCAGTTTTTCCTTACAGTAGAATGCTAACAATACAGAGACAATGATGGGGTTTTATAAAGCATCATTCAATGCTAAAATTAATTTGATGAGGAATAGATATTTACATAGATCAAAGTAATTCCTTATAAATTACTTACAAATGGTAACACAGACACTTTGCAGTAGAGAAACCTGGTAAACACCCCTTTAAGCAAATGACCAAAGCTAGTGTCACCAATATTAGCACAAACTGACATCATATTTCTGACATGGTGCATTGAGGAAGACATACATAAGTTGAACTTAATTTCTAAAAAAAAAGCAGAAATATCCAAACTGGGGTTATTTTATAAAAATAAGTGGTCTTTAAAACATATTACTGTCAACAAAGATAAGGAAAAGCTCAGTAATATTCCAGAATAAAGGAAACTAAAAAGACATGAATGATTCTGGAAAGGATCCCAGACTGGAGAAAAAAATAGCTGTATTAAAGAAATGATATAATTTGAATATTAGTATGGATGATGTAATAGTATTTTGAGCAATACAATAAATTCTTGATCTAATAGTTATATTGTGGTTATATAACAGAATGTCCTTGTTCTGAATTTTGCCAACAACCTAAGTGAATTTGGAAGTGGATTTTTCCCAGAGCCTTCAGATAAGAGCCTGGCTCATTTGAATACTCTGAATTCAGCCTTGTGAGATCCTAGCAGAGAGCTCGGCTGAGCCTGCCAGGGGTTCTGACCTTCACAACTGTGAGATAATAAATGGGTGTTATTTTAAGCCATTAAGTTTGTGCTAGTGATTTGTTATGGAGCCATAAAAAATGAATATCACCCTACACACACACAGCCACACACACAAATAACCTACGACAGGCATGAAATACATCTCTAACCAAGTGTTGACATCAAGAAGTAGTTATGTATGAAAGACAGGCTGGCTTAAATAGATAAACATCAGGGTGGTTAAAACACTGTTCTCTATAAGACAGGTTGTTTCGGATAAACTTCAATTCATGGTGGAATTTCTGTGGTGATAAAGAAATATAGTCCTCAAAAGCAGACATGCCGAAGTACACATCCCTTCTTAATCCTAAACACACAAACAGACCTCCTGAGCACTTGTGAAGAGCGTGCATTCAGATCTGTGCTGGGAACCAGAGCCTTTTGGGAAAGGGAGGGAGAGGGAAGGAAAATGGCCACAAGAAAGCTTGAATTCAAATGAGAGGCTAATTTAATGCTGTGGTCAAATTCGATAAGGAAAAGAGATTTTGATTTATACAGTAGTCCCCCCTAAGGGGCAGTTTTGCTTTCCATGGTTTCAGAAGTCAACCATGATCCAAAAATATTAAATAGAAAATTCCAGAAATAAACAATTCCCAAGCTTTAAGTTGTGCCCCGCCTTAAGTTGGGCAGCTGACGGAAGCTCGCACCAACCTGCTCCCTCCCGCCAGGATGTGAATTATGTCCAGCATCTCCACACTGTATGATCTACACTCCCTTACACTTAGTCGGCACCTTGGCTGTGAGTTCAACTGTCTCGATATCACTGTACCTCCTTGTACTCTAGTTACCTTATTTTACTTAAAAATGGCCCAGAGTGCAGGAGTCCTTTAAACTTTATCATAGTTGTGCATGTATAAGGAAAACCTGTATAAATAGGGCTCAGTATCATCATGGTTTCAGCCACACTGGGGGTCTCCGAACGTATCCCCATGGATAAGGAAGGACTACTATACTGCATTCTTTCTGGGGACTCAAATGCTTTCGTAGCTACTATCACATTTGACCCTTTGGACCTTTATTCCTTCTTAAAAACCTAATTTTAAAAAATGTTGGCTCTTTCTTTTCTACAGGATGAAATCCAAAGCTCTTTCCAAGGCAAAGAGATTTTATACCCACCTACCTTCCTAGTCTCATATTCCTGCCCCAACCGACACTCAACCTGTAGATTCCCACCACAGGACAAGCGCTCCAAGGATGATGTTGATGAGTCATGCTTTTCTGCCACTTTTGCAGATTGTACCTCTGCCTCTAACGCCCTTGTTAATTTTATCATTGTGGTAAATCCTCACTATCCTTCATGGTGCAGGAAACAGGGTTTCTGATTTGCATCAGGTCTCCTGGAGAGTGGTGGTTCCAGGTATGGAATGAACTCCTATTGATCCTAGTGTAATTAATGCTATCCATTCTAGATTTAGACTGCTACTCATAGCAGGAAAGTTAGGCAAAGCTGTTAGAAACCAACACACCTTGAAGATTACAGGCAAACATGAGTTAACAAGTAAATGAATCAAGTAAGGAGATAATATTGGGATAAAAATTTGATGGTAATTTGAGTTTTAATCTTTAGAGGTGATGCTGAAATGTTAAGCTTTCTGGCCTCATTTTTAGTTATTCTTTAATGTATTGAATAATATGTTCTTCCACAAGGATGACTTACTATTTCTCAATTCCCCTTTTTTAAAACAGCTTTAGTGGGATACAGTTCACATACCATAATTAATTCACTTAATGTGGACCATTCAAGGATTTTTAGTATATTCACAGATTTTTAGTATATTTGTGGTGTGGTGCAAACCATCACCACAATGTAGTTACAGAAGATTCTTAATTCCTTTTTGTTCTTATTTTGATCGTACTCTTTTCTCTTCACTCATTCATTTATTTATTTATTCACTCACTTAACATATATTCAGCTAGTCAATGTAAATTCCAAAAGAAACTTTCATATGTAAAGAAGTAATTATAATACCAGGTGGTAAGTTCTAAAGTGGAGAAAGTATAGAGATGAAATATGTCTCTTCAAGGACAAAGGTGAGGCACCCAACCCACCGATGATAGGGAGGTGATTCTCCAAAGAAGTGAGGTCTATGCAGAGACAAGAAGAGTGACGTGGAGGTTGTCAGGTGACTGTGGGGTTGGGGTAGAGATGAGGTACTCAGGGAAGAGGGTTCTGGAGGCTAGCCCTTCCTTCCTATAAAAATCCAAGTCATTTTTTAATCCTCACCCAAGGATATGTTTTTAGTGATTTGAGAGAGCGAGGAAAAGGGAGAGGTAGAGAAAGAGAGACATCAATGGGAGAGAGAAATATCCATCGGCTGCCTCCCATATGCATCCTGACTGAGGATTGACCCTGCAACCTAGGTATGTGCCCTGACCAGGCATCCAACCTGCAACCTTTTGGTGCATAGGATGACACGCCAACCAACGGAGCAACTCAGCTCTTTTTTATTTACATGAATGTTCATGACAGTGTTTTTAGCAATATTCAAGAACTGATGACAGCCCAAATGCCCATCAACAGGTGAATGGATGAATTAGCTGTGGCATTCACATGCAGTGGAACACTCACCAGCTAGCAACATAAAGACATGAGCCATGGGTACACACAGCAGTTTGGAGTGAATAATAAAGTCCGATATAAAAAGATTCACCATTGCATAATCCCCTCCACATAAAACTCTAGAAAATGAAAACTAATCCATAGGACAGAAAGCAGATCAGGGGTTGCCTGGGGACGCAGGTGATTGGTGGGTAGGGGTTACAACAAAACACGAGGGGCCATTCAGGGGAAATTGCAATGTACACTATTTTGACTGTGGCACGGCTTCCAGGGTGAAGACACATGTCAAAATTTATTAAATTCTATACTTGAAATATGTATAGTTTATTGTATGCCAACTATATCCCAACCAAATTATCTTCAAAAAGATGTCCCTGTTTGGATGGTAAATTATATGCTGTCCTTATTAATAAAGTGTCTGGCATGTAGGGAGTGCTTACATAGTGTTGGGCGTTAGTTTTACTGCTGGTATTAAAATATCAGAATTAGTGGAATCCTACCAGCCACAGTCCCAAAGGCCCAGGGACGAAGCTCGTCTTCACCTGCAGACAGGCTCAGACAGTAGATCTAAGAGTAGAGGGCTGGGGCACCAGTATAACACAGGGCTACGAGCTTGGGTTTGGGGTCAGGGGAGACAGAACTGGGTTAAAGCCCTAGCTCTGTTACTAGTCCAGCTCACAGGACAGCTCCCCTCAGAAGCCATCCCTGATTTTCCCACTCAAAATTAATCATCTGCTCATTTTGTGGACACCTTAATGTATTATTTTCCTTGTTACGACAGCTGTTTTACACCAAACTTTGATTAATCCACACGCACAGCAAGACGAAGGTAGGCAATAATATCGTAAGGTAAAAACAGAAGACCCTATGAGATGTGAAGTGGCATACAGTCCTAAGAATGAGTGAAATCATAGAAAATTATCCTTATTTTATACTTCTTTATCTAAAGACTATATAAGTAAATCTTTATTTTTCATAAAAAATAATGCCTACTTTTTATAATATGCATCTAATGTAAAAAAAATCTAATGTAAAAAAAATTAAGTCCCCTTCCCCCCACACCCCCAGAATGCGGAGGTACCTCACTGTTCATACATTAGGTATCTTAGTTCCTAACAAGAAAATCATGTTCCAAAGAGAATAGAAGTAACCCAGAAAGAGGGGAATTCAAATATTTTATGGCTAAGAAAAAGAATGTTACTTATGACAAATAATTTAAGTAAATGTTACACTGAAGTCATTTTAAATAATACATAACACCTTTCTGAGTTAATGACAATGGAATTAGGAGAGCTTTTTCTAATTAGTGTCATCTTTTAAAAGCTCGCTGTTTTCAGTTCAATAGAAATCATTAAGGTAACGTCATCATTTCGAAACCTGGAGTCAAGCTTTCCAATACTTTTGGACAGAACTTCCTACAAATTATAGGTGAACCGTTCCATCTGGAAACTGCTTTCTTCTAGGAGATATTGCATATCAATTCATCTTATTGATCTTTCTCTCTCGATGTTCTCAACTGTCATTAGAATTATAAAACTTTAAAGTGTGGGAGGAACCATACATATTATATCGTCCCAATTTTCTATTCTGCAGAGGACAAAAGTAGGCCCCAGACAGATAGTGATCTGATCAAACTCACACTGCCATCAGTGGCAATACTTGCTGTGGAACTAGGAACACATTCCTAATGCCCAGTCCCAGTGCCTCTGCCTCCCTCAGCAAACAGCGTCCTGAATCTGGAACACAAGTATCTTCTCCCAAGGCCGTCTTTGATTAGGAAATTGATTTAAATGCAGCTGCACACCTGCTCAAGCTTTTCTTTCGAAGTTGCTACTGCTACACAGCATACCCTTACCGCATAGCGGCATAAAACAGCCATCATTTTATTTTGCTCCTGACACTGCAGGTGAGACTTTGGGAAGGGCTTATCTGAGCAGATGGCGCTTCATCTCTTATAAAGTTGCAGTCGAATACAGGCTGGAGCCTCAGTCATCTGGGAGCCCACTGGGCAGGACACCCAAGAGGGCCCTCACATGGGGGACAGTGGCTGTGAGTATCTGCTGGAAGCTCCGTGGGAGGTGCCAACTGGGGTGGCTGCGCAAGGCCTCCCCAGGCATGGGAGTCTCGGGTGCTTGCTGTCACGTGGTGGCTGGCTGTCCCCAGAGCAAGTGTCCTGAGTCAACCAGCAGGAACAACAAGGCCTTTTCTGAAGTATGCAACATCACTTCTCAGAAGCTATGCAACATCACTTCTACTCCATTCTATTCTTTATAAGTGAATTAATTACTAGGGCCTGCTTAGATACAAGAGAGAGGACCCTCCTCTCCGTATGAGTAGTTTCAAATAATTTATAGACATATTTTTAAACTACCACATGGTTGCAGAAAGAAGATTCTGAAGTGAGCTAGGAGACATGATATAAAGGTGTGAGAATGGATCCGTCACCTACACCCATCAGAGAAAAATAGGATATGTACCCCTCCCTTAGTTTATCACCCTAAATCCCTGTGATGGGAACTGCAATGAAGAGTGACCAACCTCAGCTTTGCCCAGTTTTCAAGACAATGTACTGACATTCGAGATGAAGTTCTACAACAAAGAAGACCTAGAAGGCAAAATAATCATCTTCAATTTGAGTTGCTCAAGTGTTTCACATTTGAGTTCATGAAGGACCAAAGAGACGCTTTATTGTCCCCCATGAGCCTGTTGAATGAAATCTCATGAAACTCCTTGAAGAGCTGCAGCTCTTTTTCACTTGATTTGTACAGCATTCCACAGAGCCCAGGGTGGCCATCGGTGCTTGACAAAATCCGGAGGATAGATGACGATTCCATCAGAGCAGAGCAGTCCACAAATGTCTCCGTCCACGGAAATCACAAGAAGACTGCAGGAGATGTCTATGATTCCAAGAGTTGGCATGAATAAAGAAATATTTTCAAGCATTTGTGATTTCAAATTTTTCAAATGAAAAATTGCCACAGTTTCCAATGGCATCAAAAAGGGCCATAAACACCTCTTAGCATTTTAAACTGTATCAAGAAAACAGAAGATTGGTCCTGGCTGGCGTAGCTTAGTGGATTAAGCGCGGGCCTGTGAACCAAGAGATCACGGTTCGATTCCCAGTCAGGGCACATGCCTGGGTTGCAGGCCAGTTCCCAGCAGGGAATGCACAGGAAGCAACCATACATTGATATTTCTCTCCCTCTCTCCTTCCCTTCCCCTCTAAAGATAAATAAATAAAATCTTTAAAAAAATAATAATTATAAAAAAAGAAAACAGAAGATTGAAGGACACAATCAGATACTCAGTAGGGAATTGATTAAGATGCTGAGTTCAAAAATCATCTCCTGCAATGGCTGGCTGGCATAGCTCAGTGGATTGAGCATGGGCTTGCGAACCAAAGGGTCACTGGTTCAATTCCCAGTCAGGGCACATGCCTGGGTTGCAGACCAGGTCCCCAGTGGAGGATGTGTGAGAGGCAACCACACATTGATGTTTCTCTCTCTCTCTTTCTCTCTCCCTTACCCTCTCTCTAAAACTAAATAAAATCTTTAAAAAAATCATCTCCCTTTCTGATTTCTTCTTAACCTTTTCCAAAAAGGAGTAGATAGTCCGAGGTAGGTTGGAAAACATAACAGGTGTGATACATCAGGACATGAGTTCTCATACGATGAGGAGAGGACCTACGTGTGATAGGAGAGGACCTACGTGTGATGGCCATACAACCATTTCTCATCTTCCAAACCTCATCCTTACTAACAGGAGGTTCATTTAAATTATGGCGAAAATAAGTTATCTGAATTAGGGTTTGAAGGTTGCATGGCGAAGGAGAGCGGAGTATGCCATCCCAAAATGTGCCACTTTGGCATGGGGATAATTTTCAGCAGAGGGCATCAAGACTCAGCAGACTGAACAAAAAACTTACTGCCTACAAAATTTTAGATCAAAGGCGTGACCCAGAAAAAGAGCAATGACCAGAGATAACTTTTTTCTTTTACATCTGAAAGGCTTACCTTGATGGCGGAGCGAACATCTGATGCCCACACATCTGTTCTTCTTAGCTCCCTGTGAATTACCCACCTCCCCTTTGAAGCCTGGCCCCTGTCCGGTTCCTCAGCTCAGGATGGAATTTAAACCTCAGTTGCCTGCCTTTGAGTCCCATTGTCTGTGTGTGGCTTCCGTAGGTAATTACATTTGTTTTCTCCTATTAACCTGTTTAGGTCAGTTTAATTATTAGACCAGCCAAAGAGGCTGGAAGAGAAGAAGGGAGAATTACCCACCCCTGCAATAGCCCACTACCCCAAAACCTAAGGAGTTAAAAGTCAATGACTTATCATTTCTTTAATTCTATTGGATGGCTGGGTGGTGCTTGGGCTGTTCTCAGCTGGGTCCACTGACATGATTGCGTCCTGAACTAAGCTAGAATTGGCAAGGTGGCCTCCCTCACATTTCTGGTACCTTGGAGCTGGCTGGGGGATGGGGCTTCTTGGTTCTCCTGCACTTGGCCTTTGTGGTAGACAGACTAATGGTCCCCCCAAAATATCCTGTTTTGCATGACCAAAAGGACTTTGTAGTTGTTATTAAGTTAAAGACACTGAGACAGGAAGAGCACCCTGGATAACACAGGTGGGCCCCATCTAACTCCAAGGGTCGTTGTAAGAGGGAGACTGGAGGGCCAGAGTCAGAGAAGATGTGACAACAGAAGCAGTGGCCAGAGTGATGCCAGGAGCGGGCAGCCAGCCAAGGAATGCAGGCGGCTTCTAGAAGCTAGAAGAGCGAGGAGATGCATTTTCCCCTAGAGCCTCAGAAGGAAGTCAGCACTGCTGACCCATTTTAGATTTCTGACCTTGAGCACTGGACGATAAAGGCAGACTTGTGTTGTTCTAAGCCAATGAGTTTGTGGTCATTTGTTACAGCAGCAACAGGAAACGAACATAGCTTCTCACCCCCAGTAGGTTATACCGGGTCTCAAGGGGTGTTCCCAGAGGGCCGGGCGCCTTGCACCAACACATCTCAAGCTTCTCCTTGGGTGAAGTCCCACTTGCTAAAGCAGGTTACATAGCTAGGCCCAGAGACAATGGGAGAGAGACTCTGACTCCACTTCTGAATGGGAAAAATGACAATGTCTCATTGCACACAGAGTGCCATGAGGGGACACTGGGCCTCTGAAACTGTCCCTCCAGGGGGGTAGAAATATGTTTTAAGTGAGTGGCTTGGCTCGTGTTTTGAATATCTTAACCCTCTGTTTCAATCTCTTAGTCCGATATTTAAAGTTTAGATCGTCATCTTTCGAACATTCCATAATGCCTAACTGGGTAACAGCCCTGTCACAATTGAAGACTGTCAGACTGGTCTGACCCTTTTCCTTGTCTGCCTCCGTCTGCCTTCTGCCCCCTCCTCCAACCCTTTTTCTCTTCCGATTCGTTGCCGCTGTACCACAACGTCCAAACGAACTTCTCAGATTGCTGAGTCGTGGGGACACCGGTATTTCATGGCGTCTACGCTGTTTTCACGTCTTTCTTTCCCTTTCCCTGGAAAGAAGCTAGCTCCCGTGTGCTTTTATGTGGTAAATAGTTCCTGCGACTCCATTCTGAGATTGTCATTTGCAAGAAACACAATGCCAGCTGCCAAGGACAGGCATCAATGGTTGTTCGGCATTTTTGTCTTTGTATTTCAACCTGAAGGACGGCAATTGTTGGAGGCAGTAAAAAGGCAGAAAGGAAACTCTTTCAATGTTCTTCAAATTTGCACTTTCCTTCATCTTTTAGGTGAGAAATAAAATACTTCAGAACTCTCACATCATTAACAGAATGTGTGGGTAAACTTAGAATTTGCATCTAAATACATTCAAAAACAAAGATTTCTGTGGAACTTGCAAGTAGATCAGGGGAAGGTGCCAGTGAGGAAGAGAAAGTACTTTCTTGCCAAAAACCATCAAAATTGAATTTCTGTATGTTTTGTCACATTTGTTTATTTTTAAAGCCTACACTGGTCCAAACGTAGAACTGTGAATTTCTTGAATACTTTGTTGTTATCAGTTTTCTGCATGGGTTATATAAATGTGATAAGTTAGCTTATTTAGCTAACTGGTAAATCTCCACATGAGTTTCACCAAAGTCAGAAGAAAGGCCCCTTCTGGTGATGCATGTCATCAGAACAAGCTCGCCAATAGGAAACCTTAGGAGAGCAGGATTTGGGGATGACTTTTCCATAACCGGGAGGCTAATCCTCAGGCTTCTAATTCCAGAAAAGAGATTTTAGCTGGTTTTAATGATCCCAAACTTCTGATCAACCATCTCATTTCCTGGTATCGGTGAGCTTAGCAGCTGACTCCAAAGGCCTCCCCAAGCAGCAGATTTGAGTCAGACAAGCAGATTGTCAGGGGTCCAAAGGTCTCAAGGCCATGATAAAGACTGCTCAAATATGACTGACCCTTGACAGCGTCCTCCTGTCCAGACAGCCGACTGTCAGGCTCTCCCGGATTCCGAAACCAGCAGCTCCCACACTAAGCTCCTTCTCTGATCCCTGTGTTTCTGGACGGTTTATTTCCGCATCTCCATGGCTTCTTTCTTAAATCATATCAGTAGTACATAGTGTAGTGAGGGATGCACGAATACGTGTCACACATCACTGCCCTCCCTCCCTAAGCAATTGTTCCTTTGGAAACCGTCCCTGCTCCCCACTGATTCCGGCTCAGCACGGCACTCCAGGCAGCCACTTCCAATCAATGTGAATTGATACGTGAGACGCAGCCTGGCGAGGACGCCACCTCTGGTGCAGGGCCTCTTCCTGAGGACCTGGGAGACTCCCTGTCTCTTCTCGTTAGGTGCTCAGTGCATTTGACCGTGAATACAGCTGAATTCTGGCTCTGTAATAATGACTAAGGCAATGGATTGAGGTCCTCATATTCCAGCTGGTTTTTCCCCATCTCATAACCCTTTCCTCTGTAAATGTGTTGTCACGAGGGAGACAAATCTCGGTGGACTCACACAGGTTCATGTCATTATGGGAATACATTGCTTGTGTTTCTTGTGTAAGGTCAGTCAGCCTCACTAGATCTTAAGCAGCCTGTTGTGTTAACCCTTAGATCACCTGTGCTGACTAAGACACATAGGAGCTTAGTAAATGCCTAGTGAAGATGTAAATGCTTGTCTAACTGGATGAATAAGTAAAGCATCTCAAAGCCTGAGTCTGCAAACAGCTGGTCTTGCTGTACATGTGTTTGCAATAAAGTCTCCTAGGTCATCAGGAACAGGATCGACAATACACTCCATCCCCACAGTACAGAGCCCAGTTATGAAACTGTCTGTGTCCCACCTGCCCGCTTGCTTTGTTTGTGTGCGGTGTTAGGGGAATGTCCCCAGGAAAAGGCGTTGAAAGAGAACTCAGCCTAACGCTTTCTGTCTGTGTCTTTTCATTTTTCAGCTCTCATGGTAAGAGCCACGGTAGGAGAATCCCAAACTGTGTCAAAGGTAGGTTTGGGAGTTGTAGCTATATTTCATGTCATTTAACAAGAACTTCCAAAATCCTTTTTTTTGGGAAACCATCAATATTTTTGTTGCTAACCTACCCCAGTGCATTGTCAGAGTGAAGTGATAAGACTTACACAAAAACAGTTTTGAAAAATAATACAGTATGTAGCCAAACTTCAAAATGTGTATTAGAAACAGTAAATACAACATTGCACACAAGACCTGGCGTATTGATCCATGAATGATGTCTGAGTGAAGGAATTGATGGAGCAATGTTAAGTAATTGTAGTTTCTTGATATTTAGGACCTAACCATGTCCTTTGCATATCACCAGGGTTCACTATTAACTTCGTGCCTACACTTAACTAATGGCAACAGTCTCTAAAGTTGCCCCAGAAAAAGGCCAGGGGGTTATTCTGGACTCTACCACTCTCTCGCCCCACACATGCAGTAAATCTGCAAATATCTTCTCTGCCCTCCTAATAACTCTTCATCTCTTCACTTGCTTTCCTTAATTCCCTTGCCACTGCCTTGTGACGATCACACAGGCTCATCTTAGCGAGCCTCCCTCTTGCCTCCCTCCAATCTAGTCTAAGTGCCACCAGAATGGCCCATCTCAAGAGCAGATATCAGCACACTGTCTCTTATACAACCTTTCATCGCTCCCCCCGATGAAGTAAATCAAGCTAAAGTAAACCCCGTGACATGGCATAGAAGACCCTTCTTAAGCTGGTACTTGCTGACCTTCCCTGCTCTTCCACTGCCATGATCCCACTCTAAATTTCAGCCCCACAACTCCTAAGTCCCCAGCTGCTCTCTCCCCTCTTGGTCAGGTTAGATTCTTCTCTCTAATTTAGACTCTGGCCTGGGACTTTCCTCCACTGACTCTGCCTGGACCCTCCTATTCGTCCTTGCAATCTCCCTTTAGACTTCACTCGCACCAGAAAGCTCATCTGTGATGCTAAAGTGTTCTGTGTTCATCCTTATTAGAGCAACCATCTCTTGTCTTAATTGCTATTGATTGCTTATGTGTCTCTCATAACTGAGCAGTGGGCTTCTTGCAGGGCCTGACTGTGTCTTACTTATAGTCGTGTCTTAGTGCCTAGTTCATGCTAGGAACTAAATACACATTTAAGGAGAGAGAAAAATGAGCAAGCACACACTTGTATGGCTGAGAACTTATTAGACATAGCCTTGTTGAACTATTGCTTCAGTCCCAGTAGAAGCTAAGAATCCTAATCCCAGACATTTTGAGGACCTTCTCCAAACAGTTGCCAGGACCACAGTGCTGGGACAAGATTAAAAAAAAAAAAAAATACTTTCAGGCCCCCTTAAACTAAAGCTGCACTGTCATCTTGCATCCCGGCTTGCTGGAATCCAGAGGACAGTCTCAAAGCCACTCACCCTGGCACCGTGCTTGAGAAGCTCTCTGAGAACAGCACCCAGGGTTGCAATCAGAGTTGGAGGAGAGGCGGAGGGGACAGAGGCCAGTGCATCAGTCAGTAATCAGTGCACTTCCTTCCCCACCCCCTCGCAGCCAGTATTCAGAGAGGCACGGAGGAGGTTACGATTTAAGGCAGTGCTCTTCCGCCATCTAGTGGTTCTCTCCCCGGTTCAAAACGCCTTCTGCAGAAGTGGATTTCAGCAGCTGAAAACCCAGCAAAGGCAGAACCAAACCAGGAAGCCAGACTGAAGACAGTGCCCAAGTTGCCCTGGCTGGGGGGTTGGGATGTTGTCACATACACCAAACGGTGGCCCGTTCCATCCTTAGTCAGGGCACATACCTAAGTTGTGGGTTCAATCCCTGGTTGGGGTGTATGGGAGGCAACGGTTGTTTCTCTCTTACACCCATGTTTCTTCCTCTCTCTTTCTCTCTCTCTCTGGCCCCTGCCCCAAATCAATAAACATATCTTCAGGTGAGGATTTAAAAAAATAGTGCCCAAGTATGATCGAAATGCAAATAGAAAACCACAATGTCATTTCTACCCGTCTGTGATCTTTGGAGAGCAGATCATCTTGACTGGTGTTCGGCAAAATACAGGGTTGGAGGCTGTGTCACCCTGTCAGTCAGTCAAACTGAAAGTCACACTGGAAACTAGCTTTCATCTCACTGGGGAGTAAGACACGATTTTAGTTTACCATGGGTTGGATTTTTCCCCTACTTCTCCCAAAGGATTCTGTACGTGTCGCAAACTTGCCCTAGAAATCATTTTTACCCAACAGTAAAGTACAGAATTTCAAAACTGAAAGAAAAGCTAAGAATGTCTCTGCTACTCTCAGCACATAAGTGTTCATCCAGCCAAAGATAACAGTGCTGGGATGTAACAAGAAAGGCATTTCAGGGGGCGGGACTGACATGGTCCAAAATGGTCCTGGTCCCGGGTCCCTGGGGGACGCTGGTGCTCTGGCTGCTTTTCTCGTGGTGTCGCAGAGGTAAGTCATTAAAAACCAGCCGTCTGTTCGCTCGGGGAGGGATCTGGGACACATCCAGCCATACAGAAACCACACCAACACACGGAAGAGACAGATCTGTCCGCACACACTGTATGTCTGAGAATCTGGTCCTGAAACAATTCCGAGGACAGCAGAGCTACAACCAGCAGGAGCGACCAGAGTCTTCACCGCCAAACTTGACAAAAACAGACTTTCTCAAGCAGAAAATAGATTTCTGTATCATCAGGCCTGCACAAAATAACCAGCTCCTAGAGCCAGGGACAGGGGCAGGAGGAGTAAACGCGTGCGAAATCCTGCCTCTTATCTTCAAATTGTCTTCTTCCTTCTACACGCCCCCCATTGTATGCCTATCACAGCTTCCGATATTGTAATGTGACCTTCCGCTGAGACGCGCTGACAGCTGACTGACATTTACCAACTCCCGCTTGGTCATGCCACACGCGTCCCTTCTGCTCTGCAGTCTGTGCGGACACAGGTTTGCGCGGTCCTTACAGGTGAACACGTAGAGGGGGCGGCTCCCGGCCCTACGACCCTCGGTAAGCTCAGTTTAAAAATCAGATGTTTCTGCAAAAACAATCAGCTAATCCAAGGGTTTGATATCTTACAAGGACCATCCAGCCACTTGCTCCTTAGAAGAATGAAATAAGCTGTTCTACCAGGTCGACACAGACTTCTGTCATAAGAGCTACCGCTAGGCTGGCAACCGCCCGAGGTGTAAGACTGACGTTAAGTACCAACCACAATTACGGAGCAAGCCGAACACTTCCTTCCTTGTCATTCAGCGAGGTAAGAATATATGATTTTTGGACAAATTATCTACTTTATCTCTCTGGACCAAAAAAAAAAAAAAGATGATTGATGATGTTCAGGTTTAAAAAGTGCTCATACTCATAAAACACGTTCTTGGAGAAAGTTTCATTTTTAAGAAGATAAATCAAACATTCATCTCAGGGGGAAGAAGTCTTTAAACAGCCTCACTCCTACGGAGCTCTACTCCCTGCTACTAAGCAGGAATGACAGCAGAAAATTCCAGGAAGATTATAAAAATCGAGCTAAGGCTTCCAGGGATACAAAAGGAGCAGAAATGCTGCCTGGGGAACAGACTCTGAGTGTGGGGAAGCTTTAGGTTCCTGTGCTAATTCTGCAGTAGCAGGTGATTAACAAGGGGCTGAAAACATAGTTTTAGTAAGATGACATTCTCCACTAATAGGCATGATGCCTGAATTGCTTCTTTTCATCTTTGGACGAATTACTGAGTTTTCTGAGCCTGTTTTCCTCACTTGTAACATGAAAATAATTATTAGGTTAGAAAATGCTGTTTGTGTAAGTCGGAAACGGTCACATACCCTCAGTGTGTCAGTCCTACTGAGTGAGTCGCAGCTCTCTGGGACCCTGGAAGCTACGGAGACAGGCACCTGTGATGTAGACATCAGTGTCCCTTTCTAACTCGCTGATGGACACTTGGTGGAGACAGCTTACTCAGGCGAAAAGGTCCCCGCAAGACAGGCTCTCGAGCAATTTATCTGTCAGGATCTTTGTCAGTGGCGTCAAAGGGCTGTGTCAGTACACAAACACATGAATTTTTTAGTGCCCAGCCCAGGAAGGGTGAAAAAATAATGTTAGAGTATCCAGGAAAGCAGGAATTACACTGAGAACGTGATGCAGTAGACAGAGCACTGGACGAAATAAAAATATTTAGGTGAGCATCCCTGCTCTGCAGTGAACTAGCCATGTGACCTTGACATGGGGTCTAATCGCTTTGATTTTCTGCTTCCTCTTCTCTAAGTGGGGCCCTAAGTGCCACACGGTACAAGAATAACTATCATTCCTTCGGTACTTGCATTATTTATCACATCAACTCCCCACAACAATCCTACGAGGAAGGTATTATTGCTAAAATTCCCCGTTTGTAAATGAAGAAGCTGGGGTTCAAAACCAGTAAGTGCAAGAGCACCCGGAAACTGAAAGGTAGAATGGAGATTTGAACCCCAGCGGTTGAATTCTAGAACTTACTTGCCTCCCAACATGCTACACTGTTTCATCGGAAGGCCTACATTCTAGCCTAGGTTCTTCCCTCATTTGCTCTATACTGGACTTCGATTTCCTCTTTAGCCTAATGAGTGGATCGGGCTAGACTCAGATTCTAAGTGATTTATCTCCAACACCCACCCTGATCATTTTTGTTTGAAGCTTCCAGGAGCCTAGTGCTCAGGAAGACGGCAAAAGCCACACCTCGGTCCAGCGGGAACTAACACCGTGATTAACTAATGATGTCCAGGGTGGGCAGGTGAGGTATGAAGGCACCGACAGCCTATTTGCTAACCCTGGGAGAGGGGCAGGACCTCCTGCCTGCCATATTTGACTTTCCTATCCTGTGTCTTCACCTAGTAGCTGCTGAGGGCAACCAAGGGTGGGCTGGCCAAGCGAGGCTTGCCTGATAGGACAGGGCTGTGTAACGGAATTTTGTGCCCTGTTGAAAATGTCCAGCACAGTAGCTACTTACGAACATGTGGCTATAGAGTAGTTGAAATAAGACTGAATAGCTCTTTAAAAAATCCTTTTAAAATTTAAATGAATAAAAATATAAACCTAAATAGACTCATGAGGCTGG
>CM052544.1:110712171-110737847 GCA_028533065.1 Trachops cirrhosus
GCTGCATCTCAACTTCGATACCAATAAAGTGATTTTTCACTTGATTATCATATCCCGAATAAAATAAAATTAACTTTCTAATAATTAGCCACAAATTTTTAATGTGTTTATCTTTGCCATCTGCTCTCCTGCTCTGCTAAGCTGATAGTCTCATATCCATCAACCAACAAATCGTTCCTTGGGTTTCACTTTAGGGACCAATTAAAAGTATCAACATATTTTCCTCCATCAGACGGGGGAGTTTTACCTCCAGCTGTTGGGAGTCTGGGCTTCTGAGAGTATGAAGCATGATTATCTAGGTGGAAGGCTCTTGAGACAGTTGGAGGGAAACAGGTTCCACTGAAAGCTCGTTTATGGGAGCTTGTTTATGCAAGCCTCATGGTTCCACCCGCCCCACTTGATTCAGAGGGTACGTGCTTCATGGGATGTGTGGTAAATAATGCAGCTGGCACTGCAGCAGGGAAGTTGCTGCTCCCAAACCCGGAGGGCGAGCTCCTGGCAGAGAATCCAAGGCTGCTCATTTATCACTGTGCAGGCCCAGCTCCTCCTGAGGAGGGCTGTGAGTGGCAGAAGAAAAAGAAGGACTCTAGCGGGTGTGTAATCATCTAGAGTCAAGGTCATTGTGGAAAAAGGGAGCCTGGCTGACATCAAGGCCCCAGACCTGGCCATCAGCATGGCTCCTCCAAAACGCAGGCTTTGGATTCTAAGACACAGGTTGGAATTTCAGTTCAGTCTCAAGTTAATTATACATAGTGGATAAGTTAGCTGACCACTCTGAGCCTCAGTTTCCTTATATGCTCAAAATAAAAGCAAAACTGTATAATTCTCTTTTACAGACTGAGGTGCATAGATGTGATGCAGCTAGCCAAGTGTCCAGATACCAACAGACACAAAGAAATGTCCATTCTCATCTGTGGTCAATTAAATAGCAGACCCCAATTTTTCACCCCTGCCTGAATCCACACCATTGCCATGACTGCACCTTTGACAGAGTGCACTTTCCCACCCCTTGCTTTGAGCTTGGCCACATTGAGCTTGATTTGCTTTGACCAGTGATTGTGGGCAGAAGTGACAGTGTACCCATTCTGAGACTAAGCCCTCAGAGGCCTTACATGTTTCCTACCTGCCCTTTGCACCCCCACCTTTAACAGAGACAAACCCCGGCTGGCCTGCTGGCCCAGGAAGGAGATCAAAGACTTGTGGAGCAGGGCAGCTCCCGCAGGTCTGCAGAGCCACCAGGCCAAGCTCAGCCGGGACATCCAAATGCCATCCAACATGAAGACAGCGGAGTGCTAACCAATAATGGTTGTTTGAAGCCACTGCACTTTGAGGCGGGTTAGCTTAGGCTGTGATATCTCACAGATACATAAATATCATCTCACATTCCTTGTCTGAGTTCTAATTGCATTTCTTCTCCAGACTTATTGAATGATTATCTTTTGCACTGCTAATATTACTGATTAAGCTCAGAAGACAGTAAGCTTAAATGTTTCACTAAAACTCCTACTGAATTATTGGTTTAAATCTTAATTTCCAAGCTCAGGTGTATAAGAAAAGTAACTATGTTATTATAAATTCCCTATTCTGCGGGGTAGCAAAACAATTTCTAGCACAATTCAGGGTTTCTTCTCCCTCCAGGGTTGTGTTGAAGCTTTGGAGGTTTTTCATGGGGCTTGATGAGGAGGTTAAGGGGTTGGGAGGAACAGCTGGATATTGTTGCTCCTGGTTGTTGATCCGTGCAGGTCTCCGCTGCAATGTCTTGGTCTAGGATCCAGGGTTTGATTCATTGTTGGCTAACCTCCTTTGGAAGCCTATAAGTATTTTCAACTGAAAAAAACTTGGGGCTGCTCTCAAACATGCAAAAATTGTTCTGAAGTATCTACATCTTGTTGGGGTGAAAGGAAACACAAGACATTGGTCTCGGACCTGTCTGTAATCTGGAAGCACCAGGTGGACATTTCCACTGCAGGCTCTCACTGCTTCTGCAGGTTCTCACGGAGAAGAGGACGCAGGCCCACTTTGCAAATGGACTCCTTAGGCCTTCCCGAGGCCTCTGCCGTGCCCCGCTTCCCCCAGAATGAGAATGGAGTTACAACAGGATGTCCAGATGTTTCCTGGGAGTCCAAATGCTTTTTCCCTCCACCTCTCCTCATTTCTTTCACTCTGAGAAGCTTTGCTCTTTTCCTTTCTGGCATCTGAAGATCTAGACTTTTGAAACTTAAAAACCTGAGAAAAACTCTCCTTTTCTCTTTTTTATCTGGAAAATCGCTATCTTGAAGCACAGAGTAACCACAACCCTAACTGTGGCCTGAATTGGTTAAAGAGTCAAGGGCAACAGGCAACTCCAAGAACAACAGCCGCAAACTGACACCAGCTGATATTTTAAAACTACTTCACCATTGTATATACCTGTTTTGTGGATGCAAGATATACCATGCTAAATATTACCCTGCATATGCAAAGGAGATGTAGGGTAAATACATGAGTTAACAATGGACTTTCTATATTAATTCTTGGTCCTAGTTTGTTTGTTTGTTCTGGACGTTTGTTCTCTGGCCCAGCTGTACTTGTGCCGAGATTAACCAGAGAAGCTGCCAGCTGTGATTTGCAGATGTGTTCCAGTTCCACGATGCCAGAAAAAGTCAATTATGCACACTAAGGTCATCTTTGTAAAGTATGACCATACTGACATTTTACAGTGAATAGTGGCCATCAGAATACCTAGCCAGGAGCAGATTGGATCTGCTTGTATTATAGTGGCCAAAATAACCAGGTGTGAAACCAGTGTTTTAGCTGTATTTACAGCCAAATCGAACCAGGCAATGATCCAAGCAATAGGTTGGCATTCAGCCCAATTCGGGCTGAGCAAGGGTGACTCCATGCTGTGAAGAGGGAACAAAAACGCAGGTCATTATAGCATGTACTGAGAGTTCAAATAGAATAGAACCTCCCGGAGACAGCAGATATTGCAGTGAACAATTGGCTTCTGAGTATTGATCTCAATTTGCAAGAGGGTATCAAGGACAAGAGAGGATTCTCACATGCAGTACCACCCAATGAGGCATTCTTGAGAGAGCTACTTTCAGGCTGTTATGTCCCTGAGAACATTAATATCCAGGAAGTATTTAAGAAATTCTATTTTTGGCCATGATCAAGTAGAGGGAGAGGATGTACTCTATTACCTTAAAAATCTAACCACAGAAAATACACACAGCAAAGGTGTTCAGACATTGAACAGACCGGGCAGAAGAGTGAGCAACGGGAAAAGAGAAACAAAAGAGCCTTATGACTTCTTGGTGCCTAGAGTGAGTTTTCAGGTGGGTTTGCGGGGGGGAAGCCAGTGCTGAGCAATCTTCCTGAGATGATCAGACAGAGTTGGGAATATGGGTGGCCCGCGGTGGCTCAGAATTACAGGACAACAGCCACAGATGAGCTTGCTTCACAGAGAGGGAAGTACCCGAGATCAGAAAAGGAATCCACAGGAAGACCCCCGGGCTCACACAGGGCAGAGAATAGTGTGTGCTCCTACCTGCCCAAGTTCCAAATCCTTGTAACACCTGGGGGTATCAGGAAGCGTTCTCCGAAGGTTATTGCCTCAATTCTGGGTCAAAATTAGTCCTCACCTAAAAGCTGCTCTAATTCCACCTTAAATTCACACCTTAAAAGGATCCATCTGTTTTTAAATAACATAATTATTCCATAAAACAAATATCAAAAATACTTAAATATATACAAAATGGCCTAGCAACCAACAAGGTAAAATTTACAATGTCTGGCTCCCAATAAAAAAGTACCAGACAGGCAAAGAAGCAGGAAAAAGGACCCATCACCAGGAGAAAATCAATCAGTAAAAATGAACTTATGAAACAAGTGCCAAAAACAATAGACAACAACATTAAAACATCCGTTCTAACCGTACTGCAGAGATTCAGAAAGGGGGAACAGAGCCTGAGAATACCAATCAGAGAGGGCTGGTAAAAAAATAACCCAATTTAACTTAAGATTAGAAGAAAAATGTCTGTAACAAAGAATAAGATTAAGAGTCGATAGACATGGCCGGGAAATGTTAACGAATACCTAACAATTGGAACAATCCACAATAAAGGGAGAACACTGACTGAAAACAAAAGCCAATATGAGCCGTGAAATGTCAAGGGACCAAATACATATGCACCTGAAATCCCTGAAGTGGGGATATTGGGAAAATATTTGAAGAAATATGACCAAAATTTTTCCAAATCTGATGAAAACAGTAAACCCATACATAAAAGATTCCCAGTGAACCCTGAGTACAATAAGACTGCTCCAAGGAAGATCATTTAAAAATTAAAATCAGTGAATAAGAGAAAGCCTTTAAAACAGAGAGACTAGACATATTCAAAACAGAAAAGAGACAGAGAGAGAAAGGAGAGGAGAGGAAAGGAGAGAAGAGGAGAGGAGAGGGGAGAGGAGGGAAGGGAAGGGGAAAAAGAAAAGGACTGCAGACTTCTTCTGAGAAAGAATGTCAGCCTGACAATAGTGGGCCAACATCTTCAAAGTCCTGAAAAATATTTCAACTTAAAGCTGTGTGCCCGGTGAAAAAATCTTTCAAAATTGAAGGTGAAATAAAAATGTTGTGAGACAGTATGAAAGCTGAAAGAATTTACTATCACTGGACTTCAAATATAAGAAACATTTTTAAAAAAGTCCTTCAGGGAGAAGAAAAATGAGACCACACAAAAATCTGGATCTACACAAAGACAAGGGAAACCAGAACACACAAATACGTGGGTAAAGGGAAAACATGCTTTGTTTAACTTTGTACATATCTCTATGAGATAACTGACTGTTTAAAGAAAATATATAAATTGTGGGATATATAACATGTAGAAGTAAAATGCATAACAACCACAGCACAAAGGTCTTAAGAGGAGAAATGGAAATAGTCATAAGTTTCTTATACTATACAGGAAGTGGTATAATATTACTTGAACATGGACTGTGATAAGATAAACTTGTATATAATAAACCCTAAAAGAGCTATTATAAAAATGATTACCCAACAGCCAATGAAGATGAGATTTAAAAATATTCAATTATTCTAAAAGAAGGAAAAAAAGAAAAAGGAACCAAAAAAGATGAGATATAGAAAACAAATACCCAAATTTATATTTGAATTAGCCATATCAATGAACATATTAAATGGAAATCAGCTAAGCCTGCCAATTAAAGGGCAGAAATTCTCAGACTGAATAAAAATGCAAGACCCAATAATATATTGCCTGCACATAATACTCTTTAAATATAATGACACAAATAGGTTGAAAATAAAAAAGAAGTAAACAGAGGTACAGATAAGGTTGGTTCAACAGTTCAAAAAGTAATCAATTAATTCAGCAGATTAAAAGGCTTGAAAAGGAAAATGATAAATTAATTTCAGTTGATGCAGAAAAAAATAAAGCTTTTCACAAAATCTAAAATCCATCCATGATAAGAAATCTCCACAAAGGAGGATTGAAGGGGACTTCCTTATACTAAAAAGAAGGACTTCCACAAAAAATCTACAGTAACACCACACGTAACAGCCTAGAGGTCAAGAACAAGGTGGGGTAGTCGCTCTGTTTCTGTAGAACATTGTACTGAATGTTCTAGCCAATTCAACAAGTTAAGTAAAAGACAGGAAAGTAAGAAGGAAACCTTTCTTTATTCATAGATAACAGAATCATCTATGTGGAAAATCCTAACAGTTTCACCAAAAAACTACTAATGCTAAAATGAGGTTAGCAAGATTTTAGAATAGGAATTCAATACACAAAAATCAGTTTTATTTATATATACTAGAAGCAATCATAAAGTGATATTAAAACACAATGAGGGGGACTGACTGTGGGAGCAGGGGGTGGTGGTGCAGGGCAGAGGGGAGCAATGGGGGGAAAGGAGGGACAACTGTAACTGAACAACAATTAAAAAAATTCTATGAAATGAAACGGGTGAAAAGTCACATACTAGATGAGGTGAAGTTTAACTCAACAAGCAAGATTCTTTTTTAGCTAGTTGACATGACAATAAAAAAGCTTTCCATCAAAAAATATTTTAATAAAATGATATCAGAAACTAAAGATGCTTGTAATAAATTTCACAAAAGAGGCATATGACCTGTACATTGAATATTACAAAACAGCGAAAAAGGAAATAAGACCTAAATCAAGACTGATATCACATTCATGGATTAGAAAACTCAAAACTAACACGTCAATTCTCCCCAAATTAATTTACAGAATCAATGCAATCTCAATCCCAGCTGCAGCATGTTGTGTGTGCACATGTGTGCATGTTGTGCATGAACCAGCGACTTGTTTCTAGCACCCATGTGGAAATGCAAAGGGCCTACATTAGCCAACACAAAAGACGAGAGCCCAGAAGCAGGCCCACTTATATACAGCTCACCGACTGTTGACCAATGCACTCAACTGAAAATTAATGGGGAAAGGATCATCTTTTCAACAAAATGATGTTGGGATAATTAGGGAGCCAGATGCAAATAAATAAACCCGAACCCTTCCGTCCCTCCATGTATAAATATAAATGTCCTCAAAATGAGCCATTGACCTAAATATAAGAGCTAAACTTACAAAAGTTTCCGAAGAAATCATAGAAGAACATCTTAGTTACCTTGAATTTGGCTAAGATGGATGAACAGGACATGAGAAGCACAAACTATAAGAGAAAAACATCAATAAACTGGACTTTACCAAAATTAAATAATTTGTTCTCAAGGAGTCCCTGCTCCAAAATAGAAAGGTGATCATTGCAATGATATTTGCCAAACAAATAGCTGCCAAGGGGCCCACAGCTCTTTATATACAAAGTCCTTATATCCTGATCCTAAGAAGGAAAACAATGCAATAAAAATAGCAAAAAAAACTGAACAGGCATTTAACCAACATAAACATATAGATGGCAAATAACCCATGAAAATATGCTTAGCACCACTACTCATTAGGTAAATATAAATTAAAACCACAATACATATCACAACACACTGACTAAGAATGGCTCAAACTCCAAGGAGCGATCATACCAAATGTTGGTGAGGACATGAGCAAGTAAATTCTCATACACCGCTGATGCACATGTGAAATGGTTGGGAAACCACTTCTCTAGAAGTTAAACATACACCTTCCCTATGACTCAGCCATTCCACTCCTGGGAATTTATTTACTCAAGAGAATGAGAGCATATGACCACGCAAAACACTGCATACAAATGTTTCTAGCAGCTTTATTTGCAACAGCAAAGAATGGAAAAATCTCAAACATTCACTAACAAATGGATGGATAATCAAGTTGTGATATGTCTGTGCAATGGAGTATTACTCAGCAATCAAAAACGAACCACTGATACATACAACAACATGGACGAATCTCAGAATAATTTTGCTGAACGAAAAATTGCCAGACAGAAAACCAGCATAGTCTATATAAAATTCTAGGAAGTGCAAACTAATCCACACTGACAGATGAGTGTTTGCTCGGTTATGGGAAATGGGGAAGAAGTGGGTTACAGAGCGAGCCAGGGAACATATTAAAGTGATAGATGTGCTCATTTTCTTGATGGTGTTGATGGGTTTCACAGGTATGCCCATGCCTCACACCCATAGAATCGTACAGTTTAAACATATGAGGTTTATTTTATGCCAAGAATGCCTCAATAAAGTTGTTACAGTAAAAAAGACCTTTCACAAAAAAGAAGTAGCTTGCTGGGTAAACACCGCCTTGATCGCCAGCCCTCCTTTTGTCTTCCAGCTGGGTGCACAATTGGATGGCACTCGTCCTCCCTCCTGCCCTCCCCCCCTCACTTACAGTTCTCTGTAGCCAACTCACTGGGCTCTGGCCAATGAAATCAGTACAATGTGGCAGAAGAGATGAGTATTATTTCCAAGGTTGAGCCAAAAAAAAAAAAAAAAACCCAAAACCCTGTTGGATCATTCTGTGCTCTCTCGGGAGCCATATTTTGACTGGGCTGTCATTACTTAGAGGACTCTAAGCATGACTGAGCCGCGGAATGGACAGAGTGTGGCTCTCTGTCCGCAGCAGAACTGCCGAGGTCCACAGGACCAGATCCACCCTCTCTGAACTGTTTCAGAGTGAAAAGGAAACGTGTGTTTGTTATGAAACTGGGAGTCGGAGGCTTTTCTCTGTAATCGCAGCTAGCTTTCTCTTAACCGTTAGAGAAACGCATCCCTTTATCTGGGATGATGCCGTGACCAAAACAACAAAAACTGAACTAAAATTTGTGGCTTTGGCTTAGCAATCAGGTGGTGGTGAGAGAAAAGAGACAGCAGGTTACGAATCTGGAGAACTCTGCTAGCTCAGATGGCTTGGATACATTCTCCTGCTGAGCGGTTAGCATCCCCTTCACACCTCCTCCTCCTCCTCTGTGTGGTGTCCAGCTCCCTCTGCTCTGTCTGGTCAGATGGCCTGTGACTGCATTTGGGCACACCTGGACGGCCCAGGAGCACTCTCTCCCCACCTCCAGGTCCCTAGCTTAAGCACGTCCACGTGGTGGTCTTCTGGAATAAGGGAACGCTTCCAGGTTTCAGGGGTTAGAGCCCGATACCTGTGGGCGCCATCAGCCTCCTGACAGAGCGGTCCACTGTGCAGCACTGACAAAGGTTCAACCTGCTATTTTAAATACGTTCAGACCACGTCTAAAGAAGTTGTTTTTAAAAGTTTGAGAATGATGCCTGGCCAAACAGAGAATATTGATGAAAAGGTAGAAATTGTGAAGGAGAACAAAGTAGACATTTTGGAATGGAAAAGGAAAATAAATGAAGAGGGAAATTCATCAGATGGGCTCTAGACCACGTGAGCAGGCAGGAGGAAGAAGGGCAGGAAGTCCAGGGTGGGCACCTAGGGCTTCGTTGGAAAGTGTCACAAAGAAACTTCCAGCACACAGTTCAGGAAACCCTGTAACTCCAGTAAAAACCACATTTTGGGGAAGAAGCTTTTTCCTGTGTGGAAAATAAAGAGAAGAAAGGCTGGTTATGGGCTTATTCTAGGTGGCACACATTTTTTATCTTTCAAGAAAGACCAGACACTGAAGAGAGCGACAGAGACCTGGGGGACACCGCCAGGCCCACTGACAGACTCGTAGGGAAAGGAGAGAGAGAAAGGGGCAGCGTGTGCCTCTCATGGTGGCTTGTGATGGAGAAAGTCTGCAAAGCACAGACCCAAGAAGATACTGTAATTCTTTTTCAGGAGAGCTATGTCCTTACAGAGGAGATAATTTACTGGTTTAAATTCCAAACCTGTGAGGTTGAAGCCAAGTAACCGCCCATGACTTAGGCAACTACAAATGCTATTCGTCTCCTGTGGTGACGCTCATGCAGAATAAGGAACATCTGAGGCTCCTCTAGGACCAGCGTCTATTGAAGTTGCCTTGGCAACCACAATTATCAACATCAGTAACTGATGGGAGTTTGTGGGCACCCATTGATCATATAATAAAGAAGTGTGAATGGTTTGATGATGCAATCCCCTTTAATCCTCACAAAAGCCCTCTGTGGTGGGTAGTATTGCTCTGGTATTCCAGACTGAGGTTCAGGACAATTTCACACTTTGTCCAGACGTATGCAGTGAGGCAGGAGCTGAGCTGAGACCTGAATGGGTCTCATCTGCCTCCAGGTGACCCAAACGCTGCCCCACAAGTCACTCGCCTCGCCAAGACAACGACACCGGTGTACCTACCTTCCATATGTGAACATATTTTAATTGAGGATGAAGGCTCTCATTTACCTCACTTTATTTGCCATTATATTTTCTTGATATCCCCACATATCTCAGAGACATTACGGATTAGGTTCCAGACCACCACAGCAAAGCAGGTCTCACAATAAAGCACCTTGTAATCTTCTTGCCGTCCGTTTGTAAAAACACAACATCTGTGAAGTGTAATAAAATGAGGTAGGTCTATAATTGACCTATAACGTTAGAATAGTTTCAGGTGTACAAAATAATACTTGGATATTTGTATACATTGCAAAATGACCACCACAACAAGGTTCATTAACATCTATCGCCATACATAGTTACATAATGTTTTTAAATTTGCAACTATTAAGAAAAGCGTTGTTTACTATCAAAAGTAAGTCCCATGGCATCAGTATAGGAAAATAAACTTGAACACCTGTTACCAACACCGTTCACAGAGAAAGGCTGTGTTGTCCAAAGATTTCCAAATGTCTGTTGGTTTTAGGGGGAGATAGATAGCCTGTCACAGAAAGCTACTATAGATGATGATGACAAATATTTCTTGGACTAGATAAACGGGTCTGAAAAATACAACCTATTAAGAATGACTCTATCTGTACGTTTAACAAAGCAAATCCCGTGGTTCTGTTTTTAGATTTAAAAAAAAAAAGGAGAAAGAAAGAAAAAAAATTCAGAAATAGGCCAAGGAAAGTGGACAGTGAAGCAACAGCTCCTCCTACAGTATCTGAGAGGCTTTTCTCTTCTCTGGCGGGCTTTCAGGCCTCTACCCCAATTCACATGGGCTGATTCTCTCCCAGTTCCCCGAAAGCTCCTCCTTCTATCAGAAACTACTGTCAGGACTAGATTGTAAACTCACTCACACTAAGTGGGAAGTGGCTTTGGAAAGTCTGAGTCCCCTTCATTCATAGCACAAGTTCAACTGTAATGAAGGCACAATAAAACAGACGAATTCTCACAAGTGAAAGGCTAGTCTCCAGAGGTGCTGAGAGATGCCCAAGCCTGTCAGCAGGAGGGCCTCACAGGGAGACTGTTAGGAGGGACACAGATTCACCGAATTTTGCCTAAGTGCTTAGAAGCCCCAGGCACTTCAAGTTTTGCTCCCTGTCGGCCACCTCTTCATTTCTAGGTGGGCCGCTAGATGGCACCACTCTCCAACTGTTCATGGAGTTGGAGCACCAGTCTGGGCTGGAAGCAGGCAAAAGCACAGGGAGGGTCCCTGGTTTTGTTTTTGTTTCTTTGTACTGAAAGATATATTAAATCAACAAACAGCTTGTAAAGGAAGTTTCAGACATCAGAAAAACAAAATGCTTGAACTACGAGCTACTTCATCCCGAATTTTAGTAAATACTTGATACTTGAACACATAGCATCAGAAACTTGCACTATTGAAAAATGAATAACCCGGGCCAGGTGACTCAGTTGGTTAGAGCGTCATCCTGATACGCCAGGGTTGCCGGTTTGATCCCCAGTCAGGGCACAAGCAGGAATCAAGCAATGAATGTCCGAATGAGTGGAACAATGAATTGATGTCTTTCTCCTTCTTCTCTCTCTAAAATATCAATAGCATTTTTAAAAAAGGAAAATGAGTAAGAACACTATTATTCTTTGTTTTTGAGACACTGTCTTCTAAATCAATGAAAAAGCAAGCAATGATATGTTTCCTCTTGAGAAATTTCTCCCTGCTCATGATGAATTTTATTTCTCTTTTGGGGCTGAAGAGGTGGACTGGCTGGCAGTTTCGAACACGAGTTTTTAGCTGGCCTCCATTACTGATTCCGAAAACACACACACACACACAGCACAAACACGTGTGCTCACACCTGCTCCTCCAATAACCTGAATCACAACACACTGGGCTCCGCGTCTCACGCGGGGGTCCAACCTGACCCCTGTCTCCCCAAACCTTTTCACCGCAAAGGCTCCCCGTCATCAAGGCTGACCTGACGCTACTCCCTTGCCAGACCCCTGTTCTTATAAGAACATTGGTTAAAGTTACCAGGTCAGCACTTAGAACTTGGTAAATGTCACCACAAAGAAAAAAAAAGAAAGAAGAAAAGAAATACCTTCCAACACACAGTTCAGAAGAATGTGTGACTTCAATAAAAACCACACTGTTGACACAAGAAGGTTTTTCCTGGGTGGAAAAGAAGGAGTAGAAAGGTGCAGATGTTGGCTAGTTATGGGCTCATGCTAGATGGCACAAAGTGGTGACATTTGAGAGAAGTAGGTGTTTTGTAAAACTTGCCTCCCACACCAGATCTGGGTCTCATATCCCTTCTCTCTGATTCCTCAGCCCTTTCCCTCCGCCCTCCCGGGCCTCCCGCAAGCACGAGGAAGCACGGAGCACGGGCTCCGCCTACTGGCAGCTGGGGAGAATGGCAGGCTATCTCAAACCTACCCACGGCTTTTCCAAATTAGTAGAATTTAGTCCAAGTTGTTAAAAAAAAAAATGCTTAAACACACACAAATGTAAATAGAAGTGTACTTCAAACTTCACGCACTTGGAGGGGGCATTTGGTTTAACCTTCTGCAAGAATATTCACTGATGAATTGATTAGGCAAATACACACGGGGAGGATCAGTTCAATCCCACTACGTGTTTGCAGTGGTGCGGAAAGGCGGGCTGAGGCCCAGAGTCCTCCTCTGCGGGCGCTGATCCACTGCAGGAAATGTTCTGCTCCGCTCCACGACCAGACTGCAAGCCTCTGCCCTGCCCTGTGTCCACTGAGACAGAACCCAGGAGGTTAAAGAACGAGTCCTCCGGGACAGTTTGTGAGTGACAGGGACCTGCAGGGAACCACACAGTAGAATAGGTCAAAAATCTGACTTTCTATATTTATAGAGCTGACCCTGGAATTGTTCCTCATTTGTCTTATTACAAATTGATGGTTCTGTTCTAAATTCTTACAATTTGTGAGACATCCTTCGGAATTATCCCAGCACCGGCCTGCTGTACGGGACATCCACTAGACCGATGCTGCCGTGTCCAGCGCTGTCCTCAGATGCTCCGTTATAAAGACGGAGAAGGCATGACCGCCACCGTCTGGCTTCCAGGGCCCATCGGAGGACAGACGGGCAGACACGGAGCAGAGCGGGGCTGAGAGCAGAGGGGTTGGCTGGACAGAGATGTGCCGCACCAGGTGTACTGGTAATGATACAATAATGCACAGTTGAGTGAGCAAGGCTCGGGTTTGGGGCTGCACTCTCTTCACCTGGGAATCAAGGCGGCCTACACCTGCCACTCACCCACTCCGGACTTGTCCTAAGTGTTCTTCTTTTTGTCAACTCTGGGGATCCAATACATCATGTATCATTAAATGCCTAAATAATGTTTTCACTGTTAGCTTTTCCCCTGCTTCCTCCAAAGCAAGTAATGACCTCTTCTCATCATGGTTAGCTTAGAGACCATAATATCTTCTCTCTCTTTTCAATTCTTTTCCTTTTAAATTTTTTTAAATTATTATTTTGAGAGAGAGTGAGGGAAAGAGAGAAACATCAATTTGTTGTTCCACTTATCATCACCGGTTGATTCCCATATGTGCGCAGACCAAGGATTGAACCCACAACCTTGACACGTTGGGATGATGCTCCAACCAACTGCACCACCCGGCCAGGTCTTCTTTATTTTTCAATCACATTTTACATCCAATATTACTTTGTATTAGTTGCAGGTGTGCAGCATGTCAGTCAGACAGTCACATACTTTACAAAGTGGTCCCCACCATATTCCCCAGGACCCGCCTGGTGCCACACGTAGATGTTACAATGTTACTGACTACATTCCGTATGCTGCGCTTTACAACCCCATGCCCGTTCTGTAACTGCCAATCTGTACTGCTCGATCCCTTCACCTTTTTCACCCAGTCCCCCAACTCCCTCCCTCCCCTCCATCAACCATCGGGCTGTTCTGTGTGTCTATGAATCTGTTTTGATTTTGTTTGTTTATTTTGTTCTTTAGATTCCACATGTAAGTGAAATCATTTGGTGTTTGTTTTTCTCTGACTGACTTATTTCGCTTAGCATAGTGCCCTCTGGGCCCATCCATGCCGGTAAGATTTCATTCTTTTTTGGAGGTCATAATGTCTTCAGTATTATTGCACCGATGGGCTCTACAGCCTCAGTAAAACCCGTTGTCCACCATCTCACGCCCACTGAAGCTGCAGCCTGTACCCATGTGGGGAAGGTAGCAGCAGCGCCATTGAGGATAAGGAAGTCACTTCCTAGGCTCTGCGTTTCAAAATAAAATTGTTTAAGCCTGTAGTCAGTCAGTATTCTGAAAGCAAATGCTTTTAAATACATTGCAAAAGAACAGGTTTTGTTCAGTGATCAAAGGATTTTATAATTGCAGCAAGCCAGACATTGGTGAACTGACACTAGAACAAATCGCAGAGCAGGGAGGAATACGGAACACGACACGGGAAAGCCGGCAAACCCTTTGATGTCAGGATGGGGGAGGGGCGATGGACAAGGCAACGGGTACAAATGGCCTTACTTTCTTCTCCTGCTGTCTCTGAGGCTGGGGTTCAAAAGCTGGAACACCGTGTCTTAGGCAGGTTTTGGTTGGTGAGTGGTTTGTGTTCCGATTCTTTGAACTTGAGAGACTGTAAAAGTCTTTCAGAACGAACGTAAAAGTCAGAAAGTTGCAACGCTGGCTTGACCTGGAGTCGCAGCGGCGGAGGGGGCGCCTCGGGTATCACAGCGGCACTAGGCAGAGGCCGAAGGGGCAGGAATGCAGGCCGCAGAGAGCAAGGACCTTGTACCTGGGGACGACGGCGGATGCCCGACCACTATATAACGTCCTCCAGCTAGGTGAACCAGGGGCACTGTGGGGATGCCAACCCTGGGCACCAGTGGCCAAGCACGTGGGACCTCTCGGTGGAGACCCTGCACGAGGTAGAGGACGACCCCTACACTGGACACCATTGGTGTCCCTCGCTGCTCTTTTGAGGGT
The DNA here is from genome assembly GCA_028533065.1 of Trachops cirrhosus. Classification (NCBI taxonomy): domain Eukaryota; kingdom Metazoa; phylum Chordata; class Mammalia; order Chiroptera; family Phyllostomidae; genus Trachops; species Trachops cirrhosus. Next base: position 110,726,875 of record CM052544.1, read on the forward strand.
ACTTAACCAGTGCTTGTACCCAGGTGATGTCTTCCACAGGAGGAACTGTAAGAGGGCCCTCTAATAGAAGGAGTGAAAAGTTCCCTCAGGGAGTAGAAACTCTAGACTGAAATGTATATATGTTTATATTTTTACACACATGGCTATATATACACATATGTACATACATACAGATCTGTATAAATACATATATATTTACCCTGGTTATTGAGCCAGCTCTGTCTATTGAAAGCTGATTGGAGGCATCTCTTGCCAGCTACACATTCTGGAACATGTTGATAGCATGAAATTGGCCACAGTGGGGGCATTTACACCACAGAAATTGAAAAAGGCTGCAAATAAAAAATCTCTACCCCCTCAAGCTGAATGTTAACCATCGATCAGCCCACCATATGTCATTAAATGTATGTGTGTGCTCTTTTAAATTAGAGTGAACGTTTTAAACAGGTGGGACTAAGTTACCTGTAAATATTCTCTCCCAGCCCTGACCAGTGTGGCTCAGCTGGTTGGGGGCTGTCCCGCAAAGCGAAAGGTCACCGGTTTGATTCCGGGTCAGGGCAGTGGCCTGGGTTGTGGGTTCACTCGTTGGGGGCATATGCAGGAGGCAACCTATTGATGTTCCTCTCTCACATCAGTGTCTCTCTTCCTCTCTTTCTCCCTCCTTCTCCTCCCTCTAAACATAAATAAATAAAATCCTCAAAAAAAATTCTCTCCCACATCACCAATCATCATCAGAAATGAGCATTTCAGAGGACGATGAGACCTGTTATTTCAAAGAGAAAGTTACAGTCCCTGCACATGTGAGGCACGAGGAAGAACTTTCAGCCCCTCTGGGCTTCGTAGGGAGAAACTGTCCTTGGGGTCGTCACTGGAGAGGGCAGCCACTCCTGCCTCTGTCTTCATGGTTGACAGAGAGCGTCTGCATGGGACTCCCAGTCCCAACACTTACCGCTATGGGACCCAGCGTAAGGTAGTTACGCAGCCTGCGTTTCCACGTCCTCACCGGGAAAGGGAGACAAAATATCCCTACCCAGGAGGCTAGTTGAAAAGAGCAGTGATGCACGTCAACATCCAGCTTGATAAACAGTAACAACTAATAAAGGACAATGTCCTCAGTTAACTGGAACAGACTCTTTCTCTCATTCATCTGCTGGTGGGCTGGAGAGAGCCCACCCAGAATGGGTGAGGCAGAATCACAGTCTGCAACCAAGAGAAGCGTCCCTCCTCCATCTTTACAAAACAGCTTATGAGTCTGCAAGTGATTTCGTATCAAAGTGCTCCCCCCACCCCGCCCCCACCCACCCAGGAGGATGTGGGAGCTGAGCCTCACTGCCTAGCAGCCCCAGGACACCTCCGACCTGAGTACCTGTGCCGCCTTCACTCCCAAGGAATAAAGCCCTAAGGATGGGCACGGAGCCTGGGCATCTGACGAGCTGTCTCGGAACCAACGCAAAGGGCCCGCACGAGGCCTGGCTGTGCACACAGCTCCCTGAATGCACGGCACTTACGTGGCCAAGGGACAGAACGTGGCCAGCCTGCACCGAGGGGACAGCAGGGCAGACAGTGTGAGACTGAGTCTGTTCCCATGCCTCCCCCAGGAAACAGAAAGGGAGGCGAAAAAATGAGAGCGGTGAACAGAAGCCTTTTTTAGTCTCAATTGCACAGGCACGAAAGGAGGAGATCTGGGTCGCAGGGAATACAGCTGCTGAGGGTAGGCAGACCAGCATGGGCGACAGTGTAGTATTTGCAGCCGGGGAGGAAGAGGCTGGATAACTGCCCCCATCTCATAACCTGTAATTACCCACTCCCGGGAGGACAAATGAAAGAATGTGCCGGTGACACCTGAAACCAAGGTTAGTTGTTCTAGAACTGTCAGACAGCTGTTCCTTAGACGTGGAGGGATTTTCCTTCCTCTACCCTGGGGGGAGCGGGGAGAGAGAGCAGAGGAGGAGATCTGAGAGCCCTGAAGGGCCCACCCGCCCTGTCTGGCCTCCTCCCCAACATCCCCCTCCTGCCCACCCCAGCTCCCCCCCACCCCCACCCCAGTTCCAAACGCAGCAACATTACAGGCCGGGCACTAACGGGCATGACATTTTTTAAAAAAGAGAGACAGAGGGTCCTGAGGGAGAGATTCCGACAGTCACACTGACAGTCCCTTTTAGAGGATCAAAGAGCGGAAGAGTGGCCATGGCCCGCCTTCCCGCCCTCCGCACCCCCCCTTTGTTGGAATGCTTTGAGGAGGTGACAGGGCACCCCTGGGGCGGGCCTCCTTTTAGCTCAGCTTCCCAGCGGCGCCAGGTGAAGTGTCAAGTGCCAGAAGTGGATGTCTGACACACAGGGAATAGGACACTGGGATCGAAGGCACGGGAAGAGCTGGGACAGTGGGGAACGTGAGCCCCCAAAGAGGCACTAGAACCAGAGCCAAGGAAGCCGGCCCTCATCTGCCTGGACCCGCGAAAGCCAGCAGGCAGCGTGTCCCTGGTCTGAACGTGCTGCCGCGTCTCCTGTGACAGCCAACGATGGCTTTGCTTGCACGGGGTGCCTGTTACAAAATTCCATCTTCATGTCAAATAGTAGAGACAGGTCTCTGAGATGCTACTTCAAATCCATGATTAGCCCAGGTGAAATAGGAGGCCAACAACAACTATCATGGAAAATTTCTGGCATGTTCCACCTCAGGCTCTTGGAAGCAGGAATGGCCGAGGAGAACCTGAGCTCGGACAGAGAGAGAGGGCACCAAGGGAAAGAAAAGGGGAGCAGTTCTTTCTCCAGGGAACACCCATGCCCTGTGTAAACCTTGGCTGTAGGGAGTCAGACCGAAGGCCATTCCTCCTTGCTCTTCCTCTCCGGCTCTTTCATTCTAGGCCAGGTCAGGACTAGGTAACTCGGCGGAGGTAACTAGGGCCAGCATTTAAGGAGGCTCTCACTCCCTCTCAAGGTCATGCATTGGTAAGGTTAAGCTTGATAGAGAAGGAACACCAAAGGGTGCCTTAAATAAAGAATGAAATGCACCCATCAGTACATGGGGGGAGCAAAAAGCTGTGGTACATTTACATGATGGAATACTACACAGTAGAAAGAAAGAAGGAGCTCATACCCTTTGCAACAGCATGGATGGAACTGGAGAGCATTATGCTAAGTGAAACAAGCCAAGTGGTAAAAGAGAAATACCATATGATCTTACCTATAAGTGGAACCTAATCAACAAAACAAACAAATGAGCAAAAAAGAACCAGAGACATGGAAATAAAGAAGAAACTGACAATGACCAGAGGGGAGGGCAGAGGGGGATAACAGGGGGAAAGAAGGGGAAGGCTCAAGTCAAGGAATACACACCAAGGACCCAGGGACAAGGACAATGGGGTGGGGATTGTCTTTGGAAGCGGGGGGTTGGATGGGACAGGAAAGGGCAATGGGGGGGGATGAGGACAGCATTAAAGGAAGAACAATAAAAAAAAGAATGAAATGCAAAGGGCAGCCTCAGGCTACATATAAAGAAATGGGTTTTAGGGAAGCCACTTTCTCTTGGAAAGGTGTGCATTGTACGTAAGATTCGGGTATAGGTAGCACTGACTAATAGAGTCACCACCTCCTCTTCCTGCTGTTGTCCCTGATTCTCTGGCCATCTGTCACTGCAGACTTGCAGGATCCCAGAAGGAGCAGGTCAGGGCCATTGTTCCACTCTGCTTAGCTGCCATGTAGAAGTGCTGCTACAGGGGTATCCTGTTAGTTGTTCCATCCTCTGTGTCCCCCAAATACTCTTTACCTGTTCTCATTCACCTTAACAGTGAGAATCGACCTCCTTTCTCGGCACAGTGATAGTGTTTAGTATGTGGTGTGAAACACTTGATAAATCCTCAAGTTCACTTCTTAACACATCTACCGAGGGCACGCTATTATTCTTGCCTCAGGGAAGGGAAATAGCTTCTTACTCTTGTGTTTTAGATTTATCATCAGCTAACATTCTTGGGGGAAATGTTTCCAATGAAAATAGAATATATTTAAGAACACAGACTAGAATGTCCTTTTATTTTTGTTTTTTTAAGAAAAATGTGCAAGCACGAAAAAGCCAACAAAGGTGTGAAAAGGAATTTTTGCAATGATCTAACCCAGGAATTACTTTGACAGTGTTGATTGGCTGATTTTTACAGGCTAGCTAGTTTTTTAAGGAGCTGGTGGAGGTTAAGACAGCAAATGAAAATATGTTTGCCTTCTTGGGAAGAAAATGTGCTTGGATCTTAAGGTGAGACTGTTGGTAAAGAATGCCAAAATATCCAGTATCCTCCTCTTGCTCTGAACCTACACGTCGATGGGAAGTGGTTCACGAGGCATCTATGAGTGGGTGTCTTAGGGTCCCTGAAAATCGGTGCAAAATAGTGTAAGAAACATACATGTGCTTGGGTGCATGTGTGGGCATTTTGTGAAAAAGGACCAACCCTGGGTCAGCTTCCAAAGTTTAAAAACTACTGTGCCACGTTTAAGCTTTTAAAAAATATCTGTTGAACGAATACCACAATTTTACAGTGGAAAGAATATAATCCAGGAGCCACGGGACCCGCTGGTGCTGCCAGTACCCACATGAGACCAAGCTGAACTTTCTTAAGTGTTTGAGGGAGTTTTAGGTATTACCATCAGGAGACAGAGAAAGATCCCCAAATTTAAGAAGGATATTGACAACAATTAACGATTTCCCCTTAACCTCCAACAAAGAACTAGTTAATGTACAGTTCAATTCCAGGGTCCAAATGACTTTGCTCTCTTCACACATGAAATACAGCAAAGGAAACGGGCATTCCTCAGTACAAATCCTTAAGAAGGTTCTATCTACTTCTGCCAGCACCAGCACTTCTCCAGAGGAGCCTTTCCCATAGTGCAACATTTGACAAGACAGATATCTGGGGACTCACACTTTCTTAGAAATAGAATGCAAAGTGTAGAGAGAGAGTGAAGGGTCAAGGTTTTAGAATCCTTAGCCCAAGGATTTCAGACACCATCCTCTAGAATGTACTCAGGCCAAGAATGTGTCCAAAAGGACAGGCATACCCCCTCTTCGGTTTTGGCTAAAGCCAAGACTTAGTCAACTTTAGAAAATTTTACCAGGGGGTGATGACCTTCTAGTAGGCAAGATTTTTAAAAATTACAAGAAGTATGCACCATAGAAGAAAAAAATTGATAAATTGGAATGTCATCCAAATCAAAACCTTCTCTTTAAAAGACACAGTTTGGGAAGTGCCAAGCCAAACTGAAGACGGAGAGAAGATATTTATATATACGTATAGCAGTATCTAACAAACAGCATTTTCAAAATATGTTATGAAGGTTTACATCTCGGCAATTAAATGAACAAGCTAATAAAGAGTTGGCAAGAGTTGGAACAGACACTCCACAGAAGATATTCAAATGGCCAATCAGCACAAGAAAAAAAATGTTCAATGTCATTACTCACCCAGGGATGCAAGTGAGAGCACAAAGGCACACCACTAGAATGACTAAACTTTAAAAGACTGACAAATGCCACATGCAAGCAAGGACGTGGAGCGACTGGAATGCTCGTACACTCTCAGTGGAAGTGGGGAAAGTGCGCACCTGCATCGGGGAACGACTTGGCAGTCTCTGCTGTAGTCAAACGCACGCTCACTCTGTGTGGGACCCAGAAATTCCCCTCCAAGAGAAAGGCAAACCCACGCCCACCAGAGACCTGCACACAGGTGTTCACGGCCGCTTGATTTGTAACAGCTGCACACTGGACGCAACACGCGTGGGCATCAGGAGAGGTGCATTCACACAACAAACTATTATTCAGCAATTAAAAGGAAAAATCTATTAATATGTATGTATGTTGAATCTTAAAAATATTGAGCCAGGTACATCAACACTGGTGATTGTATTTCTATGAAATGAGTCCTTAGATACAGAAAACAGTTCAGTTCATTGTCTGGTTTGGGTTTTTATAAGGGAGTTAGTTGACTGCAAAAAGGCATGAGGGAAAAATTAAGGGTAATGAAAATATTTGTTATTTTTATTGTGCTGGAGTAACCAAGCACATTTCTCAAACCTCATTAAACTGTGCAAGTAAATTTGGATCATTTTATTGTGTATAAAATTTACCTCAATAAAACAGATAAAAAAACCATTATGTGGAGAGACTTTGTTTATAAAAGGAGAGAATAAGAAGTTGTAGACAACCTAGTAGCTACAGATTCTTAGAAATTCAATCACTGAGCTATATTGCATCCGGAAAAGAAAACAAATATTTATGAACCTGTCAGCACCTTTGTTTTCTCATTGTAAAATAGGGACCCTATAGTACTTCCTACATAGGATTGCTCTGAGCATCAAATTAATCCAGATAGGTAAAGCACTTGGAATAAATCATGAGATACTAAGAACTCAGTGAAGATTGGCTACAGTAGTCACGGTCACTCCCAAGAGCTGCAAACTACACCAGGCCCGGGGAGGGATACAATGATGAACACCGTCGACATTCCCACCTTTGGGGAATTTAGGTTCAGTGAGGAAGGAGATGAGACAATTCTCCATGTGCAAGCCGCTGTTCTGGGAGACCGGTGGACAAAGTCTCTTTTACAGACATGGAAGCACCCCAGCATTTATCACATTTTTATTGTCGGCTGTGGGATTGGCACATTATATATATATATATATATTATTATATAATTTATATATACTGCCAAAAAAGAACATGTATTTCTTAATAACTTTCTTTTACTTGCCCACTATTTTTCTGCTGCTCTTAGAGAAAAGCAAGGGACGTTTTTTTCACGGGAGGTCACAAAATGATGACTAGACATTACTACAGCTCGTCACGTCGGCCTCCAGAGAGAAGTTAAAAGGGTCAGACCTCTGGCCTTGAAGAAGTCACCTGGACAAGCCCGTTGGCATTGGGTGGAAGGTAAACATTTCCGCTTCCACCTTCTCAGACCCAGCTGTCTGCTGCAGTAGCTTCCTGTGGCTACTGGAAAAAAATGATCACAAGCTGGGCGGCAGAAAACACCACAGGTTTATCATCTCAGTTCTGGAGGCCTGAAATCCTAAATCCAGGCGGAAGCGGAGCCACACCCTCTCTGCAGCCTCTGGGAAGATAATCTGTTTTGTGTTTCCCTTCTAGTTCCTGGTGGCTTCTGGTCATCTCTAGAATTCTGGTCTATAAGTGCATCACTCCAATCTCCGCCTCTGTCTTCACACTGCCTTCTGCTCATCATCCTCTCCTTCTTTTTTAAAATCTCATATAAGGACCATAGTCATTGGATTTAAGGTTTACCTGGATTTAATCCAGGACAATCTCATCTCAAAATCCTTAACTTAATTATGTCTGCCAAGACCCCTTTTCCAAATAAGGTAATGTTCAGAGGTACCAGGGATTTGAATGTTGACAAACCTTTCTGGGAGTCACCATTCAACCATCTCCCTACAGTCATCTTTCTACAGTGCTGGGATTTGGGGATAACCCCCACATTCATCACAGCAAACATGTATAATTCCGGGACGGCTGAGTATTACTAGCATTGCCAGGATGGGGGAGGGGAAGAAAACAGGAGTAATTACAGCTCCATGAGGGCAGATGCTCTGTCATTCCCCCTCTTTCCCCAGCAGTTACAACAGTGTGTGGCATAGAGAAGGTTTTTGAATAGACGTTTATTTACTCCAACTGGTCTTTGTATCTTGGTGTCCTGAAAGAATCGAATTAGCCCTCACTTAATCATTAAAATTTCTGTAAGGTTCCCAAGCAAAGAAACCATAACCAGAAAAATCTGTTGCTGAGTCCTGGGGGGTTGGCCTGGCTGAAATGCTCCTGGTTGCCCAAGGTGGGCCGGGGTTGGTGGGAGGGTGAATTCTGTCATTGGGGGCTGAGCCACAGAGGCCAGGAGACCAGAGAGACTTCATTCTGGGTTCTGGGGGATAAGTCTCCCATTTGCAACTACCATAAATACACACCCTTCCCACACTTCCTTTCCTATAATAATGCAGTGGTTGGGAATGAGAGGTGAGGTCCTTTTGGTAGCTTCCAACTACAGGAAACCGTAAATTTTCAAAAGGAAAACAACAAAAACTAACTCTCTGTGGGTTTTCCTGTAAAGAGAGAGGATAGGGAGCTTCTAGGAGCATCCATCCTTCAAGTTCTCATCCTCTGTGTTTGCCTAGAACTCTGGTTAGCAGGCTTTTACCCAGAAATTATGAGCTACAGGGAAACCCAGTGATGGGGGCAAATGGATAACTGTCAAGACATTCTCTGAGTGACACTTTCTATGACCTTCCAAGAGACACTTGACCACTCTGTATCTCAATTATGGGCAAATCAGGGACAGCAGTAATAGGTGCTTACCCTACAGGGATGCTGTAAGAGCCCATTACCCATGGGCAACATCAGTGGAGACTGAAGGATGAGCGCCATTATGTAGTTACAAGGCATCATTACTGGAGTGTGAGTGGTGAGTGGAAAGTGGAGGCTTAACAAGGAAATTCATGGGTCTGCCTCGCAGCAGCTTCCTGATAAATTGCCAATAAGCCTTCCTAATTTATCTCATTCTGCCTGCATGGTGACTTGTACCTAACAGTCTGCAGATGACAGAGAGGAAGAATGAGGAAGCCAAGTCAGGTACAAAACATTGACAACGTGACATCAGGTACCGCAGCGGAGGTTTCTTCTGAAGCTGAATTTCAACCACCTTTTACATTACATCTAGAATGTGGACTGAGCAAGGGCCATGGGAGGAGCTTGGGATTAGGCTGGAGGAAAAGGGGTAAATGTTGAAGATGCATTTCACCTGGAATCACTAGACAGTGACCTTCAGGATTTAAAGTGGAGTTGGTCAGCTTGACTTCACATCCCCTAGTGAGACATGGGACACAAATTGAGACACTGTAGGCTGATGGCTCTGTGTGAGCGTTTTAATAATGTAGGAAGCCCACTTGGACCAGACCAAAGGCTGCCTTAAGAACTAAAGTACAGCCACATAAGCAGTTACGGAGCAAGAGGGTCAGGAGTTTTAAGAGGACCTGGAAAAATCAAGGACTGTCTTCAAATCCCAGCCAATATGCCAAGCTCCACCTGGAAACTTTGGTCCAATGCCAGCTGTGATGAGTTTATTACTAGTTCCCCTGTGTTGTGCAAAAGAGAAGAAAAAATGAACTTGCGTAAGAAAATAGAGATTTTTAAATGCCAAAAGAACCAAGGCTACTGGGACAAAAAATAATCTGCTCAATAGAAATCTGATTTTGCCGGTTGACCCAAGAAATTTAGGGGTTTAGGAGAAAATCCAAAAATCTGGAATACCTCAGAGTGCTATAAAATATGTTGCAGATTATTGGAGATTAAGAAACTATTTGGGAAAGGGAGGGCAGAGATACAGGGTGCAGGAAGTGGTAATTCTCACCATTGTTTGAATACCATTAATTCTGCTTTTATAACCATTCTCATTATTGAGATCCAATATCAGACACTATGCTAAATAGTTTAGACGTATTTTCACATTCAATTGTTGCAACAGCTTTAGAAGTCAGACTAAAATTATTCCCATTTTAGACATGGACAATCTGCACCACAGAGAGGTTGTGAAATTTTCTCATAACCACAAAGCTAACACGAGATAAATGTGGGACTCGAACCCGAGGTTTTGACTCCAAAACTTTCGTTTAATGACTACTCTAGCTCTCCCTCCTGAAATACCTTTCTGGGCAAGAAAACAGCTCCTGAGGTAAACAGAATTTCCATTCTACCCAGGCTTATAGCTCAGACGAAATGGGATGAGTGCCCTAAAAATGCTAAGAAGATGCTACGGGATTTTGTTGAGAGAGAAATTCTGTTGGGCTGAGGGAAACAGATGATGCCAAACAAGAGAGGAGGCACAGCTGTAGAGGGTGAACTCTTCACTGGACCTTTTAGCATTAGGTCATTGTCATCTCAAAAAATCTGCATAAGTCCTATGAAGTATGTAGCAGTTTTTAAATGGGAAATTGAAGCAGAGAAATGTAAAATAAGCAATCCATAGTCAGATATAGAAGGGGAACAGTAAGAGCTAGAGTCCCATGTTGAGGCCCTGAACTCTGAAGACCTCATCCTTTCCATCTTACGTCTCTTATTTTTTAGAGAGGGGAAAGGAGGGAGAAAGAAAGGGAGAGAAACATCAATGTGTGGTTGCATCTCGCACGCCCCCTACTGGAGGCCAGGCCCGCAACCCAGGCAAGTGCCCTGACTGGGAATCAAACTGGCAACCCTTTGGTTCACAGGCCAGCACTCAATCCACTGAGCCACGCCAGCCAGGGCTAGACTGTTTTTGTTTTTGTAATTTCTTTGCCCGGTTTTGGTGTCAGTGTCATGAATGCCTCAAAAGGAGTGAAGTGTTTTCTCCTTTCCTGTTTTCTGAAAGAGACTGCGTGTGTCTGGTGGTCATTCTCCCTTAAATGTTTTACAGCGTTTACTAAAGAGCCGCCTGGGCCAGGAGCGTTCTTCCTGTGAAGACTGCGGAACACAAACTCAGCTTCTTTAATGAATGCAGACGAGTGATACCCTCTGTTTCCTCTTGTGTTCCTTTTTCCTTGCAAGGAATGCGTTTCAAATGTACTGTGACCTAAGGTTATTCATAATATTCTCCTATTGTTCACTCTGTACTTGTAAATTCAGCAATGATAATGCCTCTATCATTTTGGAAAGCATATTAGTCCATTATGTTCTTGGTGCTTTTATCTCTATTGGTCCAACTAGGGGTTTATCAGTTCAATAATCTTTTCAAAAAAGCATCTTTTCACTTAGTTAATTTCCCCTCTTTTTTGTCTGCTTTCTACTTCATGGGCGTTTGCTATAATATGTATTAGAAAAATCTCCTTTCTATATGCTTACTTTGCTTCTCTTTTTCTTGTTTCTTCAAGTAAAAATTAACTAATTTTAGACCTTTAGTTTCTAATGTAGGTATTTAAGACTAAACATGTGTTTGTTTTTTCAGTTTCATTTTTTTTTA
>CM052544.1:110743570-110764073 GCA_028533065.1 Trachops cirrhosus
GGGGGAGAGAAGAGGAAGACCCTGTCGGAGCCCACCGGGAGCTGAAAATGAGTTTGAAAAGGAACAGCCTGAGTGAGGAGCTTCACCACACTTTGCAATCTATCTACCACCAGTCAACGGACGAGCAGAAAGCTGTTTTATGGTTGTATGGGAATTTAATTACGGGAAGACAGGTGTAGACAGGTTGTTAATAGCCAAAAGGGTAGAGTGTGCTGACTCGTAAAACGCTGTCTCTCAGTGACTCTCCGTTCTCTGATGCAGGAGCTGAACTCTGGACGCCACATTTCTCCTTGGCCGCCGGGATCGCCATCAGGCCCTGCTCAGAGGGGTGCTGCAGGGGAGACTCAGAGCCTAGAGGAGAAGCACCCGCCCCCGCCTGCCCTGTTCCTGGTCCTGCCGAGTCACCGAGTCCCCGCAGCCCTGGTCTCCGGATGACAATTTGAGCCGGCAGCACTGCCTGCCTCGTGCAGTCCTCCCACCTCCCGGAATCGGCCTCACTGCACTCCGTCAGGATGCAAACAGAGACCAGGCAGCACGCCCTCCCCGGGGACCTTCAGGCCCTTAAGTCTGTTTTTAAAAATCCTCACCCCAGGACATTTTTTTCTTTGCTTTTAGAAAGAGAGAAAGGGAGGGGGAGAGAGATCACTTTACCTAAGGGACAATGTTCCAGCGACCTGAGCCACACCAGCCAGGGCCACACTCTCAAGGTTTTATAATCCCCACTTCTTCCCTTTCCCCTGCAGGCCCACTTACCGCCTCAGTGATACCTCAGTGCCACGTTTTGGTTTCATGCCTTATTGTAAATTTTCTCTTGTCAAAAGAAATAACTCTCCTGACTGAACTCAGGGTGATACAGTGGTGGCGGTAATGATACGTTTCACAGAACCGTTAGTGTGTGTGCACGTGTGCGTGGACACACACACATAATACGCTCTAAATCCCTAAACAATTCTCCGTATAATTATGTTATACATATCACATATATAAATATATTTTATACAATATACTTAGAATTTTATATGGCACACAGTACCTGCTCAACAAATATTGGCACTTTTTTCAGTAGCAATACTGAAAGGTTGATAGCACTGCCTTGAGAACTGGCATCTTGGTGTAGAAAAGTTCCGGCTGACTTTGGCTAATGGAGTACATCCCAACTGCACATTGCTAGGCACCAAGAAAGTGAGAACCACATATAAAGGACGTAGGGGAGTCTGCCTAATTGTTCCGAAATGAGAAACATCAAACTCATTTTAATTAACTGAACATGCCTATGTAATCATCCCCTTTAGACCAGATGGAATAGGGAAGCTCAGAACCTTGCCATCCCAGGAAAGCTTTCAAACAAAGAGAAGAGAAACGACTACGCACTGACCTCTGACTACGTACGTACCAGCTAATTCCCACTGTCATCCCAGCCACGCTTCCCCTCATTCTAGTGAGTCAGGTATTATTATTCCCATTGTGTGGGTGGAGCAACAAAGACTCGGGGAGGTCCCACAGCTTGTCTTGGCTTACATATGTCAGCAGAGGCAGAGCTAGGATGCGAAGCAAGATTTGCATCTACAAAAACATTAAGTGTCATTGGAAGGGAAACTGCAGGATGTGTGCACCTGTGCGGGAGATTGCAACACATATGGGAGGTCAAGAGGTGAAGTCCACACAATGTGAAAGACTGTTTACAATCCCAAGAGGAAAAAACTCCAGGCGGCTGGCTCAACACCGAAGGAAACGTGACCACTCACCGAGGGGGATGGTGCTACGCCCGGGCCTATCGCTGGACTCCGGGAAGCCGGCCGGCCTCTTCTCTCTAAAGCACACGTTGCCGTGAAATCACCATACACCTCTCACTCAGAAGTGACCCCACGTCAGTCATGTGATCCGCTGGCTTCTGAGAATTCTGAATTCTGTGGGATTTTTAAAATATCACCTTCTGCTACCAGGAGGATGAAACCCATTCATTACTAAGGGTGTCCGCGGCAGGTAGACATAACGACGTTTTCGTACAGAGAAGGAAGAAAGAGCAGATTGAGTGGGGCGGTGCGGGGCCTGCTGCTGCCGGGAGAGCTGTGCCGAGGAACACTGGGACTGGCCTTGTGGGCAAGGAGGAACGCACTGGGCCTTCTTGTGAGAAGTTCACCCCAAAGGGGTTCTCACGATCTTACCGAAGCTGAGCGATTCTATCCAGGCAAATGTTCTATGACAATACGCCATATGATGCCAGTAGGCTGTGCGAAGGAGGGTCTTCATGAAAGTTCGTCCCCCGGGGCTAAGTGTGAGGGGACGTTCCCGTGTGGGACTGGGTTTGGGGCCACTGACAGGGGCGCTTCCCAGACCAGAGGTCCCGGGAAATGCAAACTAGCCACTTTTAAGTACCCGTTTTTGAGTGTTCATTCTGCCGTAGTCTCCGTGAAGCACTGTATTATTAGTCGTGATAGACTAGATTACTCTGTGATGACAAATACACACAAAATTCCAGAAGCTAGAGACCACGGAGGTTTATTTCCCCTTTATCCAGAGTCTTCTCTGGCTCCTCGGCTGGCCTGGCTTCCATACCCTCCCAGTAAAATCCATAGCAACACGTGCTTCTGCCCAGGAAAGGGCAGACTGGGAAGACCGGCACCAGCAGTGAAATATTCCTACCTAGGAGCGACCCCATTACTCATCCTCGGACTGCACTGCCTGTGTCACATGACACCTTCCAGTCTCAAGAGCGTGGGAAAGTGCAAACCTCCCCTGTGATTAGAAATAGAAAACTGGGTAATGATGAAGAGCAGCAATGCCCACCCACAGCCTTCTACATACACGTCTCATTTAAACTTTCCACACCCCTGTGATGTACGCACCATGGCATGTTCTTTTAACGAAGAGGGAACTTGAGTCTTACAGTGATTATATAAATTTTCCAGGGTCATATATCTGCAAAGGTGGCAAAGCTAAGACTCAAACACCAGGTCTGCTAAACCTAGGGACAAATGTTTAATCACTATGTCATCCATCCTACCTCCCTGGATGCTGAGGGGCATCTGAAGGGACTTCAACTTTCTGCCATGATTATTTCTCTCGGAAACATGCCCCCACCCCCACCTTAAAGAACAAAGCTTGAGAAAAGTCTAAGATAACTCTGAATCTCTAATCTGGGCAAAAGAGAGAAACAAGCCGGCAGGACCCACACTAAAGAAGTTGCAACAGGCTACTGAAGCTTTTTAATTTCTTCACATTTTTTTTCTGGAACCCCTTGCATTCTCTAGATAATGAGTAGTAAAACCTTTCCAGGGACAAAGATACTGTGAACTTGTCTTTGGGAGCAACAAAGATGACAGAGCATGGGGAGAGGACACCATTTCTTGGTGAAATGAGAACCCCGAGGGACAGAATGGGTGTTGGCAGGACTGAAGTTCGAGAAGCGCAGCAGGCAAGGCTCCTGGTGCGCGCCGCCTGGCCGGGGAGATGCCCCTGAACCACAGCAAGGCTCCGCGCCTGGCCCACCAGCATCAGGACTTGGCTTTGTTTTCTGAGCATTGAAATGGGAGGGCAAGGTATCTGCGGCTCTCTCACGACCTCTGTGACTCATTCGCAGAGACACCAGCTGGGGTGTTCAGAATCAATCCAGCAGTCATTAGGTGCCCATTATGCCTGAGGCACAGCACCGGCTTGAAAGAATGTATAACCCCATAAAGCGGATAAGACAGGAGCACCAGTAAGGATAAACCACCTATTCAAGAAAGGTCCGAGCAAAGTGAAATAAAAGAAATTGATTTCATCTGGGCAGAAAGACCCACATGAGTTCATAGAAGCGTCTGTACTTAAAGAGGGCTTCGAGATGAGGGTAGGAGTGGTACTGATTGAGAGCAAGAATGCCGAAGCCTCGAAAATAGAGCAAAAAGCATTAGAAAATGAGCGGGTATGAAAAGGCCGGGGATGAATTTGAGAAAAAGTCAGTGACCCACTTTGGACAAAGCATCCAATTCATAAAAAATTTATAAAAAGATTAGTTTGGAAAGCTCTGTTGAGACTAAATCACAGAGATGGCCGAGACGTTTCTCCTGCGAGAACCCAACCCCTGAGTTTTAGCGCATTAAGTCCTAGACACCGCCAGTGAAACACACACGGAATGTGCGATGTGGCCAAAGAAAAGGAAGCCAGGCTGTGAAGTCAGAGGGCGTGGGTTTAAATTACCAATCTACCACTTAATCGCTGTGTAACTGCGAGAAAATCATTTGAATTACCTGCCCTTCGTTTTCTGACCTCTGAAACGGGGGTCATGTTAATTAGGAGTCGTGGAGGATGCAGTTATGTGAGACATGTGCAGCTCTGGAAACAGTACCTGGGACATGTCAATCGATGCTAATATTATTAACTGCTTTCATTCCTTGACACATACTATCTTCTTCTTCATTAGGGAGATGGCAATAACTGACACAATATTAATTTCCCTGTGGAGAGGCTGGTCCTCAGAATGAATGTCAATTTCCCAAACAGCTCCCTAAAATACAAGCTATCTCAAATCTGCCAAAGACATAGAAATCATGTAAAGGCTGGAAATGAGCAAGGGTGATGGGGGAAAAAATCAGTGCAAGGACCAGAAACACAATGTTGCACACTGAAGTGTTGTGCCTCAGAGTGCTTGCACTCTCACTGTGCTGCACCCTGACCAGCACAGTGGCAAGCTAAGTGTGCTAGTGGGCAGACTCCAGGTGCGGGGGGCGGCCTGCAGCTCCTTCCAGGCAGAGCAAGGGATTGAACCATTATCATTGTTACAAGGGATTTGACTACCTGAAAGGGCTGGCTGCAGATTGGGTGTCTACCCTGGAAAACACACGCATGCGCACACGTGCGTGAGCACACCCACACATTCTCATGCCCCGTTCCATTATTAGCCAAGAGCTAGCAAGTTCATCTTTTTCTGGGCTTGTCTCAGAATGCTTTTCCAAGCCCTCGGTGACCCCAGTTTAGGGGGAGGCATAAAAGTTACCTAAATGACTTGACTACAGAACTCAGAAAATAGTATTCGTGTTGTTAAAATAAAAAAGACGATTTGCTCAATTCTCCCAAATGCTGTGACTTTCGCCAACACTAATTAATTTCCTTCAAATGTGGCCACCTGCGCATTTTATTTTACTTCAATTTTGGCTACAAAGAGCTAAGTCATCCTAACAATCGAAAACTTTTTCTTCAAGTTTTTGATTATGCAATTTAACAGCTAGCAGGAAAAAGTGGTTCAAGATAGAACAGAATACTAAGAGTTACAGGTTTGGAAGAACATTTAAAAGAATTATTTAGTTACAGGAAGGTTGAGCGGGCAACATAGTAATCATTCCAAGTATTATTTTTTTACTTTATGTGAGAAAAAGTAACATTCACTGAATTTCTTATCCATTTACATATGGAGCCACGGGCCGTATGTATACACTGTCCTGTTATCAGCATGGGGAACATATTTAATAAACGAGGGGACTGAGGTTGGGAGAAGATACATTATTTACCTGAGATTAATTACTTACAGGATGGCAAAGACAGAGTGCAGTTGATTAAATAGGTTATCATCAGAGAAAATATATTTGATGAAAAAGTTACATTACTTCAAAAAACTGGCTGCTCCCTGGTATTTATTGTACTAGCACCTGACATTTGCAAAACCAAACGAAACAGAAAATGTCTTTAAACAACATTTAAATCAGACTCACGTTCATCACATCTAATATGAAGTCTGGAAAAATAGTTCTTAAATATTATTTCATGATGCAAAGCTGCACGTGGGGGTCAAGAATACCGAGACCCCGAATAACGTTGGGGGTCGGGGGTGAGGGGCTGGTCTGCAGGCTGCTCCCAGCCTGCTGCTGAAAGAATTGTTCGCACTGAAATTTCAGACCGGTCTGGCTCACTCCCTCCACTCTTTTCAATTTTGTACTCACTCGCCAAATATACCATGTCAAACACAAGTAGTAAAAATCCATTCTCCGTGTCTACATGAAATTTAATTCCTTTTCTTCCCACCACCACATTCCCAAATGCCTGAACCGCCGAATGGAGGAAGGTCCGTCTCCAGGTTTCCTATCAGGGAGTGAGCTGCATAAGGCCTATTAAGCCACACGTGGACATATTGCTCAAGCAAAAGTAGAGTCATCATCGTAAAATTGTAGAATTTGAAGTCATCTTAAAGAGTACCGAGTCAGGGAGCCTGACTCTGAGGTTGGTCTCAAGCCAGATCAACACGGTTTGGGGCCTTTTCCATTGCATTTCCTCCTGGTTTCCCTCTGCCTCCTGGTTTGCACCTCTGGAAACACAATAGCGCCGTCCCATGGGAAGGAAGACCTTGAGGCACACACACAATTAGAAAGCTGAACTTGAAGTCCCTAAAGAAATATGGCTGCTTCTAACAGCTCAAGTGAGTTGAGTTAGCTGAAGGGTCCTCCAGGCAAGGGCAAGAGAAAGAGGATCTTGTTGATGGCTAAATGGTCTTTTTAGAATTTATTAATATTTATTTGGAAGCTGCTACTTGGATAAAAGAAGGGAAGAAGGTGTCCACCAGGTTTGCTCTCTGCTGTAGGGCCCATCTGGGACCTCAGGCATGCACGCCAAACGCCGTGATTAAAATAACACCTGCCAAGGGCTGCTCCTTTTATAAGTTGAAAATCTGCCTGGTTTTTCACATTCTCACAAATCAAAGTCTAGAGAATAAGTTTATAAATTAAAAAATATGTTCTCTGTTGCTGTTTCAAGTTATGATTAAATTAGTCCTAAATCTCATTTGGAAGACTTCAGGTTTTCCCAGAGAGGAAGCTACAGACCATACATAAGAGCTGGGTGTTCCCTAAAGGTGGACATTCCCGGTTTTTCTTCTGCAGTTCAGTGAATCCCTTCCTCTGCTGTTAATCCCCCAACCCGTCTTCTGCTCTTGGGGTTCCTCAGTCTCGAGACTATCTCCCAGGATCCCAGCTCTTCTCCTTTTTCTGGATTACTGTCTATTGTTCCACATATCACCCAGTATAATGATTGCTCTCCCTCGGGGACTGTGAGCTCCTGAGGTAGAGGGCGTGCTTCCTGCTCTTCTATCTATCCTGAGTGTCCAGCACAGTGCCCGGCACAGAGAAGTCCTCCACCAGAGCTGGCTGCATTGAAATGTTTGGACAGAGCTTGCCTTCCTGGCTGGAAAGGGCAGAATAACACACGAACAGTGGCTGAAGCATGGGTCAGCATTCATAATTACTCTTAGAAACCACATAAGGAAGAACGACCGCACTCAGGTCAAGGAATCATTGACTTCATTTAGTATTCATAAACGGATTTCACTCCATTTATAAATATTAAAAATGGCCCAGGGGAAAAAAAGTTTTCCTTAAAATCTTTCTACATTAAGACAGGGCACTAGGCTACTCATCAAAGATAGAGTTTCCATGTGTGCATTTGCAAGGGTAAAAATACTCCTAGAACAGGGTATATGGTTTAAGCTTAAGCAAAAGTATAGAATCACAGCTGTAAATTTTTAGCATTTGAAGTGATCTTAAAGACTACCAAGTCCAATATCTTATTTTTATAGTCCAGAAGGCTAACATCCAAAAAGAATGAATAACTTTTAAGGACACAAAGCCAGTCCTCTGGTATGCAGCCGAGTGGCCTGGTGCTGGCCCTAGAACGATACCAGCACCCTCAAGGTAACAGAGGGTCATGGAGGGACACAGCTCTGTTTCCGACGTGACGGCCCAGAAGAGAAACCACTGAAACAGCAAGGAGGCCGGGGCCGGCCTACCATCCCCTCTCCCCAGGTGGCTCTGATACGACTGTGGTCAGAGTGGATAGGCATGATGACCCAAATCTGTGCCCATTGGACTAGTCCAAGAACACAGGACCCACTCGGGACCAATTAAATGTGGGACAGACAGCCTCTCCTTCCTCAATAACATCAGCAAAACCGATGCCTGCTCAGAGGCTGCCTACAGCCAATTCCTCCACCTCACGGAGAGGGTCTCTCTGTAGCAGAGGAAATGAAGCCAGCAGGTTTGGAAGGAAACAAAACAAGCAATGCTACTAGACGGTGACACTGTATATGACAACATGGTCGGGCACCTAGATCTCACCGTGCTGAGTGAGAGTCCATCTGACCTTGAACTTCCCAGCCACATGAGACAGTACATTATTTTTCAGCTTAAAAGGTTCAAAGATAGGTTATTTACATTTTCAACAGATAGGGGGTCCTAATGCAAATATTTAGGAGTCTGTTTAATCACTATATATGTAAATATCTGAATACAACACTAATTACAAATGCCTTAATGTCAAAACTGTGAGTTTTACATTGGAAAGACTCACATCAGAGACAAACAAGACTAGTAGTCAGATAATTTTTAAAAAGGCATTTGAAAGGAGGTATTTTTAAATGATACATCTTGTAAATGTACATTCATTTGCCCATTCTTTGATATGTAAGGCTGTATTCCTGACAACAGTTCTCAGTATTGACTGTTTTTGCAAAAACCACACCCAAGATGCATCTGCTAATATTTCCAGTCTGTTTCTTTAAAAATAAAGCAAGAACTGAAAAGCAATTATGAATCTGTCTAAGAACAAAATTCCTGTTTTTCTTCCCTAATTTCTTCCCTAATTTAAGTTTTTCCCTAATTTCTTCCCTCCCCTACCCCAATTTTTAAATGTTGACTTGCACCCACGTGATTTGTCAGCATTTTTAATGACACATTTATTTAGTTTTTCAGAGTATCCAGCTTCTATTTCAGACAAACAATTCTGTTTCTCTGCACACACATTTTGTCGGTTGTAAGAATTATGTAATTACAAGAACAAGAAAAACTGGCATAGTTAGGCTTGGGCACGAACAAAACTGAGTCTTTGGAGGCACAGAACTCAATCTGTCAGGGAAGAAGTGCCCAGTCAGCTTAAGCATGCAGTACCTGACTATTTAGTCAGGGGCACGGGCTTCTTTTCCCTTAGCACACAGGTGGCAAACACAAGGCCTGCGGGCCGAATCCAGCCTTCCACCTTGTCCTATCCAGCCCTGCACTTGTTTCTACCTAGCGGTAATGCCAAGCTCTTGCTTAACTGTTAAGGAGTAGTTACATTTACACAGCCCTAAAATTACACTCTGTCCTTTGAAGGCAACTGTGAGGCTGATGTGGTCCCTGGTGAAAATGAGTTTGACACCTCTGTCTTAGATTGTCAGATTAAAAAATGACAACAGCCCAAACAACAGTAGCCATCTGGTGTCAATGAATTAAAATTATACTTATTTGTTGGGTCAGATCAGCAAAAAATGTGTTTTTTGGTGCGCTGCAGAATTTCAGTAGTTTATGTGTGCCATGAGATGACAAAGATCGAAAATCGCTGCTCTATGGTTTCGCTGGTCTACGGTTTCGGGAAGAGTGCCAAGAGCATCTGACACCTATGCTCTACAAGGGACAAGGAGAGAGCTAGTTATCCATCGCAGCGGTTAAGCTGAGGTTGGGTAAGAAGGCAACTTTTAGTGCATCCTTGTATTCCTCCCTCTTAGTATAGTACCAGGCACATATTAGGAGCTCAGTAATGTTTGTTGAATGAAATAATCAATTCTACAAATATTTCTAGAGCAAAGCTTTGCCCTAATCATAGAGGGGAAAACAAAAAAATATAAATTGACTTGTCTGCCTTCACAGAGCTTACACGTAGCAAGGAAGTGGACAAGTATTAACGAAGAATTGCATCCGGTTGCCGGGAGCAGAGACCAGAAGTGTTATAATGCTTCAACAAAGTAGGTGTTCATGCTCATACAGAATTTGGAGCCCCAGAGCTTAGCAGTCCAGGACGAGAGCAGGTGATTCTGTGAAACTGCTGAAAGCCAAACTTTCTTTTATCTTTTGCTTTAGTAACCCAGAACATGATTTCCACCTTCAAAACCACCTCATGAGTCATACAGGCTGCTAGAGCTCCAGCCATCAGACCAAATTCCAGATCTGCACATTTGCAAGTCAGTTAACACCTTTTCGAAACTCTACCTTCATTCACCTTTTTCTTTTTCTATCATTCACACAACTTGATTTCATGGCCACACTTAGCTAGAAAAAAAACCTGGGAAATGTCTTCTTTTAACCAGAATCATTGCCACAAAAATAAAACGTGTATTCTGTTGCTAATGAAAAGGAGCAAATAGGTTCTGAGGGGCCACCAACCCCTCTTTTACACTGAAAGACACTTGCTCAGTTATGTGAAACTTTAAATTCTTCATGAGGACACCAGACTAATAGACAGGATGTTTAAAATATTTTTATTTAAAACAATAAATGCTAAGTTAGTGCAAAGGGAAATTTCATGGGGAAAAACATTGCCTCTGAACTTGAAGCAGAGAATTGAGTGAGCAGAAAATAATGAGATTCCTGAAGCCTTCATTATTGTCTTAGCTGTTTCAAAAACGTCTTGGTTGGTATAGAGCTTTCAGGCATGTTTCAATGAAAAATCAGTGTTGAGAAGCTACCTTCGTTAGAAAGGCAGGCACACGGGGTGTGGGATGAAGAAATGGCCCATGTCACAACCTGTTGCTCAAGTGTGACTGCAACGGCATCCCTGACGTGTGAATTTCTGGCTCCAGACACACCGCACGTGTGGCCTGGAGAAGGGAATTCCAAAGATTCTGAAATAACCGGAGCCCCCCGAGAGCGATACACACCGTGTGTGTCTGGCTGCCTCCACCCTCCGGCAGCCCTTCCTGTGTCGATGACCATTTTTTAATTTTAACCTCGAGGGACAAGCTGTGCTTCTCAGGTCACTATCCACCCCCCACCCTCACCCCACTGTCTGCAGCAACATGCTCACCAAACGGCTCTTCTCGGATCCTGAAAAACTTGTGAAAAAGAAACAACGCCAGACTTTCTCACTGACATCATCCTGCTCCTAGTGACAGATCTGGAAAGCCTGTGCATGTTAAATTTCGTGTAAAAAAAAAAAGACTTTCTTTGATGTTCAAACTGTCAGAAATACTGTGGAGGGCCCTGACTTGTAAGAAGATGTGGTTTCTTGTTTTGACAATTCGGGTTCCTCCTCCTTCTCCTAAAGCCTGCAGGGTTCTAAAAACACGGATGATGTGAGAGTAAAAAGAATCTTTCATCTGCCCTTTGGAGCAACCATTCCCGCCCTCTGGGGCATTCTCTTTCTGATTTATTCTGAGACACACCTTCCCTTTCACCTTCTGAAGACATTCTGTGGCAGGGATTTATTGTTTCAATTTCAATTAATTTTGTTTTGAAAATCTCCTGACACTATTTTATGGCTAAAGACACTCCGGGGTGTGGCAAAACGGGGGCTGTAAATTACTGTGCTCCCCGTTCAAAGAACACAGAGTTGCTCCTTTATGAGAAAACCCAGAGAGAAAAGAGTAGAAGCTGGTATTGTGAGACAACAAATTCTCCAAAGAGATCCCAAATCAGTTATCAACTTTGCCATCTTAAGTGGGAAATTTGGAAGAGAAAATTGCACTTAATGGAGAATGATGTAACAGCTTGAAACAACTCTTGGGCACTCCTGCTAATGTTTCATTTTTAAAGAATGTTTTCTTTCTTTTCCAAGACAAAAATAAAATAAAGGGAAAAAGTTCTCCAAATTTTTTGGTGGGGGATGGCAAGTGACATTTATATCTATAATCTTGCGCCTGAAGGGTGTAGTTAAGTGGTGTTTGAACTGTCCTTTGGGACCACTTAGCCAAGCAGAATGTTAGAGGCTGTAGGGGAGAGGCCACCATCCTGGCTTGAAACAGAGAGAAAATATATCATATATAATATATATGAATATATGTATTCAGAGAGAAAGAGAGAGTGAGAGAGAGAGACTGAGAAGGAAAGAACACAAAACTATGATTGTGAGTTCAGAAACCCTGACTTTACTATTAAAGCCATTCTGCCATTAGCCAGCTCTATAATTATGGGCAAGTCAGTGTTTGTCCCATGAGAAGGCTAGCTGATCCCAAGGTTCCTTTGAATCCTAAATTCTATGCTCAAATGACTCTCATAGTCTCAGGTATGTCTAGAGGAGAAGAAAGAAACTGGCTTTTGGATTCCAAGAATTATAATGACCTTGGACAAAAGCAGGAAGTCCTTCACTTTCGAGTACTCTTTTGACCAAATGAGGGAAACAGAACTTTAAGGATGGATTTGCTCTTCCTGTTTTGCTTCGTACAGAGAAGAGACAGCCATTCATGTGTCCCAGGTAAAACCTAGTTGGAGTGAGAAATAGAAATGATATCACCTGAGAGCTCCCTCGGCACAATGCTTCGTGCTTCCAGGCTCTGGGGGAGGTCTGGCCAATAGTTACGCCCATGTTGCTGTGGGGCCAGGGATGTAAGCATCAGATACTGTTCTGTGGAGACCAGTGACCTCAACCATAACAAAAGCATTAGGCAGACCTTTTCCCACAGGCCGAATGCAGGCACTTCCAGAACAGTTACATTCATTTCTTTATTTGTCAATTCATTCTACCAATGTTCATTGAGCATTTACTAGATGCCAGTCTCTCTGAGAGACTCTGGGGAAATGCAAAGAGGCAGAAGGAATCATGAAGCATCCATTCCTTATAGGTGGAGGCAGACTGACTAGCAGAATAGCACGTCAAGTTCAAGGATGGAGATGTGAACGGTTTGCTCTAGTAGAACAGAAGGAAGACCCACAACCCAACTTGCAGTAAGTCATAGGAGGCTCCCTGAAAGAGCTGGTACTCAAACAGGGTAAAATACTTAAAGCATAGGTACATAAGGGAAGATGCTTAAAGTGGATAAGAATTTGCTCATTGGAAGACCCTGGAAAACCTGGGGGGACTATTGTCCTGGGAAAATGTATGAGGTGAGAAACTGCACAGGCGGTCATGTGGGCTGCAGAGACGCTGTCACTCATGAAAACCCTGCCAGGGATTGCGTCTCTGCCTCCGCTCTGTGGGCCAGGGTGAGGCTGAGGTGCATGTGGCGAGGACAGAGGGTGCCCCGGAGGATTGCTTGCACCTGAGCAAAGAAAAACCCAGCCCGTCCTTTCCCCTTTGTCTGAGATCTGCAGATGGATATAGTCAAGCACATTTCTGAACTCCGCCGCAGCTTTATTTTTTCAAATCCTACTTCAGAGACTCTTTTGTGCAAAATCTAATCATCTGGTCTTTCTGCTTTGATGGAAAATAATGGTGGCCTCCTAAATCTGATTCTCTTCAGGCGTGCCCCCAAAACTCATCTGGATGGGTAAGAACAGCAAATTAAATCCCCCACGATCTGAGTTTAAGTAGAAAATATTTTTAATCCAGTTTTCAGGAAAAGTCAGGTGCAGACATTAAAGAGATCAAAGGAAAGAGGAAAAGAGGCGTGGTGACCGCAGAGGAGAAAGAGTCCAAATAGAATCGCCCCAAAGTAATCCCCGCTGTGAAAGCACCTGCCATGGGTTGGAAAACACTGAGAACAAGTTTAAAATCTTGTAGATCAGAGATCTGGTTACAAAAAAATTTTTCAAAAGGAAGGAATTTGAATGTAAGCAGGACCCAAAGCATCAATCTTAGAAAGAGACTTCTGCATCGACAATGGGGCAACTTGATAAGGGGGCATGCCTCCTGTGTACATGGCGATGAAGGCAAATAAGAGCAGAAAACACACTTCTGCGCACGCGTGTGTGTGTGTGTGTGTGTGTGAGAGAGAGAGACAGAGAGAGAGAGAGAGTGAGCATGCCAGGATATCTTTTGGATGTGAAGGATATGTTTATTACCCTGCGTGTGGTGATAGTATCCTGGGTATATGGACATGTCCAAATTCATCAAAATGTACATGTTAAATATGTGTGAATTTTCATATAAGTTTGTTTCAATAGGCTTTAAAAATAAAGAACAGAGGGAACATCTTATTTGCATTTACACCCAAATAGGGGCGCACAGTTCCTACACTGCCGCACTGAGAAGGGTAGTATAGTCCAGCGATGAGAGCGCACTCTATTGCTTCGGACTCTCTGAGTTCAAATCCTGCCACTTGTTGGATGTGTGGTTTGGCGCAACTAACTTTTCTGTGCCTTTTTCTCTTCATCTGTGCCCCCCAGACTCAAATTGCTAAGAACAGCAAATTAAATCACCCACAATCTAAGTTTAAGTAGAAAACATTTTTAATCCAGTTTTCAGAAAGAGTCAGATGCATACATTAAAGAGATAAAGGAAAGAGGAAAAGAGGCATGGTGACACAGAGGGGAAAGAGTCCAAATAGAATTGCCCCAAAGTAATCCCCACCGTGAAAGTTCTATTGTCCACGAATAGGGACAAAGTACTACCTGCCCCAAAGATTGTTGTAAGACTCAAACAGAGCCAATATCCATAAAGCCATTCAAACAGCACTTGGTACACGTATGTCCAATAGTTAACACTGTAAATAGTTGGCTACATATTTGCCTCCTGTCTCCGCCCACACTTTACCCCTTCTCCCTAGACTGGGAGCTCCTCGAGGTCAAGTACTCTGCCTAAAGTTGTTCTATGTGAGATATCCTGGAAGGAGCATAGATTTGGAGTCACACAGACCCGAGTGTGAATCTTAACTCTGTTACTAATCAGAAGTTACTTAACTACTCTTAATCCTAGCCTCTACGTTCACCTCTTCATTCGTGAATTATTTATTACTTTCTCTACCAGAGTATAAACTCAAGACAGGCAGGGGTCACATCCACCTTGCACTTGACTTTGTCCCCCTTGGCCAGTGCCTATTTTGACCACTAATAGCAGACCTGCTAACACTGCCATGCCTTGAAGGCCACCCAGTAGAACACTCATTATTATTGCTGCTCAACTAGCATCCGTCTTATACTTTTTCATGATCCTAAACCTAACTTTTTGATAAGCGCGTGTATGAATAAACGAGCACCTAGTATTTGCCAGGCATTGGGTGTAGCCATCTCCGATAGGATGAGGAACAAGGCGTAGTCTTACCCTTGCCAGAGTTAGTATTAAGGACGTAAAGAATAGTAATGTCTTCTTGTAAGGTTGTTGTGGAGGTGAAGGAGACCCTATAAGAAAAGCCGAGCACAGCACCCGGTACAGAGGAAGAGGATCATGGTCGGGGTCCCAACAGTAGCCCAGTAAAAGGCATATATAGTCTGTATTTTCATAAAACACATTCCTAACCTGATGTCTAAAAAATATGCAAGCAGCAGAAATGCATCTTTTAATTTGTGTACCCAGAATTAAGCAAAATGGTAAATCAAGTAGCATTTGGTTAATGAAAGAAGTGAAATACCCTGGAGTTGCCTTGTGTTGTGCTCTGATGGCAACAGTGTAAAATATGAATGACAGAATGAATACAGGTGTGAATGGACGAACGAAGGAGTGAATGAATGCACGCGTGCACATAAGCAGAGCTGCGATGGCTGGACCCCAGAGCAAAGAAAGAGGTGTTGCTGCAGCTCGAGCAGCGCTTTCTCAGCTGAAGCTAAATCATTTTCACGAGTTGCACAGCCTGCACCTCAGCCAGAAACAGCTTTCCCTGGAGGGTTCACAGCCTCTGAGAGCAGCTATTCTCAGAGGAAGTAAGATGATTCATGAGATGACCTGTAGGGAGACTGTCAGAAATGAAATCTCTCAGGAAAAAAAATTAGAGAGACCAACAGAGAGAGAGAGAGATCAAAGTGACTCATCAGATTTATTTGCTGAGGATCATACATTTGGTGCTATTTCTAGGTAACATATAGTCTAAAGAGAGGTAAAGTGACGCTGAAATGAGTTTACAAAGATGGTTTGCTGAGCGAACTGAAAGGGAGTTTGTCTCGAGGTGATGCCCGGGGAAGATGGCTTGGATTTCATAATCCCTGAGGTTTGGGGTTTGAGGCCTTCTGGAATCCTCCCTTTGGCAAAAAGTGTTGTAGCTGCACAATTGGAAGAGTTCTGGGCAGTTTCTTTATGAACCACCCAACAGATATTTTCACAGAATCACAATTTACTCCTGAATGAGTCGGATGGCCTCTCTTATCCTGGAGTGAATCATAAAGACTAATGCAATTTTATCTGGTTGAAGGAATCACAGAATCATAGAATTTCGGAGTTGGAAGGGTCCATACAGGCAGGTTGTCCTCACTGTGCACTGAGCACTGAGCAGGGTGTGCAATCTCACGCATTTTGGAACCTGCGAGACTCGTAGGACAGTCCAGGAGAAAAGACTTGGGATGAAGAGGACATAAGCCAGGTGATTAATTGATTCAAGTAGATATTAAGAGCTTTATAACGAGTGAGCCACGGGCTGACTTCAGCAGTTGCCTCCCAGAGTTCTTGGCACTTTTCCCGCAAATGTTTTTCAGATTTCAAACAGAAGCAGTTGCTAAGAGTAGATGCAAGATCCTGTCTTTATTTCCAGGGCCAGCATTTTTTACAAAATATGTTAGCAATGTTAAAATTCTGACTTTCAAGTTGAACACTGAGATCTCTTCCATCCATACAACAGCCAGAGAACAAAGAGAATTGGTCCAGGCACTGAGAGTGAAGGCTTTTCTGTGTGCTTCTGGTTCCCGCAAAACTAATTTCTCTAACAATTCAGAGCTTCAGAAACCTCACTTTGCAATAAGCTGCTGCTGACTTCAGGTGAGGTCAAGGGTAATGTGCAGGGGGCGTGCATTCATTCAATCAGGACTTATTGAATAACTATCATGGGTTAGTCTCCAACACAGACATGAATAACAATGTCATCAGTAGCACAGAAATATGAACAATGGTGTCACAGTAAAGAGGGCGACTTAAGGCCATTTGTGGGGGAAGCAGAGCAAAACAATTCTGAACAGTTTTGAAGAATGAAAGGAAGGTTTCCTGGTGGAGAAATAGAGAAAGGCTTTCTGAGAGGATGCTCACTGTTATCAGTAACAGCTAACACCTATCGAGTGCTTTCTGAGGCTGCATGCCGCGCTAAGGCTTTCCGTGCGTGTGTTCAGTGCATCCACACAACCTTGTGAGGCAGATGCTATTTTTAGTCTGCTCTTTTAATAAATGATGAAACTGAAAATTCAGGAGGTCATGGCCTATATTCAAGTTCATGTAGCTAATGAATGGCAGTCAGGATTGGAACTCTTGACCTTTTGACCCTGAATGAAATATTCCCCCCAAATGGTAACCATAACATTTCCTGTTCCAAATTAGTATTTGCTCAACAATCTAATGACTATTTAATTTCCTAAGTTTGTCAATAATGGGACAAGATTGTCTCCGAGCATGACCTTCAGTAGTCCAGTCACGACATGGGTATTACCAAATTTAAAATGTGTTATCTATTTATCAGGACAAACTGCATTTCTGTTCTGTGAAACCAAGCACCACAGGCTGCACTGAGAGTCCAGCTAGGTTATGAGACTTGGGGGTCAGTCCTCATTGAAGACTCTTCAACGGCACTCACGAAGCATTGTCTAAGCAGGGATGGCCAACCGGTGCTGTGTGGGCTGCACGCGGCCCAGGATGGCTATGAATGTGACCCAACACAAAGTCGTAAATTTACTTAAGACCTTTGTTTTGCTCATTGGTTTTTGTTAGTGTTTGTGTATTTAGTGTGTGGCCCGAGACAACTCTTCCTCTTCCAGTGTGGCCCAGAGACGCCAAAAGGTTGGACATCCCTGGTCTAGAGCCAAGTCAAAGCAAGTATTGAAGAGAAAACCAATTTTAAAAAAAGCTAACAGATCAATCATTTCAAGCAAGAAATGTCAAAGGAGATGGTTTTAAAAAGTAAGTAAGGCAGAAAGGACACTCTGAACCTCTTAGCATGTGACTCAGTTTTGCATCTTCCATGGCCAAGGACAAGGATGCCACCTGTGAATGACACCACCACCTCAACACTTTCCCAGAGGAAGGAATAATTAAGAGTTGGCATCACGTTTCTGAAAGGCTGCTGTTTGTTAAGTTGCTGAACTTTGGTCTCTACAGCTGGGGATATTACTTACCATTGCTCTAATTTGCTTCATATTTGGATGGAAGAGCATATAGGAGAGGGTAAAGTCTGTTCTGTGTCTTGTATGGTGTGCTGGTGATGCCAGCCCTCACCCACTAATGTTATCATGTCTCTGTGGTCTCTAAGTGATTTGGTAATTTCTGGAAAGCCATCCATAGACATCAGACAAAAAAAGTCCCAAGTGTTTAAGTCTTTTTTTAAAACATTTTATTTATTTAATTTTAGACAGAGTGGAAGGGAGGGAGAAAGAGAGGGAGAGAAACATCGATGTGTAGTTGCCTCTCACACGCCCCCTCCTGGGGAACTAGCCCACAACCCAGGCATGTGCCCTGGCTGAGAATCGAACCAGTGACCCTTTAGTTTGCAGGCTGGCACCCAATCCACTGAGCCACACAAGCCTGGGCCCCATGGTTTATTTGATAGCTTTCATTCATTTTTCCAGCAAAAATTTCTGGAGTGTCTTCTATGTGTGAGGCACAGTTTAAGAACAAAGGACACAATGATAAATATAATAGACAGAGTGCCTATTCTCAGATATTTGTATTCTAGCAAGGGAGTCAAACAATAAACTTATAAACAAATACCAAAGAGTT
Organism: Trachops cirrhosus; assembly: GCA_028533065.1. Classification (NCBI taxonomy): domain Eukaryota; kingdom Metazoa; phylum Chordata; class Mammalia; order Chiroptera; family Phyllostomidae; genus Trachops; species Trachops cirrhosus. The sequence continues at coordinate 110,762,060 of CM052544.1, forward strand.
GGAGCCTGTGACAGTGCTACAAAGAATAAGATCAGCCCTGGCTGGTGTGGCTCAGTTGGTTGAACCATTCTCCTGTAACTGAAAGGTTGCAGGTTCAGTTCCCGGGCAGGGCACATATCTAAGTTGCAGTTAGCCTGGGTGTGGGTGCATGCAACCCCCAGTCTAGAGGCATATGCCAGTCCCGTGGCATACAGCTGGCAACCAACGGATGCTTCTCTCTTGCACTGACATTTCTCTCCTCCCTTCCTTTCTCTCTAAAAGCAACTAAAAATAAATATCCTCTGGCAAAGATTAAAAAAAGAAGGACAAGATCAGGGTGATGGTGTAGACAGGGGTGATGTGTTCTCCATTAGAGCAGGAGGTCAGGGACAGCCTTCATGAGGAGATGACACTAAGCTGATCCTTGAAGGACAAGAAGGCGTACACCATGCAAAAGGACAGGAAAGGAAAGTTGCCGGCACAATTAATCGCTGGAACAAAGACTCTGGAGTGTTAGAAAGCTCAGTGTTAATGAACAAATACTTAGCCTTGATTAGAGAAGGCTACAGAGACCATAAAGCTCCTTGGGGAATTCGCCATATTAGCTAAGTGCTTATCAGGCTTTCAATTTCCAGAAGGCACTGAGACTTTGGATCAGTAGCTTTCTGGGCAACTATGCTTTGGGAAGCTAAAGGTGAGGCACTGACAGATGGCTGCTGAGCTAAGCTCTGCCCTCCTACTTGAATGTCAAAATGCTCATTGTCTAATTTGTCCAGAAAAAGTAACAGTAGTTAAAAGATGGTGTCTGGAGTCAGAGACACTAGCATTTAATCCCAACTCGCTACCAGGTACCAAATGTAGCATATTGGACAATTAACTTAAGCCAGTCTTCTTCCTGCTTCTTCTTTTTCCTCTTCATATTCATTCCAGACACCTCTGTGCATTGCCTCACATTCGTTTTGGCTCTTCTCTGACTCCAACTGTGGTTACAACAAATAGTTCTTATGGTCTTTGACTTGCTGGCAACACCTCACCTTAAGCACATACCATCCATTTTCCTGTGTTGTCCCAGGTCATCTCTGACACAGTGGCACAGTGAATTGAAGGATGCATGCTCTGCACTCATGCAAAGCCTGGTAGTGAAGGAAAATCAATGTACCCAAGGCACCCCTCAACCTAAGAATCTGAAACCCCTAGGTTCTCCTAAACATACTCTCTGGCAGAAGAAAACTTTCCATTATTAGAGAAAACCAACTTCCCATATTCTTGACACCTTGAAAGGCCTTATCTGAGAAAGACACTTTCCAAGGTGTTGCTTTTTCTCTTCAAGATCCAGTACCACTCAACCCTTTTTGCCAAGACCAATTAACTTGTGTCTTATCTCAGCACAGTCTGAACAAAGATTCAAGATTTACTGTCCTGGCACAGAGACCTGCAGTAAGTTCCAGTGTTGAATTCCTTGAAGGCTGTACACAATGATGGTTCACTATAAACGAGGCAGGGATGCCAGAACTGCCTAGACAGGCAATCGAAGGAGCCAAGGGGCTGGGGAGGTGAGATTGTTAGAGTGGATGTAGTATGTGAGACCAGAAACCCCCACTAGCTGACTCTTCACTAGGAGGACACATAGGTACTCCTTTACCCAGGCCAGAATGAAGGTTCTACTGAAGAGCAGATTTTTAGAAGCTCAGCAGAGATTTGCATTTATTGATATGATGGTAGAACATGCTATCTTGGTACTGGACTGCTTTGTATCAGTGGATTATGACATAATCCCAGAATAGCAAAGGCCAAGTTGTAGCACTTAACCTTTTTAGACAAGGTAGATGTAGTTATCATAATGGGAAGGGCTAGGACAGCAATCAAGGTGCCTTGACCTGAAGGGTTCTATGGTATGACCTAGCTCACAAAGATGTTATTCAACTTACATTAATGTAACCTCTCTTCCCCCACACAAAGAAAATCCAGAGCTGGCTAATGTCAGCCAACACAATGAAAAACTGTAGCCCTTCACTCGAATTCCAGAGCTAAATTG
>CM052544.1:110764573-110782839 GCA_028533065.1 Trachops cirrhosus
TCACTGATCAGATGGAACTGGGTGTTATCATGCCGTCACGGAGCCTCCTCCACCCCACCCTGCTGTGGCCTCGGCACTCTGACTCAGCATTCAGCCCTTGCCTGGGCACCACGCTGACATCCACCTCAAGAACACCCTCAATGTGCATGGACACAGTAGTGATGAAGACTAAGACCTCTGCCTTCTGAGATAATTACATGAACCATGTCTTTCAAACAAATCAGAGTGTACATTTTGGGGAAGGGTGTCTTGGTAGACGAAAGGGATCTCAGACTTATTCTGAGTGCATGCCCCAAATCACCAGTACAAGGAGCCTTTTGCCTTAGCAGAGAGAAGCATCCATCAGAATTCTTATGGGAAATTTGTATGAACTATTCCTACCCTCATAAACAGGAATCCTGCTGGCAATTTGTTCTGTAAGGAAAACAGAAAAAAGTGCTGATACAGCTTCATCTGGACCCAATTCCTGGGCTGCATCAAAATAAGAAGTAATTGAAACAATTCCTGATTTGTGGCCTGAAGGGCTGTGCTATTTTTTCCTGCTGTCTCACACAGAAGTTCTCAGCTCAAAAAGAGAGAGAGAGATAAATCTAATGAGTAAAATATTGAAGATTATGATTCTTGAAAGCCAAAGACATCACAAATTACTTCCTCAGCTTGTTTGGGTTTGAGGGGCCAGGATTGAACTCATAAACATGTTTGAGTGATGAGCCTTATGACCTTCTCTATGTTCTGGCTCCATCCCTTGGACCTGGAGATCAGTCAATCTGCAGCCCAGTCTGGACAAATTAGTGTTGTCACAGACGAGGTGAGGTCAGATGCAAGTTGGGCCACTGACACATCTTTAGTGGGGAGGTGAGAAAGCAGCTTTCAGTACCATCAGTGTCACCAGAATACAGGATGGTGGGAGCGGGGGCATCTCAGACACACAGATTCCAAAGCGCATCGAAAGCTGAGATGATATAAGCAAGCCTGTCGGCCAGTAGCATGAGCAGTGCAGTTCTCGGAGGTGAATGCCGGCTCAGACAGCAGTGGACTCTGGATTTGCCTACGTAGATGTCTCACTTTTAGGTAGAAATATGCGGGGAACAGAATTCAGCTTTGAGAAAGAATGCTTCCAAGAGCCAGGCAAGATGCTGCCTGGAATCCAGAGGAATACTGTAAGCTAAACAGGGGTACTAAACAGAAAAACTAAGCAGAAGCTGGGAAGGAGGAAATGAAAATGAAGAACCCGTGCCTAGGACTGATAAAACAGAGAAAGGGAAAAGACTATGGCAAAGGGCTCTCCCAGTGCTCAGAGCTCCTTCCTGGTGCATGGGTCCTGAGTCAGACTGGCATTACGGTGACTGAAGGGCATAGGACATGTCCCATCAGTCATGGCTCAGACACTGGATGTGGGGCCTGAGAAATGACACTTAGTTCCAAGGGCCATCGGGCAGGGGGAGAGAGGACAGGGCTGCCAAAATACCTCTTGCCCTGACCAGGATTCTCCCAGGATCTGCCATGAGCTTGATTCGACAATTGGGGCTTAGTAGGTCCTACTTATTGGGAATATACTGTATATTATGCACCAAACTAACTACTTTACATCCATTATCTTTTTTGAGGGGGATTCAAGTGGGAAGCTGTAGAAGACTGAGGAATTTCTGGTAGTCAAGCTTGGAAAGTTACCTATTAAGGAAAGTTATAACATGCATAAGGTAATCCTATGGCAGGACGATTTTCACCTAATTAAGAGAACAGAAATTTCGTTTAAGTAACCAAATACAGGGCAAACTCGCTTGATTGTGTTTCGCAGATGCTTTTTACAAATTGAAGGCAAAATCCTCCACCAGTAAAAAGATCACAACTTGCTCTGCGTGGTGGTCTGGAACCGAATATGCAGTATCTCCAAGGAATGCTTAGACAGTTAATGTACGGAACGTACATTTCCCGAATCGTACAGGACAGAGAACAACGGCATCAAGAGGTACCCCAATGCCCTTACAACGACAGACCTGTCATGCGTGACTGTGTGTTATTTCTTGTGTCCACTCCTTCTGAATAAGTAATGAAACTACCCTGGGGAAGAACAATTTCTTCTCGGACCATGCTACTTCTCTGGGACCTCGTATTGCTCTCAGACATGAAGTTTGTGATTTTCAGTTCAATTTAACACGTTGGCTTTGCTAGTACTTTAAATTGACTAGACTTTTCATGCTCCTTTTTCTGGATGCATTCCCTCTTTATCCTCTATTGTACAACAAAAGACTATTTTCAGAAAAAAAAGTGGGGGCACGTGGTCCTCGGAGACAGATCTTCACAGTACTAAGGCATGGGTCACCTTCCATGGTCTCAGCCTCATATTTATGATGTCTATTGTTGAGAGACAGTTCAATCAAATGAGAATGCTGGTATTACCTAGAAAATATAGGTGCGTCCATCTTCCATCTGATTTGATGTCCTGCTTTGGGACTGTGTTGATGTGGTTTTGGTGTCAGAGTAGAAAAGAATGTTTTCTGAGGAAGAGCAGAAACCAGCCTGCTTGGCACTATTTTTTATTATGGCTGCATTCAGACTGGGAGAGTGAGATGTAATCTGGTAGATGGTGTCCCTCCCCCCAAAACAGGGCATGTATCTTTTTGATGGGCCCCGGAGAAACTTCCCACTCTCACCCCTGAGCCAAATTTTGCTAAGGTTCTTTGCCACCACCATGGTACCGTGACAGAGTAATGTATGTGGTATGTACAGACTGCAAATGAGGCTTTTACCTACTGCCGAGTCTCTAAAAGAGGAGAGGTTTGCTCTGCATAGGTATTCTCAGAAATTAGTGCAATTTTATCATAAAATATCCCTCAAATATTTGTCCCACATGATAAATGCTTGATTCTAGGCCATCTGCGTGTGTCCTTGGATGACAAGGACACAGGCAGAAATGCTGCCAATGTGAATGTTGATCACACCCTTTCTACTATTTTTTCGGACCATGTATTATTGAATGATGTAGACTTTGACCTTGATTTATGTTCCCATAAAGAGAGACATCAATCAGTGTAACATTCTTGACTTCTCTTGTACCCTCCCTAACTTTTCGTGATGGGAGCAGGATTAAATTCTCTGATTCATAAATTTAGGAGTTGAAACTGGGCATGTATGTCTGAGTCCCTTCCCTTTTTCTCTTCTTTGGATCTACCTGATTTCAGGAACACACACTCTACTCTGTTCTTGGTCATTCAGTGAGTTTCACAGCAGCAGCCCTGACCTTTTGTGTGGAAGGCTTGTGGTTGACCAGTACTACCTGAGTATGAAGTCTATGTATTGATGGGATCAAGTATTAGGAGCTCACTGTTGCTTTATGCCTAAGCTTCATTTTTCAATAACTCCATTAGTAATAACCCAGGCATTTTAATCTCCATTTACCTTATTCCTTGTCTCTTCAGCATAGAACTCAGGCAAAAAAAGAAAATGGCACACTCTATTAGACTGCCTAACTCCCCACATATGCCACCAATAATTTTCACATTGTGTAGATTTACCAAGTTCTCTCTATCCCCCTTTATTCTTACACACGGACATGCTTATTGATTTTAGAGGGAATGGAAGGGAAGGGGAGAAAGAGGGAGAGAAACATCGTTGTGAGAGAGAAACACTGGTTGGCTATCTCTCACACACGCCCTCACTGGGACCAAACCTGCAACCCAGGCATATGCCCTGAGTGGGAATCAAACTTGTGACCTTTGGGTTTACAGGATGACACTCCAGCCAAGTGAGCCACACAGGCCAGGGCTACCAAGGTTTCTCTCCTAGTGAACTGCCAGACAGCACCATACACACTGCTTTAAAGGTTTAAAATGGCATTTCTTTGTGGGGGGGGACAAAACAGAATTATTTTTGAATTTAAATCTTTTGGGCGTGTTTCAACTTCCTTTAAAATTTTTTTCAATTACTATTTATATTTGATGATATTGCATTAGTTTCAGGTGTACAGCATAACAGTTAGGCAGTCACATACTTGACCAAGTGGCCCCAGTACCCAACTGGCACCATACTTAGTTATCACAGTACTTTTGACTATATTTTCTATGGTGTACTTTACATCCCAATGACTGTTTCGTGACTATCAACCTGTATTTCTCAGTCCCTTCACCTTTTTCACGTTTCCCCTAAACCCCCTCTGGCAACCATCAGTCTGTTCTCTGTGTCTATGAGTCTCTTTCTGCTTTGTTTATTCATTTATTTTGTCCTTTAGATTCCACATATAAGTGGACTCATATGGTGTTTGTCTTTCTCTGGCTGGCTTATTTCACTTAGCATAATACTCTCTAGATTCATCCATGTTGTCACAAATGGCAAATTTTCATTCTTTATTTTATTTTTATTTTTTGGCCAAGAAATATTCCATTGTATTTATGCACCACAGCTTTTTTATTCACTTATCTATTGATGGCCACTTGGGTTGCTTCCATAGCTTGACTATTGTAAATAATGCTGCAATACAGTGCATATACTTTTTTGAATCATTGTTTTGGGTTTCCTTGGATATATACTGAGAAATGGCATCACTGGGTAATAAGGAAGTTCCATTTTTCATTTTTTGAGGAATCTCCATACTGTTTTCCGCAATGGCTACACCAGTCTGCATTCCCACCAACAGTGCAAAAGGGTTCCCCTTTCTCCACATCCTCTCCAACCCTTGCTGTTTGTTGATTTGTTGATGATAACCATTCTGACAGTTGTGAGGTGATGCTTCACGGTTTTAATTTGTATTTCTCTGATGATTAGAGATGTTGAGCATCTTTTCATACGTCTATTGGCTGTCTGTATGTCCTCTTTGGAGAAGTATTTATTCAGATCCTTTGCCCATTTTTTAATTGAATTGTTTGTTTTACCACATGTATCATTGGCAAATATACTTCCATTCAGTGGGAGGTCTTTTCATTTTGTTAATAGTTTCCTTTGTGTGCAAAGATTTTAGTTTGATGTAGTCCCATTTACCTTTTCTTTTGTTTCCCTTGCCCAAGGAGATATATTAGAAAAATATTACTAAGAGATATGTCTGAGATTTTACTGCCAATGGTTTCTTCTCGAATTTTTATGGTATTGTGTCTTACATTTAAGTCTTTAATCCATTTTTAGCTTATTCTTAGCTATAGTATACAAAGGTGGTCTAGTTTTATTTTTTTGCACATAGCTGTCCAATTTTTCTAACACCACTTATTGAATACACAATGTTTATACCATTCTATGTTCATTATTAATTGACCATATGAGCATGGGTTTAATTCTGGGCTTTCTATTCTGTTCCATTGATCTATATGTCTGTTTTTATGCCAGTACCATGCTGTTTTGTTTACTATGACCTCATAGTATAGTTTAATATCTGGTCATGTAATTCCTCCAACTTTGTTCTTTTTTCTCAAGATTGCTGTGGCTATTCGGGGTCTTTTGTGGTTTTATATAAATTTTTGGATTATTTATTTTAGTTCTGTGAAATACATCACTGGTATTTTAATAAGAATTGTGTTGAATCCATAGATTGCCTTGAGTAGTATGGATATTTTAATGATGTTAATTCTTCCTATCCATAGCATGATATATTCTTCCATTTATTTGTATCTTCAATTCCTTTCTTCAGTGTCTTAGAATTTCCTGAGTACAGGTCTTTTACCTCCTTGGTTAAATTTATTGCTAGGTATTGTGTCTTTTTTAAGCAATTGTAAATGGGATTATACTCTTAGTTTCCCTTTCTGAAAGTTCATTATTGGTGTATAAAAATGCACCTGATTTTTGGATATTTATTTTGTATCCTGCTAATTTACTGAATTCATTTATGAGTTCCAGTAGATTTTTGGCGGAATCTTTAGGGTTCTGTATATAGGATCATGTCATCTGCAAACAATGACAGTTTAACTTCTTCCAGTTTGGTAAAAGACAATAATTACATTTCTAATGAAGTAGTCCTATTATGGCCTCTTCCCTCATAATATCCCCTTATTTCTGTTAGTCCTAAGGTGCTTCTAGTCCTGGAAATATTAATGCTAGACACCTTTGAGGCATGTCTGATGTATGATCAAGAAGTAACTCTAAGTATTCTCTAAATTGGAGAAACTGGCCAAAGGTAAATTAATAGAAAATGATCAAAGAGTGTTGTTCCACTTCTTAACAAGATAAAGTTCAAGTTGCTAAAGCTCTGAGATTTTTTTTTACAAATGTAAGGTAAAAGCTTTGAGTAGCAATTACAAACTTATTCCAGAAATGAGAAGCCCTGGCACAGGGGGAGGGAGGGAGGCTGAAATAATAGAAAGCATTCTGTAGTGAAAGTCCTCCCATATCTAATGTCACGAGGCTGAGGGATGCGTGCTTTGGCACCCAGTACAGAAACCACAGTGTCGGCGGACAAGAAGCAACATCAGTGGGATTTAATCCAGCTTCGAGGTGATAAAGCAGCAAATAGTACGGTAATCCAAAGCTGACCACCAAGTTTTCAGAGACTTAATTTTGCTCAGCAACATTTTAAATGCCCCCTTTGTTTCATTTCTTTTTGAGAGAAAACAAATCATGTAACCAAAATGACATAGGTTTTAACGGTCTTTTCCAAAGAAAGCCTTCAATTCTATGCATGCACACTTAAGAAATGTCATTAAAACTTGTACTAAAACATATCCCAACAGAATAGAAATCAAATCACCTTTATGGGTGAATTCTTAACAAGGTTTGCTCAAAGGTAATGTACTTTCTCGGAAGAGTTTATCATTAAATTACTAGTCTTCCATGTTTGGGTCCAAACCATGTTCTAAAAGTAGTTTATCTTGATAGGATATCCTTAAAAATATTTCAGGGAGGACATGGGTATAAGGGGGATTAAGTGGTAATGGAAAAAACAGAATAAAAACTTTTTAAAGGAAAGAAAACCACTTATAAAAAAATATGTCCAGATATAAAAAGCCATATGCCAAATTGTTACCATGGGTTGTTACATCAGTGGTCTGAGACTGGAGAAAGATGGTGGGGAGATCATTAGAATTTCTCTTTTAGTTAAAAATGTATGGAAACAGATTTTTCAAAACAGCATACACGGGAATAATGCTTTGAAAGCAATTCAAAGTTTCCCAAGAATTTTTCATGCATCTTTGGAGGAGAAAGGAGAGAAGGAATCAGTGTTAATTCCTGTATTATCATTCCAATTCCATAGCTCTCAATAGTATAGGTACACAATCTGAAATTCTGAGACAACTGTGTTTTGGAATTTGGCAATTTTAGACTAGAAATGTGGTACACAGACCAAATGATATAAAATGATCCCATCAGGTTCTGGAATAACACCTATAATTAAACACATAAATATTCCTGCAGTGAAACATGAAGTTCATATGAAGATGAAGACAAAACTTAACCTTCATATTACATGTGACACATAAAGACTTTGAATGATAGGTCTTGCCACCAAATGAATTCCAAAAGAACTTGGAGTTTTCAGTGATTTTTAAATTTCAGAATCACAGATAAGAGATTTATTGTCCTGTAGTAACATTGGTAAACACTGGCAATAATTGTGCTCAGTACCATACATATATTATTAAATTGAATTGTTTCAAGATGTTAAGAGACAACCATCATTGTTTTCTGGTTTAAGAGTGAGGAAACTGAGAAATGCCAACTAGTAAGGGTAAAAACCCAGGAATTGATTCCAGCATTTTGGCTCCTGGACCGTGGATTTAATTGTTACACGTTGCTGTCTTTCTTCCTAAAGGGCAGGGTTGGCCTCAGCAAGGAAGGAACCCAACCCCACACGTTGTTTGCATTGTCCAATGGCTGTGTCCTTACACAATCAATGCTCCCAAGGGCCTCCCGTGAAAACTAGTATTCGTTCCCAGGCATGGCCTCCTTTCCCCCAGTGCCCACGGCAAGGTAGAGCAGCCAGGAAGCCCTGACTGTTTACTTGCTGATCGACTGACCCACATTTTCTGACCCTGAAGCCTCAGGCAGAGGTGAGGCTGCGGCAGGAGCAGAGGAGGGCGGAGTCTGTTTATGGGGCAGGGCTGCCTCCTTCTCTCCCCCCTCCTTGTAGTTCAATATTCTCTCATGGATGGAGGATGTGGATTTGGAGCCTTTGCCTTCTCAGGCTCTGGATCAGAAAATGAGAAGGAGGCTTATTTACCTATACAGGGGTTGACTGAATAAGTGCCTTATTACTATGGTTTTGAAAATGAAAGCACTTCAATACAAAATCCCTGTGCAGCTTAGAAATGGACCTTACTGAGGGTCCTTTTGCCTTCTCGGGCTAGGCACCTGTATCTATGCAATCTCCCCAAGGAAGGAAGATGGTTCATAGTGGAGGGCAGGGTGGGAGGCCTCTCCAAGGAGCCCAGTGCCCGTTCCAAAGGTCTGGACTATAGAACAGCAGTTTGATCCTCTCAGCCAAGACTCTTTTTAACTCACAGAGTCCTCCTTCCAATTTCTACACCCTCTAAATCCATTTTACATACCACTTCTGAATTCCCCCTGAAAAAATACACCTTTGATCATGTCATCTCCATCTGGAAAACCTTTCACTGTTCCCCACCTGCTAATAAATTAATTACGTGGTCCCCATCCAACAGCTAATGTCTTCCATAAGGCATTCCAAGTCGTCGGGCCTTCTCTCCATTGGTTCCCTACCCTCTATTCCAGACAAGTAATCTGATGCTCCCTACATTGGACTCAGTTTACGTGTCACCACAAATCTGCCCACTTACTTACTGGCTGGAGTGGCCCTAGGAAAGTTCTGCACTGGCTCCAGGGTCACTGCTGCTGTCACTACTGATACAGATGGAGATGCTCTGCCGGGGGCACTAACTGGCAAGGAGAGACAGACACACAGGCACCGTGCCCAGAACTAACACATGGTGGGGGGAATCGCCTTCCCAGTAGCAGTCTAGGAGGGCCGGGGTAACATGGTGAGCAGTGTGGGGAGTCGAATGCCCCAAAGAGTTTAGCCAATGGACAAGGGAGATTATGGATAGATTCTGCCCTACCATGTGGACCGTCCTGAGTTGTGGAAACTCATCCAGCCTCTAGGAAGCTGGCCCACAAGTCGCAGCATTCAGCTGTGCCTGTTACACAGCTGTGGGCGGCCTGGGACCTGCTCCCTTATGTCGGCTCTCCCTCCATCTCTGCCTCAATCCCCTTCATCCCTGCCTCCTGCTTCCCCGGGGCTGCGCTGCCCGATGAAGTGTTTGCACAAAGATTTGACCTCAGATTCTGTTTTCTAGGGAATCTGGGCTAAGACATACCCCAAACCTCTTCACATTTCCTTTTGCCGGTATCTCTTCATGCTGTTTCATCTGCCTGTGCCCACCTGTCCCAATGCCACCCCCAACAATTATAGCCATCCTTCCAGGTACATTATTACCACTAACAGAAAGTAAGTATCACCTGACCTCTCCAAGCATATGCAATTTCTTCCTACTGAAAGGAAAAGCCCCATTGTAGTTTGTTTGGACTTCTCTAAAGCACGTATCTCCTTCTGTCATGGGCTTTATTTAATGTCTTACGTATACTGGAGGTTGAGCTTCATGAGGACAGAGATTGAGTGCTATCAGTTCTGGGTGTCTGAGTGTGTACATGTGATGTTCCCAATATGAGGCCCTCCCATAAACGAATTGGGTCCTACTGGTCCCTCTGGCCTCAAGCTCCCGTTCTTAGTCACCCACCCCAACCTACGCTTCAGCCAGAACAAAGAGTGGGCAGATTCCTGAAGTTCCCAAGTCATTTCAAAGTACTATCTTTGTCACTGCTGCTCCCAAGTATGAGTATTTCTTCACGCCCAGAGACTCCTTTATGTCTTTCAACTCAAATCAAATGTCACACATCAGCTTTTCATTGAAGCTGTCATTGGCATCCCTGGCTCCTCCTTCTATAATTTACTAAACTCTGCTATAATTCCATTGTGACAACTGTATTTATCCAGCAGTCGGCAAGCATTTTCTGTAAAGACCCAGACAATAATGTTTGACTCTCGCGGGCTATAGATTCCCTGTCCTGAGTCCTCAGCTCTGCCACTGAAACACAAAGGGAACTACGGACGACATGGAATCGAATGGGCCGCTCCACTCTGCAAAAGCAGGCAGTGTGTAGGTTTGGTCCACAGGCCCCAGGGTGCCGACCCTGAATTAACCCGCTGTGGTTCCTTTTTTTTTTTTTTAATTTTTTATTTTAGATTATTCAGTACAGTTTCTATCTTTTAATCCCATTCCAGCCCACCCACCCATCCCTCCCCACCTCCCTTCCATTTCCAAGCCCCGCTGTGGTTCCTTAAATGTCAATGAGTTCGTCACTCTTAGAATCCAGTACAGTGCTTGACACTTACTAGGTATTCAGCTGAGTATTCCTTGTGATGAGTGAATGAAATAACAGGTAAAAATAAGTGTTCAAATCACGACTCTCAGATTTCTCCCTCTGTTTCCAGTATGAAGCAGGGGTTTCTGTCCTCTCTTTATGAGCATGGAATTTGCCTGGCAAAACATGACAGACAGAGGGAGCCGTGAAAGTGGCGGAGTTTCACGCCAAGGCCGCAGAACTGTTATTGCTTTGCCAGACCGTTTTCTGCCAAACTCTGGGATCAATCTTTTCATTAGAGGAGCCATAGTTGCTATTGGAATAGCAGCATTTATCTAGTCAGCAAAAACAATTTCAGTGCCGACTCACTTCCCCTCTCCCTAATACAGTTTTCTGGCTGTGAAACCTATTGTTAAATCACAAAGAGCCACTGACAGCAGAGAGGAGGGTGTTTAGAAGCTGCAGAGCTGCGGGGCTTCTTCCAGTTCCGTATTTTTATTCTTCTGTTAATGGCTTTTCGTTCTGTGCCGACCTTCCTCCTCGCCAACGGTTTCACCATCAGCCCTTCTTCCATCAGCTTTTCTGAACCCTTCCGTGGCTTCCAATGTTTCTTTGCCATTCTTGTCTCCCCTGGTCCTTGACCCCTCGCTTCCTGTGGTGCCTTTACTTCTTAATTTCTGTTACGTTAAGGTTGCCACAAACCCAAAGGTACTCTAGCTTCAAATTTTTCTCCCCCTCCTTTTCTGTTTTAAGCACCTCCAGCCCATTTCTGTATCCCCACCAACTTCTGGGCCCTATAATTTCTGCTTTAAACATTAGTTTTCCTTAAGTGAGGATTTCAGAAGTCAAGTTGGCAAGGTCTAGTGATAGCAAAATATTATAAGATCACATATATCCACAAATTTAATGGTAAATGAAATATTTATGTTTGTGGTCTAAAAACATATGTACTTGATTTATTAGGGCTTATTAATATGCCAGAGACTTTTTAACTATAAAAGCTGTGTTGATACAAAAGGTAAAAAACATATGGGCATCTGTGAAATGCAGACTATGCTGCAAATGACAGTCACAGGAATTGCATGCTGATGGCGGAACCAAATTCACTGGCCTCATTTGGGGACCGGGATATGTACCCAGAGCAAGCATTCATTATCTGACAGCATTTTCTTCAGCCATAGGTAATTCAATAACTTTAGGTTGATCGAAGGTACCATAATCAAGGTTCTAGTAGATTGCCAGTTAATTATAATCTCCCTAAAAGCTCTCTCATGACAAAAGATTCTGAATTCACCTATAGGATTCTAGGAGCTTCTAGCTGGAACTGTGATGAAACAGTTTCACGGGAAAATATGAGAAAAAGCAGTGACTCCTGAACTTGTTTTGAAAATATCATGATGACTGAAGCCACACAAACCCCCCTGGGAATGGGAGAGCCCCTCGGTCTGTCCCTGAATGCCTAGGGGAGTTCTGACTGCTTCCAATAGCCCACCCCACAAAGCTTGGAGAAAGGTTGGAGAAACATATTTTAAGGTATGTTTAAAGTGAGCGGGGGATAAGAAAGAAGTATAACAAATAAGTGACATTAAGCTTATTAAAGATCCATTAAAGATTCATTAAAGGAATTACAGGATGAATTGCTAAACTAGATTAAAAACCTACTGTTACAGGATATCTTACACAGAGTCCATCCTCTAGGGGAGTCTGGCAGGGGAGAGTTCAGCATTGGAGGGGGAGTGGTAAGAGCAAAGGTGTCGTAGTTGGCAATATCTGTGAATGATGTGGGGACTTGGGAATTGGACTGTGGGAGAAAAAGAGGTGGGAGGGCACACAGGCTTGGTGAGGGGACCAGCAATTCCAGAGGTGACGCTCTGTATTAAGAAAGCATGAGGAGTGAAAAGTGAAGTGAAATTTGTTTGTGAACAGCAAGGTGGCACCTGAGACTGCATGTCACAGTGCTTTTTTTTTTTTGACAAAAGCCATATTGAGAATCTACTATGTATATGACACAGCGGTAGGTATTGTGAATTAGAAGACAAATGAGACGCAGTCTTGCTCTCGAAGCTTTCACAGTGTAGCAAGACAGACCAAAGGCTGCAGTCAGAGTGGCTAGGAGAGAAGGGCTAGGACGTGAACGGCTGAGGAGTCCAGGTCTCTCGGGGAAAGGCGGTAGGCCTGGTATTGCACACGTTGTGTTTAAATCAGTCAATCTTTCTGAAAAGCAATTTGACAACAGGAAGTTTCTTCATGCCCTTCGACTCCATAATTCTACTGTATTCTCTTCATTGGAAAATATTCAAAATGTGAACAAAGGCTTCTATATTAGGAGAATTTACCACAGTTGTATTCATAATGGTTAGCCCAGGTTCTTGGGCCAGATCACCTCGGTTAGAACTCTGGCCTCATCACTTGGCAGCTCTAGGATCTTCGACGAGGAAACCAACCTTGATAGTCGTTAGTCGTTACTCTGCTCATCTAAAACCGGATATAATAAAAGCACCTTGCACAAAGGCTATGAATTTTTAATATGTCACTGAATATAAGAGACTTAGCTGAATATCTGGCCCATAGGAGTGCTCAGTAATTCTTAGCTCACTAACTTATAACAGTGAAAAATTAGAAATACTGTAAATGTTCCATAATAGGTGATTAAAGAGATTATGAAACATTTCATGTAATGGAAGAATATGTAGCCATGAGAAACTTTTTATTGACTATTAAATGGCAAAAATAATAATGATATACTACTAATTGCAAAAAGCAGGATACAAAACTGTATTTTCTAATTGTCCTGGATTGTCTTAAAACTAAGCATATATAAATGCATAACCCTCCAGGGGGAGAACTGAATACCCTCAGAAGTTATCTCTGCACACTAGGATTAGAAATTATTTTTATTTTGCCTGTGTACTTTCTAAAAATTATACAATGAACACATATTATTTTTATTACAAGGAAAGAAAATTATTTAAAATCATGCATTTTTCATAATACCAAAGTCATTTGCCAGGATATGGTAAATTGTCATCTCAGGGCTTTGCAAACATTTCCACACGGGAGGATTTACACTCACTTAATGCCTTCTCTACGCAATAGGCATTTGCTAATACACTAAGTCACTGGATTCTGTTTGGCTCTCAGTACCGTGGTGGATGTTGTACGGAAGACAGGGAAAACGAAGATCACAGCCTTTATCATTACAGTATCTTGGAGGAGAGTGAGGTGTGTGAATTATTTATACACCACTATAAGGTAAGTGATACAGGAATGAAGAGAAAAGAGGGCACTATTGACAAGAACAGTCACATCAGGCTTCAAGGAGAGGAGGAAATTGAACTGGATCCTGGGGGCGGATATAAAGTGCATGCATGGGCAGGATGTGCCAGATAAGGTTAATAGAAATGAAGCAAAAGTACAAGCTAAGTGATGTGTATAAACCATTAACCACCCTATGCAGGGAATCACATGTGCCTGACTTAGAGACAGCCCAAGTTTTACATCAAGGATAAAAAATAAACCCTGGCCAGGTAGCTCAGTTGTTTAGAGCACCGTCCCAATATACCCCTGGTAAGGGCACATACAAGAATCAACCAATGATATGATCTCACCTTTAACTGAAACATAATCAACAAAAGAAAAAAGCAAGCAAAATATAACCAGAGACATTGAAATTAAGAACAATCTGACAATAACCAGAGGGGAGGTGGGAGGGGATAATGGGGGAAAGGGTTTTCAGGAACTACTATAAAGGACACGTGGACAAAACCAAGGGGGAGGGTGGAAGCAAGGGAGGGAGGGGGCTTTAGCTGGGGTGGGGGGAAAATGCAGACAACTGTAATTGAACAAGACGAAAATAATTTTTAAAAAAAGAATCAACCAATGAATGCATAACTAAGTGGAACAACAAATCTATGTTTCTTTCTCTTTCTCTCTTCCTCTTCCTCTATAATCAATCAATATTTAAAAAAACACTGGTGGTTCAGTCTCAGGGGGTCCCTACATTGTCCTGAGTTTTTTTTTTAAAAGGATAAAAAGTAGATTCCATCTCACTTGCCAATTTGACTTTTCGAGGGCAGTGTTGAGAAAAATCCTGGGTTGTACCGATAATGCCGAGGATGCAGCCGAGAAGAAGAGTGCCACCACTGAGCAGCCTTACCTGTCGTGGGCAAAGGGATGGGCAAGTGGGTTTCGCCATCACTGAGCTGACATTACAGAGAGATGGTTCCCATCCCAAAGCAGTGGTTCTGGGCAAGCCAAGATGGAAGAGAGGAGTCTAGAACTTACCTAATTACTGAAGGTTTCTTAGGAATGTCACAATAAATGAAAAAAAAAAAAAAAAAAAGACAGGGGCAAGGGGCACAGGGAAGAAGCCAAGGGTGACTCGAGGAATTCTAACCTAGAAGATGGCAAGAAAAATGGCCCATGAGACAGAGATGCATAGAGGGCACTTACCATCAACTGTCATTCTGTAACTAGGGGTGGGCAGGTGGGGGAATCACTAAATTCTTCACCTCTAATGTTGCTTCTACAAAAGGAGGAAGTCAAACTTCAGGATGTCTGATTTTTCTTCGAATTCAATGATTTATTAGGACTCCAATGTTAGGACTCCTAACATGTTTCATGTAAAACCAAATAATTAAAATGCAGCAAATATTCTTCCATGTTTCACGATTTCAAATGGCAGTAGGTGTCTGTCTTAGTCTGTTTGGGCTGCTGTAACGAAATGCCACAGACTTGGTGGCTGATAAATAACAGAAATTCAGTTCTTGCAGTTCCAGAGGTGGAAGTCTACTATCAAGGCGCCAGAATGGACATGTTCTGCCGAGAGTCCTCTTCCTGGGTCATGGCCAGCACCTTCTGGCTGTCACCTCAGTCGGTGGAAGGGCTAGGGGTCTCTCTGGAGTCTCTTTTACACAGCACTGAGCCCACCCATGGGGGATCCATCCTCATAACCTAGGCGCCTTCCAAAGTCCCCACCTGCCTAATAAAATCATCTTTGGGGGTTAGGATTTCAACATATGAGCTTTGCAGGGGGGACACAAACATTCAATCCATAGCACTCTCCTTTCAGGGGCTGGTGTGTGTGTGTGATTTTAAAAAGTCATGAATATTAATGTATAAATTTAACTAGCTTTAGTGGTGAGTATTGAAAACAAAATACATAACAAAAGGAAAATGACTAAATAATATAGATAAATGAAATGTGGCCTATTTGTATAAAATACCATATATTAATTTGAAGGAAAGGATAGGATCTGTGTCTCAATATGGATAGATAACAAAATGTATTATTGAGTGAATAAAAGCAAATTGCAAAACCATGTGTATTGTATGATCTCATTTACTTGATAAAGAAAAAACAAAGGCAATACTCTGGGTGCTCTATGAAGAAGATACACAAAGAATAATATGTGTCTATTAAAGCACATGGTTACTCAGTTCATAACAGTGGTCATTTCTGAGGACAAGGGTAAAGAACTAAAACTAGTAGTGCCTGCACTTTATAATGCAATGTAGAAACATGTACTACTTAGGTAATTATTAAATCAGATAGAAGGGGGAAGAGTGAAATAGACAAGCAAGCATACCATAGAGAATACAACAATGGAATAAGAATCAGAAGACTAAAACTCCAAGCATGACTGTCAATAGCTAACCATTTAGCTTGAAAACTCACTTTTTCTCTCTGGGTACAATTCCTCCCTTAGCTGAAGCATATGGGCATTGGCCAAGAGGACAATGTAAGTTCTAAGGTCTAAGATGTTGAGATGTTTTTGAATGTTGAAATTTCATAAAGCAGTAAGCAAATAACCAATGATATTTAGCAGAAATGTCAGAACTTTAGAGGGTGAAAAAGCACAGTGACCTAAATTCTCAGGACACCTCTCTGCTATTTAGTGATTTTGGAAAAGTTAAGCTCCATGGGTAACACATTTGATCAGAATTCTACTGGGGGCTGCCTACCTGGGTTTTCCCTTTTGGGAAAACCTACTCTGATCTCTAATATATAGTCTAACCACTCCAATAACACCCATGGTGGGTGCTTACCTCAGGACTTTCACAAAGATGGCAAAACGATTTGTTGAGAGTGACTAAATCTATACTCTGGGGATGAGCACCAGCTGTGGTTTAATCTATAAAAGATACAATGGACAAGGAAAAGTCCCCGGAAGAAAAAGCAAGGGGGTGGGGGAAGAGTGAGAGGGATGGGGGTAAGGTACATGAGGAACTTATCTCAGGTGCAAAATTTAAGGGGCTGCAAACATAGTCACTAACCCACATGAATAATATTGAAATACAATATTTTGAACAATCAAAATTAGTGCAAAAAATCCCTGGTGAAAAAAATATCAAAATTGTTAATGATGACAGGATCAGTAACAAGTGCCATATTGAAACATGATGCAAAAGGAGGAATCAGTAATACTGATCACGTCTTTATTAAAAATTGGTACTTTTCCATAGATCTTTTGCATTTGTTTTGTTTAAAATATTTCATTTAAATCGTTTTATCTTGATCACTGAGTTTTACTGTGCCGCCTTCAATTTTGTGCTGAGACAACCACCCGCCTTCCTTCCTCTAATCCAGGACCAGGTAAGATACGGAAGACATTAATCTAGAAAGTTCTGCCCAGAGAGCAGAACCCAGTATTCCAGGGGAGCTACAGAAGGAACTTACTCCACTGCCAGGGAAGGAGTTGTTGTGGGCTAAATTGGGCCCCCAAAATTCATAGGTTGAAGTCCTAACCCTCTGTACTTCAGAATGTGACAGTATTTGGACATACGATTTTTTTTAAAAAAGGTAATTTAAATGCCTTGTGTCGTAAGGCCCTTAGGGAGGTGTGACAAGGGACACTAGAGATACATGCAGCAAAGAAAGACCATGTGAGGTCACAGGGAGACGGTGGCTGTCTGCCAGCCAAGGAGAGAGGCCTCAGAAGAAACCAAACCTGCTCACAGCTTGATCTTGGACTTTTAGCCACCAGAACTACGAAAAACTGTTGTTTAAGGCACCCAGTCTCTGATGTCTTGTTATGGGAGCCCTGATGAACTAGTAATATAGGAGTCTTAGGTATTTTCTTACAGCAATATTTGGTAATTGTTACAAAGTGATGCTGTATTGCTCTGATTTTTCCTTTTTTCTAAATGGGAGTTTTTTTTTTGGGGGGGGCATATCTTTGTTTTAAATGCAGCCATACAGCTCCTAATCTGTTGCTTTACATTGGCAAGTCATTGGCAGTGGTCTTTTAAGTCAGAGACCACTGGGGACAGGAGCAGCCACACCCACTCATTGACTGCAGATACTGGGCTTCAGGCTGATGTCATAATTGACGTCTGAGCCTCAGGGAGGAGTGAGTGAGTGCATTCCAGGAACTGGAAGAAGAATGCATAAAATGTTAGGGTGTCCAGAGAAACAGAATGAGATCGAAATTATTGTCTCCCAGCCTCTACTTTCTCTTTCATCCTTTAGTAAGAGAACTCCCAACATCTCAGCTGCATACATGGCTATTCAGACCCAAAATCTCCTTATAGGCAAATAAGTAAATGGGACCATACACTTAATTCTGAGCAATGGGATGTGAGTGGAAGAGATGTGTGCAACTTCAAGGTCACGTCCTAAAGAGGAAGTGGTGTATCCTCCCCACTTATTTCTTTATCGGGCTGCTCCAGATGTTAACACTGTGATGAACCATTTTCAACCGAGCAAAGGCCACAGCCACCTTGCCACTGAAACCACAGTTGTCTTTGTCACCATGCTTGCCCTGGCAAGCTTAAACAAGAACATATGTTCAGGAGAAGATGGCGACGTGGTAGGAGGGAGCACACGCCGCCTCCCGTTTCAAAAGACAGAAAAACCTAACCATACTAAAGAGGACATTGCAGCTTACATGAAAATGAGAAATCAAAATTGCAGCGGACACAGAAAGACCAGACGGTAAGGAGACTACTGCAGGATTATAACAACCCAG